>CM073499.1:15912500-17112500 GCA_037074585.1 Biancaea sappan | reverse complement strand
CCTTAACAAACAAACCAGTATATAGAATGAATTTGGAAGAGGCTAAGGAGCTAAAAATGTAAGTTGATAAGTTGATTGATGTTAAGTTCTCAAGTTAACACTAATTTGGTACTTTTTATTTAATGATTTTACCTTCAACTTACCTAAACATGTTTACTCTGAAATGATTTTTGTCTTCTTAATCACCTCTTGAACTTTAAAGGCTTTTTGCATATTTCTTGTCTTAAATCCCAATTTTCACTATTGATTTGTGCCATTTTTGTGAATCATATGCAAGGTCAAAATTTGGGAGTCAATTGAGGAAAGGAAGCCTTAGAGTTGTTGAGTAAAGAAGCCAAAGAAGAAAGCTAATAATGGAAATCCTTGCTGAAGCAGAGAGATAACGTAGCTATAGTGAAAAAATTTAACCAATGTCATGTTTCTGCCACTCATCGCTATAGCAGTAAGTTCGTACCGTTACAGTGGTGAGCTCGCATCGCTGCAGCAGTAGTTCATCCGCTGCTCCCCTAAGCATTACGTTGAAGATTTTCTTAGTTATGCTTTTCTGCCTTCCACCGCTGCAGCAGTGAAATATTACCACTGTAGCGGTGGAGCCCAAAATCAACACATTTGAATCTACACTATACCATTGCAGCAGTGAATTCGTACCGCTGCAATTGCAGAACCAGAAAATTAGCTTTTCAGAAAGGCTTTAAATAGCTACAGAGATTATTTTCTATGAAAATTCTGATCTGAAGAAGAGAGGGAAGCACCATTTTGGCTGAGAAGAGTAAGGCGAACATGATTTTCAAGGTTTTGGGGGCTCAATCTATCATCCTACATCAAATTCATGGCCATCTTTATCCTTTTTTTTGCTTTCTACTATTTATTTTCCATGAGTAGCTAGATTTTCCATCTAGGGTTACTATAAACTTGACTCCTGAATGGATTATACATTCTCTTATGTATTTGCAACCTTATTTCAATTAATATAAGTCTTTTTATTTATTTTACTGCTACATTATATAGATTTGATCAACCTATATTTATGCTTGTTGCTGTCTTTGAACTCGGGAAAGGGAGGTGAGAGTAGAACACTGAATAGGGAGGACGAGTGTGTGAACCTTACTAAGTGTTTTTGCTTGTTAGCTAATAGGAATGTTAGTTGGTCTCTTTTAATCAAAGCTAGGTTGGTTGTATTAGGCTTAACCCACACAAGGAATTGCATAGGAGTTAAGTAACTTAATTGAGATTTGGGAGAATTCTTTTAAGTTATTAGAATAACCTAGGATTAACTTATATGGTTGAATAAGTTGCGAGTGCGTGAGAAAGGTTTTGTAATTTCTAGGATGGAGGAGAGGGATTAGTGACCCTAGGCTTTTAATTAGATCAATTTCATCAGTTTTTGCATTGTTTGCTGTTATTAAAAGAAAACTCATAAAAATTTACTGTCATTGATTTTATTTTATCATTCATTGACTGGAGTTATCTTCAATCCAATATTTTCGTCTAACTAATTCAGTCAAATTTCTTCAGTAGTAAGCCACTTAGTCCTCATGGGATAGACATCTTTACTCTTTTTACACTATATCACTTGTGCGACTAGTGCGCTTGCCAAATCGTCTAACAAGTTTTTGGCGCCGTTGCCGGGGACTAAGATTTGTGCTAATATTCAAAGAAATTTGAAAGTGTTAGCTTAGATTTTTTTTGCTTTTTGCTCCATTTTATTTTGTTTTGTTTTGTTTTCTTTCTTGTATGTTCTGTTTGATTTTTTAGTCATTTTTTTAGTGTGTTGATTTTTACTACTGTGTTTTTCAGTGCTAATTGGTATCTTCCTATTGTGCATATGAGGTACCATTAATAAAGCTGATCTTATTTTTGATCCTGAAATAAAGAGGCTTGCAAGGAGAACTCAAAAAAAAAAGCTAGAGTTAGAAGAACCCAAGAAGAATAAAGTTCTCAAGAAGAAATGACAGATGATAATATGAATCTTGGGGGAATTGAAAACAACAGGGGAAATGGAGCGACAAATTTGCAACAAGATGATAATAGAGCAGTCTAGGACTATGCTTCACTTGCAAATGCTGGACACACTTTCAGTATAGTGAAACCTCCACTTAGTGTCAACAATTTCAAAATTAAAGCGGTAATGCTAAATTTGGTTCAACAGAATCAATTAGGAGGGAGTCCCATAGAAGACCCAAATAACCACATCATAAATTTTCTAGACATTTGTGATATGGTTAAAATTAATGAAGCCAGTGGTGATGTAATACCCATGAAAAATAAAATATAAATGCGTGTTTTCAAACTACTGTTACTATTTACGTATATGGTACTGTTCATTTATACAATCAAAATGTCAAATACTAGATGTGGTTTGGTTATAAGAGAAAACTAGAAAGAAGTTTGTAGGAGAAAATGACGTTTTATGTGTAAAAATACCCTCAGGGACTAAATTGAAAGGACTGAATTGAAAAGAAACTTAAAGGTTTAAGGTGAAAGGATAGTTTTCCCTTTAAAGTTTCTAATAGTAAATAAACGAAAATTTTCCATCGTACGCGTAAGGTGCACAGTAACTGCATTATTAGAAATGTCATTTTCATGAATAGTAAATTGAATATTTTATTAGCGCATAGTGTCAAATAGTACCCTTGACTTTTGCTATAAATAGGCCCTTTCATTTCACTTCTAAACTCACACCTTCAACTTCTCTTCTTCCCTCCTTAAGTTTCTCTTGCTCCGACGCTAGGCTTCTGAGATTTTGGGCCTTTCCGTTTTTGCTTAGGTAAGGATACTATGCCCTTTCTATGTCTTTCAAATTTTAGAAGTTATTTTCTTAAGTATGCTCTGTGGTTGCGGTTTTGGCCGATCTTCCACATCAGAAAAACTGTCGTTAGCTGTTATTTTGATTCTCTGATTACCGAAATAGAATATAATCTGTGGAGAATACATGTCTAGGAAAGTTCTAGCTAAGGAAAGACCTGGTTTTTAAGTGTGTCCAGTGTGACCCTCCACTCTTTCCTGGGAACTTACCTGGTGTACTCTTTTACAGATTGTATTCTGTATTTCCGGTATGAATAGTATCCGTACGTATGAATAGTGACCGTATGAATAGTACCGTACGTATGAATAGTGACCGTATGAATAGTACCCGTACGAATGAACAGTATCTGTACGAAAATGATCTTAACGTACTTTCTGTAATCTTTCATGAAAATCTCTGTAGCGGAACACTGAAATTCACCTGCGTACTCTTGTCCGTAACGATTTAGAGAAGTGATACTCGTACGGAATCCAGGTGAGTGAAACGACCCTGTTTTAATAGAGTTTTAGCATTACTGGTGATAAAAAGTATGTCGTAGGACACTCCCAAGATTCATAGAGGGAAATTGGATTCAGAATGACGAATATAATGAGATAATTAATCCAGAAGTATGGATAAGACAAAGCAAGTATCTCATGATGATATGAAATTTGAATCATATAGTTATATACTATACCTGTTATATGGATGAGTATTATATTGTGCTTCTGATTATGATATGAACTGTTGTACTATTGATTGTGATTGAGCGGTACAGTACCCCTTCTCACGGCAAGGCGGAAAACCCGGGTTAAAAGGGTGTCTTGACCAATGAGTGTGGAGACAACGATTCCCTCAGTAGGGATATAGCCCGGATTGGTGATAAATCCGTGAGGCGCCCTAGCTAAGAGGATGAGGTTGTGCGTCATGGCGGAAAAATACAAAATTGGTGAGCCGGCCTGTGTGCGCTCTCCGGGATATATTGCCATTGACGAGTACTAGCATCGTTTGTTGAATTGGATGAATTTTTCTTGTATGTAATTTCTAACTATGTCTATTGGTTGAGCTTGAGCCTTCGGATATGCTTGCATGACTGGTGATGTATTTGAATTTTATTAACGCAAGGCCGATTTGCTCACTGAGTTTAAAAGCTCACACTGTTTGTACAAACTTTTTGTTCAGATCAAGTTGCCGCCGAAGTACATCCGCTAGAGGAGTAGATCACGTTGGACCTTCCCGCTGTCGGGTAGGCCCTTCTTTTGTTATACAGTATGTTGCTCTGTAACCGTCTAGGACATCTAGGTCAGGGGTTTGGTATTTGGCTTGTATTTCAGTATGATAATGTATTTCGTACTGAGGATCTATTATTTTTAATTAAGAAAATCTGATGTATTTTCTTTGTATTTATTAAGAAATGGTATTTTGAGAATATAGAGATAATGACTAACGATTTTACTTGTGGGAAGAATTTATCGAAAGGCTTACAGTGATGGGATATTCATCATTGTGCCGGTCATGTGCCTAGAAAATGGGTCGTGACAAAGTTGGTATCAGAGCATAGGTTGTTAGGTCTCCTAGTGATTACAGAGCAAGGTGTCTTTAGTGGGCCTTCCCCTATTGTCGTGACTGCAGCACGACCATAGGATGAAGATCCACCAAAAGCCCTGTAGAGATTAAAATCCATTTCTTTCGTGTCTTTACTTGAAGTATAATAGTGACGATATATATTATTCTTAATTGTAGAATAAGTTTAGATGGCACCAAGAAAATCAAACGCTTTTGGAATCCGCACAAGATCTGGCAGGGCCTTGGTCCCTCCAGCTGCTCAGTCAGCAAATGCAAGACTGGAGATGCCTAATCGTGCAGAAGATAACCATGCACAAAACAGAGAAATATCCACTGAAAACCCTGGAAGAAATGCTGGAGAACCATCACAAATTGACGCGACTGTAGTGATGGAAGCATTAGCTGCAATGCAGAACGAGGTGAATGGGCTAAAGGAACTTTTGATGGGACAATCATCTGAAGATGGCTCACAGGCATCAGTACATGCTGCAAAAGTACAAGAGACAGACCAGATGCCACCTCCACCCCCTCCTCAGGATTGGGTAGGTACAGAGGTCAAAATCTCGGAATTTATGAAGCTGAATTCGCCAACCTTTGCAGGAGATGTTAATGAAGACCCACAACGTTTTCTAGATGACTGTGAGAAAATCCTTGACACGTTAGAATGCCCTGAACCTCGAAAAGTAACCCTTGTTACCTTTCAGTTAAGAGGTAAGGCCGACCGCTGGTGGCGAACATGGAAGAAGGGCATGGCCAGAAATGCCCCACCCATTAAATGGAATGATTTTAAAAGAATTTTTCGAGAACAATTTATTCCGGAGAGTATACGAGAAGCAAAGATGAATGAGTTTGAGGCACTCCGGCAAGGATCACGAACCGTCGATGAATACGACAATCTGTTTATAGAGTTGTCTGAATATGCTACTCACATGGTCCTAACTGAGAAAGAAAAGATCCGACGATTTATTAAAGGCCTTCGAGAGTCTTTATTTGACAGGGTGGGATCGAAAATACGAGATTTTTCATTTTACACAGAAGCCGTCGACATCGCCCGTATGATGGAAGAAAGAGATATGCAAAAAGAAAAATGGAATAACAAAAGAAAGAGGAAGCAAGATGAGAAATCACGCTACCACGGAGAGAGTTCTGGACGTGCAGCCTCTACTGCTAGTGCACCACAGCGTCAACAAAGTGGTACAGGGGGTCAACAAAGGCCCTGGTGCTCTAAATGTGAAAGAAATCACTTCGGAGCTTGTTTTGTCAACAACAACACTAGGGTCTGTTACCAATGTGGTCAACAGGGCCACATCAAAAGAGATTGCCCCCAACTCTACACGAGATCTGGCCAAGGGTCAGTACGCCCTAATCAATCAGAGGCTACTGTTGCCAACAGATCCCCTGTAACTGTAGGAGGCAATGGAATCGGAAGAGGTGCTGGCAGAGGACAAGGTGGTCGAGGGCAGGCTTCAGCAGGCCGAGGGAACGCTCGAGTATTCGCTTTAACCCGTCAAGATGCTCAGGCGTCTAATACGGTGGTAGCAGGTACTCTTCTGATTGAATCAAATTTTGCACATGTTTTGTTTGACTCTGGCTCTACGCATTCCTATGCGTCACCATTCTTTGCTAAGAACTTTAAGCAAAAAGTTGTTAGATTAGAATGTCCGTTTTTAGTAACTACGCCTACTGGAGGCACCTTACTAATAGAACGAGGCTATCGAGCTTGCAAGGTAAGAGTCGGAGAAATAAATACAACAGTAGACCTAATGCTGTTAGATATGACAGACTTTGATGTCATCTTGGGCATGGATTGGCTGGCATCTTGTCATGCCACCCTGGATTGCTATAATAAGATAGTTAAATTTAATATTCCGGGGGAGCCTTCTTTCGTATTTCATGGTGAACGGAGTGAAATTTCTGAGAATCTTATATCTTTAATGTGTGCCCAACGTTTATTGCGAAAGGGCTGTAAAGGATACTTGGCATTCGTTAAAGATATTAAGAAAGAAGAACTAAAAGTAGAAGACGTTCCAGTAGTCCAGGAGTTTGTAGATGTCTTCCCAGATGATCTACCAGGTATACCCCCAGATCGAGAGATTGAGTTCCAGATAGAATTAGCACCAGATACTCGCCCAATCTCCATACCCCCTTATAGAATGGCACCAACAGAATTAAAAGAGTTAAAAACTCAGTTACAGGACTTGCTAGACAAAGGCTTTATAAGGCCAAGTTATTCACCTTGGGGAGCTCCTGTTCTGTTCGTGAAAAAGAAGGACGGATCGATGAGACTATGCATAGATTACAGGCAACTGAATAAGGTAACTATCAAAAATAAATACCCGTTGCCTCGCATCGACGACCTTTTCGATCAACTTCAAGGAGCCAAGTGTTTTTCAAAGATTGACTTGAGGTCTGGTTATCACCAACTCAAGATCAAAGAGGAGATGGGTAGAATTACTAAAAGATTATGATTGCAATATTCTTTACCACCCAGGCAAAGCGAACGTGGTAGCAGATGCCTTGAGTCGAAAATCTATGGGTAGTCTGGCCCATATAGCAGTAACAAAAAGACCCTTGATCCAAGAACTACAAGAGCTGAGAGCAAAATGTGCTACTCTTGAGGTTACAAGGACAGGATCATTCTTAGCCCATATCAGGGCTAGATCTTCCCTTGTTGACCAGATACGGATATCTCAAATGGAGGATCCTGAGCTTGTCCAAATTATGGAAAAGGTGAAGATTGGTGAAGTGAATAGTTTCACACTCGACGATACAGGAGTCTTACATTTTGAACAACGGTTGTGTGTACCACATGTTGGAACTCTTAGACGAGACATCATGGAAGAAGGCCATCGTGCTGCATATGCTGTACATCCAGGAGCCACCAAGATGTATCAGGATCTGAAACAGATCTACTGGTGGAAAGGAATGAAACAAGACATAGCAGAATTTGTGTCTCGTTGTTTAACCTGTCAACAGGTTAAGGCTGAGCATCTAAAGCCAGGAGGCTCGTTACAACGATTAGAGATTCCTGAATGGAAATGGGAACGAGTGACGATGGACTTTGTTGTTGGTCTACCTCGCTCCACAGGAGGTTATGACTCAGTTTGGGTCATTGTTGACCGACTAACCAAATCAGCACACTTCATTCCAGTCAAAACCACTTATGGTGTAGTAACGTTGGCACAATTGTATATTAAAGAAATAGTAAAGTTGCATGGAGTACCTATATCTATCATTTCTGATAGAGGTCCTCAATTTACCTCTCGTTTCTGGAGAAGTTTTCAGGAGGCATTAGGTACTCGAGTGGACCTTAGTACCGCTTTTCACCCACAGACAGACGGACAGTCAGAGCGGACGATTCAGACGCTAGAGGATATGTTACGAGCTTGTATTCTAGATTTCAGTGGTAGCTGGGAAAAGCATTTGTATCTTGTAGAGTTCGCATATAATAACAGCTACCAGGCCACTATTGGGATGGCACCCTTTGAGGCCTTGTATGGGAGACGTTGCAGATCTCCGATCGGTTGGTTCGAGGTAGGTGAAGCGAAAGCATTAGGACCTGACTTGGCCCAGGATGCCCTAACCAAGGTTAAGACAATACAAGATAGGATGCGAGCAGCTCAAAGTAGACAAAAGGCATACGCTGACCACAGACGACGTGATTTGGAGTTCTCAGTCGGCGATATGGTATTCCTTAAGGTCTCTCCAATGAAAGGTGTGTTGAGATTTGGAAGGAAAGGAAAGTTGAGTCCTAGATACATCGGGCCTTATGAGATTCTAGAACGAGTGGGAAAAGTGGCTTATCGGCTTGCCCTACCTATGGATCTGGAAGGGATTCACCCTGTTTTTCACGTATCCATGTTAAGGAAGTACCTTCATGACCCTTCTCACATACTTCACCCTTCTCAGAATGATTCTATCCTAGTAGATGAAAACTTGTCATACGAGGAGATACCGGTAGCTATCCTCGATAGTCAAGTAAAGAAACTCCGATTTAAGGAGATTCCATCCGTCAAGGTTTTGTGGAGGAATCAAACTCACGAAGAAGCCACATGGGAAGCCGAGGCCGACATGCGTTCTAGATATCCCCATCTTTTTATGACTTGAGGTAATTTAAATTCGGAGGACCGAATTTCTTAAAGGGGGTGATAATGTAATACCCATGAAAAATAAAATATAAATGCGTGTTTTCAAACTACTGTTACTATTTACGTATATGGTACTGTTCATTTATACAATCAAAATGTCAAATACTAGATGTGGTTTGGTTATAAGAGAAAACTAGAAAGAAGTTTGTAGGAGAAAATGACGTTTTATGTGTAAAAATACCCTCAGGGACTAAATTGAAAGGACTGAATTGAAAAGAAACTTAAAGGTTTAAGGTGAAAGGATAGTTTTCCCTTTAAAGTTTCTAATAGTAAATAAACGAAAATTTTCCATCGTACGCGTAAGGTGCACAGTAACTGCATTATTAGAAATGTCATTTTCATGAATAGTAAATTGAATATTTTATTAGCGCATAGTGTCAAATAGTACCCTTGACTTTTGCTATAAATAGGCCCTTCCATTTCACTTCTAAACTCACACCTTCAACTTCTCTTCTTCCCTCCTTAAGTTTCTCTTGCTCCGACGCTAGGCTTCTGAGATTTTGGGCCTTTCCGTTTTTGCTTAGGTAAGGATACTATGCCCTTTCTATGTCTTTCAAATTTTAGAAGTTATTTTCTTAAGTATGCTCTGTGGTTGCGGTTTTGGCCGATCTTCCACATCAGAAAAACTGTCGTTAGCTGTTATTTTGATTCTCTGATTACCGAAATAGAATATAATCTGTGGAGAATACATGTCTAGGAAAGTTCTGGCTAAGGAAAGACCTGGTTTTTAAGTGTGTCCAGTGTGACCCTCCACTCTTTCCTGGGAACTTACCTGGTGTACTCTTTTACAGATTGTATTCTGTATTTCCGGTATGAATAGTATCCGTACGTATGAATAGTGACCGTATGAATAGTACCGTACGTATGAATAGTGACCGTATGAATAGTACCCGTACGAATGAACAGTATCTGTACGAAAATGATCTTAACGTACTTTCTGTAATCTTTCATGAAAATCTCTGTAGCGGAACACTGAAATTCACCTGCGTACTCTTGTCCGTAACGATTTAGAGAAGTGATACTCGTACGGAATCCAGGTGAGTGAAACGACCCTGTTTTAATAGAGTTTTAGCATTACTGGTGATAAAAAGTATGTCGTAGGACACTCCCAAGATTCATAGAGGGAAATTGGATTCAGAATGACGAATATAATGAGATAATTAATCCAGAAGTATGGATAAGACAAAGCAAGTATCTCATGATGATATGAAATTTGAATCATATAGTTATATACTATACCTGTTATATGGATGAGTATTATATTGTGCTTCTGATTATGATATGAACTGTTGTACTATTGATTGTGATTGAGCGGTACAGTACCCCCTCTCACGGCAAGGCGGAAAACCCGGGTTAAAAGGGTGTCTTGACCAATGAGTGTGGAGACAACGATTCCCTCAGTAGGGATATAGCCCGGATTGGTGATAAATCCGTGAGGCGCCCTAGCTAAGAGGATGAGGTTGTGCGTCATGGCGGAAAAATACAAAATTGGTGAGCCGGCCTGTGTGCGCTCTCCGGGATATATTGCCATTGACGAGTACTAGCATCGTTTGTTGAATTGGATGAATTTTTCTTGTATGTAATTTCTAACTATGTCTATTGGTTGAGCTTGAGCCTTCGGATATGCTTGCATGACTGGTGATGTATTTGAATTTTATTAACGCAAGGCCGATTTGCTCACTGAGTTTAAAAGCTCACACTGTTTGTACAAACTTTTTGTTCAGATCAGGTTGCCGCCGAAGTACATCCGCTAGAGGAGTAGATCACGTTGGACCTTCCCGCTGTCGGGTAGGCCCTTCTTTTGTTATACAGTATGTTGCTCTGTAACCGTCTAGGACATCTAGGTCAGGGGTTTGGTATTTGGCTTGTATTTCAGTATGATAATGTATTTCGTACTGAGGATCTATTATTTTTAATTAAGAAAATCTGATGTATTTTCTTTGTATTTATTAAGAAATGGTATTTTGAGAATATAGAGATAATGACTAACGATTTTACTTGTGGGAAGAATTTATCGAAAGGCTTACAGTGATGGGATATTCATCATTGTGCCGGTCATGTGCCTAGAAAATGGGTCGTGACAGGTGATGCCATACGTCTCCGTCTATTTTCCTTTTCCTTGAGGGATATGGCTAAGAGTTGGTTGAATGCTCAACCAAGAGGAAGTTTCATAACTTGGGATGAGCTACAGAAAAGATTTTTGGGTAAATTCTTTCCTCTATCAAGATCGATCAAATTGAGGAATGATATCACCGTCTTTTGTCAGCACGAAGGTGAAAGTCTATATGAAGCTTGGGAATGGTTCATGGACTTACTGATGAAGTGTCCTAATCATGGTCTTCCAGAGTGCCAGCACCTTACCATCTTCCACAGTGGTCTCATATATCAGACTCGAGATAAATTGGACACTGCAGCTAGTGGTGCTTTGATGGCAAGATCTATAGTACAAGTAAAAGAGATAATAGAGACTATAGGGGCGAGCCAAAATGCATCCAGCCGATCCAAAAATGCTTCAAGAAAGGGAGTTATAGAATTACATACCCTAAATGTTTTGTTAGCTCATAATGAAGCATTAACCAAGAAAGTGGACATGTTATGCTCAAGACAGAATGAATTGGTGAAGGTGAATGCAATAATTATGTCAGGTGCAAAATGTGATTTCTGTGGAGGGGCTTATGTCAATGGGTATTGTGAGGAATTCCCTTCAATGGAATAGTTAAATTACATGGGTAATTTGCAAAAAGACCAAAACAACTAGTACTCCAACACATATCATCCAAGCTTGAAGAATCATCCTAATTTCTTTTGGAGCAATAATCACTGCTTGAACCCTCAGCTTTATCCTCTGGTAAGTCATCTCACCTTCCTGGCTTTAATAATCAGAGTAACTATTTTCCTCAGAACAGAGCTCCACCACCTTAGGTGGAAAAGAAGTCATCTATAGAAGAGATGTTCATGAAATTTACGAAAAGGACTGAGGTAATAAGCTAAACTTAGAGTGTTGCCATCAAGAATTTAGAGACACAAATGGGCCAATTGGCTAGTGCTTTGAACAATAGGCCTCAAGGATCGTTGCCTAGTGATATTGTTGTCAATCCGATAGAGCATGTGAATGTTATAACTACTAAGAGGGGGAAGGTGATAGAACCTATGGCTAGGAAAAAAGTGGTAGCTAAAGAAGTGAGTAAGCATATAACGAAAGATGACAATTCTGCAACTCATAGCACTTCCCCACATGATTTAGGAAGTAAGTAGAATATTGAGAAATTCGACAAACATTGTATTGCTATACCACACATCAAGGTGCCTTTTCCTCAAAAGCTTCGTAAACAGAACAATGAGAAGCAGTTCAACAGATTTTTAGAGGTATTTAAAAAGTTATAAATAAACATACCATTTGCTGAAGCTTTGGAACAAATACCTGTTTATGCAAAGTTCATGAAAGAGATGTTGTTGAAAAAGAGGAAGATGGGGAATGATGAGAGAGTTGCATTGAATGACGAGTATAGTGCAATTATACATAAGAAGTTGCCTTCGAAACTCAAAGATCCAAGGAATTTCTCTATCCCCTGTACTATTGGAAGTATTACATTCAAGAGGACCTTGTGTGATCTCAGGGCTAGTATCAATCTAATGCCTTTATCAGTTTTTAAGAGACTTGGGATTGTTCAGGTAAAACTAACTATGATGACTCTTCAGCTTGCCGACTGATCACTGAGACAACCATATGCCGTAGTGGAAGACGTGCTAGTCAAAGTAGGAAAATTTTTCTTTCTTATGGACTTTGTGGTCTTAGACATGGCAGAAGACGAGGAAATCCCTCTCATTTTGGGTAGACCATTCTTGGCTACTTCAGGAGTGATAATTGATGTGGCTCAAGGAACATTAATTTTGACAGTCCAAAAGGAGAGGGAGACTTTTAATGTGTTTGACATTGTTGAATCACCTATGGAAAAAGGAAGCTTATGATCATAAAGAAGAAACAATGATTGTTGAACAAGTTGCATTTCCTCCACGCAAAGCCAAAGAACCAATCAAAGAAAAAACAAAACAGTGGCAAGATTAGGGGAAGGCAATTCAGCTTCAAGACTCTCCCAAGAGTTCTTTTGATCCAGGATGAATCAGCAAAGTTTGGCTGAAGACTATAAACTTAGCGCTCTTAGGAGGCAACCCAAGTTTCCTTGCTTTCTTAGTTTTAGTTGTTTTGTTTTGTTTTTGTTGTGTTGTTTCTTGGTTTTTAGTATTTTTTATTGCTTTGCTATGAATTTGATGTTATGTTGGTATGAACTTTATTTCCTTGGGACTTGATGTTGCTGTGGTGGATTTTGAGATGGTATTGAACTTATGACGATGCACAGTTGTTGGATAGCAATTTCAATTTTTGGCCTATTTTATTGTGATGATGATATTGTGCTGTCAATGTTGAATATTTCAACTATTTGCTATCTATGTGTTAAGAGAGAAAAATTGATGCTTGCATTCTCATATTTTAAACCCTCCTTAGCTCATTGAGGACAATGTGTAATTTAGGTTTGGAGGAGAGGTTTATTGTGAGATATATGTGTATATGCATATTTTTCTGTGAGAGAAGAGTTGAAATGTTTGCCTTTGTTTCCTAGCAATGCTTAGCAAATCAGAAAAATTTTTAAAAATTGTTAATTTCTTCTGTGCAAGTGAAGTTAAGTCATTTATTTTCAAAATTATGAAGGAATCTTTGAATCTAATGCTAGGGAATTTCTTATAAATGTCACCTTGTTTTTATTCAAGCAACAATAGGAAGATTTTACAATTAATTTTTCTTTTTAAGAACTCTTTAACTCTAAAAATGGTTTATAATTTCTTGAATTGGAGAATAGTGGAGAAATATCAAAAGTTCAATAATGGGATAGCTAAAAAGTTTAATAAAGGGACATGCTTAAAAAAAAGGAAAAGAAAATAGAGCTAGTTTTTGGTAAAGTTAAGCCCTTGAGAACAAAAATAAAGTGAAGCCCTTGAGAACAAATAGTAAATTAATCACTAAACTCTAATTCAGGTTTTAATAAACTATCTGAGGATGAAAATGAATGTTTTTGGTATGAAACTCTAATTGTTTAAATTTCTATGCTACTTGAGTTGAATTAGTAACTCTTAAGAAAATTATGCTAACTACAAATTCAAAATTTCAACTAATGTGATAAAGCTTTTGAAAAAAAAATTAAAAATTAGTTCTGTTTGCTGATGCACATCTTGGAAACCTTGGTATTTTGTTTTGTAAGTTGCTCAAAGGCCTTTGCTTGAGAACAAGCAAAAGTTTAGGTTTGGGGGAGTGTTAAGTTTTCAAGTTGACACTAATTTGGTACTTTTTGTTTAATGATTTTATCTTCAACTTACCTAAACATGTTTACTCTGAAATGATTTTTGTCTCTCTTAATCACCTCTTGAACTTTAAAGGCTTTTTGCATATTCTTTGTCTTAAATCCTAATTTTTACTATTGATTTGTGCCATTTTTTTGAATCATATGCAAGGTCAAAAGTTGGGAGTCAATTGAAGAAAGGAAGCCTTAGAGTTGCTGAGTAAAGAAGCCAAAGAAGAAAGCTAAGAATGGAAATCCTTGCTGAAGTAGAGAGATAATGTAGCTACAGTGAAGAAATTTAACTGTCATGTTTCTGCCACTCACTGCTGCAGCGATAATTGATCTTCTACTCCCCTAAGCGTTGTGCTGAAGATTTTCTTAGTTATGCTTTTCTGCCTTCCATTGCAGCAGTGGTGAAATATTCCCGCTGCAGCGGTGAATCCCAAAATCAACACATTTGAATCTGCACTATACCGTTGCAGTAGTGAATTCGTACTAGTGTAGCGGCGGAACCAGAAAATCAACTTTTCAGAAAAGCTTTAAATAGCTGTAGAGATTATTTTCTAGGGAAATTCTGATCTGAGGGAAAGAGGGAAGCGTTGTTTTGGCTGAGAAGAGCAAGGAGAACCTACTTTTCAAGGCTTTGGGGCTCAATCCATCATCCCACATCAGATTTATGGCTATCTTTATCCCTTTTTCTACTTTCTACTATTTATTTTCCATGAGTAGCTAGATTTTCCATCTAGGGTTACTATGAACTTGACTCCTGAATAGATTATGCATTCTCTTACGTATTTGCAACTTTATTTCAATTAATATAAGTCTTTTTATTCATTTTACTATTGCATTATATGGATTTAATCAACCTATACTTATACTTGTTGCTGTCTTTGAACTCGGGAGAGGGAGTTGACAGTAGAACACTGAATAGGGAGGACGAGTGCGTGAACCTTACTAAGTGTTTTTGCTTTTTAACTAATAGGAATGTTAGTTGATCTCGTTTAATCAAAGCTAAGTTAGTTGTATTAGGCTTAACCCATACAAGGAATTGCATAGGAGTTAAGCAACTTAATTGAGATTTGGGACATTTCTTTTAAGTTATTAGAATAATTAAATAAGTTACGAGTGCGTGAGAGGGGTTTTGTAATTTTTAGGACAGAGGAGAGGGATTAGTGACCCTAGACTTTTAATTAGATCAATTTCATCAATTTTTGCATTGTTTGCTGTTATTAAAAGAGAACTCTAAAAATTTATTGTCATTGATTTTATTTTATTATTCATTGACTAAAGCTATCTTCAATCCAATATTTTCATTTAACTAATTCGGTGAAATTTCTTCGGTAGTTAGCTAATTAGTCCTCGTGGGATTGACATCTTTACTCCTTTTATACTATATTACTTGTGCGACTGGTGCATTTGCCAAATCGTTTAACAATTGACAAGGGTTATGTAAGGGAATTCATGAACTCTTGTTCTGTGCCTACATTATTGGTCCCTAAAAAAGATGGTTCTACGAGAATGTGTATGGACAACCGTGCTATAAACAAGATTACCATTAAATACCGCTACCCAATTCTAAGATTGGATAACATGTTGGACGAGCTGAATGGTTCCAAGGTGTTTTCAAAGATTGATTTAAAGAGTGGCTATCACCAAATTCGAACGAAAGAGGGAAACGAGTGAAAGATAGCCTTTAAGACAAAGCATGAACTTTACAAATAGATGATAATGCCATTTGGGCTATTTAATGCCCCTAGCACATTTATGAAATTGATGAATTATGTGCTTAAATCTTTCATTAGGAAATTCGTTGTGGTCTATTTTAATGATATTTTGATCTATAGCCAAAATCATGAAGAACATATGCAATATTTGAAAGAAGTTTTGGAGGTGCTGCAAAATGAGAAACTATATGCTAATCTAAAAAAATGCTACTTTTGTCAAGATCATGTGATTTTTCTTGGCTTTGTAGTATTTTAGCAAGGAGTAGAAGTTGATGTGGAAAAGGTGAAAGCTATCAAAGAATAGCCCGTGCCAAGAACCATATCTGAGGTAAGAAGTTTTCATGGGCTTGCCTCATTTTACAGAAGATTTGTAAGGGATTTCAGTACCATCTTAGACCCATAACTGAATGTATCAATGGAGGAAATGGGTTCAAATAGAGTGATACAACCCAAAGAAGCTTTAAGCTTGTCAAAAAAAAATTATGCAATACACCCATATTAGCTTTGCCTAATTTTTCTAAGACTTTTGAGATTGAATGAGATGCTAGTGGCGTGGGAATTAGAGTTGTACTTCTTCAAGAAAAGCATCCCATAAATTGAATGAGATACTAGTGGCGTGGAATTGAAGCTGTACTTCTTCAAGAAAAGCATCCCATAGCTTATTTTAGTGAGAAGTTGAGTGGAGCAAGTCTTAACTACTCAACCTATGACAAGGAGTTCCACTCTTTAATTAGAGCTCTTGAGACGTGGCAGCACTACTTGTTACTAAAAGAATTTGTAATTCACACAGACCATGAATCAGTCAAATACTTGAAAGGGCAGAGCAAGCTAAATAGAAAACATGCAAAGTTAGTGGAATTTCTTGAAGCTTTCCTTATGTGTTGAAGAATAAGAAGGGAGAAACCAACATTGTTGCAGATGCCTTAATTTCCATGATGAATACTAAACTGTTGGGATTTGAATCTATTAAAGATCATTACATAGAAGATTCAGTACTTGCTAAAATTTATCTGGCTTGTCAAGAAATGGCATATAAGGGATTTTACAGATCTGAAAGTTTCTTATTTTGCTTGGGGAGGCTTGTAATTCCAAACTGTTCTATAAGGGGATTACTTACATGAGAGGCTCACAAGGGAGGATTGGCTGGGCATTTCGATGAAACTAAGACATTAGAGATGCTAAAAAAGTATTTTTTTTTGCCTAACATGATTAGAGATGTGCATCATGTGATTGAGAGATGTATTTTTTGCAAGAAAGCCAAGAGCAAGGAAGTAGCCCATGGACTTTATACACCTCTACCTGTTCCAGATCAGCCTTGGATTGATTTTAGCATGGATTTTGTGCTAGGCTTGCCAAGGACACAAAGAGGTGAGGATTCTGTCATGGTTGTTGTTGATCGTTTTTCAAAAATGTCTTATTTTATTCCATGTCATAAGACTGATGATGTGATGCACATTTCCAATTTATTTTTTAAAGAAATTATGAGACTTCATGGCATTCCAAAGAGTACTGTGTCAGATCGTGACGCTAAATTTCTTAGCTACTTTTGGAAAACTTTATGGAGAAAATTGGGAACAAAGTTACTTTTTAGTACTGCTTGCACCCACAAACTAATGGGCAAACTGAAGTAGTGAATCGAACATTTTCTACTTTGCTAAGAACTATCATTGGCAAAAACTTGAAAAGGTAGGATCAAATGCTTGGCCTATGCTGAATTTGCTTACAATAGAGGTGTATATGATAATCCATTAAGCCCACTTGATTTAGCACCATTACCACTTGAGCCTTGAGAATGCCTAGATGGAAAAAGGAAGGCTGACATGATAAAGAAGTTGCGTGAAAACATTAAGCAATAAATTGAGAAGAAGAATTTCATCTATGGAAAGGCTGCCAATAAGAAGAGAAAATTTATTCAATTAAGTGTTGGAGGTTTAGTGTGGATTCATCTTCAAAAAGAAAGGTTTCCAAAACAATGAAATTCTAAATTAATGCTAAGGGCAAATGGTCCTGTCCGTATCATAAATAAGGTAAATGATAATACATACAAAATTGATTTGTATGAAGACTTTACTATTTCTACTACTTTCAATGTGAGAGATCTTTCTCCTTACTTAGAAGAGAAAGAAGACTTGGATTTAAGGACAAATCCATTTCAACCAGGGAAGAATGATGTAATCAAGGATAACCTAATTACAGTCCAAGTAAAGGAGAATACTTTAATTGGGCCTCTAATCAAGGATAACCCAATTGTAGCTTAAGAAAAGGAGAACACTTCAATTAGGCCTCTAACTGGTGCAAGAGCTAAAGGGCTTGGATTGGGTTTAACTACCTTGTTGAAAGTGGAAGAAGTGTAAACAAGACTGCATGTAGAAATATTGCATTTGTTGAATATACTTAGAGTCTAGTTACCTATGCATTTATTGTCTTTGACATTTAGCTACCTTTGTATTTATTGTCTTTGAAATTTAGCTACCTATGCATTTATTATTTTTGACATTTAGCCTACACTACTAGACTTTTAGTTAATGCATTTAATGCATTTAGTTGAGTCTTTTGTCTTTTATTTTGGAGACCCTCTATAAAAAGAGCCCTTGCCATATGTCGTAGACACCATCCTTGAATTATATATGAAATATTGGCATTTTGCTTTCAACAAGATTCTTGAGTTATTTCTCTTATCTAACTTAGGTTAGTGGCGAGAGCAATTAGATTTCTTATCACTCACATTCTTCTTTCTTGAGTGTGGCGAGATCAACCCATTTTTCTTAGTTGTAGCATCCTTTGGCTTATCAATTGAATGATTTGGTTTTCTTTGTTTGTTTCTTTCAACCTATCTAAAAAATCAACTAAGTGTTTTCCCTCTGGAAATCACATCATTATGGTTGGTAAGGAGGAACAGGATTGCCTATGTGGTTTAGACACAGCTGTCCTAAAGTCTTCAAAAGACCTAATTGAGTTTGTTCTAGGGATTCTAAAGGAATTTATTCTATCAAAGGAAATTTCTACATTTCCTTCTTGTGTTTACCTAATTTGATTGGAATTAGGAGTAGGTCTTGGCAAAGCAAGGGTTGCCTTTTCCAACTTCTATTTATCTGGTAAGGTTACATCTTCCCAGAGAATAGTTCTAGGGATGATAATGTTTACTTGAAAGGTATTTGTTAGGAAAAAGGTAGTTTGACCAGTTTCCATGGGTTTACTGGAAGAGTTCATAAGTTTGTATTGGATCCTATATAGCAGGGCTACAGGATCCAATACAGACTTATGAACAATATAAACAATTATGAACTTTGTATAAGGATTGAAAATCTCATTCATTATTCTTTGGAATTTTGAAGGAGCATTTTTTAAACCAAATGGCATAACGATCCACTCATATTGTCCAAAAGGAATAGTGAATGTAGTTTTGTAACGATCTTAAGGTTTGATTTGAATTCTCCAAAATCCAACTTTCATATCAGATTTTGAAAATATTTTTGCAGAAAAAAAAGATGATTTAGAAGGTCTTTTTTATTTGGAATAGGATATCTTATCCATTGGAGAACAATGAACATAATTTAAATGTTTGTAATTAATTACAAGTCTCGGGGTTCCTCGTTCAAGTTCAGCATTTTTATTGACATAAAAGGCTAACCAAAACTGATGGCTTTGAATTTTTCTAATGAAATTTTTTGATAGAAAATCTTGAATTTCCTTTTGACAGTGTTCAAGAAGTTCATGGTTCATTTAGATTGGTCTAGCTTTTGTTGGAATTTGGTTTTCGTTAAAATCCTTTTCGTAACAAAGTTCAACAACACGTTTCTTTCTTTTCCAAAAAGCATTGGGAAGCTCAGAACATATTGTTTTTTAAATGTTCTCTTGAAGGTTCTGAATTTTATTTTTTAAAGGAGTTTGAGCTAGTTTTGACTCAATTGTCTTAAAAGATATTTCTTCTTTTAAAAAATTGATTTGGTTTTCTTTATATTGGATTACATTTATGTTTTTTGTAATCGATTTTTTGGTAAATTTGAAGGTACTGGGTTTTCCTAAATTCTTGGATTCAATCCCATCATTAGAAACTTGAAAGGGCATCACTTGGTTGATGAAAGGGGTTCCAAGGATGACATTGTTTGAAAGAGTTTTAACTAAGAGGAAAGGAGAGGATATTTTTCATCCATCATTTTCAACCATAGCATTTGGAAATTTGTATCTTATTTGAAGTTTTAAGCTATTAGCTGAGCTAAGTCTTTCAGTTGTTTTCTCGAAATATTTGCTTGGAATTAAGCCTTCCTAGATACAATTCAAATATGCTGCAGAGTCAAAAAAGGCTATAGTATCCAAAACAAATTCATCATTGACAATAATAGTTATAGGTACACACCATTTTTGAATTGAAATTCTTGAAATAAGGTTTAGAAAAGCTTTTGAAAAGTTCTCCAGAATTTTCATCGTTTTGGTTTTCAAGAGTGAGAGTTATTTCAGAAATTTTTTTTTGTTTGAATTTGAGCTATAAACAAAGAGTGTAAATCTTGTTGTTTTTTAAGCTCTTTGATTTTTATTTTCAAACAACTTATTTCATTTTTCAAATCCTGTGTGGTCACAGGTTTTGGTTGCTTTGAAATATTTTTAATATGTTTGTAAGGTCATATTTGTTTGTTTTGGGAATAGATTGTTTTGAGCTAGAGGCTCTGGCTTATGCTTCTATGGTTTCTTTGAATTTTTTAAAATATTTAAGTTTGTCTTCTTTATTTGGGAGATCATTAATATTGTTAGCCCTAAGGCAATATGCTATAAGTTTTGATGATGACAAATATGTGTGAAATTTAGCATTGATATATTTAGATTAATTATCATATATGCTAAGCATGATCATATTATTTGGAATGAAATATTTTATACATGAATCATGCTCTTTATTATAAGTTGAACTAACCTTTTGGTTTGCAAATAAGATATTTTTTATAGGTTAGTTCAAAACAAGAAGAGTGAGTATTGGATTGAAGAAAAGGAAAAATAATATCATGCTCCACTCAAAAAAACATGTATATGAAGATACATGGATCAAGCCAAGGCACTAAGACAAAGAGCAAGAAAATAATAAATAGCTTTGAGTGTCTTGGGTCTTAGAATTCATGTAAAGTATTTGATGGTAAGAAAATAAGGTTTAAGAGTTTATTGAAAATGTTTTTAAAACCTTATTTTTGTTGGAAAATATTTTTACAAAGCTGGTACAAGGTTATTGAGTCTTAGAATTATTTTTTCTAAGTCTTAGCTACCAGTCGACTAACGTATAAGCATCAGTCAACCAATGGTCTTCTGGTTCAATTTTGGACAAGGACTTAAAACCTGACAGTCAACCACTGGTCCTCTAGCAGTCGACTAATGCATCTCTATCTGGAATTAAACTTAATTCTAGTAACTACTAGTCGACTGATGTATATGTCCCAGTCGACTAATAGGTTTTGGAACAATTTAATTTGAGGTTACAGAGAGTTACCAATCGACTGCTATGCCTAGATAGTCAATCGATTGCTTATTAAAGTATGCCAATCGACTGTCATGGTCCTATCAGTCGACTGCTAGCAGCATGATATAAGCAATAACGACTAATTCTTACAAAAATTAATGACATCTTTTGTAAAACATCTCCAATGGTTATATTTCAACTTGGGCTATAAATATGAGTTATACCCAATTTGAAACCAAGGAAAAGAAGCTAAAAATTCCTACCATTACTCTGTCAAATTATCTTGCAATCATTTATTCCTAAGTGAGCTTTATTTGTAATACCACTCCTTGAAAAGAGTATATCTTTGTGTACTTCATCTATTATCCTTTTGAGTTGTATTCCTAAGGTGGTTAAAATTCCTTAAAAGAGTGATTGAGTGTATCATTGGTTTGGTTAGTTAAGAAGCTCGATTTCATAAATTCTTTGTAGTTGTTTCAACAAGTACCCGGTTCAAACTTGTTGTAGTTTGCATGAACCAACAGGTTACAAGCTTGTTAGTAAAATACTGAAGTGATTTGCTTAAGGACTGGATGTAGGCTTGAGATTAGCTGAACCACTATAAATCTCTTGTGTCATTTCTCTTATCCCTTGTTCTTTTACTTGCTACATTTATCTGCTCTTTAATTCCTTGTTCTTTACAATTATTCATCTTGATAGCACTTTGATTTTCTGAATTGGATTTACTGTTTTAGTTTGGCATATTTCAAAAAATTATTTTAACTTCTAATAAAGTTTTGTGAAAGATTTATAAAACTCAATTCACTCTCTTTTGGGATCTAATCATTTCTATCAAATAATCTCTAGCAAGAGATCTTCTTCATTGTTTAGCGTGTTTATCTCTAAAGTTTCTTTATCTTCTTTCGAAGAGAATGGCATGTCATCGATTTGAATTTGGTTTATTTCTTCAAATAAATCAGATTCTTCATCAGAAGAAGTGTCTATTAAAGATTGTTTATTTGTTGAAGAACAAGTTCTTCAAGGTTTAGGTTTTTAATTCTTTTGTTTAACCTATAGTATCTGGCTTTGTGGCCTTCTTTACCGCACTTAAAATAAATTAGTTTTCTTGGAAGATCGATTGCAGGTTTAGTTTTGAATTCTTGTCTTAGGTACCTAGGGTGTTTGGACCTAGATTTTTATAATGTTTTTTAGTTTGATGTTGTTCGATTTTGTGTTTATGTTTAGGTTTGGATTTCTTGCAAGTAGAAAAACTGAATTGTTCGCAGAAAGCTCCCAATTCTTTCTTATTTATGGCCATTTCTTTGCTAAGTTGATATTGGATTTTATCATCTTGGCAAATTTTTAAGGTAGTTTTTTAACATAAGCTATAAGTTGACATAAATTTTTGTAAGGAATATTGATAGAGTTGGTGTGACTCCTAATTTTGTCTCTAACTATATAATGTTAAATTGTAAAAAATACATAGTTATTTTTTAAAAAATTATATGTTTATTGTATTTTAATTTGAGATATATATGTGTTGAAAAAGTTAATGACAAGAATATAAGTGCAATGCATCAAAAATTTTTTCTCATAAAATAATGACTGATCAGAAACTTGGAGTCCAAGTCAGCTGCCTTGAGGAGCACACGTCTGAGGCTGCGGCTGGTTTTGTCGCAACCACAAGGAGCAATGTCGTCGTTATTCGGTCTCCTTAATAGTGGTTTGTTTTCTGTGATTAAATTAAATTAATTAATAATATAGTGATTTGCAATTATGACCATAAGCATTCAATGGTTGAGTTTTGACTTTTGAGTTAAATGTTGTTCTCCCATGCCTGCGACTATCGTCTCTCTCTTTCAAAAGCACAAGACTTTCCTGGAAGTTAGCCACACTTTGTGTCCCTCTCAATTCTTTCGCCTTCTCCCCCTTTTTGTCTTGGGCACCACGTTACCTACCTCCAAGGAATCCCCCCTTTGACTCTTTCTCTCTCACTTCACTCTCTCCCTTTTAAGCTCAAACTTGACTTTCTGAATCTTCTTGTCCGAACCTGAACGGCTTAAACCCTCCGGTACACCACTCTCTAATGTACTCCGCCATGGGTCTCCTCCTAAAACCCGTTTTCTTACACTTATTGTCTGGTTCTGTCCACCTAGTTTTGTTAGTAGCGTTTTTAGTCTCTTGGGTGTGGAATAAAATCGCACTGGGAGCCAGAGATGGTTCCAACGGAAAATTGAAGAGCACTCTTCATACGAGGACTCTGTTATTTCCGTTGGGCGCTTCTGTTTTTAATCTTGTTGAGTGTCTAGTGTATTACTTCTATTGGTATAGAAACAGTTGGTCAGACGAAAGACTCGTGACCCTTACGGATTTAGCACTTAAAACTGTTGCTTGGGGTGTCGTTTGTGCTTACTTGCACACAGGGTTCTTCAATTCGGGCGAAAAGAAGTTTCCAATGTTCTTCAGAGCTTGGTGCGCTTTCTACCTTCTTATTTCCTGTTACTCCTTCATACTGGATATCATTTTCTATGAAAAATACGTTTCCTTACCTCTGATTTTTTATGGTGTCTCCTTTTCTGTGATTTTTTTTTTCTGTTACTTGGGGTTCTTTTTGAAAAATGAGGGTAAAGATAGCATTCTTCAAGAACCTCTCTTGGATGGTAATACTGATGTTTGTAATGCGTCAGAGTCATTTAAGACCAAGGGGGCAGAGACTGTTACCCCTTACTCAAATGCTGGAATTTTCAGCTTTCTTACCTTCTCTTGGATGGGTCCTTTGATCGCCGCTGGGAAAAAGAAGACTCTAGACCTCGAGGATGTCCCACAACTAGCTAGTTTTGACAGTGTAGCTGGAGCTTTTCCAAGCTTCAGAAATAAACTTGAGGCAGACTGTGGTGCAATAAACAAGGTGACCACACTTAAGCTGCTTAAGTCATTAATGCTCTCAGCGTGGAAGGAGATTTTTGCAACAGCTATTTTAGCATTTTTAAATACAGTGGCTTCTTGTGTTGGTCCATATCTCATAGACACTTTCGTTCAATATCTCAATGGTAAACGAAAGTTTAAGAATGAGGGATACCTTTTGGTGTCTGCATTTTTTGTTGCAAAGCTTATAGAGTGCCTGTCAGTGAGGCACTGGTCCTTTAAGCTGCAGCAAGTTAGAATTAGGATCCAAGCCCTGCTTGTGACAATCGTCTATAGCAAGGGTTTGACCCTTTCATATCAGTCCAAGCAGGGCCACACTACTGGGGAAAAAATCAATTTCATTACGGTTGATGCTGGAAGAGTTAGCAACTTCAGTTGGTGTATGCATGATCTGTGGCTGGTAGTTCTGCAAGTTGTATTGGCCTTGTTTATTTTGTATAAAAATCTTGGAGTGGCTTCGATTTCAGCTTTTGTTGCAACTATTATTATAATGCTGGCAAATATTCCCCTAGGATCATTGCAAGAGAAGTTTCAAGACAAGTTGATGGAGTCAAAAGATAGAAGAATGAAGGCCACGTCTGAGATTTTAAGGAACATGAAAATTCTCAAACTACAGGGGTGGGAGATGAAGTTTCTGTCTAAGGTTATTGAACTGAGGAAGACAGAGCAAAGTTGGTTAAAGAAATATGTTTATACTTCAGCCATAACCACATTTGTCTTTTGGAGTGCTCCCACCTTTGTATCTGTGGTTACTTTTGGTACTTGCATGCTTCTTGGGATCCCACTTGAATCAGGGAAGATCTTATCTGCACTTGCAACGTTCGGCATACTTCAAGAGTCCATATGTAATCTTCCAGACACAATATCAATGATAACACAAATTAAGGTATCTCTTGACAGGATTGCATCATTCCTTCGTCTTGATGACTTGCAATATGATGTTATAGAGAAGCTTCCAAGGGGTAGTTCTAATAGGGCATTTGAGATAGTTGATGGTAATTTCTCTTGGGATTTATCTTCTCCTAGTACAACATTGAAAGATATAAATCTCACAGTCTTTCATGGCATGAGAGTTGCTGTTTGTGGTACTATTGGCTCGGGCAAGTCTAGTCTACTATCCTGTATTTTGGGAGAAGTGCCAAAGAAATCAGGAATCTTGAGGGTGTGTGGAACAAAGGCCTATGTTGCTCAGTCTCCATGGATACAAAGTGGCAAGATTGAAGAGAATATATTGTTTGGAAAGGAGATGGACAGGGAAAAGTATGAGAAGGTCCTTGAAGCATGCTCCCTGAAGAAGGACCTTGAGATTTTGTCATTTGGTGATCAGACAATTATAGGAGAGAGGGGAATCAATTTGAGTGGTGGACAGAAACAAAGAATACAACTCGCACGTGCTCTTTACCGAGATGCTGACATATATCTGTTAGATGATCCTTTTAGTGCTGTGGATGCTCATACAGGATCCCACCTCTTTAAGGTAACCTATTTCGATTATTTTGTTTATTATATGCAACACAAGTTTGGCTGTTATAACTTATATAGTATACTACAAGTTATGCTCTTACATATTGAATTTTGATCCTTCCATTAGCATTGCGCTTGTTTAAATATTTTAGTTAAAGGTCATTTTAATTATTTCTGTGTATGGCAGGACTGTTTACTGGGCCTTTTAAGTTCAAAGACAGTTATTTATGTCACACATCAAGTAGAGTTCTTACATGCTGCTGACCTTATCTTGGTGAGCAATTCTTAGGTCCTTATCAATTAAATTCAAAGATAATTTACTATGTTTGTTTCCACTTATCTTTTCATATTATACACTAATGTTAGGTAATGAAAGATGGGAAAATTACTCAATGTGGAAAGTATAATGATTTGCTCAACTTAGGCAGTGATTTTATGGAACTTGTTGGTGCACATAAAAAAGCTTTGTCTGTACTTGATTCATTGGATGGAGTGGAAGTATCTGATCAAGTAAGTACAGCAGAACAAGAAGTAAATGTCTCCGATGTACAAGTTATGGAAGAAAAAGTGGCAAACAAAGATATGCGAAATGGTAAAACAGATGATGTAGTTGAACCAAAAGGCCAGCTTGTTCAAGAGGAAGAAAGGGAGAAGGGCAGGGTTGGCCTTTCGGTGTATTGGAAATATATAACAACTGCATATGGAGGAGCTCTTGTACCATTTATATTGTTGGCACAGATTCTATTTCAACTTCTTCAAATGGGAAGCGACTATTGGATGGCTTGGGCAACACCCATTTCTTCAGATGTGAAACCACTTGTTGGAGCCTATACGCTTATAATTGTCTATGTTGTCATGGCCATAGGAAGTGCTTTCTGCATTCTTGCTAGAGCAATGCTTCTTTCCACAGCTGGTTATAAGACAGCTACTCTACTCTTCACTAAAATGCATTTGTGCATTTTCCGTGCGCCTATGTCATTTTTTGATGCCACTCCAAGTGGCCGAATCATTAACAGGGTAAGTACAAGTGTGGTCATCCCCTTGTTTTCGCTTTCTCTTTCTCTTTCTTGTCTGATCTTATGAGTTATAAGATTTTATAGTTAATGTATTTTAAAATAACAAACCCCTTCATCTTGTTGTTTTTCTTCAATAACAATATCAAGAATAATGAATTGAGATTTTTTTCCCCCTCCTGTTTGTTCTCTTGCAGGCTTCTACGGACCAAAGTGCCGTGGATATAGGCATGCCTTATCAAGTTTTTTCATTTGCCTGCTCTATGATTCATCTCCTGGGAATTATAGCGGTGATGTCTCAGGCTGCATGGCAGGTTCTCATCATCTTCATACCTGTGATATCAATCAGCATTTGGTATCAGGTATTTTGCGTAGACCATGTGTTACATTTCTTGTATATCCCTCCTTTTTTGTTTTTAAAAGACTATGTCTTCATAGATTATTCTCTTACTTACACCATTTTGCATGTGACTACTTGGCCACTTATATCTTACAAACTTATAATTCTGCAGCAATACTATTTACCATCAGCCCGAGAACTATCACGGTTAGTTGGAGTATGCGACGCTCCTGTCATTCAACACTTTACTGAAACAATTTCGGGCACAACAACCATTAGATGCTTTGATCAAGAGTCAAGATTTCAGAAAACAAATATGAAACTGACGGATGGATATTCTCGGCCGAAGTTCAATATTGCTGGTGCTATGGGATGGCTTTGCTTCCGCTTGGATATGTTGTCTGCTATTACATTTGCGTTTTCCTTGATATTTTTGATATCTATGCCACAGGGAGACATAGATCCAGGTAAGGAATTCAAAAATTGGTATCTTAACCAATTGACATTTACTCTGCTTGCAAAATGGAGGTAATGGACTGTAATTTTTCCTTTTACTTTATTTCTGATTTCTGAAGGTCTTGCTGGTTTAGCTGTTACTTATGGACTTCATTTGAACGTAATACAAGCTTGGGTGATATGGAGTCTTTGCCACATGGAGAACGAAATTATATCTGTAGAAAGAATACTTCAATACACTTGCCTTCCAAGTGAGCCTCCTCTTGTTATAGAAGGAAACCGACCCAATCCTTCTTGGCCGCCACATGGAGAAGTTGACATTCATGATTTGCAGGTACTGTTGAGTCATATGTATGGCGCTCCAAACACGAATATCATTTTTATGATGCATGTTGGGATTTGTAAACTTGACCTAAGTTCATCTTTTATTAAGGGTTGGAATTTAGCTTCAAAAAAAAAAAAAAGGTTGTCTTGTAGATCGATGTTCTTTGTGTATGGATTTAACATCATGTTTGTACTGAAATTCAAAATATTTTGCATACAATGAAGGTTCGTTATGCCCCACATCTGCCACTTGTGTTGCGTGGTATCACTTGTAAATTTCCTGGAGGATTGAAAACTGGCATAGTTGGGAGAACAGGAAGTGGGAAATCAACTCTAATACTAGCACTTTTCCGGATCATTGAGCCAACTTCTGGGCGAATTACGATTGACGGCATCAACATCTCGTCAATTGGACTACATGATTTGAGGTCTAAACTTAGTATTATTCCTCAAGATCCAACTATGTTCGAAGGGACAGTAAGAAGTAACCTGGATCCATTGGAAGAGTACACAGATGAACAAATTTGGGAGGTGGGTTGATTTTATTTGATAAACACGTGCACATACAAACACTTGGTTCTGTCCCAAAAGGTACTCCTGTTGGTTCCTTAATTTGGCCGTCCTTTCATTGACATTCTTTTAGGCTCTGGATAAGGTTCAGCTCGGAGATGAGGTTCAAAAGAAAGAAGGAAAGCTAGACTTTGCAGGTTTGTCTTCTGTTTCTTATTTTTTCTTGAATCCCTGAACTAAAATTTCACTGTTTTTGTGAAAATGGATGGTGTAGTTAGTGAGAACGGTGAGAATTGGAGTATGGGTCAGAGGCAGTTGGTGTGCCTTGGTAGAGTGCTACTTAAGAGAAGTAGGGTGTTGGTGCTCGATGAAGCCACTGCCTCAGTTGATACGGCCACAGATAATTTGATTCAGCAAACTCTTAGGCAGCATTTCTCTGACTGTACAGTCATTACCATTGCACATCGAATAACTTCGGTTCTTGACAGTGATATTGTTCTGCTTCTCAATCAAGGTAAAATAAGATTCCTGGTATTCTTCTATGAACTTCAATACTCTGGACTCTGGGTGTGCCTTTTTCCTTTATATATGATTTCAATGGTTTCTGATGCAGGACTTATTGAGGAGTGTGACTCTCCGGCTAAATTGCTAGAGGACAAGTCATCTTCTTTTGCCCAACTTGTTGCAGAGTATACCATGCGATCGAAGTCCCCTTTTGAGTAATAGGCTTATCAAGTCTCTAGATGATGACGAGAAATAGTGGAAGTCAGTCAATAACATCACAAGATTAGGAAACTGAAACAAGACGGAACGGATATAGATAGCGTCGCATGATATATTTAGAGTACTTCATGATCAAAACTAGCTGATGTCTTTCCTTTTTATGTATATGTATCTAAATTTTCCATAAAAACTAAAGCAATATAAAAGTATTTTCCACAATTGAGGAAGACAAAGCTGCTATCATTTAGATTTTACATGCGTGTGATAAACGATACCTTTGTGATGAGTTTGCAGTGCCTTCATAAAATAATGAGTAAATTACGCTCCTTACCTCTGTAATTATTTAAAAATACTCTTTTTTTTCTTTTATCTGTTTTTAAAATATGTATTCTCCTCTCCAATAACTATGAAATTGTTATTTTTTTTAGTTTGATTTTTATATTTTTTCTGTTCAAAGAAGTTTTTTTTTTTAATGTTTAGTAATTTAATACATATTTTTTTGGACCAAAATATTATCCATTAACTTAAATGTATATTGGATGCTTTTGTTTTATATACAAATGGAATACTTGTGATATTTTATTTTGAATTAACAGTAAAATAAAAAGGTATCAACATAAAAGCCAATGTTATTAGAATAATAGAAAGTATTTTAGCCCAAAAAAAATCTGGCATTAGATTATTAAATATCAAAAAAAAAATTGTGGCAAAATTTACTAGGCAAAAAATATAAAATTAAACTAAAAATAGTATATTTTATAATTGTAAAAGTGATATTGTATATTTTAAAAATAAATTTGGAAGCTGAAAAAAGGAGTATAATTTACTCAAATAAATTTTTTTGGTAATAAAACCGGGGGCTAAGACCCAAAAATTAAGATTACATGACCACCTTACTCCTATGCATTAGCAGGAGTTCAAATTCGTTGCACATCCATAAAGTTTTAACCGTTGCTAAAACTTACTATGGCCGAAGGAATGCGTACGCTGCGTAGTGGATCCATAGTTCATCAGCAGCTAATAGAGGGCTAATGCTTGGAGGAGGGAGCTCATCGAACATATTGTCTTCATCTAGTGGTGTCAAAATAGCCTGCAAGCCTGTTTGAGTCAACTTATAAATAGGCGGATTTGACTTCAAAAAATTAGATTCATTTAAAAATGGGTATAAACGGATTAACCTACTTATTTATTTATTTATTTTATTTTTTATTTTTCATAAAAATTATATTATTTAGTATAAAATAATTTCAACTTATCATATTTTTATATTTTATAACATTATATTCAATAAATAAATTAAATTTTGATATGAACTTTTGTAATTTTAAATAAATAAATAAATATAAAATTTTTAAATTTAAATATAGTATGCTTAATTTAAAAAATATAAAATTAAAATTATTAGTTATTTAAAAATATTAAAGAAATAATGTTTTACATATATAAGTTATATTTTAATAAAAAATATTGAATTTTGTTATTTACAAAATTATTATTTAAATATATATTAAACAAAGTGGCCCGCAGGCATAACTGGTGAGTTTGGACATTGAATTTGAAACAAATTTATAATGAATTGACCCGTAAATAACACGTTTACTTTCAACTCATAACAAATCGATCCAAAGTGATACTACTTTCGTCATATTACAAATATATATTTAGTTATATCTCTTAAACATGTAATTTAACTATAGAAAATACTTATCTTATTCTTAATTACTCATTTCTAATGATTAATCAAATACATATTTGATTAATTGCAAGTCAAGTATGTGCATCGACCATAGTCAAAATAGAAAAAGGACCAACTTGCTTCCTTCCATGTAATTATTTAATTTCTTTGTTCATGTCAACTTCATGGGTTGCCGTTTGTTCATTTTTGAACCCCTCACTAACATAGAATTTCTTTTAAGATTGTTATTGTGAGGCCTTGCCCATATGAAAATGCCAGTTTTATATGTCTCTCAAGAATTTCTTTTAAAAGATAAATTTCACCAAATAATTATTGTCAAAGATAAAAGTATACTTATTTGAATCATGAACTATAGCGTCTTATTCCGGTATATATTACTTGCACAATGAGTTTGATTTTTCCATTTTTAGATATTTTAAGGGTTGGGTTAGATTTTTTGAAAATTTATTTTGAGATTTATTTATTAAGACATCATAGAAAATAAAAAGCAAGAACAAATAACCGAATATATAAAAAACAAAAACAAAAAGAATATATCCCACTAATTTCCTTGGTCCTCTAAGGTCCCTGTGTATTTCCCCATTTTTATGCAATGCTAAATGCAAAAATGAGAGAATTAGATAGAAGATTAGGTTGAGGAGTGCTTCATATAACTAGAATTGTGCATGGCAAAAATTGCCATGGAACATAAAATGGGATAGCGCAGAGAAACAAATTAAAGTTGCAAAAGTAACTTAAAATGTGATGGGTTTTCTAATTATGCAAAATAAAATGCGATTAAAAGTTTATACAACTTGTTTCCTATTTTTGCAAAATAAAATGCAATGAATTCTTATTTTGTGAAATATATACAAATGAGTTCCTAATTATGCAAAATAAAATGCCACCAGTTTCTCTTTTATGTAATAAAATAAAAGTAACTTGCACAAATGTAGTACAGAAAATAAGATACAGAAGAAAAAAAGTAGAATGCATTTGGATTTCCACCGTGTAAAAATGTAACTAAGAAATCACATGCAGTAGACTTGCAAAATGAAAAAAAAAATAAATAAATGGTATTTTTTGAAATTAAGTGATGATAAAATGCCAAAAGATGGTGTTTTGAGTGGGCTTATTGACACTGGCTGACGTTTTTGGAAGAGTGAGGAAGAGGCTTGGGGTGGGCATGAGTTACCTTCTGTTTTTGTTTTTTTATTCCTTAATTTTGGGCTTAATGTTTTTTTTATGGATTTTGGGTCTTATTGGGTTTAGTCTTTTGTTTGTTGTGGGCTTACTGTATTTTTTAAAAAAAATTGCAGTATTTTTTTGGCAATTTTCAGTTTTGAATTTTTTTAATTACAAGAGATTCACCATGGCCCTTGAACCTATAATAATTAGTCTCATATCACTTTATTTACAAACTAGAACTAGATGGTTGATTTTAAGGCTTGGGTTAAAATTTTTGGGAATTTGTTTTGTGATTTTTTTTTTTGGTTTTAAGGTTCAGGGGGTTTTCTTTCATGTGTTTAGGTTTCATTTATTCTTTTTGCGATTTGAGTCTTGGATTTTTTTTTTTAAATTTAAGTCATATTTTTGTATTCGACAAAAGCCTGTGCTGACACCATACAATTCTAAAGTCTAAGATTATAATAGAATCATTCAAAATGCTTGCTAGTGAAAGTTATCTTTTGTCTAGAAAATTTAATGTCTAGGGAGTAACTGAAAATATATTAAAAATTACTGAAAACATCACGTGTAGATACCAACTTTAAGGTGTACTCTTGTTTTTACACTTAAAATAAGTTAAATATACTCAAGCAAAATATCTATTACCTAATGTAGCAAAATTGGATATAATTGAAACCAAAACTTATTTAGATATTATAACTCAAAAGAACTGAAAAAATGAAACACACTGATAAACTCAATAAATCCTTGAGTCATGACAATTGAAATTAAATGTAGATATGAGAATGAAATATTTACGTTATTACAAAGAAAAAGTAATTTAACTAAGTTGGCAGAAGCAAATTAATATATATCCAGTTATATCAGTAATAAAATATGAAATTTAACTATCGAAAATACTTCTCTTATTCATGCTCGTTTGCTAATGATGAATCAAATACATATTTGATTAATTGCAAGTCTCGCGCACGTACCGTAGTCAAAACAGAACAACGACCGACTTGCTTCCTTCCATGTTTATTTTCTTTTCCATGTTTATTTTCTTTGTTCTTGCAACTTCTTCATGGGTTGTTATCAGGTCATTTTTGTTCATCTTTGAACCTATCACTATCTACAATAAAAAAAAATTTCGAGATTGTTATTACGCGACTTGCCCATGCACGTAATTTTAAAAATTAGTCTAATCATTAATTCAGGTTAGTCTCTAAGTAATTAGATTAATAATTTAACCGTCAAGTTATCAAATAAATTATTCAACTAGGATAATATATATCTATGGCAAAATGCATGACGAAGTGCATGAATGAGATGAGTTTTGAATTTACGAGAATCTAATTAATACAAACGTGAATGTTGTGCTTAAGGTATGTTGCTCGATTTTGTTTTGAAAATCATGTCTGTCACCTCTTGCTTTCTTGGTTTTACCACTTTCGTTTTGGATTTTTGCAGATGTCTGTTCTAAGGAATCCTTGGGGTTCTCATGGGTTCCGTTGGAAATGAGAAACACTTTGATGATGACTTGAGGGTGATTGGGATCTTATCTAATATTTTAAAAGTATTGAAAAATCTCATATTTTGTTGTAGGTTATTTGATTAAAGTTACATACGGTCTAGATTGTATTTAAGAAAGCAGAAGCTAAGAGCCGTTGGATCTATGCTATCCAACGGTCTAGATAGTATTCGCCTAATAAATAATTTATTCACTTAGGTCCCTATCTAAGATTTTTTTCTTTTGTTTTTTAGTTGATTTAAGATCGTATTTAACTTCATCTAGATTTCTCGTTTCAGAATATATTTTGTTTTGAATTCAAATTGATCCCTATAAAATTTTGAGTTTATTCAGTTTAATTATTGTTAGTTTCTTACGCGATCTGAGTTATCTGTAATTTTAATCCGACGACCCACAACAAAGTATGAGATTCTCCAATACTTTTAAAGTATTGGAGAGCATCCTAATTCACTTGAGGGGATGCATGACCCCATACCATGGTAATACCTGCAAAGTTCTATGTTAAATCCTATACATGTCGTGAGATCTATGTGTATGTCTATTACGACTAAATTGAAATAAATATGAATTTGTGTAAAATTTTAGAACATGGAATTTTATGCAAAAGTTTGGGTGTATGTGATTATTTTTATTACAACAATAAATTTTCAGCCCCAAGAATAGTACTGTTAAACAAGTTAGGCTGGGCTGGCCTGTTATAGACTTGACACTAAACTGGTCAACCCGTTTAATTCTAAAAGCCTTTTTACTCAACCAAAGCCTGCTCATCTTGGCCTGCAGGCTACTTTTTTATATATAGTAAAATTATATAATTTTAAATTTTTTAGTAAAAAATTTAATAATTTTTTAATAAAATAGAATTTATCCATATAAAACATTACTTTTTTAATATTTTTAAATAATCAATAACTTTAATTTTTCATATTTTCTTTCAAAATTAATTATATTATATTTAAATTTAAAAATTTTATATTTGTTTTTAAAAAATTACAAAATTTTTATATCCAAATTTATTATATTTATTGAATATAAAATTATAAAATATAGGAATGTGATAAAGTAAGATTATTAATATTAAATAATATATTTTTTTTAAAAAAAAGTCTACAAGCTAACCTATTTGGTCCACAACTTGAATAAATTGATTTGTTTAGACTTATTTTTTAAAAAATCTAAACAACTTAATTCAAGACTGCATATTCAGTGACAGTCTTGATCTGGTCCTCACAACACTATTTGTAAAGGTGCCCTCTATATCGAGGTAAAAAATCAAATGTAAAAAGTAAATTACAACAATTTAAAATCTTACGTTTAAGTTACAAATTTAAAATTATACCATTCAAACGCTGCATAAATGTTTCCCGCAGTCAACAATTACTTTGTCAAGTTAAACTGACCTTTGAAAAAACGATATCCTAAGTATTAAATATTTTGCTTGATTGAGTGTGTTTGTATTCTTCTGTCAGTAAATTATTGACTGATTTCACAAAAGATTATACTTTTTTAATTTAATTTTTAAAAGATTAATTATCTTAATTTAAATTTTAAAAGATTGTATTTATTTTAATTTAATTATTTTTATTACTAAATTTTATAAAATTTATTATTGTTAAATTTTAAATTTTTTATTGTTAAAAATTATTTTGACAAAAAAGGGACAAAATTATAACAAATACAATCTTTAAAAAACTAATTTGAAACACTTGTTGACTATGGTTGTATGTTGAGTTTCTACAAACCATGTTTTGGTATGCATTATCATGATTTTGGTGTAAAATAATACGTTTAAAAATTTTTACATTAACGTAATTTTGCTTTCAAATCATAATTTCAGTGAAAATTCCAGATTGTTGTTTCTACAAACTATGGTTTGTCTAAATCTATATTTCTCATTTGTTTTCCAAACACACTTAATTTTTTTAAGAACCAAATTAAACAAATCATAATCTATGAAGGACTGAATTGAAAATTATAATTTTTCAAAGATTAAACTAGTAATTTACTCTTAGACATGCTTGTGCTGTCAGTGTCACGGCCTCATCTGAGTTTAGTCGCTTTACCACGTGATCTTGTGGGACAAGCAATTGGCCTTTGACTTTGGCCTTAATTTTGTTTCTATCCATTCCAACCATTTCTGTCTGTTTCAGCTTCTTCCATTTATTATATAAACTTTCTCCACAGTTAGGCAGGTGAATCAAACTTTATGAGCGCGTTGGTACAAAAAAAAAAGAGAAAGAAAAGATAGAAAGAAAAAAAGCAATGTAAAAAAAAATTGTTTAACATGAAATAAAAAAAATAAAAAAAGAGGTATTTTTGTTTGGTATTTTTTTTAAGAAAAATGAAAGAGAATATATGAGATAATTTTACTAGATCTATTAAAATGGCCAGTCTAAACCATCTAAGAAATTGTGGTAAATGGGTCGGGTTGGGAAATGGCCAACCCGGCTCGTCTGGCAGCACATTATTTTCAAATGTTATCAATCTTTTTTGGAATTCCAGCATTTCAAATAGATTGAATCTTTCCTCGTACTGCAAGTTAGTTGGATTTGGGTCAGCCTTCTTTACTTCTTGATTATGGCTTCTCTTTAGTCAAAAACAAATAAGTGAATAACACTAGTTGGCTTATTGGCAGATGATACAGAGACTCAGAGAGTGAAAGACTATGAGAGTTGAGACTGAGATTGAGAGGAGAATCGAGAACCAATCCCCTGTCAAAACTCTTAACTGGACAAAGCATGACGTAGCTAAGAACGTAGAGGGATGCGAGGAGAATTGAGAACGCAAAGAGGCGATGGGAGGAGAACCAGGAACACAGAAGGACGATGACGAAGCACGACGAAGCCACAGAGATCTCTAATCTCTAAATCGAAGAACGGAAGTAGGAAGAGAAGATCTAAATCTTTGAAGTCTGATATGTGATTCTCCGTTTTCCTCCCTAATTCTATGATCTTTGATCTCTCCTCCATTCCTCACTTTGAATATCTGATATCCTTTGATGCTCTGTTCTCCTCCTTCAATCGCTTATCTCTTTGTTCTCCTCCCTCTATGCTTGTCTGCTTAACTCATGTGTATATTTATATATATATATACACACATACGGGTTACCTTAGGCTAAGCCAGTTAGGCTTGATCCTAAGCAGGTTGGCCTCTTATCTGGTCGAGCCCGTTTTGATAGGTTTAAATTTTATTGATTTTAATTACACCTGATTTAATTTTTTTAAAAAAGAAAAGTATCTGAAGATTGAAACGTGAGGTACATCACCATCATCATCTTCAACTTGAGCTCCGATGTTGGTGCTTTCAATGGCGGACAGGAGTGCGAGGATGGAGAGGTTGTTGGGGCTATGTGACTCAGAAGTCGATGGAGGCGATCTTGCAGTGGTAGGTGAATGAGACGGGCCACTCGTCAACGAAAGAGTGATAAGCGGCAACGAAAAAAATGCCTAATTAAATTACAAAAAACATAGACTAATTAGATTGGAAAGAAAAATAATTGTTGTGGTATGGGCAACAATTAAGTTTAAAATTATGAATAAAATGTTTACAAAATTTTTAATTTTTTATTATATTAAGAATTTAGTTTCAAAAAAATATATGAATTGTTTATTTAGTACTTAAAAAATTAATTTTACACTATTTAAGTTTTAAATATTCTGAATTTGTTACAGACAATTATTATATATTCTTTGAAAGATGAGTAATGCGCAATTTAATCTTAAAAAATTGATTAATGTATGTAACTCATAGAAATTGACCTATTCAAAATTTAAGTAATAAGAATAAATAATATTTGTATATTTAATTTTTCTTTACTTCGTTATTCTTTTTGTCAACTAGTTTAAAAATAGTTTTATCTTTTCAATTTGCCATCAATTGCTAGCTGTAAGCACTTTCCTTTTTATTTATTCGCATTTTTAATTTTAAATAAATAAAACTATCCAAATTTGATTTGTTTATTCAAGAGGTACGAAAAAAGTCTTTTGACCAGCATTTTTCTATTGAATATTTGAAAGATTCAGACATTCAGTCGTCCATTCTCTCTTTCTTGATTGATAAAAAAATGTTAATTAGTCCCACTTGCTATTTTTATTCTCGTTTAAGTGGAGTTTTATTTTTTATTGATCGAGAAATTTTATATGGTTGTAAAAGTCATCGATTATGATTATGATAGATCAAGTGAATACACAAGCTTGTTTTGCTGTAATGTAGAGGATGACTGTGACAAAATTTTCTCCTAACAATAATTGTCATAAGTCTTGTAGGATTTTATATTTAGATGATTTTTCACTTAAAAATTCATCTTTATCAAAATAAAATATATCAAAAAGAAATAAATTTTTTGTGCAGTGCAGTTCATACAAATGAGCTAATAACAGAGAAATAAAATGAAACTTTCACCTCAATTCAATAGAAAAAGAATTTGATTCCATTGATAATATCATGGAATCAATCTGTACAGTGTATTTAAAATCCCTTTCTCCTAACAATAATTGTCATAGCTCATAAGTCTTGTAGGATTTTATATTTAAATGATTTTTTACTTCAAAATAAAATATATCAAAAAGAAATATTTTTTTTTGGTGCAGTACGATTCATACATATGAACTAATAACATAGATATAAAATGGAACTTTCACCTCAATTCAATGAAAAAGAATCTGATTCCTTGGATAATATGATGGAATCGGTCATTAAGGTGCACAATGTATTTGGAATCCCTTTCCTTATTGATTAATAATAATAACTACCAAACATGTATTTAAGCCCTAAGGAATGAGAATCTCATTCTTTTAATGTCTACCAAACACAACCTAAGAATTGTTCATACTTATAAATTATATAACAAAAAAAAAAGATGTATACATTTATTTCATAAGTAAGCATATGAAAATTCATTTACTTCTAAATAATTTAATTTAAATTAAATCGCACTACAAAATTATAAAACTTTTTTAATATTATTTTTTTTTGATCTAGAAGATTTGAATCCGATACTTTATCTTAAAAAATACATATTAAATCGCTTGAACTAATATATAATTTGCATTAAAGAGGCTCGTATTGTGCTCAAAAACCTTCAGTTTAAGTAATACTTATTTGACTTTAACTATGAGAAGAATTAAATATACTCAAAGTTTTTCTTTAGTCTATTCTTTTTTCTCACTCTAACTCTCGAAATCTTATATCTAGCCAAAAAAGAGGCTCGTACTTCTAGAATAAATGGGAATATTTCTGTGTTGTGTTCTTTTTCTTTTGTTTGAAAAAACCTACTTGAAGGAAACCATCTCCTTATGATTGATGTAGAAGTCAATCCAATAAGAATAGTGTGTGCATAATTATTATTATATAACTGCAGATCTCGGTTCCAACCCTATAATATATCCTTTAATTTAATTTTATATTTTTTATCTAAAGAAATTTATTATAATTTTTTTAATATTTAATAATTTAAAATACACAAGTCAAATAAGTTAGTTTATAACTTATTTAATTAGTTTATAAGCTTATTTAATCATATTAAATGTATTTGGTATACAAACTTATTTGAGTATCTAATAACTTTTTATTAAACGTCACTTTGAATAACTTATAACTGATATTCTCTTTTATCCTTATTATTTTATTAAAATTCTAAAATTATTCTACTCACAATCCGTAACAAAATTTCTTCTTTTCCAAGTTTTTTCGCATGCCAGTAACACAATATTACTAATTTGTTGTGGGTCGCTAGATGATATGTTTATTTTGGGATCATATAATGAAATATAATTATTAACAAAAAAATGATAAGTATAACACTATTTTGAGATAAAATAATAAAATGATATTATTTTAGGATTTCAAATGTTTATTTTGATCATTTCACTATTTATTTTAATTTTTAATAAAAAATTTTATCTTTAAAAAAAATATTATAATAGTTCAAATTGGCTAAAAAAACCTAAAATTATAATTACCTAAAATAAAATTTTTATAAGATATCATATAAATATGTCATTTTATGTTATTTTACATTTATCACCTAATTCAATAGTTAATTTTATCAAATAAATTTAATTCAATAAGTTAGCTAAACAACTTGATAATTTTCAACTAAAAAGTTATCTTTTAAGCTTTCAGCTTTCAGTTTTTTTTTTCCAAACATAGCCTTAATGTCACATATAATTTAATTAAAATACTTTATATTAATTCAAAAGTATTAATGTTTATATATTGTGATATCTTTTTTGTTATTAATCTAGAATAAAATATTAATTATTTTGTTTTCTTTAAGGAAAAAAGCATCTAATATGCGTTTAGGTTAAAGAATGATATTTTAGTTCAAAAAAATATTTGTTATTAGGTTACCAAATATCATAAATAATACTAAAACAAACTTATCTGAATGGAAAACGTAAATTGGACTGTAATAATTTTATAGTTATAGGCAAAGAGTATATATTTTAGAAATAGAGGGAAGGAGAATTTAATTTTAATAATTTATAGGGATGGAGAGTGTAATTAACTTTTTTATTTATATTTTAGACAGAATTATATTTATTTATCTTGACTTTTAATTAATAAAATGTTAATAATTAATCTTGAATCTATTAGTTTTCGTATAAAATCCTTCAACGTTACTGTGAGGCTGTGGCAAATAGATTGCAATTCTTTTTCCTCCATCACACTCCGCGTTTTTTCAGGAAATGGGTATTATATTTATTTTATCTGAATTGTTAAATTTTAAATTTAATAATTATTATTAAATTTTATATTTAATAATTTAAATTTTAATATATATTTTTTAAAATATTATTACTTAATATTTAAACTATTAAATTTGAAACCTAACAATTTAAATGAAACAAGCAACATTCTTATCTTTATAGGGACTGTTCCCCTTCGATACTTGTCTTATTTTGTAGTTAAGTTTTATTGTTTTCCTTATTTATGGTCTTCTGACTTTCAAGCTACTATTGTACATTAAGCAATGGTAGACTATGACCTTTTTATATCAATGCAATAGTGACCTTTTAGGTCTTTTTTTTGTTTTAAAAAATAAAGAAAAGTGTGAGATAACAATCATATTTCTTACATTTTGATCATTTGACAATCAGGAGATGCTCTATTAATTTGAGTTAAAGAATGTTAATTTCAATGTGTAAAAAAAATAAAATTTATATTTTAAAAATCTACTGGGCCCACTAATTATCTACTAAGTTCCATTTTTTTAAACATTAACAAATTGCTATATTTTAATACAACATTTTCAATTCGTAAAATTTGAGTGAAATTATAGCTTAAGGTAGCATTTAAAATTTTAAAAGAACTTATTAATTGGATGATTTGTTCTGTAATGTATTGTGCTTTGTTTGGTGACAAGTGACAACTAGTTCAGTCCAAAAAAACGAAAAAAACAAAAAACGACAACCAGGCAGCTTAAGAAAATTGAACTAAGTTAGAAAACAAAAAAGGCTAAAATCTGATTTTGATCCATTAACTTCGCCAAAAGTATCATTTCGGTCCTTTAACTTAATTTTGTTTCAAGTTCCTCCCATAACTTGACCCTAAGTCTCATTTTGGTCCCTTAATTTAATTTAATTCTAATCTGATCGCTTAACTTTTCCCTTAAGCTTCATTATAGTCTCAAGTATTTTCTTCTCTTTAACACTATCAAGATACTTAACAAAAAAGTTTATGAAGTTACCAGTTAAACAAGAAACCATGTAAATTTTTTTTTTTTTTAAATTTGAACATCTTGGTGGTTTTAAGATAAGAAAACATTTGAGTATTTTTTAAGTTAAAGGACTAAATTAGAACACAACAAAATTAGAAGATTAGAAAAAAATCTAAGATAAAATTCAGGGACTAAATTAGAATAAAATAAAATTAAGAGACCAAAGTAATACTTAAAGTTTAGGACTAAAATGAAACCTAAGGTTAATTTTTGGACTAAATTAGAACAAAATTAAATTAACAAACCAACATGAAGCCTCAAGGGACTAAAATGATACTTGTGCCAAAAATAAGAATAACGTAAGAATTTGACTGGGAACTTCGATTTTGCTGCCAGTTGAATCTTTTCCTATTTCAACGATTAAAATTCAGAGCACAGCCAGTCGGGTCGTATTCGTTGACCATTGAGCCACCGCGACAGGTAGCATTTATTGGGACCAAATCAACCTCACCACCCATCTTCCTTTGGCTCTGTTCTTCGATTTCTAAAGAGAAAGGCACACGAAAACTATTGAAGAGAGTGCCATCCATGCACAAAGTTAAGCCTCTAATCAGTTCTCTGCTCTTCTGACCTACTGTAAGTTCTTTTGTAGCTTCTCTCACATTTTCTATCTCAGTCGGCTTTTGGGTGCAATTTTACCTGAATTTTCTGTTGTTCTGTCTACTTCGGCATATAAGTTGTAGAAAACTTGAAATTTTCCTCTCGGTTTTCTGCTCCATATGCATTGGGATTTCGTACTTAGCACGTGAGTTTCTGGTTCTTCTTTGAGGTGGCTTTTTTCACATGGGTATTGGTTGTTTACGCTTTACACGCGTTGTTATGGCGGTTTGTTGAATCTGTTGTAATTTGAACAGGAAGAATATGAGGATCATAGCTGTTTGTGTGGGTATTGTATTTTTTATTTTTATTCGATGAAGTGCTTCCACATATGCATTTGAGTTTTTATTGCTTCTTTCTTCGCTTTTCACGCTTATGTTCTGTTTGGTATATGAGAAATTTAAGTTTCCAAGCACCTGGAAATATATTTGTTACAAATGGTTAAATATAACGAATATGATGCCTTTTAAATTACGTGTTTTACATGCCTCTAAATAATAGAGGGATGATGAACTCTTAATATATATCAAGCTTAAATACATTGTATAGAGGTTTTCAAATACTTGGAAAATTAAAATACATGCGTACCAAACACTATCTTTGTATGCAGGTCTTTATTTCTTCTTTGGTGGCATTTTCTCATGGGTATTTATTCTTAACATCGATTGTTATGGTGATTTATTGCATTGCTTGCAGGTTGGACAGTGAAGTATGTAAGGATAATAGCTGTCTATGTGGATAATTGAATACTTCAAATTATATTCGATGAAGTGCTTTTACTACTTTAAAGATAAAACCAGGAGCAGAAGACAGAGATCAGCACCTGAGCTGAAAGAGAAAGGGAAATCCCAGTATTCAGGAGCTGATAGAATCTCCAAGTCTTCATTATCTTCAACCTCGACTCGTGGTATACCAGAATTGTATGAAGAAAGGGCTCATAATTTGCGGGTTTTCTCTTTCACAGAGCTGAGGCGCGCAACAAATGATTTCAATAGGCTTTTTAAGATAGGGGAAGGAGGATTTGGGAGTGTATATAAAGGTTCAATTCAGCCCATTGATGGAAATGGGGATCCTACTTTAGTTGCCATCAAAAGCCTGAACAAGGATGGATTACAGGTAAGAGTTTGAAAAATTCTTTTGGACCCATCTTTCAAGTTATACTTCGACTATTTACTTCCATTGCTACTTATTGTGAAATTTCTAAGATACTAGATGAAATTGTTGTAGATGTGCACTTCAAGCAATTCATAATCATAAGCTCCACCAAAAAAAACAATAAATTAAACAACAAATGCCTTGGAGAAATTTGAAAAATTAAAAAGAGACAGACCAATTTTTTTTTTTTTAAATGTTCCTATTTTCATAATATATTGCTGATTATCACAACGTTGATGATAGTTATTTTTTTGCCATCATAGTCAAAATCAGGAAACCACATAACTATTTGCAGGTTTTTGGATTCTTGCCTTCAGCAACAGGTTCAACTTTTATGTTCTAAAGTGGAAGTTCCATGATACCAAAACTAGAAAGTAATATCTTCTACCTCAGAAATTGGAACCTAGAGAAAGAAATAGGGAGATGTAACATTTTTTGTCTAATTTGGCAGCTGTGAAACTTTTGGTGTGAGAGTAGCTTATCTTAATCTCTTGTGTATGCTTTTGTTTTAGCTTATCTTAATCTGTTTCCACCCTTAATGCAAACAGATTAACGAAATCCAATTTTTAAACCTAGTTTAAACATACCTGCTGGCTGATGCACTGCTGTATTTTATGGAAGTCAGCTGTCAATTTTATTTGTCAAATGGTCTGATACAGACCAATCAGTTTAAGGTTTTAGAGTATACTTAAGCTCATAATCTGTATTTGTGGCCAGCCATTTCCAACAAGAAAGAACTATGAAGTATTGTACATATTCTATTGTGTTTTTCCTGCTGAATTTTTGCTAGTGATAGGTCATAGTCGTGCCACTAAAGACTTCATTGACCTTTTTTTTTCTGGTAAAAGATTCATAAGAATGAAGCTTTCTGTATGACCTTAAATAAATAATATATTAATACTTCCTCAGAACAAGAGTATCATATCAATGAATGACTCAAGTTCTATGAAAACTTCAATAACATGTAAGCTGTTCAAACACAGAGGCCAAGAAGAATGCATTGCTTGCACTAATATATGCATATTTGCTTCTTTTGTCAGTGATTTGCTTTTTTTTTTTTTCATAAAATGATATGGGGTCTTCTGTTGACCATGTTTTTTAAACGCCTGGCATGTAGGGTCATAAACAATGGATGGCTGAAGTTCAGTTTCTTGGCGTTGTGGAGCACCCAAATCTTGTCAAACTCATTGGATATTGTGCTGTAGATGGTGAAAGAGGGATACAGAGACTTCTTGTATATGAATATATGCCAAACAAAAGCTTAGAACATCATCTTTTTAATAGGGCATATGACCCTCTTCCTTGGAGAACAAGACTTGAGATATTACTTGGAGCAGCTCAAGGATTAGCTTATCTGCATGAAGAATTAGAAGTTCAGGTTTCATTTAAAGCAATTCATCACATATTATTTACCTTTGTTTGCCATCTAGAAGAAAAAGAAAAACAAGAAAAGTGACAATATATTACATCGATAGAAGTTATGAGGGAATATACTAGTTGACTGAACTTCTCACCCTTAACAGAAATAGCTTGAAAATTCTCAGCATGCATATCTTTTCTCCATATTAAGTTTGATTGATTTTAAGAAATTTATTGCTTTGGTGACCAAGTGCTTTATAATTTGAAGAACATGTGGAAAACATAATTTTTTTTTTTTTTGGGGGGGGGGGGGGGTTGTGTGTGTTGGCAGGAGGAAGAAATTAAGGATCTTATTTGCCAGATTCAGAATTTTAGATTCTGCTTTGCTAAGATGAACCTTGTACAGATCTTTCTTAATTTCCAGAACAGAATAAATAATTTGTTGATGAAACCTTTGGATTAGTGCTTTCTTGCCTTGCCTTCCTTTCATTTTTAGGAAATTTAATGTCCTTTATTTACTCTTAAAACTGCCTTAATTCACTTTAGCCGAAGGAGTCAGCAATATTTATTGATACCATACAAATTCAACAGCAATAAACATAGGAAATACGTTGTTACTTGCCAGAGTTTAATGACATTTTTAGTTTTCTCTGCCATTGAAACTTCAAGCTTATGTTCGGTATGAGTAAAACATTATGAATCTATCCGGAAACAACTTTGAATACTCTGTACCGGATTCTGAGAATAGGTTACTTTTTTGAAGAACAAGTACTGCAATTATTGGTGACAAACTGGCAATAAAAGGGAACAGGGGAATAATTTCTCTTGGTAGTGATTCTTTGTAATAGTCACAGAATAATCTCATTATTCTCAGTATTTCTTAGTTCTGGCGTCTAATATTACATGCCCTGCATTTAACATTCCTTCATCCTTTCTAACATTTTGTATTTTAATGTCTGTAGGTAATATATCGAGATTTTAAATCATCAAATGTGTTACTAGATGAAAATTTTAGGCCAAAACTTTCTGATTTTGGACTTGCTAGGGAGGGTCCAATAGATGGCCGTACTCATGTTTCAACTGCAGTAAGTGTTATGTGCCTTCAATTTATTCAGTACCCTTTGCTTGTTTCCTGTTCTGTTTTTGGTAAGAATTCTAATGCTGGAGAACAATTATGTTGGATTATTATTAGAAAAATGTAATTTCACATCTTTCTTCTATGATACCCTAAAATTCATGAATCAGGTTGACCGACACTAGTTGTAAAATCAAATGATAGATAATGAAGGTAAAAATAAAAAAAGGCTTCATTAAAGGGACTACTATAATTTCTTTATCATCAGTTGGTGATAAATCTTCCTGTATGCATTGTATATAATATCTCTATTATTTTGACTACTAGATTTACCTTGATTCTGTGCATTTGAACGCCTACAAGAACCATGAATATGTTGACTTTCATTTGATCCTTCAAAATATGAGGAAAAAAATAATCAAGAAAATTGAATTATTCCATGTTTTGTCGTTGATCCTGTGCATATGAAGTCTGTCCAGCATGGTTGAACTGGTATTGGGACATTTGAATGTGAAGAACAAACATGAATATCTAGATTTTCATTTGACAATCCAAAATATGAGAAAAAACTAAAAAGAATCTGAACTAACCCATGTTTTACATTTGTCCAGCATGGTTGCACTAGATTTTACTACAAGCAATACCTGTAGTGTACAGTGCTCATGTGCTTCTGTTTCTGATATCAGGTGATGGGCACATTTGGCTATGCTGCTCCAGATTACATTGAGACAGGCCACCTCACTACCAAGAGCGATGTGTGGAGTTTTGGTGTGGTACTGTACGAAGTTCTTACAGGCAGGCGTTCAATGGAGAGAAACAAGCCCAAAATGGAGCAGAAACTTTTGGAATGGGTGAAACAATATCCTGCCGATAGCAAAAGGTTCAGCTTGATCATGGATCCACGGCTCGAAGGACAATATTCTATCAATGAAGCGCGAAAAATTGCCAAGCTTGCTGACCATTGTCTTAGTAAGAGTGCAAAAGAGAGGCCAACAATGAGTCAGGTGGTTGAGAGATTGAAGCAGACAATCGGAAGCTCAGATGAAGAAATTCTTTCAGACAGAAGCATCGATGTATCTGAAGTCAACCCGCCTGACCCTGAGGAAGACAAGTCAGATGAATCAGGTCCCTCAGAATTGTGGAAAAAGAGGATGGCCCATCTTGCAAAGCTCGGTGAGCATGTTGAGAGTGCTAGTAGAAGAAGATTTATGATCCTCCAGAAGGCTAAAGTTCCATCATAGTTTCATGAAAAGGTTAAAAAAAATAGGAATTATTAACGTAACTTTATTAGAGATAATCCTATGTTGAGTGACCTCTTATTTTGCTGAATGACTATGATTATATGTGCTTTGTAGGTCTAGTGGTCGCTAGTCTGAGTTAACCTTTTTGTGTATAGTTCATATATATATATATATATATATATATATAGTAAAAGATTTTGGGGCAGCGCTTTTATTCTTTCTTTTCTTCTTAAATTTCAGATGATAACAAAGTTACTTATCTGTCTTCTTTTGATAACTTTTGACTTTTGATACATACACTGAAAAGTTTGTCACAATGCGATTTCATATATTGTGCAGCTTGAAAAGGCAATTGAAGATGATGAATTGCTTTGCTACGAAGAATTGTTTTTATTTTTTGCCATTATATTTGTATTTTATTACCATTTCTGTATTTTTTAATATTATTTTGGTTGGCATTCAATATAGACTAAAACAATATTACGTTATTTTATTGACTGGCAAAAAACATTATTTTGGTTCTTTGACTTTGACCTTTGTTTTGTTTTGGCTCCTTAACTTTTTTTTTTCATATTATTCTCCTAACTTTATGACTGTTTCATTCTGATCTTTTTTATAAATATTATTATCTTAATAGATGGAAATTGCTGAAATGGCTGCTGACTCAAAGAATAATTAAATTTCTTTCCTATAAGGAAAAAAGTGGTTACTAACTCATATCAAATTATTTAAAAAAACAAAAAGAAGAATTGCATTCAAATGTAGATTTTCATTTTCTTTTTCTTCTTCATCTTCTTACTTTTAATGTCATGTCCCAGTCATTGATCCTATGTGGACTTTGATTCCAATCATTGGGTACGTAGATCCTAGGTCAAGTCCACATACAAATTATGTGGACTTTGATCTCAATTTTAGGTATGTAGGACTCTAAGCACCAATCTTAGGTCAAGTCCACATACAAATTATGTGGACTTTGATCTCAATTTTAGGTATGTAGGACCCTAAGCACCAATCTTAGGTCAAGTTTAATCTATAAATAATTTCATTTCTATGTTCAAATAAATATTTTGTTTCTTTCTCATGTGTAATACTTCTCGAGTAAATTTATCACTTTTGGGATTGTGACATATTCAAATTAAATGCACAATGTTTAAATTTGGATGTTATAGGGTGCCCAACACCTTTTAAAAATAGTTTCCCAAAGTTTATCTTAAAAATTTTTGGTAGCAACTCCTTAAAATTTAATTTTTGATTTCTTAAAAACTAGATTTTATTTTTGAAAACGTTGAACGCATTACATTTTCGATGTGACAGTTTGGTAACTAGACTGGGGACAAGTGTGAGAGTTAATGGCATTTTAAATATTGTGTTATTCAAATTCGGAAATGCCACAATTACCCTTATTTCTTTTCTTTGTTTATTTTTACTTTTATCTTGTAAATATTTATTGCATCTTCTCCTGCATATATGTTCTTTCCTTGAGTGTAATTAGGTTCAACAGAGTAAAGGTTTGCATGTCCCTCTTCAAACACTCTGTATCGACACTACTCTTGCACACACTTTGGCCCTACACTCCGGTCTTATGCAACCATAGGACTAGAAGGGACTGCCACTTAGGTTCTATCTCTTATGTTGGTGTCAAACTCACAAAGAACTATCTTGCGTCTTTTACGTCAATAATTAGAGATCCCCATGTTTTTCCAAAATGTGGGGGCAGTTTGGGGACCTTCATTGACTATTAGGACCCACCCAAAATCCATGCACTTTAATGGACCTTCATTGACTTTAATCTCTTCATACAATCCATTTCCCATTTTTCCCTTCTCTAACAATCACAACCATGCATCATTCCTAACATCATCATTCAAAATTCACAAAAAAAAAAAAGCATTCATATTTCAAGACGATTAGTAAGTCAACAAGCCAAGTAATTTATTTTGATGCAAGAGACATTTTCTCGAATTTTTCCTATTGCTTTCCATGTAGAGATTCAATCCTTCTCGAGTTAACAAATTATCTCTTTCTCCCTGTGAGATAATGAGTCCCTAAGGGAGGATGAGAAACTCAGTAAGACTATGTCAAAATAAGTTTGGCCTAGAAGCTTGATTGATAAATTTTTGTTTTAGATTTTTCTCATAAAAGCCACTTGCATATTAGTGCGTTGTTCGGTTGGTTACTACTTCGGCAAAATTTTTAGAAAACATTACCTTGTGCTAAAATATTTTTAAGCATCAATAGTGATGAGATTCGTTCTCTCGTAAATTGCTCGCAAATTGACGGTCATTCTAGCATCAATAGTGATGAGATTGATGTGCTAAAATATTTCTTCTTTCTTTTACTGCTAGACTATCGTATAAATAAGGAAGATTAAGTTAGTTGAGTAGGCTGAATTTCATTCTGGTGAAGGAGCTACTCTTGCTAAAAAAGGGCAACGCATCTGTATATTTTCCCATCTCCAGGGAACCTAATACAGCTACCTTTACTTATTCCATTTATGTCTTCATTTTTTGCATTTCCTTTCCTATTAAGAACCTTGAATCTGTACACGTGTATCATTTACATAATATATTTGATAGTATCTTTATAGAGAACGGATCGTCCTTTACACTTTTTTAGTCATAGTTTTAATATTTTTAATTACGGTTATAACTATAGCTAAAAATTTTAACTGTGGTTAAAAATATATTTCACAGTGACTAAAAATCTTAAAATTATGACTAAAAAAATACAAGACTCTCCTGCGAGTTAGAAATGATCTCAATTCATCTTTACGAAAAGAATGTTACACTCACTAAAAATTAAAAAAAAAATCCAAAGATAAAATCGTATATGCACATATGTATGTGCATATTCATATTTATAACATTAATTAAAAGAAAAAATACACTTTACTTATGTAAACTTTTTTTAAAATGTAGAAAATTCTTATAAACATTAAAATTCAACAAACAACTTCTATAAATTTTTCATCTCCTTTGATGTAACTCAACAGCTGAAAAAATCATTAGTTTAACAAATGACTTATCAACGCAACCTTCACAAATTAGCAGCTGACATGGCCCTAAACTCACATCCCACAACGCACAGGTTAGTATGAAGGCATAACCCACAACCCAAAGCTAGAATTGTAGTCTCCACCACTAGATTAATTCAATCAATTCAGTATCACAGCTTTGAATCAACGCTGGTTAGAGAAGATAAGACGCAGGGAATAACAGACGCACAAACAGAGACGATAATAGTGAGAGAAACACGGCAGAAACAGGGAAGCAATCGCAAAGCAGCAGAACAAATGCAATCAAAAGCAGATCAGAAAACGGTTGATGTAGAGCCGAGAAGGGGAAAAAAAAAATCGCAGCACAGAAACAATAAACACAAACAGAAATGACGACGGCGAGAGGGACAACGGCAGAATAGAGATGCAAACGCACAAACCAGAAACAAAGAGACAAAAACGACGATAACAAGCAACCGACGAGCAGAAAGAAAAATGAAAAAATAACAACAGAGCGGATACGGAAAATGAATCAGACAAAGAAAGTGATTAGAGAACAGAACAAATAACCAAAATAAAAAAAAAATCGAAAAAAGCAGAACCTGATTTAATTAGGCTCTGGTACCAAATTCTAGTTTTGGCTCGTGAGATGTGTTTGGGTTGATGCTGGCATTATTTTAGCCATAATCTGTGAAGGTTGTGCTCATGTAAAGGTGGATCGTTAGTTAAATTAATAATTTTTTAACGAAATAGTTAAATTATATGAAATAAAAAGTTTATTAGAATTTTTTGTTGAGTTTTAAAATTTATTAAAATGAAATACATTTTTCTCATAATTAAATGATATTTATTGTCATCGTAATATTTCAAGGAATCTATAAGTATTAATAACAACATTTAAATATTGTTATGATAAAATTATATATATATATAATTTTATTTTAAAGTCTCAGATTTATGTTAGTTTTTAAAATAATTTTCAATGTAGAAAAAGATGTCAGTGGTAATAGAAAGTTTGTCAAGTAACAAAAAGAAAATGATCAAAGATATCATTTTTATGTGAGGAGAGAGGAGAATGTCCCACGTTTAATTTTATAATTTATAAATAAGAATAAAAATAATGTCTCTATGTTGTTTCCCTTTCTGTCCCCTTGGCATTCTTTTGGTCAAAGCTAATTAAGAAACTAGACGAAATAGAGGATGCATCTACTACTCTTAGGCAAACTAAATTGGGGAACTATTTGGTCGACGCTTCTAAAACTTTTGTTGAGCTCCTTATCTGTGAGGAAAAGCCACGCAAGATTAGATATCCGCTCCTTATCTATGAGGAAAAGTCGTGCAAAATTTTCATTATAGATCAATTAGTAAAGAATTGTCCTAGTTTAATCGAAACTCTCAAGTTCAAGTCTATAAAAATATAACTGCGTTAAAATTTAATAAAAATTTTATCACTAATTGTAATTTTACTTGACTCGATTTTGAATTAATTGATATTTGTGATTTAATGTTTAAAAACCGGATATTTTTTTAAAAATAAGAATAATAATAAAAAAAATTCCAAGTTTACCATATGTCCCCAAAGGGACAGCCATGCAATATCCAAATTTAGGTAAACCGAGTTGATAAGAGTTACGAAGCAAAGAATTATCAACCACTATCTGGTCACAAATCACTCAGGCCTCCACAAGAGAAATTGAAACAGATAACTTACGCCTGGTTAGCTGTAGTTGAACCTATGGAGTGATTAAATGATATCATAATTACCACCTATACTGATAGAAAAAAAAAAGAATTAAATGGACTTTGAGGGCATTAGAGCAATTAAAACAAACCCCTTATTTCCCTTTTATCCTTGAAAAACCTTTTCAAAAAGAAAAAACAATTCGTAACCTTTCTCCGCATTTCTCCCAATCCAAACAAACCCAACCGAAAACAAACTTCAACCGTTCGCTGCAATCTGCTTTATAGATAATGGATTAATTATTTTTGTATTAACTTTCTGATTTCCACGTACTTACTTGAATTTCTTTTTAATCCGTTCCCTTTCTTTTTCCATATCAACGATGCTGTAAAATGAGATCTGTTCTCAACAATTGGCACTTAATAACAAGTTAGCATATCAATGAATCACTAAGTGCAATTATTAAACTTATCTGCAAAGGCAATGGACCCTAAATCACAAATGGATCGTTCAAACGTCAGGCACTGGATGAAAAGCAGAGTAATTGGCAGTATGAATGTGATGGATTATGGGGAGCTGTCACAAAGACCCGAATTATCTTTGGTAAACCAGACAGATCATGGTAAATGTTTTAACGCCGCAAAACTAAAAGGTGACATCAAATTTAAGAAAGCAATGAGCCACACAAAAACAAACACATAGATTTGTATTTTTATTAGTTTCACATGGCTTTGGCATAGTTAAAAACTATAGACATCATCGGCACGATACTAGAATATTGAAGCTGCCAAGATAAGAAACACTGGAAAACAAGACAAGCAAGCTATCTCCTGAATTCACACCTAAGACACCTGGCATTTTCCCTCTAAATGTTTTCCAACATTTCCCCGAGAGGTAATCAAGAAATTTATTCTGTTAAAGACCCGTAATCAACAAGCAGCAAATCTGTCAAAAAATCACTTTGGCATAACAGTAGAACCATTAAGGAACACTCCCTGAAAAATGGGCCGTACCTCATTTTGAAAGACCAGCGCATTTAAGTTCCAGTTGAGTAAAGTATCAAGGTTCGCCTACAAGCACTGATGCAAATGTACAGAAAAGAAAAATAAGCTTCATCGAGCATCAAGAATTCAAGCCAGCCCTTCATGGAGAAAAGCTATGAAAGTGACATAAAGTGTAAACCTCAGAAGACACTGTTGGATGTGCTTGTGTATCTGAGGCCAGTAGTAGTTCCATTACTTGTTTTGCTAATAATGCCTTTCCCAAAATATTCAGCAATTACAGAGAAGCCATCTTTGGAGTTCTTCACTTGCTGGAAAAACCTATCCTGATCATTAGAATTTTGCTCCAAATTCTTTTTCATTTCTAAAACAAACCTGTATTCAGGAGCACACTCCGGACATTCCTTTTCATTATCACCAAGGCAGCGCAAATGGAACGAGTGCATGCACATGAAATGAACGGCTGGGAGATCAAGAGTGAAAGTGCACGCAGTGCACTTGCTTAACTGAAAAATTCTGGCATTTGACCTAAGATCCTGAATCTCTTTTCTCATTGACAACGTATCTTCCTGCACCAAAAAAAAAAAAAGAAATAAAAGAAATAAAAACTCTCAAAATCTTTCCTCATTGAATACATAATTAAAAACAGTTAAATAAAATTAGGCAAAAATATACTTCTAGACCCATATGTTTGGTTCTTAAATCTTGTTCCAATCAATCAAATCCTATAACTAATTAAAATATTGCGATGTATACCTGAACAGTCAGTTAATTTTTAAAGAAACCATCTGATGTGGCGTTATGTGTCACACTCACAACTATACACATGAATTATCCTAGCTGGCAACTCTTATGCCTAATCACAAGAAGAAATTAATCTTCTTTTCTTTTTCTCTGGCTTTCTCTCTCTAGCTCTCCTCATCTCTCTTATACCCGTAATTTATCAAACAGATATTATAGTTAGATACCAACATTGATTTGACCATTTTAAAGAAAAAGAGCTTGTTCTTGTATTAATTACTAGCAAGACTAGCAAAATTATATTATTTTGTTAAATGGAGTATCGGAATGAAAGAATGATCATTAATTTTAATTTCTAATCTACTTTCACTTACCATGTTAGATTGATGGTTTTATTTTTATCTACCTACTTTTATTGTTTCCTTTCCTCGTTTCTCATATGCTCAGGAGTTAGAACAGTACCAACCTACAGCATAAAAGGCAACTGAGAAAAGGAGGAAAGTAAAAAAAGAAAGCTGAAGTTATTAATGACTTAAAAACAATAAATCCTCTCTAACAAGGTCTTCACCCTTCAATAGAACTCCTGCAGGTTAGAGAGAAGGGGCCGCTCAAGCTTTTTCCCTCTCCTGCAACTGTAAAAGGGTTGGGAGCAATAACTTTTTAGAAAATGGCTTGTAATCCAACAGCCTATCACTTGACATTGTTGCTTGCCTAAGGAAGGAATAGAAGAAAAAAAAAGCCTAGGATTTAGATATATGTAGGAACTTCTCCCAGGTGCGTGGCTAAGCTTTAGGGTGGTACAAACATGGGTTGAGAGAAGGAATGGATAAGGCAAGAAAAGGAGGGGAGAAAAGAAAAGAAAAAATAGTGAAGTTCATCACTGCTGGAGATAATTGGAACCAAATTGCAGGAGTTTGAATATTTCATTTTTGGATGAGTTGCTTGATATCTTAATTATATGTTTCATAGTTTGTTGTAGAATTTTTTTTGACTTCTTGCCATCATGTCCAGAAATTTCTCACATCTCGTCACTGGTGGTTTGCATTTTTGTAATGATCTTTCAATAATTGTTTTAGAAGCAGCATTTCATAGAGTTTGATTGATCAGTATTTTTATTTTCAGCTTTTCTTCATTCTTGAAGCATATTATTCTAAACTTTTCTTCATTCCTCATCATTCTCCCTTGGTTGGAGAAAACTTGACCTCAAATTTTGAAGTGTGAAAGCAATAGAAAAGTCTAACTTGAAGCATTAGGTTGGGCAACGGGACGAATGGAAGAAGGGAGGATAAATGCAATATTGAAAACTCCACCCTATCTTGAATAACAAATTAGATATGGCATAGCACATCATTTTTCTGATCTGAAATTTAATTTCTGCCACTTGGAGTTTATTTTTCCCAATCTCATTATCTTGGAAAACAATTTCCGAATGTTCTTCATTCCTTCATGCTCTTCACATTTTCCCAAATGCTCTTTTAAAGTCTTCCATGACAAAGTAACCATCATCATCAAAACCAGATGGATTCTTCTTTGACAACTTCCTCTATTGGTTCATAATTTTGACAATATTTTTTTGCTCAATTTTGGAAGGAACTAGAGTTTCATCTTGGAAGCCTGTGTAGCATAATCAGGAAAATCTTTCACATTTTCACCATTAATTTGCCTTGCTAACGATCTAATAGTATTCATGATTCCATCAAAACGCAGTTAATAGACTCAACATTGGTGAAGCTTGTCCAGGCTATTTTGGAGAATTTGATTGTGTTGTTCCATGGCTAAATTGGCAATTTTGGGAGCAAAAATTAACAGAAATCAACCCCAATTAGTTCGTGATGGTTATGGTTCCAACCCATGATGAAAGAAGGTGAAAATCCGATCTGAAAAAGGCAGCTGAAGTTGTCACATTGGGGTGTGCAGGCACGAGGGCCATGTGCAGGAGGTCTGCCAACATGTGGGGGTGCGTGTGGCTGTCTCGGCGATCGGCTTTCAGGAACTGGACAATCAGGGGATTGCGGAGGTGATGGTGGAGTTAGTTTTTTGATTTGGTGACTGGAGATGGGTGATTAGGCCTTGGCAGTAGCAAAATAGGGTTTTGGTGGATTTTCCAGTGAGGTTTTGGGTGGTTTTCAAGCAGCAGGAAGTGTCGTCAGAACAACGAAGCCTTGCTCTGATTACCAAATTGATGCAGAACAGTAGAGGGAAAAGGAAAAAGAGGGAGAGATAGAGGGAAGAATGGGGGGAGAGAGAAGACAGGGAGGTAGATAGAAATTCTGTTTTCAACAATTTACTTAAAATTTCAATAAGTTTTCATATTTCTCATTTGCCATAGTCACTAAGTTGCTCATGGCATATTAATTACTATATCTCCACTTAATTTTCAAATTACTGTTCATGGCAATGATGGCATAATAGAGTTGACAAAAGGGAAAATAAGGTGTTTAGGGTGAAACTATGATAAAAAAAAATTGTGGATGGAAAATTCACTGCATGTTAAACTAAGGAAAGAAAATTTTTTCTGACAACTGGGGGAGGGGGGGTTAAGGCCAGCCTTGTGACATTTCTGTTCGGTGAACAGAACAGAACCTGTGGGGACAGAGTTTTGAAATTAATAGTTGAGTTAGCTACCATATTAGTCCCTAAAAAACTTCAATGACATTTTAGCCCTTGAAAGTTTATTGCTATCAATTTAGTCCTGACCAAGAAATGTATAGTCATCAATTTAGTCCCTGAAAGATTCCATAACAGCAGTTTAGTCCTAAGTCAAGATTAAAATGATTTACTTTTTGAAACAGAAATGTCAATAAACTTACAAGGACTAAATTGATGAGGACAATATCTTTTATTAATAGTTATTAATAGTTTTAAAGAAGAATTCAAGCAAGGGACAATTAGAGTATTGATGGGATGGATTGTTATAGCTGTATATGAAAGAAAATATGTCCAGCTAGCATAGAAAACTAGACAAAACATAATAAAGAGGAGACAGAGAATAAAAGTGACCAAGGCATCACAACAGGAGTTCCTCAGGCACAATAAATTGAACTAGTCAAAACTTGGGGAACAAGAAGTTGACAACTTAGGGCCCAACTCATCTAAATAGTGACTAATAAACATGAACATTGGCCAAAATAACTGGAACAAAGTATAGAAGAAAAGCCCGAAATCTAAAGCCCATACATGGACATAACTAAGTGCCTGACTACAAAACAAAACAGAAAACAATGATACAGTCCTTTGATTGAAAACATGATATTAGCCAAAGTAATAACTTACTAAGCTAACAACCTAATGATCAATTAGGGTCTATAAGGAATATCAAATTAAAACCAAACTAGTGAGACCTCTTGTTCTTTAAGCTTATGCCTTCTACATATTACTGCTGCCTACATTAGATTGTGGCAAGGAGAAACAGTTTTAAACCCAACAACGAGACCTATTCAAGTTATAGTAGGGGAAAATCAATTGCTTCTTAAGGTGGTGTCGAGGATCAAGAAAACTTCTTTTAGCACAACTATGAAGCTTGGTTATGGCAAAAATGGTGTCATACCATTACCACATATGTACTGAGTACATATACTGTTTGGGCACAGTAAATATGTTGCCCATACATTTCCTGTCCAGACCAAAGGTTCATTTAAAAGAAAAAAAAAAAGACATTTGCAATTCAGCTCAAATCTCTGGTTTCACTGCTCTATCTCTCTCCAAACTCTAATCATTCAACTTTGAATCTTTGATGGATGTTGGTATCTGCTAGAATACCTTTGACTTCTAAAAGTGGGACTGGATAAGGTTAAATATGGAATTGTTGTCTTATTGTGTTTCAGCTTCTTTGGATATTTGTTATTTTGTTTGGTTTATTGGATGTCCACTAAGGGACTTAACATTTTCATATATGTTATTTTTGTCATTAAATTCTTAATTATTATATAATCTTATTTTTGAAAATTAAATAATTGGAACTTAAACAATGTCTGTGTTTTAATATTTTAACTTGTACTTGTTGTAGAATCAGGTAAAAATTAAATTTACTTAAGCTAATATTATGTATGTTAATATGCATTTCTTTATTTTTTAATAATAAAATAATTATTATATATAAATATGTTTTGCCTCACCCATTTTAGAAATTGATGTTTCCCATACTCCACCAATACCCATATCTGCATCCACAATTCAACAAACAAAAGATCTAGTGCTTCATTACAATCAACCTTCAACAATTTCTGTTTCCTTTGAATTAGAGTCCTTCAAATTAAAGAAACACTTCCCTATCTCCTTTTTAGGTTTTTGTATGGCATGGCATGCATCTTACTTTTGTCTAAATTCTTTAATAAATTAGAAAATGAAAGAAATTATAAGAGCTACTAGCTACATTTAATAGCCACCAGACTGATGGACAGAAATAAGATATGAGCTATCATTATATGGAAAAGACAAAAGTACAACCTGATAATTCTCAATGGCTTGTCTGTCCTCCTCAATCATCTTTGATTCCTGTTCAAGCTTTCGAGCAATATAATCTTTGATTACAGATAGAGTGAGGCATGGATTTGTCGACAGAGTTTGAAGGACAATTATGGGGGGCAAAATATCATCCCTCTCAATATAAGCCAAAACCTCTTTCACTTCTTTTGAGCAATCTTCTCCAAGCTCACCAAAATATTTAAGTAGATCCGCCCACAGAGAAGGATCTCCTCCTTTACCTGAATCCCCAAGCCTTTTGCAGCATGCAATTAGCCCCTCATGATCATGTGTCTGCATATAGCAAGCAATAACTTCTTTATAGAGTTTCATCTTTTCATACAAATATAATAACCCTTCTTTAAATGCATTCATTTCACACACTATAATTGCTAAATCAACATCGTAAAGCGGATGTTCCATCTCTGGTAGCCATGCACTCTTAAGCAAGCTTAGACCTTTCTGGCGCCTTTTTAAACGGTCTGTTTCTTCTTCTGAAATTTTGTGATTAGCAGTTGTTCCATTTGATTGAGCTTTTAACATCATAGATTTCACTAATCCCACATTAAGGTTAAGATCACCACCATCACTAACTTGTGATATTGAAGGAAAGTTCAATTCATTGGATAGATACAATTCCAAAAGTGTATTGTGAATCTCCACTTGAGCTGGTGAGTCCTTGACCTTGTTGGTATATTTTTCAAGAAAATCCATAAGGGATTGGGGATGATGGATGAAGATGCTAAGAAAATCAACAGGAGATGGCAACATAGATACATATGCACCACTTGAAGCTCCTCCTTTGTCTCCATCCTCTGTGCAAAGCCTTATGAGAATCTCAATTGTCTCCATTGGCTTGTGCTCTATTAAAATTTTACCATACTCCTTGATTGTCACGCCTGCCTGACTTGGTTCAAGACTTGAAATATATTTCAAAGCCTCTTCATACCGAGCAAGGTCTTCAAGCAAGATCTTCAAGTACCACTCATGTCTCCCTGCCTTCTTTGCAACATACATTGCATGCTCGTGGTAATTGGCAGCACGACAAACCCTGATTGCAGTTTCCACATCAAACTTATGTTCCCCAACACTGTCATCACTTTTAATAAATAAATTAAGCTTTTCAACATCTTTCAATTTCGTGTAGCAGTTCAACAGCAGAGTAGTATGATCCTTAGAAGCAAGACCCTTCTCATGTAACTTTTCCAAGTAATTTGTAAGGTTGTAGATTCTTTGAGCATCCAAAAACTTCTGTATCACATATGAAGGCTCAAGGTGACCAATGGTATGGATGTACTGGGCCATTGCCTCATCATAGTCTTGTTTACCATATAGATGATCCCCATATTTTCTTAGAACTTCAGCAGTAGCTGCAGCATCGGCTTGTTGAGTCTGAACAAGATTGATTGCCACTGTATATAGGTTTTTCTTGAAAAGCATGTCTAACTTGCTTTCCATATCCTTTTCCCCAACACACAAAGCTGATTTATCAGTCATTATGAGTATTATGTTACCCCATTCATAGAGCAAATGAGAAACTTCTTTAACCAATATACTGTGAGCTATTAAACGGTTCTTTAAATCATAGATGTTGAAGGTATGCCTTCCATTTCTTTGATCTGCAATAACACACAAAAGGTATCCGCGAAACCATCCCAGAAATTTCTTCTCTCCCTCAAAAGCCCAACAAGGACCACGCCCATCAATTTCATAAAAATAAACAGCCTCAGGTCGACCAATTATCAATTCCTGTTTATGTTACCATATAAAAAACATTTAGCTTTTACAAAAGATATAATGAGGGAAAAAAAAAACTCATTGATAATTAAAAAGCTACGAAACTGCATACAGAGCGGTCACTCATTGCAACACTGTTGACACTGCATCCAATCTGATCTAGGGTTTGCCTTCTTGGTGGTTGATCATGCAAGGTGAACAAGCTCACTGAACTTGGAGTTACAGCAAACAATTGAAGAGATTGACCATCTACCCTAAATCCAAGACCAGTTATAGAAGAAAGTGTTTTGTCTGAATGGTATTCCACCTGAAGCTTAAAACGGGTAATACGTTCCCGTGCAATGTCTCCTTTGATGCAATAGATAAAACCATTGTCTAAGCCAATAGCAATGAGCAGTATAGGTGGAACTTCTTCTAAGACTAAGAAAGATGTAATCTGCAGCATATTAAAGTTCCCACAATATCAAAATGAGGGCTTAGAAGAATAAGATTAAGATCAAGTTACAACCCGAGTTTATTGCGATCATATTGAGATCATTGCTCCTAAGATGTATGAGTAACGAGCAAGCACAACATTGCCATTACCTTTGCTTCAGGAAACTGATTAGTGAATATACGCATTATCCCAACACATTCAGGGCTTGTCGTGCTTGAACCCTCAGGTTGAATCTTGTCAAGGTCAAAAACCTTCAAGCACAAAGCTGACTGTTGGGGGGCCACTTGATCCTCTTCCCCAATAGTTACCAGGAAGTTGCGTTGCTGATTCATCAATAAAAATAGAGAAGTTCTTAATTTATTTCTGGAGGACGCAAGCAAATATTCAAAGGTTAAAACAAATAGGTAATCTAAAAGAACTAGCAATGACATACTAGTAATAAACAACTGAATTCTTCCATGAAATTTTCACATTACTTAGAATCCTAGAAGGGATTTTGGTAATTGAGTTAGAGAAGACCATTAACAAAGGACAATGTACAGAGCATGAACTAATTTATGGGCCTTCCAAATAAAATCAGCAATCAAATTATCATACAAGCAGCAATCAAATATAACCCACAGAAAACAGTTGCTAGAAATCACTTTTCCTTTACGTCGACAGAACAATTTCAATTAAACCTAAATGTACAGAGCATGAACTAATTTATCGGCTTTCCAAATAAAATCAGCAATCAAATTATCATACAAGCAGCAATCAAATATAACCCACAGAAAACAGTAGCTAGAAATCACTTTTCCTTTACGTCGACAGAACAATTTCAATTAAACCTAATTGCATTATCGCGAGAGAGAGAGAGAGAGAGAGAGAGAGAGAGAGAGAGAGCACTATAAGGATTGGAACCTTTAGCTGCTGAAGAAACAGAACGGAGGACGAGTGAGCTGGAAACCCGTAATTGAACTTAAGACCACGATCAAGCAAGCTGACGGTGCCGTCATCGCTGCCAATCACCACCTTCCCCCTCCCGCTGGAGCAGCATTCGATCTTCCCTGTCACCTCCTCGGGGATTGTGCATTTTCCTGCGTGTTTTTCCTCGAAGAACTCGAACTTTCTCCACTGATACATCTGATTTACACCAGAAATATTCCAAGAGAGATCAGATGTACGTTTCCAGAAATTGAGGTTTGAAAATTTTAATGCCAAGAGAAGTTGGATTCCTAAGTGATGGTCTGGTGCGTAACGGAGGGTTCTAGGAGAGGCAATTGAAGTTTTACCCCATTGATATGGGGTATACTAGTAAATTTCACTTTGTTTGAGGAAGATCTAGAACTTGCAAAACTTGAACTGAGTTTATACCCTTTTTTTTTTTTAATCTCCTAAGATGAATTCAGTTTGGAAACATATAAAACTACATAATTAAAATCAAAGCCAAAAAATATGTTGAAAAGTCTAGTGCTAGTTTGATTTGGATATTTTTTATTTTTATTTTTTACTTAAAATATAAAATAAACTTTAAAAATGTGTTTGGTTGAATTTAATGAAAATGTATAAAATAGATCTAAATCTAAAAATATTAAAAAGATATTTTCAGTATTTCAAAAAATGAAGACTAAAACTAAAAATAAGAAATATTTTCACAAATCAAAATTTTATCTTTAATTCTTTTATATATATATATATAGAGAGAGTTATTAAGGTTGTTTGATAAAAATATTTGATAAGTTAGCTGAAAACTTAAAAAGTAGCTGAAAGGTTGAAGGTATCTTATTGAATTAGCTTATAAATATAAAATGATATAAAAAGACATACTTATATGATATTTTGTGATTCTAAAATAATACAAAACGGACATTATTTTTTATTTTTTAATTAAACTAATTTAAATTATATATATATATATGAGAAATAAGGGTAAAATAAGAATTTGAATAAAATAATACGGGTAAAAGAAGAATAAAAATATAAAAGTTATAAGTTATAAGTTAGTCAAATAAACTATAAGTTTTTTTTTAAATTAGTATTATGCCATTAAATAATACAACAACAACAAAGCCTTATCCCACTAGGTGGAGTCGGCTACATGGATCGCACGATTCTATTAAGCTCTATCAATGACCAACTCTTTAAGTATCTCATTTACCAGAAGATCATGTTCAATAACTTCTCTAAGTGTCCTTCTTGGTGTTCATCGACCTTTTTTCATAAAACTCCAACTTTCCTTACTGGCACTTCCAGCGGTCTTCTTTGAACATGTCCAAACCACCTTAAATTTTTTTCAACTATTTTTTTTTTCAATAGGTGCTACTCTAACTCTACTTCGTACACGATCATTACGAATCATATCTCTTATCGTATGACCACACATCTATCGCAACATCCTTATCTCCACTACCCCAATTTTTTGTTCTTGTTGTCCTTTCATCGCCCAACATTTACTCCCATATAAAATTGCTGGTCTTGTAGCAGTACAATAAAACTTTCCTTTGAGCTTATCAGGTACTTTCCGATCACAAACAACTTCTAATATCATTCTCCACTTCAACTACCTAGCTTGTATCCTATGTGCCACATCTCCAATAATTTCGTTGTTATCTTGTATAATTGATCCCAGATACCTAAACTTTGACACTTGTGATACAACATGATCTCCAATTTTAACCTCCAACTCGTTTTTAACTTGTCACTTGTTAAACTTACAATGCATATATTCTGTCTTACTCCTGCTTAGACGAAAACCTTTCGATTCCAAAGTAGCTCTCTATAACTCGAGTTTAAAATTAATCTCTTCCCTTGACTCTGCTATGAGAACAATATCATCTGCAAAAAGCATGCATTTGGGATTTCTTCTTGGATGTGTTTCGTTAGAACATCTAAAATCAAGTCAAACAAATAAGGGCTCAAAGATGATCCCTGATGCAGGCCAATCTTAATAGGGAAGTCTCTTGTCTTCCCTACAGACGTTCTCACACTAGTTGTAGCCCCCTCATACATATCTTTTATAGCTCTAATATACACAACTCGTATACCTTTCTTTTCCAAGACTTTCCATAGCACCTCTCTTGATACTCAATTATAAGTTTTTTCCAAATCAATAAATGCTATATGCAAGTCTTTTTGTTTACTCCAATACCTTTCCATCAACCCTCTTAGTAGATAAATAGCTTCTACAGTAGACCGCCCTGACATGAATCCAAATTGATTTTTAGAAATACTCGTCTCAATTTTTAACCTACGTTCAATCACTTTTTCCTATAATTTCAGAGTGTGACTCATAAGCTTAATCCCTCGCAAGTTTGCGCAGTTCTAGATGTCCACTTTGTTTTTGTATATAGGCACTAAAGTGCTTCTTCTCCATTCCCCAGGCATTTTCTTGGACCTTAAAATCTCATTAAACAGTTTAGTTATCCATATAGTAACCTCCTCCCCTAAACACTTCTAAACTTCAAAAGGAATACCATCAGGACCAACGACTTTACCATTATCCATTCTTCTAAGAGTTTTGTCACGACCCGTTTTGTGGGCACATGACCGGCACAATGATGAATATCCCATCACTGTAAGCCTTTCGATAAATTCTACCCATGAGTTTAGTCATTATCTCTATATTATCAAAATAACCATTCCTGAAGAAAATATATCAAATTTTCTTATTTGAAATTCATAGAGACGATTTGCACATAATAATAGATTCTCAATATAAAATACATTATTATGCTGACATACAAGCCAAATGCTAAACCCCAGACCAAGATGTCCTAGACGATTACAGAGCAACATAATCTACAACAATAGAGGTGCCTACCCGATAGCGGGATGGTCCAAAGTGATCTACTCTTCTAGCAGATATTCTTCATTGGCAACCTGATCTGAACAAAAAAGGTTGTACAAACAATGTGAGCTTTTAAACTCAATGAGCGAATCGGCCTCGCGTTAATAAAATTCAAATACATCACCAGTCATGCAAGCATATCCAAAGGCTCATACTCAACCAATAGACAGAAGATAAAAATTCATCCAATTCAACAAACGTTACTAGTACTCGTCAATGGCAATATATCCCGGAGAGCGCACACGGGCCGGCTCACCAATTATGTATATTTCCGCCATGACGCACAACATCATCCTTTTACATACAAGAAGATAAAAATTCATCCAATTCAACAAACGTTACTAGTACTCGTCAATGGCAATATATCTCGAAGAGCGCACACAAGCCGGCTCACCAATTATGTATATTTCCGCCATGACGCACAACCTCATCCTCTTAGTTAGGGCGCCTCACGGATTTATCACCAATCCGGGCTATATCCCTACTGAGGGAATCGTTGTCTCCACACTCATTGGTCAAGACACCCTGTCAACCGGGTTTTCCGCCTTGCCGTGAGAGGGGGTACTGTCCCGTTCAATCACAATCAATAGCATTTCATATCATAATCAGAAGCTCAATATAATATTCATCCATATAACAGGTATAGTATATAACTATATTATAGATTTATAAACCACATATCAAGATAACAATTAATCCGTTTTTGAAAACATTCAAACTTCACATCATCATAAGATACTTATTTCATTTTATCCATACTTATGGATTAATTATCTCATTTAGATTCGTCATTCTGAATCCAATTTCCCCCTATGAATCTTGGGAGTGTCCTACGACATACTTTTTATCACCAGTAATGCTAAAATTCTATTAAAACGGGGTCGTTTTACTCACCTGGATTCCGTACGAGCATCGCTTCTCTAAGTCATTACAGACAAGAGTGCTCAGGTGAATTTCGGTGTTCTGCTACGGAGATTTTCATGAAAGATTAGAGAAAATACGTTAGGATTTGTTTTCGTACAGATACTGTTCATATATACGGTTACTGTTTATATATACGGTTACTATTCATACAGTCACTATTCATACGTACGGTTACTATTCATACGTATAGTTACTATTTATACCAGAAATAGAGAATACAATCTGTAAAAGAGTACACCAGGTAAGTTCCCAGGAAAGAGTGGAGGGTCACACTGGACACACTTAAAAACCAGGTCTTTTCTTAGCCAGAACTTTCCTAGACATGTATTCTTCACAGTTTACATTCTATTTCGGTAATCAGAGAATCAAAATAACATATAAACAGCTAAGGACAGTTTTTCTGATGTGGAAGATCGGCCAAAGCTGCAACCACAGAGCATACTTAAGAAAATAACTTCTAAAATTTAAAAGACATAAAAAAGGCATAGTATCCTTACCTAAGCTGAAAAAGAAAGGCCCAAAATCTCAGAGGCCTAGCATTGAAGTAAGAGAAACTTAAGGAGAGAAGAAGAGAAGTTGAAGGTGTGAGTTTAGAAGTGAAATGAAAGCGCCTATTTATAGGAAAAGTCAAGGGTACTATTTGATAATATGCACTAATAAAATATTCAATTTACTATTCATGAAAATGACATTTCTAATAATGCAGTTACTGTGCACCTCACGCGTACGGTGGAAAATTTTTCTGTTATTACTATTGGAAACTTAAAAGGAAAACTATTCTTTCAACTTAAACTTTTAAGTTTTTTTTCAATTCAGTCCTTTCACTTTAGTCCCTGAGGCTATTTTTACACATAAAACGTCATTTTCTCCCACGAACTTCTTTCTAGTTTTCTCTTATGACCAAACCACATCTAGTACTTGACATTTCGATTGTATAAATGAACAGTATCGTATACGTAAATAGTATTATACGGGTGAATAGTATCGTATACTGAAATAGTAACAGTAGTTTGTAAACAAATATTTATATTTTATTTTTCTTGGGTATTACATTATCACCCCCTTAAGAGAATTCGGTCTCCCGAATTCAAAACTCATCTCAAGACTGAAATAAATGTGATTACTTCGTCCATATCTCATCCTTTGCATCTCTTTCTTCCCAAACCTCATCACACCCTTGGTGAGATTTACAAGAATATTATACCATTGACTGTGAACTCTAAACCGCATTATCAATAATTTGCATAAGACTTTTGCCTTTTCTAAACAGCAAGTAATCTCTTCCTCATCAGTTTGATCTTCTCCACAACCTTTTGTACCATAAAGTGTCTCATCCTCATAACCTTTACCAAACTCAAACCACCTAATCAGAGACGAACTCTGTCTCTATGTAAAACCTCAAATAGGTGTCTTCTCAACAGTGGCACGTGGTCTTTTCAGTTTATACTAAATATCAGAACACAAGCTACCATACACATAGCTTATAACTTTTACGAATACAAGTACCCTACCCGAAGGCATCATTTTGGCCATAGGCAATATTCTTGCCCGAAGGCGATCATTTTACCTTAAGGCGATACTCTCAGCTGAATGCGTCATATAAAAGGAAAAATCACGTAAAATTATTACATAAATCTCTAGGAAGGACAATCCCAGAAAATGTGTTAAGTAAATAACATACTCCTCATGCATAATTATATATATGGAAATTCCTCTCACCTCAATGACTCATATAGAGTCGTATCCCTTCAATGATTAGGGCAAACCCATAGTTCTCTATGTATAGGTTCATAAAATACTTATTTAGCACTCCTCCATAGCTCAGAAATGCAATGAAATATCATTTTAGTAACTCTTCTAAGTCAAAAGGATATTACCATACTATGCTTTAGAATTTTCATAATCAAGTACGAAATATAAGTCCAACATCTTCTCATTCCTCAAGTTCTTTCAGTAAAAGGAATCACTTCAACAAAGAAGATCTAAATACTAACTTAAATTTTATTTCTAGTACATAGATAATTTTAATACATGAAGCTTAGACCAAATATACCTTTAGATACAAACAAAAGAAAGAATAAATTAAGGACGATGAGGCTTTTGAAATGTAAAAGGTGCTCCAGGTCTAGAAGAGGAAGGTGCTTCAGACCTTAAGGAGGAAGCTAATCGTTGTAGCCTAGAAAGGGTTTCTGGAGGAAGCGCTTGAGAAATTTGGCGAAGAGCAGAAGTTACTCCGTTCATACAGTCAATACACCTTGTTTGTTGGTTACGAAAATTTTGAGTTGCAAACATTGAATGTCTATCAACTCGATTAGCTAGTTCCCCGAAACGACGGTTTATCAGTTTCTCTTGGTTTTCAAAGAGACGATTTATTAGTCGCTTCTGGTCCTCTGTCTTGTATTCCAGGCTCTCTATCTTACACTCCAGATTTTTGATCTTACGCTCCAGGAATGCAAGCTTATTTTCTGAGGATGTTGCAGTACTGTCCTCCTCCAACTCTATTACATCCCTCTTTCTCTTCCGAATTTCTGGTGACCTGTCTACAGGTCTCTTCCCTTTGTTGTTTCCGAGACTTAGATTTAAATCAAGCTCTACATTGCCAGTCTCAAAATTCAAGTTGAAAGACTTATTATCGGCCATTGCTCTAGGGATCTCAGAAATAACTTCGAATGAGAAAGGAATGGAGATTGAGAAATAGGTATGTAATGAAAGAAGTTCGCTTGGTATGATGAGTGGGGTAACGGGCGTACAAGATTTATAGACAACCCGAAGCCCCTGGAGCTAAAGCCACCACAACCTACACGCCGCTTGCTATAAGGTTTACAGATCACATACGTCGCAATACCAGCAATTAATGTCGGACATGCAGATAAATAGTAAATACAATTAACATAAGTCAAAGATTTCTTGAAAAAAAATTTTCGACTAATCTTGACCTTTCTCAAAATTTTGACTAACTACGCTCTTCAGTCTGAGATTTTCTCCCTCAAACTTGTTTTATCCTGTAATCCTATATCACAATGTCCCTCTGTGATTAGGTAGCCTCATATTGGCCGTATCTTAGATTCTAATCGGTGTCTTTACTCTAGACTTACACATAATATATATGTAAATATATATATTTTAAAACAAAGTTAACTGCTTACGGTCACATGCCTTAAGCATTATCATGATGTAAGGAAATCACTGCCTTTCATTTGCCCATGAGAGCATTATATGTAAGTATGTGTAACCATGAAGATATATCATCATCTACACATTCCATTCTATCCAAGTCATTTTGATTTCACATCTCTATGAGTATATGTAGGATCATCACATATTCTCCTTGATCGTAGCCTTCACTCATTATGCATGAATAACATACATACATGTAATTACAACATGATTCAATCAGTTATGTATATCATACTCAACTAAAGGCTCTCAAGAACAATACAATAAAACAGAGAAATGCATTTCAGTTTATCATAAAAGCATCCAAGGCAATCTTTAATGGCTATATTATCAACTTCTTTAAATTTCAAAAAATGCCAACGGGAGAAATGGGAAAACCAAGTAAAATCGGCCGCAAATCCACCGAATACTGACTTTCGTGGTTTTGGCATTAATGCAACGCATTGTTGGTGTGCACGCCTACCCTAGACTTCTGGCTTCCAGCTTGCAGAAATCCATAGGTTGATCGTGTAGGGGTGCGGTGAAGAGATATCTTCTTTGTCTCTTAGTCCAAATTTTTCTCTATAAAAACCTTCTCAGTGTTCTCAGTTACCACACCACAAAGAGTAATAATCTCTGAGCCTACAATCCCCCAGTATTTCTCTCGCCTCATACTTTTACAAAAATTTCTAAATTTTTCTAAATCATGGCCTCAAGGAAGTACATTGATCTCACAGTAGAGGCTAAGGAAGAAGAACTTGACTTAAACTTAAGTTTAGGCAGGGACAAGGGAAAAAGGCCTCTCGAGGAATCTCAAGAAAATCAAAAGGAGAAGAAGATGAAGAAGATTGAGGAAGCCGAGGAGATTAGTACAGGCCATAGCTCGGAGGACAAAATCGCCTGTTTAGAGCAGGAGGTGAAGAATCTCAAGAAGATGATAGAGGATCTGGAGAAGTTAACCAAACGCAATAACGCGGCAATGACTTCGAGAATAGATAGGTTCTTCTATTGGTCCACCCAGTGCTTCTGCAATCAACAGCAAAGAAGTGTTGATTGTATGAATGGAATTTACACTACCCTCCGCGACATTGCTATGTCTCTTGCTCCAAGGAATGGTCGAGGGGTGATGATACAATACAACCCTCCTAATCCAATACCACCTCGCTTTTAGATTACTCATGCATGAGTAAACTTCTCTTTTCTTTTTTTTTTTACAATGTAATCCTTCAGTGTTTTTTTTAATGCAAGTCGTTTCTTTTATTGGCTGGTACCCTAAAATAATATAGTTACACAAAATCAATCAAGAATTCAGCTTATAAAATCCACCATATAAAATTTTGATCCGACAGCAACGGAATCAAAACAAGTAATAACCTTTCCTTTACTAAGTTCAAAAGTGTAGCCACATCTATCTAACATTAAACCTGACAACATAATTTCTAAGAAGAGATAAGTCTCGGAGGGAAAGGAAATAGAAACATCCTACAGGACCTTCAGTAGAGCCGTCTCTCTATAATTGTGCCCGGGTTCACAACGATAGAGGAGGTCCTACTAAGGTTACCTTGCTCTGTAATCACTAGGAGACCTAACAACCATTCCTCTGATACCAACTTTGTCACGACCCGTTTTCTGGGCACATGACCGGCACAATGATAAATATCCCATTACTGTAAGCCTTTCGATAAATTCTACCCATGAGTTTAGTCATTATCTCTATATTATCAAAATAACCATTCCTGAAGAAAATATATCAAATTTTCTTATTTGAAATTCATAGAGACGATTTGCACATAATAATAGATTCTCAATATAAAATACATTATTATGCTGACATACAAGCCAAATGCTAAACCCCTGACCAAGATGTCCTAGACGATTACAGAGCAATATAATCTACAACAATAGAGGGGCCTACCCGATAGCGGGATTGTCACGTCCCAAAATTTGAGCACGTGACCGGCACGGAAAGTGAATTTCATTTCACCTCCGTAAGCCTATCTTTCTCTTAAAAATCATACAATTCTTTTTCATGCAACCAAAACGAGTTCTCTATACATACTACAATTACTCACATTACATCACTGAATGAACCTACCCGATTACAGAGGTTTCTAGATTTATACAACTTAGAATAAAACTTAACTATTATACCTTTATCCTGAACAAATGAAAAGGTAATTATGGACTAACGATCCATAATTCCTTGTTCCGATATTTACCTTCAGCTGTCAATTATGAAAAAAAAATATCAATAAGAGCGGTATGAGCAAACCACGTGCCCAGTGAGTAGATAACACAATACTATGACAAAATAAAAATCATGCATCATAATGATAACATGCAGCAATCATACGTAGATCGATCATCATATGATATAATATTATTCATAATACTTCACAACAATATCCAAGTGAATCAAATGCATTTCAACAAAATTCAAAATTCACAACAGCAATCGATGAAATCAATTTCACACACAATTCCCGTACCAACCGGGTCGTCCATAATACCTCTGGATCGTTGCCCGCGGCCCCCGCCGCATCCACCCTTATCGCTCCATTTATATTCTCCACCCTTATAGCTTCACATAGATTTCTCCATGGGGTGCACCACCATGCCTTTCCTTTCCAGTCAAACACAATCACAATCACATATAAAAACATCCTCAATCATAATCTTGAGCCACATACACAACTCAGTCATTTACAATTCAAGCCACAACATAATCAATGTGGTTCCAGCAACATAGCATGTATATAACACAACCCATAATATAGAACAATTATTCAACTCGGTTTACATGCCATTCACAATCCATCATATAACCTCCATTCATGGGAAAATAAGAAAATATAATTATATACATTACCAGATACGTTCCACATTTGTTTATGCCTCATCGTTCCACATCATCCTTTTCAAACTTGGATATACAACATATTTCCACTATGATGCAAAAAGTCAATAACAGATATTTAATCATAGCAAGTATTAACCCACTCACCTGGATTTCACGCTCTCGGCACTCCCACTTTGCACTTTGACCATTCCTATTGTAACCAGACAAAAACCATCAGAGTTACGAAATAGAGAAATGTCCTACCACTACTCTCGACCTTCACTTACTTCTCAAATCATAACTCCTAAATGGTAATGAATATCTAAATGAAACTTATACCATTGGAAACTAGACTCAAAGAGCTTTCCAACGATATAAAGTTTGCCCAAAACGGAGTCCGGATGAAGAAGTTATGGCCGATTGAAAATGAGCTAAGGTTTTCCGGCACAACTGGCGCCTGGGCGCCACCCATGCCCGGCGCCTAGGCGCCTCACGTGGCGCCTGGGCGCCATGCCTTTCTCTTCCCCACATGTCCTTGGCGCCTGGGCGCCACGATCGCGACCCTTCGCGACTTTCTCTCGGTTTTGGCCTGAATCTGGCCAAATCTTCACCGTTTTTCATGATTTCTTCCATAGGATCTCACCCTTAATGTCTAAGGAGCATTTAGACACCAAAATCACCAATTTTAATCGAGAAACGAAGCTGAAAATCTCGATTTTACCTCAAACACTCTTAAAACTAGAAAATAGAGAAAAGCTTAAGAAATAGAAATTTCTACCTCGATTCCTTGCTTTTCCTATGTTGCTTGGCTCCTAGAGGCTCGCCCCGTAGCCCGAGATCCACCCTCCAAAGCCCGGTTGTAGAGTTGGAGTGTAGAGAGAGAAATTAGAGAGAAGGAAGAGAGAAAGAGAGGAGAGAAAGTGAAGAGAGAGAGAGGAAAGGAGAAAAATGAATAAAAAAATAGGTGAGGCCACCTATATACTCGCCCGGGGTGAAATTATCACTTGCTCTGCAATTGACCCTCAGTCAAGACTAGCAAAAGCAAATTCATAAAATCTCACCTCAGGTGTTTCTAAATCCTAGGTGCCCCACAGATTTCTTTATTTCACTTTAGTCCCTCTCAATATCTCAAACTCCACTTTAACCTCGAATCCATCATCTTTTCGGTACCGGACTCATAATTCATTCCCATAAGCTCTATTCTTCTTCTCGGGTTCCTACTTGGTCATTTCTCAAAAGTCCTCTATACTTTCTTTTCTTTTCACTTTAGTCCTTGAGAATCTGTAAAAATTTCCTCAATTAAAAATTAAAATTTCTATTCCCACATTTTCTTCACTAATTCAAAAAGCAAATTTTCCACGTAATTAAATTTTTCACTAAACTTCAAATTAGACTTTAAATATTCATATAAATTCTTGGGATATTACAGGGATGGTCCAAAGTGATCTACTCTTCTAGCGGATATTCTTCATTGGCAACCTGATCTGAACAAAAAAGGTTGTACAAACAATGTGAGCTTTTAAACTCAATGAGCGAATCGGCCTCGCGTTAATAAAATTCAAATACATCACCAGTCATGCAAGCATATCCAAAGGCTCATACTCAACCAATAGACAGAAGATAAAAATTCATCCAATTCAACAAACGTTACTAGTACTCGTCAATGGCAATATATCCCGGAGAGCGCACACGGGCCGGCTCACCAATTATGTATATTTCCGCCATGACGCACAACATCATCCTCTTACATACAAGAAGATAAAAATTCATCCAATTCAACAAACGTTACTAGTACTCGTCAATGGCAATATATCCCGAAGAGCGCACACAGGCCGGCTCACCAATTATGTATATTTCCGCCATGACGCACAACCTCATCCTCTTAGCTAGGGCGCCTCACGGATTTATCACCAATTCGGGCTATATCCCTACTGATGGAATCGTTGTCTCCACACTCATTGGTCAAGACACCCTGTCAACCGGGTTTTTCGCCTTGTCGTGAGAGGGGGTACTGTCCCGCTCAATCACAATCAATAGCATTTCATATCATAATCAGAAGCTCAATATAATATTCATCCATATAACAGGTATAGTATATAACTATATTATAGATTTATAAACCACATATTAAGATAACAATTAATCCGTTTTTGAAAACATTCAAACTTCACATCATCATAAGATACTTATTTCATTTTATCCATACTTATGGATTAATTATCTCATTTAGATTTGTCATTTTGAATCCAATTTCCCCCTATGAATCTTGGGAGTGTCCTACGACATACTTTTTATCACCAGTAATGCTAAAATTCTATTAAAACGGGGTCGTTTCACTCACCTGGATTCCGTACGAGCATCGCTTCTCTAAGTCATTACAGACAAGAGTGCTCAGGTGAATTTCGGTGTTCTGCTACGGAGATTTTCATGAAAGATTAGAGAAAATACGTTAGGATTTGTTTTCGTACAGATACTGTTCATACGTACGGTTACTGTTTATATATGGTTACTATTCATACAGTCACTATTCATACGTATGGTTACTATTCATACATACGGTTACTATTTATACCAGAAATAGAGAATACAATCTGTAAAAGAGTACACCAGGTAAGTTCCCAGGAAAGAGTGGAGGGTCACACTGGACACACTTAAAAACCAGGTCTTTCCTTAGCCAGAACTTTCTTAGACATGTATTCTTCACAGTTTACATTCTATTTCGGTAATCAGAGAATCAAAATAACATATAAACAGCTAAGGACAGTTTTTCTGATGTGGAAGATCGGCCAAAGCTGCAACCACAGAGCATACTTAAGAAAATAACTTCTAGAATTTGAAAGACATAAAAAAGGCATAGTATCTTTACCTAAGCTGAAAAGGAAAGGCCCAAAATCTCAGAGGCCTAGCATTGAAGTAAGAGAAACTTAAGGAGAGAAGAAGAGAAGTTGAAGGTGTGAGTTTAGAAGTGAAATAAAAGCGCCTATTTATAGAAAAAGTCAAGGGTAGTATTTGATACTATGCGCTAATAAAATATTCAATTTACTATTCATAAAAATGACATTTCTAATAATGCAGTTACTGTGCACCTCACGCGGAAAATTTTTCTGTTATTACTATTGGAAACTTAAAAGGAAAACTATCCTTTCAACTTAAACCTTTAAGTTTCTTTTCAATTCAGTCCTTTTACTTTAGTCCCTGAGGGTATTTTTACACATAAAACGTCATTTTCTCCCACGAACTTCTTTCTAGTTTTCTCTTATGACCAAACCACATCTAGTACTTGACATTTCGATTGTATAAATGAACAGTATCGTATACGTAAATAGTATTATACGGGTGAATAGTACCGTATACTGAAATAGTAACAGTAGTTTGTAAACAAATATTTATATTTTATTTTTCTTGGGTATTACAAGTTTCCTTAACGTCATCAACCTTAATTCTGCGATAATATGCCAAATTTTGTTCTCCCTCCAAGGTTGTTAAATCTTCCATATCACTACTAGTCGACCTTACTCCGTCATTAAAGAGCTTGTAAAAGTAACCTTGCCATATGTTTTTAATATCTCCATATGTAACTAAAACTTTTCCTTCTTCATTCTTAACACATCTTACTTGATCCAAATCTCTAGATTTCCTTTCTCTAGTCTTCGCAATCTTGTAAATCTTTTGTTCCCCCTTTTTCGTTCTTAAGTCTTTGTAAAACTCTTTAAACGCTTTAGATCGTGCTTCACTTACTGCTTTTTTAGTCTCCTATACCTTTTCCAATTCTTCGTGTTATTGCACAAATGGATAGCTTTAAAGCATTCTCTTTTAAATTTGATTTTCTCTTGAACGGTCTTATTCCACCACCAAGATTCATTTTCTCTTTGTCTAAAACCTTTTGATTCTCTTCAAAGTGTTTTAGCTACCTTTCTAACCCTTTTGGCCATCTCATCCAACATGATGTTAGTATTTTCTCGTAACTCCCAGGACCCTTCCTCCAACAGTTTTCTCTTGAAAGTTTGTTGATTATCCCCTTTTAGCTGCCACCATTTGATCTTATGGTTCATTACCTGTCGATACTTTTGTTTCTGACCCTTAATAAGCATGTCAAGGACCAAAACCCTATGTTGAGTTGCCACGGGGTTCTCCTGGAATAACTTTACAATTTTGACAGATTTTCCTATCTGGATTTCTTACCAAAAAAAAGTTAATCTGTGACCTTGAGGCTCCACTCTTATAAGTGATTATATGCTCCTCTCGCTTCTTGAAGCAGGTGTTGACAACCTTAAAATTATAAGCCATTGAGAAATCAAGTATAGACTGTCCTTCCTCCTTAAGCTCCTCAAAACCAAAACCACCATGAACCCTCTCATGCTGTCTTGCTTCTTTCCCTACGTGGCCATTAAGGTGCCCCCCGATGAAAATCTTCTCTTCTAAAGGTATGCTTCTGACCAACCCCTTCAAATCTTCCCAAAACTTTTCCTTAAGATATGCATCCGTCCCTACTTGGGGTGTATAAGCATTTATGATTTGTATAGTATCTCTTACAACAATCATTCTTAAACATAGAATCTTATCCCTAATCCTTTGTACTTCAACCACATTTGGCATCCATTCCTTATCAACCATAATACTTACATCACTCTTTGTCCTTACTTTCCTCATGTACCACAACTTGAAACCTGAACAGTCAAACTTCTTTAGTTGTGATAGGGTATCTTTTAATTTGATATTTTAAAAAATTATCTTTTCAATTTAATCTTTTATAAAATTATCTTTTCAATTTGACCATTCACAATAGAATATTTCTCAATTGATCCCTTACAAATAAATATATTATCAATAACTTTGTCCTCCTAATCTATCATTAATAAAATTAACAAATGTGATAATATATAACATATCTTTTTATAGATTATTGCTGAGTCACCACTGTATAATTTATATATTAACATATAGTTTTATTAATAGCAAATTAATAAAAGGACATTATTAGTAACAAATTTATTTGTGAGGGACTAAATAAAGAAATATCCTATATACAAGAGATTTATTAAAATGAAAAGACAACTCAACAAAAAACCAAATTGCGAGCTACACTATTATTAGATCATACTCTAAATCGAGACCTGCAAGAATTTAAGTAACCATATCAATCATAGATAAGGGATTGCCAGCTAAAGCCAAATCATCTAAATTTGTCTTAATCTTGTTCAAGTAAGTTTTCATATTCATTGATCTTTTCCTTGTGCTTCACAGCTCATTCTTGTAAAGAGTAAGTCGAGACCAAGTATGAGCACCTACCAAATCTTTTTCAGCATTCCAAAGATCATAACATGTTGAACAATTCAGCATTTATAAAGCAACTTTGTTGATCATGGTATTATAAAGCCAACCTAACAATAGTTGGTCAATGGATGTTAACTTTTCAAAAGGTAGATTTGCTCTCTCTACATCTTCATGAAGGAATTAAAGAAGACATGACCTAGTTCCAAAATATATCCCTCCAATATGTTGCCTCGAGTGATAGCAAGGTCATAGATTTGCTAAAGCAATAGTTGCTTTTGTCCAACTTAATAGAGCAAGCTTGGCTAAGGGTATTGTTAAAGGAACCATTTTGGTTAGAGGACAACATAAGGACCTATGGGTTCCAATAGCAACATTGCTAGTGTTCTGACATCGGGCATTTTTATATGCAATTTAGTCCCTATCTTAATACTATTGTCATTTTAATATTTCCAACTCTCTAATTATATCATATTTTGGTAATTATTGGGTCTAAAATAATTAAAGAACTAATATGTTTTAATTCTATATTTTTTTATGAGCTTAATTGATTAGAAATCCATTAATCCTTATGTCTAATTTGCAGATTTAATTATTGGATAATAAACTTTGCTGACTTGGATGCCACATGGACGAATTTGATGACATGGTAGCTGATTGGGCTTTGACTAGGGTTGACTGGGGCCTACATTTCTGTACTTTCTAGCAAAAGCAACCAGCACCAGAAAGGCTTTCTGCAGCAACCAGAAAATAGCAGCAGAAGATAGCAAACAACAACATCAGAAAAAGCAAACAGCAAGGCATAAAGCAGAAATGAAAGGGACTTGTCATAGAGTCAAACAAGAATGCAAATTTCGTCCATCTCACTTCTGGCAACTACAAAGGCACTGCGGAACCACTATTTTAGCTTGTTGAAGACCTCTCTTCTTCCATTTCTATTCTGCATTTCATAGGTTCTTCCCCCGCCCCCTTTTTGTTGTGTTGGCCTCCATGGAAGGCTAGAAAGTCTCTTGTAATCAGTACATGATGAACTAAAGATGTAACCTGATTTTTGGAGCAATTAGTAAGTTTTTCTTGTTGTTCTTCTATTCCATTTCTGTTTTGGTTTCTCCTCTGATTTTTATGATAATACTTGCTTTGATATGAGTTAGTATAGTAGTAGAATGGAAATAGCTAGTTTAGATGATTATCTAACTTGATTAGATTGGGCTTAATCAGATTACAGGTGGGTTAGGTTTAACTTATGTGTAATCTAGTTCTAGGAAGTCTTTTAGAAAGATTAGTTAGAAAACCTAATGATAGAGGATACTAGAATTAATTCAAAGATAAGAATGATAGTAGTTGCAATTCTAGGAACTCTATGACTGATTGCATTTCAGTGTTTAGTGTAATTTCGTTTCTATATTCTGTTAAGCTGCTATATATTTTCTGTTTTAATCTTTAATTATGCACTCACCCCCTCTGTGGTAATTAGTAGGTAATTAGAGTAGATTAGTATTAGAACAATTAATTAGGCAATTTAGAAGCAAGGCTCCTTAAGAGATAAGACCTGGAACGACTACTATATTGCAAGTTGCCACGACTTCAATTTTGGGTGACTCGGCGGTCGTAGTGGCTCCAACTAGAATTTTGGTGTCGTTGTCAGGGAATCAACTCACTTATGAGTTACCTATTTAATTGTTCAATTCAGTCTTTGTTTGATTTTAGGTTGATTGGTATTGGCTGAAGTAGTTTACAAGTTTTCGATTTTTTGGTTTTATCAGGTACTATTTATATACACTATTCATTTTTGGAAAAGTAACTCCGATTGACCTAAAAACTGGTAGTCCACTAAATTTCGACGTTCTGAGCAAGGCTCCCAAGGCGATTACATCACTCAGCATTTATAAAGTAACTTTGCTGATCATGGTATTATAAAGCCAACCTAACAATAGTTGGTCAATGGATGTCAACTTTTCAAAAGATAGATTTACTTTCTCTGTATCTTCAAGAAGGAATTAAAGAAGACATAACCTAGTTCCAAAATATATCCTTCCAATATGTTGCCTCGAATGACAGTAACGTCACAGATTTGCTAGAGCAATAGTTGCTTTTGTCTAACTGGGTATTGTTAAAGGAACCATTTTGGTTAGAGGACAACATAAGGAGCTATGGGTTCTTATAGTAGCATTGCTAGTGTTCATATGAGAGGAAAAAGTTGTGAATCCATAGCGCTACCTTTGTATAGGCTTTGATTCCAAGATAAGTTTTAGAGCGCATTTGGTAGCATTCCACTACCTCAATGGAAGATGGAATTTGTCGCCTTCAACATTTTCTTACGTTAGGTAGCTAGTAATGAATGTTCATAATCGTACGGTCTTTTTCCATCACTAGATGGATGGAAAAGCAAGAGGGAAGAGATCATTGTCCTTGGTTGAAGCCCACTCGCCACCTCCATGCACACACACAAATAGAGCGATGTCAGGAGATGAGACAAAGAGACTGTGAAAGAGAGAGAAAAAAGCGAGAGAGAGAGAGGTCATGAGAGAGAACACGAAACAGAGAAGGAGGGAGAACGCGAGCAAAAAATAGAGAAAGACAAGACCCAGAACAAAAAAAGAGACAGAGAAATATGACTAATTCGAAGGGAGTGCACTTAGATGGTTTTTTCTTCTTTTTTTTTAAAATTAATTCAGAAGTAATTTAGTAAAATTACCTCAAATCTTTTCTTTCCTTTACCTTAAAAAATTCATACCAAACAAAATAATAACTATTTTTCTTTATTCTTTTCTATGTCATACCAAACACATTTTTTTTTCCGTCTTCCCTTTTCTTTTCTTTTCTCTTTTCCTTTTCATTTCTCTTTTCCTTTTCTTTAAAAATCTATCAAGGGTACCAATCACCTCCTTAGAGATAAGAAGGTAATGGAAATGTGTAAGGGTTGTGTGTATTCTTCCATTGATGACAAAATTATATATACACCATTTTGTTACAAAATAAGACAAAGGAAAATGCCAGTTATCCTAACTGCAACGTAAACAAATGCCGACACTAAAAATACAACAGAACGGATAAACATTACAAGGCAACATCAACTAACATAATTATTATTGACATCTAACAAATGCATTTAAATAACCATAGCGATAGTCTAGAGAATGGCTTAATTCTTAATAATAGAAAACATTTTAAGAATTGATTCTTGACCAAAATAAATGGATAAAGCATGAGGATTACACAAGGGGAAATATGTCCCTTTTCCTTGCTTTTGTATTCTTCTCGATGCTATGTTTCTCCTCTTTCTCAGTCACTTTGATTCCTCAAGTTCTCCTTCTCAAATATGTCCCTTCCTCTCACACATCTATAGTGTGTTGTGAAAGCTATAATAGGGTGTAGCTCTTTCATATATAGGAGAAAATAGTGAGAGGCTCTTGATGGCAAAGGGACAAAAAGAGGGGTGCTTCGTGTACTAGAAAAATTATATTATTTTAGATAAAAAGCATATAGTTATTATATAAAAAATAATGCAGAAATTTGAATTTGGAAACATATTTTACATAGAAAATAATTTTCAAAATACATATATTTTTTAACAAATTATGTTTTTTATTACAAAACAAGTTGAAGTTATATGAAATTTGAATTTAAATTTGGGAAATATAATTTTAATTAGTACTAAAATTTCTGGCTCCATTTTTCTAATATTTTAAAATAATTAGTACATAATTTTTTAACAAATAGTATATAAATTTTAATAGTACAAAAATTAGTGTATAGTTTATGAAATAAATATAATTAGTATAAAAACTTTTAAATTTTGTTTTCTGATAAAATAATTTTAAAAAATAGTATATAAATTTGAATAGGAAATACAATTTCTATTCTTTTTTTATATTTAAAAATATATGAAATTCAAAATTGGATAAGTGAAATGTATGTTTAAGATTTTCTTTTGATATTAAAAAAAATAAGACTATTGAAAATAAAAAATTTGAATATTTGTTTCATATCTAATGTGTTTATATGGACTTTGCATATTAGTGTATAATGTTGTATAATCATGAAATTTATTTTAAAATAAGAAATTTCATAAGCTAGAAGAAATAATTTTCTAAGATAAATTTTTCTTAAGATAATTTCATAAGGTAGAAGTAATATTTTATTATTGTATATTGTTGTATTTTATTTTAGGATAGGATATGATAGAGAAAACATGGTTTGTCTACAAAATTGGAAAATATAAGTTTTTTTATTAATTTTTTTTCCTTAAAAACTGTTTTTGGAAAATTTTTAAAAATAATTGTAAATTAGGTTGTGTTATTTTAAGGTAGAAGAAATAATTTTCTAACATAAAAAATTGTATTTGAAAAAAATTAATTATAAGTAATTACTATGTAATTATAAGTAATTAATGAATTAATATATATTTAATATATAAATAAACAATATAATAACAATTAATGTAAGATACGACCTAAAAAAAGACTATCAGTCCTACAACATGGCCATGTATTTGTCTATTTCGACCGTCAACATCTCGGTTCTTTTTCTTGACCATGTTGTTCTTGACCACATTCTTCTTCTTCACCACTAACATTATCTTCTTCTTTTCCTACATCGACCATATCAGGTAGAGAATTCAAATCCAATACAGGTGACTGAACTGAGGGCATCAGATGATCTAGTGCCATGAATTGCATTCCAAATGCAGCATTATCTATTAGAGCATCAGTAAATAATGATGAAAAGTCATACTAAGGCTGTGTTGATGTAACATCCGCGGTTTTTAAGTGTTAGTATATTTGATTTTAAGAAATAATTCGGATATGGAGAAAATTTTTTCAGTTGCATAGTAAAGAATGTGAGATTAGAGGTGGCATCTTGGTGAGAGTAATTAGTGACTGAGGACTAGGGAGGTGTATACGTAACACTAAGGGAGTCAGATGATTTCTAAGTCTAAGGAGGGACTAAAATGTAATAAGGAAAATGACGTGGTACTTAAAGGATGAGAAATACTCGAGTGAGAGAAATTACAGATTTATCATTACTAACGTTGACTGGAGGTTGAAGGGAGGACAAAATAGTAATTTTACCATTGAGAGGTATATATAGGTCACTCTACTCATTTTTTCTCCCTCCTTCTCAAGTGTTCTCCCCCTCCCAACTCTCATTCCCTCTTCTCTCCATCACCTCTCAATCTTCCACCACCCAAGCTTTCAACAACCATCCTCTGGCAACGAGGCTGGTCTCCGATGACCAACCACCACCAAAAAGTAAGGAATTAAGGTATGTATTCCACTTTCCCAATTTTCTCTATATTTTCGGATTTAGGAGGATTTGGGAAGAAATTAGGATTGTTGGAGAATTTTGGAGCTTGGGTTATGTTTTAAAACATTCTAAGATTATTATTAAGGAGATTAAAGCCAGAAATTAATAGATTAAACATGATTAAGGGTGAGATTAAAGAGTATGAAGAGAAAAAGGAAAAGTTAGGGTTTTGGATAGAGATTTGATGAATTAAACTTGGATACTTGAAATTAATTAGGGGTTTTAGTGCCTAAACACTCCCCAAACATCAAATATGAAAATTCATGAAAATAATCAAGAGAAATGGTGAGATTTGAGCTGAAATCGAGCTGAAACATGGGGAACTTGTCTGGGTGCTACACAAACAGAAGCATATGGAGCTCAGGGGTGTTGGTGCCCAAGGCGCTAGGTATGGCACCCTAAACGCCACCACCTGATGCCTTGGTGACGTAGGAAGAGGCCTAGGGAGCCCAAGGCTAGGGTGGGGGATTTGTGTGGAGGCGCCAAAGCTTGGGCAAGCTTGGTTTTTCATGCTTTGTAAGCTGAAATGTGTGGTTTGACACCCTATAGGTACTGTGATGGTTTGAGGCTCGGATAGGGCTCCTAAGACGTTAGGAAGTGCTTCAAATCCATGTGAGGGATCTAGCCTTATCTCAATTGTTTTATGTCCTAAATTTTGTCTCCTAGAGTATATAAACTTAATTATGTTATTGGATGATGATATGTTTAGCATGTATGATTGAAATGATAAGGAGCTATGAGACATAGATGGAAATGGTATAGGTGCTACCATTTCAATTGAATGTCAAATATAAAATTTTGAAGAATACACTATGATAATTTATGTCTTTGATAAATTATGTAAATGAGAATTAATTCAGTACGTGGATATGAATATATAATTGTAGGTTAGAGTATGACATTGATTTGGACATGGGATGTGATATTGTTTGGCATAAGTTTTTGTTTGTGAACATGTGTAGGACGGCAAAGTAAGCCCCTTGTTGAAGACACTAAGAAGAGCTATAAAATCTTTCCCAATGGGTGACTTGCCAATGGTGTGTTCTTTGATTAAAATTAATTTGGGAATTGAGTTATGGTGAACTAGGGCTTTTTATTTATTTATTTATTATTATATTATCTGTGTTTGTGATTGTAATGTGATTGTGATGTGGATGTGATTGGTAGAAGAATTAGTCCATGAGAACGTAGATCCATGTAACGAACTTTTGAGTAACAAATTCGTGGGAACGTAGACCCACGGTGATGAAGCTGATGAGATGTGAACAATTAATCCGTGAGAACGTAGACACATGTGACAAGACGCTTGAATGATGAATCCATGGGAACATAGACCCATGTTGATGAAGCTCCTGAGCAATGAACCCATGAAAATATAGACCCATGTGGAGTGATGAACATGTTTGATAAACGCATATGGGTTGATTACTGTGACATGTATGTGGATGTTCATGTATGAATGCACATGGGTGTGGTTATATTTATAATTTTCCCTAAATTTGTATCATATATGATTTGGTGTGTGTAATAACCTGGTATGGTTTGGGGTTGTGTAGAGAGTGCTTGGGACACTAAGGACATGAAATAAGGTATATGTTTGTGACTAGGAGAGGTCAAGATTGGGATGTAGTAGTTCATGAATGAATATATATATATATATATATATGAATATGATATTTAGAACTATATGTTTGTGTAGAGTAGGGTTATTTTGGATGAGTCAGTGGACTAGACTCACCTCCTCACAATTGTAGGTATAGAAGAACATTTAGTTTAATGACTCGCGGATCAAGGATACCCCTACATTGCTCGGGGTAAAATAATTTTATTTAAGTTAAATCCTTTAATATGGTTTGTAATCGGGTAGGCCACTAGGACGTAGTGTATGTTAGTTGGGTTATATTAAGAAAATTTGGGCTTGCATAGTGTAGGTGTCATATCGTCTGTGCCAATCACGAGCTCAATTTTCAGGTTGTGACAGTTGACATCGAAGTCTAGAAGTCACCCTCTATTGAGAGCACTAGCACATACGATGAAGAATTGGAGATATCAATTCTTGTGTATGAAGGGCTGGAGTCACAACATCCAATGTCAGGCTAAGTCTGATAGTCGGCTAAAGTCGCACCCTGATATGATATAACTGCACCTAGTGCGTAGCATGCATTATAAGGCATAGGTTCCCTTGACGTTATCAACCCTCGAGATCGCTTCTCTTCTAGAATGATCGGTTTAGATAGCTGCTAAGTGGGCAGAGTTGGATTAGGAAACATATAGTCTCTCTGTTCTTTTATGGTAGTAATAATATTCTTTATCCCCAACTCAAATTGTTTAAAGATATCTATCCGAAGCTGTCCCTAGCACCTTTTCCAATAGTAATATTTACAAATAAATATAGAAGTTGAATTAGTAAATACCAAATAATAAATAATAAACTAAAAACACAAGTAGATATTGCATATCGATGACCCAATGATAGAAATAAAGGACAACGATCTAGATCCAAATAGGGCCATCAGGCCATCTAATTTATTATCTGGCTTGATAACACCTAAAAGCTCTCCATATAGGGCCTGCCAAAAGGTGATCCCTATTTTATTAGGATGAAATAATCAATAAATAAAATTTGTCTTTCTTTTCAAACATTCTTTAATGTTGAATTTTCAATAAAACGTAAGTTGTTTATCCAAACATCTTAAGAGATGTGTTGAGACTGCAAGTACAAAAGTGATTTATCATCAAGGTCAGAGTTCACCACGTGTCTGATATCTGTCGTTATAGTTAAGCTACATACGAGATAAATAAAATAAATTTAGGTAAGTGGTAAAAGCAAATTTTATATATTGATTCACCACGTGTTTGATATCTGCCTTTACAGATAAGCTACCACAATGTTTATTTATTTCTTATACATTAAATGTAAATTAAATAATTATTTGTTATTATATAATAATAACTAACTCTAATTATATTGTTTATTTATATATTAAATATATATTAATTCATTAATTACTTATAATTAATTATTTTCTTAATTTTTTTCAAAATCAGTCTTTAAGTAAAAATTAATGAAAAAACTATATTTTCCAATTTTGTAGACAAACCATGCTTTCTCTATCATGTCCTATCCTAAAATAAAATACAACAATACACAAATAAAGTATTATTTCTATCTTATGAAATTATCTTAAGAAAAAATTATCTTAGAAAATTATTTCTTCTATCTTATGAAATTTTCTATCTTAAAATAAATTTCACGATTATACAACATTAATTAATATATGCGAAGTCCATATAAACACATTAGATACAAAACAAATATTCAAATTTTTTATTTTCAATAGTCTTATTTTTTTAATATCAAAAGAAAATCTTAAACATACATTTCACTTACCCAATTTTGAATTTCATGTATTTTTAAATATAAAAAAGAATAGAAACTATATTTCCTAAATTAAAATTTATATACTATTTGTTAAAATTATTTTATCAGAAAAAAAATTTAAAAGTTTTTATACTAATTATATTTATTTCATAAATTATATACTAATTTTTGTACTATTAAAATTTATATAATATTTGTTAAAAAAATTTGTAATAATTATTTTAAAATATTAGAAAACTGGAGCCAAAAATTTTAGTACGAATTAAAATTATATTTCCCAAATTTTAATTCAAATTTCATATAATTTCAACTTATTTTAGAATAAAAAAATAATTTTTTTTTAAAAAATGTAGTTTGAAAATTATTTTTTATATAAAATATGTTTTTAAATTCACATTTCTGCACTGTTTTTTATGTAATAATTATATATTTTTCTCTAAAACAATATTATTTTTTCATTTTTTTAATTTCTGTCATTTTCTTTCAAAACCTTTTCAATTATAAAGAATTGATTATTTTATTTTAAAAAATTATTTAAAAAATTTTTATAAAAAAATTTGTGAGATACGACATAAATGTCTCATATTTTAAAATTAAAATAAAGAACATGGCGTCCGAGATCTCGTGTTCAATATTGTTTATATACTACTCTTTGTCAAAAAAATTGACCAATTGTTATGTTCGTAAAAATAATTGAACAGATGCTATAAATTATGTCATATCAGTTCTTTTTAAATTTTAAACAAAATAAAAAAAAACACGGCATACAGGATGCTGTGTTCAATATTGTTTATATAAAAAAAATATAAAAAGGACTGATATGACATAATCTACAGCATCTGTTCAATTACTTTTACAAATATAACAATTGGGCATTTTTTTTTGGACAAAGAGTAATATCTTTCCAAAATTTTCTGTGACATTTGCAAGTCAATTCGAAATAAAATCAACTTTATAACATTATGAGAGCGAATCAGTTACTTGGACAAGCGCTTGTCTGTTAACAATGGTTTTAATTAGTAATAGTTAAAATTATTGTTTAAAATTACTTTTTTTTATTATTTTTTTGAAAATTTTAGCAATGGTTTTAAAATCGTTGCAAAAAATATTGGCAACAGCTTTACCCGTTGCTAAAGAACAAGACCCGGATCACACCTCACAACAATATAGCTCTTGCAAAAAAATATTGGCAACAGCTTTAACCGTTGCTAAAGGACAAGAACCGGATCACATCTCATGATAATATAGCTCATCAAGCACTCAAGGTTTCCTACACTGAAGTAAAGAACACAGCCACACAATTAAATTAATAATGACCCAATCATCCACAACCAAACCTAAAATACCTCAAAAAGCAAAATATAAAAAAAGAGGAGCTCAAAATCAATAAAGATTATATATTTTAATGAATTGTTATTGAGTTTCGATAGAATCCACTAGATTTGGATACAAATAACAATCTTTATTGATGATTGTAAAAGAGATAAATCTAGATTAAAGTAATATAATATTGCAAAACAACAGAAAATTAAGCACAAAATATTGTAAAAGCAACACACAGAACAAAATAAGAAGAAATTAAAAAAAAAGAAGAAGATTATTAGTTTTCAGGAGGCTGACACTCTCACAAGTTCGTCTTGCAATTCTCGCTCTCCAACCCCCCAAAACCTTGTCTCTCTCCTTCTCCCTTTGCCACTTCGCCACTCTTCTCTTTCTCTTACCTCTCAACCCATCCCTATTTTTATACAAACTTAATGTGCAAGTAATATTTGCAAGAATAAGAATTTTTGTTTAATAAGCAAAGAATTATTGAAGGCCATATAACTCGGGATTCATATAAGTATGCTTTTTCATCTTTCATATTAATTATTTGTTAAAATTTATCTTTGAAAAAAAAAATTCTCGACAGAGACATATAAAACCGACATATCCATACGTGCAAGCCATCATAGTCGAGGTTATTAAGATCAACATTATGGGTAAGACTAGATAAGACACAAGATAAATCAAACTGCGAAATTAGATTAAAGTTCGTAAGATCCTACCTACATATTACAAGATTAACAATACTAAACTTCAAGACAAAACAATAAATGACATAATATAACATAGGAACAAAAAATTGCAAAATACCAAGAGCTTCATAGAACCAGAAATATGACATATTCACTATTGTTTGTGAAATCTCTATAGAAGCATAAGACTGTATGAAGATTGCAATAAGCCAATTTAGGTGCATAATAACATTATTCATTCACTGGTATCATTTTGTTTTGAAAGTATTGTAACAATACTAAAATCAAAGGTCATTTTGGGTGGTTAGAACAGTGCATTTTGCCTTGCCATTTCACTACCTTTATATATTAAAAAAAAAAAAGGAGAAGAAAATGCTTCTCCTAAGATCAAACAAGATATTATGATCTTATAATTATAATTGCAATCCTACTCTGATCCGACACATTTTCAATCTAATATGAGATCGGGATCACTCTTGCAAGTGATCTTGACAACATTTATCAAGAATGACTAACAAATAAAAAAAAAATTGGAATTTAAACTTGGACACAACCATTCCAAAATTCCTTTTCTAACAATATTCAAACATCCCAAAACTCACCAAGTCTAATAGACCTATGAAAGGTTAGAAGCTTGAAGAAAATTTCACACCTAAGCAATTACCCAACACAGGATTCAGATAAGTTAAATCCTAAACCGTGATCTCTCCCTATGTTAAATAATTGAAGCATGAATACTTATGCGTAAACAATTCACAAAATTGAACTACACGTCAGCTAAATCAAATGGAGGGTTACTTCCCTACATTTTCACCTCCAAACTGGTGCAATAACAAAACCACCAATTCTCTTTCCAGCCTGAATTCAGATTTCCTGCCTGTTAACGTGCAGTATTTGATACATCTGAATCAAAACCCTTCACCAGGAATTTCAAATTTTGATGACTGTTTTCTTTTCTTGGATGATGACTTGCTTCCTTCATCTCTCGTAATCTTTTCACTACGACCATTTTCTTTGGATTTCTTATGATCTTTATTCTGCTTAGATTTCTTCTTTTTCCTTTCTTTTGTATCCATAATGTTTTCCTTGTTTTCAGGAGAATTCTTTCTTTTCATAGGCAATGTATCAATTTCAGAGGAATTCGTAGTTTGCTCCGCGTGGGTGAGCTGGTTTGATCCCAGGGCAAATTCTGCTTTACACAAAATGAAAGGTGTAAGATTAGTGGAAGCACTAAATGTCGATCAATGAAAAAATACAATGCAATGATGTCCCAAATATACATTAGAAAAAAATAAAACTAAAAAGAAAAAATACATTAATATACAAAAAATATTTAATCAAAATATCAGAGGCCCAATAAAACAGTATCCAGGAGCCTTACATAGAAACCACATTCCTGAAGCTCTTCCAAAGGACAATCTTATATGGATCCTAAAATATACCTTACCGTTAAATCGACATACCAGACAAATCAATCCCCAGATCTAATGCAGGGAATGATAAAAACTCAGAAGATTGGAATGTGATTTGGAAAACAAATCCTATAGGTACGCATAAGAACCTGGTATAAAATAGCTTGGGTGTATCTTGCCCATTAAATGTCTAATGCCACAAAATTTCATAATGAAGGAACTTCCTACCCCATTTTTTGGCTTAGGTGCAAAACAAATAAGCACATCCTTTATAATTGTCAGTAACAAGACAACTAGCCCAGGAAATTCAGTAAGATAGTATGAGCTCCTCCGTTCAACTTTGTCTTATCCAAACGGAATTGCCTAGAAGTCATTATAGGGTTAATGTAGAGAAAAGGCATTCTAACTTAGACTCGTTTTAAATTAAAAGTCATTAACTACTATCTGCTTGGAATTTTTCCCATGTTCTGAGATGTTAATGTTGTAGCTCATATTTTAGCCTGTTGGGCTCTTTACTATGCTAGGTCAGATCCTATCCTTTTCTGGGGAACTTTTGGCTCTTCATTACACAACTGAGTTCTCTTCCCAAAAGACCAACATGCTAAGGTACCTAGGCATCTCATACTACCAAATATAGAACTTAATAGGATCTTAACTAAGGTCCCGTTTAGATAGCATAACTTATAACTTATTAGAGCTTCTCTACTAGTATAAGTGCTTTTATGTTAAAAAAAATAGTATTTGGATAAACTTAAATAAGTAACTTATTAATTCCCAAAAATCTATTTTTCACTTATTTTATGAAGCCATTTTTTTAAGCTTCTTGAAAAAATCTTGTGCAAAAGTTCAAATTCACATGATCGAGAAGCTGTTTTACAATTTTAGAAGACAAATATATCTCCAATTATAATTTGAAATTTTATAAAAACCAAATCCTTCACCTACCTCCTTCCCCAATCATAATTTAAAAGTGCTTCTTCAAATATGTATCCAAACACTGAATAACTTAATTTAAAAGAAGCTTATGGTATAAACTTTTCACATAAGGCCTTCTTTAACAAGCGCTTAAATAAATTGTTTATCTCACTGATCATAGGCTTCCAAGATAGCCCTTTCTGTCCAGAGCATCTGAATGTACAAGGATTCAACTCAAATACTTTTGTTCTAACTCTAGAGAATATCCTCTCCCAAAAGACCCAGCCTGTAACACAGCGGCAGAGCCTACAAGTTTACAAGCCCACTTGGGCATCCCACACTACACATTGTGAGTCAGTAGAATCATAACAGCTCATGATTGGGCAGTCCTGTTCCTCTAAGAAGCATGGATACTAACACAGGAAGAGCACACAACACAGACACCATAACCTAAGTTTTAATTGTCTTAACTGCAATTTGAACAGTTATGTCATGTCTATCTGCTGGAATTTTTCCCATGTTGTGAGATGTCAATGTTGTAGTTCACATTTTAGCCTGTTGGGATCTAATCTTTACTAGGTCAAGTCTTATCCCCCTTTCTGAGGAACCTGTGGCTTACAATGGGGCTGCTCCTGTTTAAGAAGCATGGATACCAACCAAGGTAGCTGTCTTGTTATGTCGTGTCTCAATTGTCTAAGTGCAATTTGGACTGGCATGTCGTGTCTCTCTGCTTGGAATTTTTCCCACATTCTGAGGTGTAATGTAACATTGCAGCTAACATTTTAGCCTGTTGGGATTAATTTTCTACCTGGTCAAGTCCTACCCTTCCCTATGAGGAATCAGTGGCTTATGACGGGCTGCTCTGCTTCCCCAAAACATGGACATTGACATAGGCAGATGAGATGTCAAGGACCTTGACACAAAATCTTAATTGTCTAAGTGGAATTTGAAGTATAAGTCACGTTTTGAAGTATTTGTGCTTCTTCCTTGTCCCTTTCTGCTCTCAAATCGTATTTATAGTTTATTTAATAGCAATAAAAAAAGAATTGGGGGTGCAAGAAGCAAAAAAGGCTTTTTGTGACTGTTACATTCTCCTTGACTCTATTCAAATACCTTGGATACAAAAACATTGACATGTTCAGGGATGAAAATCTAAATTAACATTTCATGGTGGAACCTATCTGTGATTTGCTGCACAGAATTCACATTAGTGTTTTCTCTTTTGGAATATTCAGAATTCTTCTGGAAATTTTACAATATTACATCTTTGTTAGTGTCATAGGTCTTTGAGAAGTACTGTTTGTAATTGTGGGTTTCTGCTTATTTGAAATATTTTTTTTTTCCTAGATGGAGTCGCTGAAGGTGTTATGAGAGAGTAGTAGTTTATATTTGGCAAAATCAATTGGTAAGAACTTTTATCAATATTACTCTGCTTGGTAAATATTTCCCAAAAAGGTGATTTTCTAATGTTACTAAACGGGCATATATTTAAAATGGTAAGTAAAAAAAGTTTTAGAAGTAATTATGGTAGTCCATGGTTTTAAGTGGGAGTACAACTGTCTTCAGGAAAAAAAAAAAAAATCACCTTCTACTTCAGAAGAAAAGCTCAAAATTTTTTTTGCTTCTTTTCCACTGCAAAAGAAAAAAAAAATTCTTTTCTATTGCTCAGAAGCAGCTTAATTATTATTATTATTATTATTATTATTATTATTATTATTATTATTATTTATTTATTTTAGAGGTTGGGCCAAACCCCTTATTTAACCAAAATAAATACTTCTTTGAAAGATAAGCAGCTTCTCCTCCTTAAGCTTGGCCAAACATGTAAGACCCTCTATGGAATAGCTTATAAACATATAGCCATGAGCTCCTATGTATTAATTGCTTTGGGAATCAGTCAGAAAGACAAATTATAATTCTGTCTTGGGAATCAGTCAGGATTTAATTGCTTTAGAGGCTAGTGTACAAAATCATTTAACTACTAACATGGTTATTAGTATCCTATGTATCCCACGAGTCATATCCCGATTTGACACCAAATCTGACCTCAACGATACAAATGGCATGGTGTATCTGTTTTGAACCAGAATCGCACACAGAATCCCGAATCTGGTCCCTTAATCGTATGAATCCCGATTCATAAGGAATCGTACGATACAGTTCCTTCAATGGTTTCCGGTTCGTCTTCCGGGTCATCTTCCGTGTTGCGTGACCCGGTTGCTCAGAACATAGTGTTTGTAAATTTTTTCCTTCTTAAATTGGACAGAGCCCGCCGAATATCATCCTTCCCAATAACCCAAGGAAGAAATGCAAGAGAAAACATCTAGGTCATTGCTATTTCGGTCCCCACTGCGGCTCCTCCAATGTGCGTGCATTGCCTCCTTTGTTGTGCGTGTGTTGCCTCCCACACAGACACTGATACTTTTCTATTTTGGTCCCCTTTGGTGGCCCCCATACAGGCACACACTGATACTTTTCTATTGTCTTTTCTATTCTGGTTGCCTTTGATCTTTTTTGATATATGACTTGAATTTTGGATTATTTTGAAGTTTATATATGATATACCAGCTTATTAGTTTTTTTGTTTATGTTACTTATTTATTTAAAAATATTATATTTTTATTGATCTTGTATCTTACGATTCATAATAAGATTCGATTCATGATTTGAAAAATAAGTCTTCCGATTCACAATTCGAATCTCGATTTGATAACCATGACTACTAAATTCAAACTCCATACAGGGGTTAATATCCATGCAGGATTCAGATCCAACTGCTCTTTACTTTTCACAATTTAATCAATATTTTTTGTAACACCCTGAACTACCAAAATGTTAAAAATTTCTTTCATTAAGCACCAAAAAAACGCTACGTACAATTTATCATATGATAACTTAAGGCCCGTAGAATTCCCACAGTAGGCAGATTTCAATCTGGTCATTTAGCCTGTATCAAATATTTTGATTATAAACTAAAAATATAGCAATACAATCTATTTCAGCATTTTTACTATAATTCTAGAGGTGTCTCTTATACAGTTTTATCAGTTTTGACTTTAATAAGATGGAAACTGAAAACTTTGACCTGCAAATGAATGTCTCAGATCCACCTTCCTAATGTTCACTAAATATTACAGTCTGGCACTAAAGGAAACTCTGGCCATTACAGGTAATGTTTCTTAATCTTAAATGTCTTTTCTCTCTTTTCATAATAGATTTTGAAGTACTATATTAGAAAACAAGAAAGATATAAGACTAACCTTCAACAGTGAAGTTGTGGTCAAAAACAGCATGAAAAAGATGTTGCTTCAGGAAAACCTGCAAGAAATACAAAAGGATTAATTATGAATAAATAGTTGGCAAACCACAACTATGAGCAGTAAAATACTACAAAGAGTTTCCACAATCATCAAGCAACCTACCGAATCCAAGTTTAGCAATGACGCCATTCGGAAGGCATTGAGTACAACAAGTTGCTTCAAAATAAACTCTAGCAATCCTAATCAATCTTGAAATTATCAAGTTACCCATGACGCCAACTTGTTCCTTGATTATCAACCTCACAATTATTCTTAATCTGTAAGTAATTTCTTCTACTAGGGAAATTAACAAGTTCTTCTACTAGGGAAATCAACAAGTATGGAGTAGCAATCCTAATGTTTGCTGTTTTATTCTGTGTTTTAAAAAGGATGATGGCGCTCCTACTACTAAATTCTTCTTTTACAACAAAATTCAATTGTAGATTACAATTTCCTTACTCCACTGTGATATATGCCGCCTTTACTTTAACGCTTTATAGTCTTATGCTGCATCAATTATAAATTTAATCTAGATAGCAACTCATTGATCTGCAAATCAAAATGTGTCACATTCAATCAAGATGGTAATTGTATTAAAGGGAACCAGATGTGTAATAAGTTCAAAATCCAAAAAATTTCCAGCAGTAGATGCATGGGGCAAAGAGTTTGTACATGCATTATTACAGTTTCAAAGCATAAATATCACAGAATACTGTGTTCAGGAAGACACACAAGCCAACAATTTTTGCAGTAAAGAATATATGAACACTTCTGACGTTCTTGATATAATAGGTCATGCAAAAAGACTGACAATTCTCCCCTCGTTTGAATAAAGACCCCAACATTTCTATATATGTATCATATTAGCATACAAAGGGTTTTGATGAGAAAATAATTAGGTTATTTCTGAAAAAAGACCCATAATTTAAGGTCAGAACATCAAAAACTTCTTTTACTATCTAGGGGAATTAGATACCTTCACGCATTTTCTCATAACATGAAGATAAAGAAGACAAAGCAGGGAAGCACACATACCGCAGAAAGAAGCTGCCTTGTCTTTGTATCCCAAATTCGAAGATAGCCGTCCAGTCCTAGAAGCACATAATTATTATTTTTTATAAAAAAGGAGATTCTATTAGTGAGAAGAAAATATTGCAGTAGGGCAAAAGATACAAAGGAAAACGATGGACAAAAGATCCTACTAAAAACAGAAACACATAAAACACAACCAGCCCAGGACCCACGACAACAGGGCCTTCCAATGCATTTAAAGATACATGAGAGACACCCACTCAAAAATAATCATTGGCAGAAACCCAAAGAGAAGTGAAGAGAAGAATCCTACCCTGCCCTAGAAGCATATTATGATATGACCTTCATTGATGAACATGGAAATTTCATAAATAATAATAGAGAAATACAAAAAGTAGAACTATATCTATTCAACCTAAAAATGTTTAGTCAGTAACTACACACCAGCTACTTTATCAATTGATTATGAGCTTCAGCAACAATCATCAATAAGGTAAAATAAGTAGACATCTCAAATGATTTGACCAGCAGCTACAATAAGACTCCACCAATATGGAATTATAATCTAAAAATATGCAGCATACAAGAGACCAAATTTAAAAAGAAAGCTGACACTCACCACACGAAGCTATTATAGGTAGTTCAGGATGCCTGACTATGGATTTGATGCTTCCAGAGCATTTGCCAGTAAAACATCCTAGCAACTTTCCTGGAGCAAAATGGGGCATTTGTTAATATAATTGGTTAAAAACTCATGCTAAGAATTAACTCATAGACAACAGAAGCAAGAAGATACAAATAATAATAATAATAATAACATAAATATAGCAGCTCCAGCTCTATCTATCTATTCCATGGATACCCAAAAAAAAAAAAGCGTGCTAAACAGCAAATAGTGGAACAGTTCAGAAACCAATCATTATAAATTACACATACTCAGGCTAAAACATATATGAAGGCATTTAGATTTTCATCAAATCCAAAATAGATCGTTTCATATTTACTGCCTGCTCATGCACATACAGGATAGTTGTACGAATTAGATAATTCATATTTCATCAAATCCAATTTTGTAGGAAAAGTATCTATAGATGAGGCGATTTTTTTTTCTTCGTAGTCTTTTTCTTTTTCTTTTTTTTTTTTGGGCGGGGGGGGGGGGGGGGGGGGGTGGGGGGAAGGAGGGGAGAGAACACCAAGAAAGACTTATCTCTCTGCCAATAACACCAGTGTGCAGAAATTCTAAGTGAAGTCGTCAAAGGTACTTTATCCAACAGCAAATGCAGCTCCAACCAAATAAACCATAGAACACAAACATTGCACATTGACACAAATTATAATATATTATGATATGAGCCTTGGTAAATCACCCAGTGAAATTTGTTGATACTAAATTACAGAGAGTACCCATTCCACGAAATTTGTCAGGCATAAGAAAAGACTTCCCTTCCAATTATCTTGACAACTAAAAAATTCAGTATCATAAAACCCAATTAAGGGTTGAAATTGAGAGGTTGCCTCAATATCCTAGGGGTGGCTGACTTAGGGTTGTATAAAAAGTATAAACTGCTCAATGTAAGGCTGCTTACCGAAAGACATTGCAAATACCTGTACGTATATCAACAGAAGCAAGGTCACCAGATCCATTCCCTACATAGATTGAATAACCATCTATATCCTCTGCCAGTGCTTTAATGGGTGTCTCACGGAAATCAAATGAGACAACGGGCCTTCGCTGGGCAGAGATGTCATATAGACGAACCTGTTCAGAATCCCAAGTGCATGTTAAAGAGTGATCAAGTGCATTTAACATTAATAAGCACTCCTAGAAAGTAGATAATAGACACGCCAGGTAGATAATAGACACACTAATTTTTTTTTTTCCTTTCCTTGGAATTGTAGGATATATAAGAAATAAGTAAAATGTCTGCAGTTTGATCACTCAATCTTTCTTCATATCAGGGGATTACATATAATTTAAAAAATACGTCATTCAGTATACCATACTTTATGGCAACAAAGGCATTATTATTATACAAGCCGTAAATTAGTCCATTTACTTTTGAGGCTAAGCTTATCTCTCTGGGATAGAAACTAAACCATGTTCATTATGTAATGGATATAACAGTTAGTTAGTAACTGGACTGTGTTGACAATTGCAGCCACCGTGGCAGAATGGCATGGCAGTTTAAAAGCTCCCAGGCTCCTAAGCCCCCAAAATCCACAAGGTTTTAGCAGCTTCAACATCGCAGTGCCATGGCAACCATTATGGCTGTGGTGACCATCATCAATGATGGGTGTCATATTGAAAATAGAAAGCAGATGAGATTATCACATTCATCCCCTATTATTCTTACCTCTAGCCTATGGGCTTCCTATAGGGGTAAGAGAATCCATTAGCAGTGTCTGATAAAATAAAGCAGCAAATGTGTATAAAAAAAGAGCAGACCAGAGTCTGTTTCTCTATGTTCTATCTCTACTGCTAAGGCTTTGAACTAGAGAGCTCCATTGCCAGATAATATCTCCAAAGAGTAGGACAAAAATCCTCATTCTGGTTACTAGAGAGCTCCACTAACCCCCTTTCTTGTCCAATCATTTTGATTTTTCTGCCACCAACTCTCTCCTCTGTCTCTATCATCCTTCCTCTATAAACTCTAGATAACATTAAGGCCTCCAGACAAAAAAATATTGAAGAAGAACGTCATCTTGGAAGAAAAGAGCAATGAATACACCAGACACTGAAACAAGAATACATTAACTGACTTGGGCTTGCTGCTCTGTTATTTCTCACTGGCTGCATTAATGACACTTCTATACATTAGGTGCTAATTTCCCACTGTGACTGTTAGTTTACTTTTTCCTATGAGTGTCTTAAAAAATTTACATGTTTTAAGATATTTCCTGAAATGGCTGTGAACCCTCAATATGGCCCCCACCAAGCCATCCACCAGGGCAACATCAAGTTTTGGGGGCTTGCCAGTTGCCATTGGCCATGGTACTACATTGACAACACTGAAATATGGTAGTCCAAAAAATAATATGGTCAATATATGTCTATCTCTTGTGAAATAACATTTATAATTCTCCAGAGTTCTTCAGAGAAAGTAAACTATATCCCTCCTCTAAAGTCTCAAGCATACCTTGTCCAAGGACAGACACATCCAAAACATATTTTTGATCAATTCCAAAATTAAAAATAATTTTGTTTAGGATTACCTGATGGCTGTTCGTGCCCGCCACAAATCTACGGTGATCATCTTTGCTTAGAAATGTAGCAGATGTAAACCAGGTAGGGGTAAAAATACCAAGGCTGTTCTTAGGAGGCTACACAGAACCAAAGGAATGGTAATAGTATGCATGTAAGAAAACCAAAACATGATACAGTAAAAGATAATCTGGGAGGAAAAAGAAAAACTAATTATTAAAGTAACAAAAAGTGGAAATGTAGTGCAGACTCACAGGTTTGGCATTCCATATCTTAGTGCAGTTGTCAAGATCCCAAAAATTAACTTGAACGCCTTTCCTAAGTGACAGATAAAGGACATATTATTTAGCTCATAAATCTAAAATAAGATGACGGACATCCCATTGATGGTGCTCTATTGGTTTATAAGATTTGAAGTAAGGAGCATCCTTCTCTCCATTGTTTTCTATTGGTTGTAAGCTTGAATTACCGCAAAGTCATTTTAATTCAAATATTTAGACTTTTGGAGGGATCCATTATTTCTTAGAATTGTCTACTCTCTAGCAACCATAATTGAAAATTTCAAATAAAAAATATTTTTTCTTTTGCTTATTGAAACTCTTGAATATTTACAGTGTCATTTTATTTAAGTCATTATCCTAGTTATCCAATATATGTTCCAAATAACTCCCAGTGCTCAATTCCCAAAGCTACTTAGAAATTTAAGTATCCAGAAAAGATCAAAGCTTTCATTCTGTCTATATTACTTAATAGCATTAAGAAAATAAAAAAGGTAGCCATTCTAGAGGCATATAGCTTTATTTCCCAATGTGTCTGCTAATTCACATTATGCATTCTAGAAACTCCATAGCCAACTGACATCTGTGCATATGTTCAGTTGAATGAAGCATAACTATTCAGAGAAGGATGCTTATAATTTTTCAGGCAATTCATTTGCCCATAATGTTGTCAGAAGTTTTTGCAGACTCATTAGAGAGATCCTAAGAACATGAATGATCAATATATGGTTAAAGTAGTACTCCAGGATTTTCATGAGGAGGTTCACACCCTAGCATCTGCTGCAATAAATGATTGTCTTTAAAGCATAAATATGACTTTTTTCTAATGGTTATTTTAAGAAACTATATTACTAATCATCAGAGATCAGAACTTCTTTTATTTATGTCATTCATTCCTTTTAGTTCCCATTTTTTGCAATATTGAGGGAATTAACTTCCACCTTGCTCCTCTAATTTCTATTCATAAAACTCGTCTTTATCAAAGTTAATGAAATAAAATATTTTACCAGTTAGATACTGATATATGTTCAATTTAATTTTTTAAGCTATACTCATGCAAATAGTAATGACTCACCCTCCAAATAATGCATACTTCTCGCTTCCATCCACCTTGCAACATAAGATGTTACCACCAGCACATACATTCCATGTTGTTGAAGAACCAACAGAGACGGATTCTGTGGATGAATTGGTACCTTCAATAGACTTTACACTTGCATTTCCCTTGGTTGTGCATGTAAGCAAAGTACAAGACCTAAAAACAGACACTACGTCTGAATGATTTTTGAAGCTATGGATAAAAAGATTCAAGTAGCTGTAATGTGACACATTCACACATATATAAGAGCATTGCAAGCAATTAAGATATCCCAAACATGAGAGCACACAAGCGCAAAGATGCAGGCCAAAGCATGGTACAAACGATCCATGCATTGTGAAAACTCAAAAACCAATAACTTACAGATTTGTAGAAAGTAAAAATAACTAAACATAACCATGTAACCATCCAAAACTTGTAAGCCAAGTTGCTTTTTCTGCTTTAGATCCCTAATTGATATCAGAGTACTAATGCAAGATTCTGGATTAACAACCAATTGCAATTATGTGAGATTTAGAACTAATATAGAAATTACTAAATGCACAAAAAATATCTCATGTATGTACATGACTGATTCTGTACAATTTTGACAAAAGCAAAGAATTTTCACTGTGGTTATTGCATTTTAATTCAATCGAGCATAAAAATATAACACAAGAGATACAGGCATAAAAACCAAATTTGACAACGGTTTATATACTACCTAGAAGCTAACTCCAGGTTTTGCTTCCCAAATAAGTGCAAACCAGCAATAGCATTTTCTTCAGATCGAACATCTGTATCATTGGTATTTACCATGGCAGCCTGAAGATCTCCATTTACAGGGTTCAGAACCTCAACCTGTGTACAGATAAAGTGAAGCACTAAAGAAATTAACAATAAAGATTGAACACCAAAACATGTTTAGGAACCTTCAATGATCTTAGAAAGAACTTACCAGGCCATTTTTCCTTGCTACAGCTAATAACTGCAATGCCAATGGGGAAAAAATAATAAGAGAATGGTAATTTTTGTTTCTATCCTTTTATTTTTCTTTTTTTCCCCTCAAGGATGGAGAATTTATAAATAATATCAAGAAGGAAAAAGATAGCAGAGAGAGCATCTAAAGGCACATAATTTTTATCCAGATGCCGCTGTAACCAATTTCTTTGTTTACAACATGGTTTTAAACAAGGTTATTACAGAAAACTGCTGTAGATCAAACATTGAAAGGCCTCATCAAGTCTGCGAATTAATAACCCACACTGTTAAAGGACAAATAACCCAAGTACGCACACAATTGCTGGTAAACTAAAAAAGGGCTGTCCATCTAAGAGATACTTGTGCACTTCGATTTATATTTCCAGGAATTGATACCAAATGCAAAATACAATGTTTCGATATTCACAAACTAATGTGAATCATAAATTTGGAAACAGCTATGTATGTATACATTACAAAAAGCATATCCTAAACCAAACCCAAAATAGTATTCAAAAAGACTAACCATCACAAGTTAGCTCAACACTATACAATCATATGACAGGTTCAGAGGCTGTAAGTCTTTATCTTACCAATCCACCTCGGCCAATACACAGTAAAGGGCATTATTCACTAAAATACAAAATATATACTCCCCTATTATGTTGATACAACTTCAGCCATAAAGAGAGCCATGGACTATTAGGCAAGAGACTCAAGGCGTATGTACCATCTTTAGTCTTGATGGTTGCCCAGTGTGGATATCATTCCTTACAAACAGCATTGATTACCTACTCTGGGTGGCTTTAACTCTAGTGGTCTTAGACCTTGTCTTAGGCACTTCAGGCACAAGTTGACCCTTTACCAAATCACTCCTTCCTAGGTTGCCCCTTCTATATCAACAGGCTCTTAGTGAAAAAGCACTAATTGGTATGACTTGAGCTGGAGAGCCCATTGCCAAAGACTAGCCTATAGCATGGGGGAACCTCAAGGCAGAAGTAATATCTTAAGCCTTGATGATTGGCCATTGTCGGGCATATCATAAGATCATCATATTTGACTGGCTTTTTTAATGTTTTTCTCCTCTGATGAGGAATATTCCAACCCTGCCATTCAACCCAGGACAGAAACAAAATTGCCACAACCTATAAACAGGTATAGAAAACTAGTTGAACTGAAACCGCAGGCCTGAAGCTCCAGTGAAAGAGTGGGTATTGGACAATTTTCCCCCCCTCATATTTCTCACTTCTTAATGCAAATTTTCATATGTATCACAAAGTTTACTCCAGCATTTAAGAAAATTAGAAAAAGTAAAAGAAAGATATAATCAAGTAATAGAGCTCTCCAGACAATGAAGAATTTCCTTATAAAAAAATAAAATAAAAAAAGGCTACCCTTTGGTCAATGCAACACATACCGGATCAGACTTGCGGTCAGTGATAGATACGGCCAGAACGCACTTCGAGGAGTCTGGTTCACCCCACCTATCTACGACCTTTGGAAGTCCAGCCTGCTTATCTCGGGCTTCAACGACTAACATAAACGAAAGAACCCAAAAGAGAGCCAAAAGAAATCAAGGTACTAATTTGTAATAGCTAAGAGACACAGAGTATGGTGTGTGTGAACAGTCAATCACCTTTGATGAGACCAAGTGCATCGAAGGTTAGAGCTCGAAACGGAGGGCAACCAGGACAATCAACCTTGGAGGTACGAGGCATCGTTCACAGTGCTGCCCCCGAAGCCACCACAGTGCTGAAGCCGGTGGTTCAAGTAAGGAAAGGAACCTAAATTGACTTCTAATATTTAACCAGTTCAGTTCAGGATCCCAGCACTGAAAAATAAAGATTCAAAACAGTAGGAATCCGATTGAGTAAGTTTATTTGCAGCACTTGGCCGAGCAGCAATCAACAAAAGTCAAACCTCTTTCGTATTGCCGCCTTGTTAGATATCTACACTGCGGTCTCGTCTGGGGTTGCTGGACGCTCAAAACTGGCAAATTTCAATTCATAGATGGTATTTTCGGGTGGCTTTTTGCCCTTTTCGGAGGGAGTTTGAGAGCATGCATGCGGCTAGGCTTAATTGTGAGGAAGAGAGAGGATTTTCTGCTTGGGCTGGGTTTTCTGGATGGAAGGGTTTGGGCTGTGCTGTGAGATGAAAGAAGGAAAAAAGTAAAGGCCTACAATAGAATGAAAAGGAGAGAGGAAAAAAGCCCAATAAAAAACCTAAATCTAGAAATAAAAATTTATGAGAACGGACTGAAAGAAATCAAACCCCAAAAATTATATCGACTTAAGCTAAATTTTTATTTTAAATAATTAACAAAAAAAGAGAATATAATGTTTGGGAGTATAATCAACAAAGAAAGGGACTAAATTTTTAAACCTATCGTAAATTAACGCACTATACTAGCTGTTAATAGAAGTGTCTATGTAAGTTACTTGGGTCCTAATCCATTTAGGCCCTCATTTGGATTGGGTAAGTTTTATTTAAATATAGACTGAAAAATTTTAGCCTAACCTAATTCTTTTAGAGTTTAGAGTCAATCCGTAAACCTAATGAGGAAATCAAATTGTGAGACTTAGGGATTGGTCTTTATGGTTGGCCTTAATAGCTTGTTATATTTGTAAATCCCAAAGCAAATAAGAAATTAATAAGTATACAAAATACCACTTTGTTTGGTGTGTTTTTGGGGTTATTTTGCATAATTTTAGATTTAAAAGTTCTTAGTGCTTAATTAGTGTTAATTGTGTTTTAATTTTTGCTAATCATATTTCATGTTGTTTTTGGTTAAAAAGTGGACGTTTTGTAGTATTTAATTGGCTTTTTATTTAATTGTGTTTTGTAAATTAAAAGTCCATGGATAAATAACATTAAGTTTACCCATGGAAGGATTAATTTTACCGTGCTTGTAAATTTTGTGCATGTGTTATTTATTCATGATGTTTGCATGTTTGTTTGTTTGTTAAGAATGAAGTACATGTTTTATTGCTATTCAAATAGAATTTTCTTACGGAAGATAAAATGCGGACAGAAACCCTAAGGTATATGGGCTTGGATTCCCTCTAAATTTTTCTCTCAAAATGATACAAACCTCTCTTGGTAAAATATATATATATATATATATATATATATATTACTCATTTTTTTTTACCAATTAGATCATTAGATCCAATGAATGGAAAAAGGTTTGTACGCTCTCTACTCGCATTTTTGTTTGAAGAATCCATATGGTTTGATTTTGATTGTTTTATATGAGGAAATTTTTTCTCTATTCTTTTATTGAGCTCGTGATTGATTTTATGGGAGATGATTTTTTAGATTTAATGAAGTCGAATGATTTGGTATGATGGAATATGTTCTATATTCCTTAGGAATGTGTTTTTTTTTCTTTTGCTTAGTACATTTTCTTAGTATTACTTGCTTTTGGTTTAAATGCTAATATAGATTAGGATTGCCACAAGTGATAATACCATATGCTTGGTGATAGTTTTGGTGTCCTTCACCATGAGGTGATTACAAAAGAAAATTGAATTTGGGCTTTGAGATATATTAGTTGGATGGGCCAATTGGTTCATAGAGAGGAAGAGGACCAATCAACGTAGATTATGATTTATAAAACATCAAAGAGGTTTTGTCGAAAATTCAAAATTGAAAATTTGTAAAATTAAAAACCGAAATACCTCCCCCAAACTCTTTTGCTAGGATTTTTGAACCAAAACCGTTGAAATGGTCACCTCCTCTCTTCCCTTCCTTCCTCTCTTTTATCAGCTTTTCTTCTCCCTCTAATAGGAGTATTGTCTCTTCCTAAATAGAAGATCCCCCCTCTCCATACGTAGAGGCTTTTGTTGGAGCTTCGACAGTTTTGTCTCTTCCGGTAGCACCGGAAGTTTCTGGTATGAGGTGAGTCGATACTTTTTGAAGATACCTCTAGATCTTCTACACCTCAAGCTAGTGCCACCTTTGATGATATTTTGCTTCTTCTTCCCACCGCCAACGTACCAGAGGCTGAGTTTTGCAGAGCTGGAAGATGACGTTGTTTCAATAGTGATGCTGGACAGTTTCCTCCTCCTCCTCCTCCTCCAACAGCGTTGTAGTCTCTATTATTTTGTTCATGTCTATGTTCTTTTTAGTTTTTTTCCTAGTCTATTTTTGGTTGGTTCCTGGGCCTCACCAACTCACTTAGGGCCAGTTCTTTGGGCATGTATCAACTTGTATTTTATTTGGTTTTTAGAAGACTGTTAGGGGTGTATTGCCTCTGTTTAGTCTCCCAGTTCTACTGCATATGCCTGGTAATATATTTGACAATTTTTAGATGCTAGTATATCTTATGTAATCTATAACTTAGTGCCATTTTAATGGAATTTATATCCATTAGTCCCATTTTAATGGAATTTATATCCATTTATCCCAAAAAAAAAAGGTTTTGTCCAAGGAGTTACGAAAATAACTTACAAAGTGAAAAACAATGCTAACCTTTTATCCAAGAAAAGAAGTATTACATGTGAAATTATTCGAATATGCAATAACTTTTTTTTAAAACAAATATCCCCACTCCTCTTGGGTGTAAGACTAATCTAACTCGGAATAATGAGGCTACTCCTCTTCCCAAATGTTTTCCCATGAGATTGAACCCTTAGCATTTTAAAAGTTCTCAATGCTAATATCTTGCTTACTTATTATTTGAGACATTCCTTTTTTTTTTTGATAAAAACATTCCTTTTGAGTATAATGCAACAACTTTAATATGTAAATTTTGATTCTTTTGTTTCTTTCTAAAGTGTTCAAGCAAAATATTGTGAATTTGTGAATATAACTAGTGATAAAAATGATTGGATCCCAAGAGGGGGTGAATTGGGTTTTATAAATTTTTTCACAAAACTTTATTGGAAGTTAAAATGATTTTCTAGAAATGAACAAAGCTTAAGATAGTAAATTCAAGCCAGAAAATAAATATGCTATCAAGATGAATAATTGTAAGGTGCAAAGAATTAAAGAGCAGATAAATACACAAGTTAAAGAGTAAAGGAAGAGAGAATGAATACAAGAGATTTATATTGGTTTGGCTAATCTTAAACTTATATCCGTTCCTTAAGCAAACTACTTGAGTATTTCACTAATAAGCTTGTAAACGGTTGGTGCTTGTAAACTACAACAAGTTTAACTCAAGTACTTGTTGAAAGCACTATAGAGAATTTATGAATCCGAGCTTCTTAACTAGCCAAACCAGTTATTCACTCAATCACTCTTTTAAGGAATTTTACTTACCTTCAGAATACAACTCAGAAGGATAAGAGATGAAAAACACAATGATACTATAATACCTCAAGAATTTATATTAATATTTTTTAGGCAATTTAGGAGCTTGTTAAAAAAAATTTAATTAAGTTATGTGGATACAAGATAATATTGGATTTTGGGGGAAATATAAAAAAATATATATTAAGAATGTCATAAGGACTTAAGTGAATTTTATTTTTAGACAAGGTGACTTTTTGTAAAATAAGCCAAAAAAAAAGTTCTATCATGTGGTGCCAAAGAACATTAGACACGTGTATTCCACTATGGTCTACATGCCAAAACCGTGAAGCTTCAGTAAGCAAATTCTAGACTTCTCTCTTTTAACTCTATCAACTTCAATTCCATCACTCACTCTCTCTTCTCGGACTCATCATCTCCACAAGTGGGGTTCTTGGTCTTCAACTCGATGATATTATTGAGAACAAAACAGTGCAGCAAACAAACTGATACAACGTTGGGTAAGTCGGGAAAATTCTAATGCTAGGAGAAATCAAAATTTTTGTTGTCTCGTATGCGTTTGTACTGGAATCTACACTTTATAATCTTGAAATTCAACAAGAAATGATCTGAGTTTATGTTCAAAAGGAGACTGGGTGTTAAAGAAAAATTTGCTGCCTTGAGTTCATATTTCAAATAGGCTATCATTGGATCTATATTATTATGGGTTACTGAAAGGGAAAAAAAAAAAAGAAAAGAAAGAAGCATGGTAGTAAACTGTAGGGACTAAATTGAAAATATTGAAATATTTTTTGGAGTTGATTTTGGGTTTTAATGGATGAATTTAAGTGTGGGTGTTAATCTAAAACATTCCTACATGTTCTATAATGTTATTGGAATAAGAAATTTAGAGAAAACTAGCTGAATTTCATATAATTTGGATATTTGGAAAAGTTAGAGTTCTTGATGAAAATTTGAGATTAAAGCTTGGATTGTTAGTAAAAAATTGGGAGTTTTGGTGTCAAAACACTCCTTAGACATTAAGAAAGAAAACCTATAGAAGAAATCAAAAGAAAGTGTTTTAGATGTGATTTTAGGATTGTTGGATGAAGAACATTACTGTTCATTCTGAAAATTTTTTAGAAATACTGTTCATCGAGAAAATTTTTCCAGATTTCTTGGTTACTGTAGCATTGACTCAGTCAATGATACTGTAGCTACAACTAAGTCAACGATACTATAGATGCGTTGACCATTGACTGTTACTGTAGCATCAGTTTTAAAATGTTTATAACTTTTTCATTCGGACTCTATTTTTATTAAATAAGATACCATTAGAAAGCTCTTTGAGTCTAGTTTCTAATAGTACAAGGTTCATTTGAAAATTTTTTATTTTCTGAGAGTTATATTCAGAGGAGTGATTAAAGGTCAAATTATAGCAAAGAATTTTCCTATTTTATGACCTTGATATGTTTTTGGCATGATTATCTTGTAGGGATGGATTCTTTAATGCATCATCTACATATTTTGGAATGTTGTGATTAGTTTGGATGTAGAAGAAATTACATTCAATCATCTTACACATCTTCGAGAAAGGTTCAAGATAAAATTGGACAAATATCAAGGTGAGAGATCCTACCTTACCTTGTTTGCTTATTTAATGTATATATTAAAAGTGTACTATATATATATATATATATATATATGTGTGTGACATGAAATTCATGCATTCATGTTATGCATTGAAATGTGCAAATATGAGACTGTTGTGAACTTTTCCTGAAATGTGATGCATATAGTTACCTATGATTGTGTAATGTGATTGTGTTTGATCTTGAGAGAAATGGAAATGGAGTTTATGGGATCCCATGGGATGAAATAAGGGTGGAATGAAATCACTATGGCCATATGATATTGAATATGATATTCGTCCTTTTAATGACAGGATGAAATAAGGTTGGACTACAGATTTGTCCCTTTAAGGACAGGGGTGAAATAAGGGAGGATGCGGCATGGGCCGTGGGGCAACGGCCACTTATTGTGGACGGGACCCGAAAAATGTCAGGGAACTTGATTTGGAATTGTATGAATTGTTTGAAATGTGATTTAACTTGATCTTAAATGTGTTGTTAATAATTGCGAGGTGATTTCAATGTGTGTGTCTTGATAAATATCTTGTACACCAAAACTTAGATGATTATACCGTTAGATCAATTATGTATATCTGCATGTGTATATATATATATACCTATATTGTGTGTGAATGTGGTAAGACTTTCTCAAGTAGAAGCTGTCTTCAGTTTCAGGTATGGAGAACTTGCTAATCGATGACGTTCAGGCCAAGATTACTTTTTCGTTTGTTTAGGGTAAAGGTTTGTTTAAGTCTTATTCTAATGTATAAATCTAGAAAAGCTTTATAATCGGGTAGGTTTGTTCAGCGATGTAATGTGTATAATTGTAACGTGTATGGAAAATCGGTTTAGTTGTAATTTCTTATCATTTTGTGAGAAGAGAAATAGTTCTTTTTTTATTTCTTAAATTGTGTAATTTAAATTAATTGCATTTAAAGGAATAACTAAAATAAGATTTAGTACTGTGTTTAAGAGAAAGATAGGCTTACGGAGGTGAGGTGAAATTCAATTTTCGTGCCGGTCATGTGCTCAGATTTTGGGACGTGACAAAGTTAGTATCAGAGTATTGGGTTTAGGTCTCTTATCGATTACAGAGTAAGGTAACTTTAGTGGGACCTCCTCTATCGTTGTGAACTAGGGCACAACTATAGAGAGACGGCTCTACTGAAGGTCCTGTAGGATGTTTTTATTTCCTTTCCCTTCGAGACTTATCTTTTCTTAGGAATTATGTTTTAAGTTTTAGTTTTAGATAGATGTGGCTACTCTTTTGAACTTGGTAAAAGAAAGGTTGTTATCTGTTTTGATTCCGTTGCTGTCGGATCAAATTTTTATGAGATGGGCTTTGTAAGCTAAATTCGTGATTGATTTTGTGTGGCTGATTTCCTTTATCTTTCTTTATTTTTTTTATTTTTTTAAGAGTACCATCCAATAAAAGAAACCATTGGCATTAAAAAAAAACACAAGGATTACTTCAAAAAAAAAGTTTACTCATGCATAAGTAATTTACAGGCGAGCTGGTCTAGGATTAGGAGGGTTGTATTGTATCATCACCCCTTGGCCATTCGTTGGGGCGAGAATAGAGCAATGTCACAGGGTAGTATAAATCCCATACATGCAATCAACACTTCTTTATTGTTGATTGCAGAAGCACTGGGTAGACCAATAGAAGAACCTGTCTATTCTTGAAGTCATTGTCGCATTATTGCGTTTAGCTAGCTTCTCCAGGTCCTCTATCATCTTCTTCAGATTCTTCACCTCCTGCTCTAGACAAGCGATTTTGTCTTTTGACGTATAGCTTGTGCTAATCTCCTCAACTTCCTCATTCTTTATCTTCTTCTCCTTTTGCTTCTCTTGAGACTCTTTAAAAGGTTTTTTGCCCTTATCCTTGCCTAGACTCAAGTTTAAGTTGAGCTCTTCCTCCTTGGCCTCTACTGTGAGATCAATGAACTTTCTTATGGCCATGGTTTGGAAAATTTAGAAATTTTTGTTGGAGTATGAAGAGAGAGGAATACTAGGAAGTTGTAGGCTTAGAGATGAATACAATTTGTGGTGTGGTAACTGAAAACTATGGGGCAGTTTTTATAGAGAAAAAATTATGACTTAGAGCCAAAGAAGATCTCTCTTCGCCACTCCCCTACACTCCCAACCTACAAATTTTTGCAAGCTGAAAACCAAAAGTCTGGGGTAGGCATGCACACCAACAGTGCGCTGCATTAATGCTGAAACCATGAAAGTCAATTTTGGTGGATTTGCGGCTGATTCAATTTGTTTTTATCGAAAATTTTGAGGATTAATGAAATGGTGATAAATTGAACTGTATTTTTCTACTTTGATGTGTTGTTTTTGAGAATCTTCAATTAAGTATAATATACATGATTAATTGAATCACGCTGTGATTACATGTATCGAATAATATATGTTGTGTATGCTATTCATGCATCATAAGCAAAGGCTATGGGCAAGAATAATATGTCATGATTCCACATGTACTCATAGAAAATAAGAAGTCAAAAATTTAAAATGACTTAAATAAAATGAAATGTATAGAGGATGATACATTTTCATGGTTACATATACTTACATATAATGCTCTTGTGGGTAAATGAAAGGCAATGATTTCCTTACATCATGATAATGCTTGATGCATGTGACCGTAAGCAGTTAACTTTGTTTTAAAATATATATTTATATATATTATGTGTAAGTCCAGAGTAAAGACACCAATTAGAATATAAGATAAGACTAATATGAGACTACCTAATCATGGAGTGACGTCGTGATATGAGATTTCAAGATAAGATAAATTTAGAGTAGAAAATCTTAGACTCAAAGGGTAGTTAGTTGAAACTTTGAGAAAGATCAAGATTAGCCAAAATTTTTGAGGAAATATTTGACTTGTATTGATTATATTAAATTATATTTACTATTTACTTACATGTCCGACATCAATAGCTAGCATTGCGACGTATGAGATCTATAAACCTCTTAGGGAGCGGCGTATAGGTTGTGGTGACTCTAGTTCGAGGAGCTTTATGTTGCCTATAAATCTTGTATGCCGTTATCCCATTCACCACACCAAGAAAACTTACTTCTTTCATTACATACCTATTCCTCAATCTTCATTCCTTTCTTGTTTGAACTTATTTCTGAGGTCCCTAGAGTAATGGCCGACAATAAATCTTTCAACTTGAATTTTGAGACTAGCAATGTAGAGCTTGATTTAAATCTAAGTCTCGGAAACAACAAAGGGAAGAGACCTGTAGATAGGTCACCAGAAATTAAGAAGAGAAAGAGGGATGTAATAGAGTTAGAGGAGGACAACATTGCAATATCCTCAGAAAATAAGCTTGTGTTCCTAGAGCGTAAGATAGAAAACCTGGAGCATAAGATAGAGAGCCTGGAATACAAGACAGAGGACCAGAAGTGACTAATAAATTGTCTCTTTGAAGACCAAGAGAAACTGATAAACCGTCGAAGAATTAGCTAATCGAGTTGATAGACATTCAATGTTTGCAACTCAAAATTTTCATGACCAACAAGCGAGGTGTATTGACTGTATGAACGGAGTGACTTTTGCTCTTTGCCAAATTTCTCATGCACTTCCTCCAGAAACCCTTTCTAGGCTGCAATGATTAGCTTCCTCCTTAAGGTCTGAAACAACTTCCTCTTTTAGACCTAGAGCACCTCCTACATCTCATAAGCCTCCTCGTCCTTAATTTATTCTTTCTTTTGTTTGTACCTAAAACTGATGTTTGATCTAAGCTTCATATATTAAAATTATATATTTTGTAAATCAAGTTAAGCTTGTTGTCTATAACTTATGTACTAGAAATAAAATTTAAGTTAGTATTTGGATCTTTTTATGTTGAACTGATTCCTTTTACTGAAGGAACTTGAGAAATGAGAATATGTTGGACTTGTTATATTTTGGACCTAATTATGAAAAATTCTAAAGCATAGTATGGTAATTCCTTTTGATTGAGCAGAGTTACTAAAATGATATTTAATTGCACTTCTAAACTATGGAGGAGTGCTAAATAAGTATTTTATGAACCTATACATAGAGAATTATGGGTGGCCTAGTTATTATGGTAGTTACCAGCAACTAAAAAGATTTGCTGACCTAGTAAGTCTTGTTGTCAATATGAAATTCGGAGGATCGAATTTCTTAAGGGGGGAAGAATGTAATACCTCAAAAATTTATATTAATATTTTTTAGGTAATTTAGGAGCTTGTTAAAAAAAATTTAATTAAGTTATGTGGATACAAGATAATTTATTGGATTTTGTGGGAAATATAAACAAATATATATTAAGAATGTCATAAGGACTTAAGTGAATTTTATTTTTAGACAAGGTGACTTTTTGTAAAATAAGCCAAAAAAAAGTTCTATCATGTAGTGCCAAAGAACATTAAACACGTGTATTCCACTATGGTCTACATGCCAAAATCGTGAAGCTTCAGTAAGCAAATTCTAGACTTCTCTCTTTTAACTCTATAAACTTCAATTCCATCACTCTCTCTCTCTTCTCGGACTCATCATCTTCGCAAGTGGGGTTCTTGGTCTTCAACTCCATGATATTATTGAGAGCAAAACAGTGCAGCAAACAAACTGATACAACGTCGGGTAAGTCGGGAAATTCTGATGCTATGAGAAATCAAAATTTTTGTTGTCTCGTATGCATTTGTACTGGAATCTACACTTTATAATCTTGAAATTCAACATGAAATGATTTGAGTTTATGTTTAAAAGGAGACTGGGTGTTAAAGAAAAATTTGCTGCCTTGAGTTCATATTTCAAATAGGCTATCATTGGATCTATATTATTATGGATTATTGAAAGAAAAAAAAAGAAAAGAAAAGAAAAGAAAGAAGCATGGTAGTAAACTATAGGGACTAAATTGAAAATATTTAAATATTTTTAGGAGTTGATTTTGGGTTTTAATGGATGAATTTAAGTGTGAGTGTTAATCTAAAACATTCCTACATGTTTTATAATGTTATTGGAACAAGAAATTTAGAGAAAACTAGATGAATTTCATAGAATTTAGATATTTGGAAAAGTTAGAGTTCTTGATAAAAATTTGAGATTAGAGCTTGGATTATTAGTAAAAAATTGGGGGTTTTGGTGTGAAAACACTCCTTAGACATTAAGAAAGAAAACCCATGAAAGAAATCAAAAGAAATAGTGTTTTAGATGTGATTTTAGGATTTTTGGATGAAGAACATGAAGAACGTTACTGTTCATTCTAGAAATTTTTCAGAAAATATTGTTCATCGAGAAAATTTTTCCAGATTTTCTTGGTTACTGTAGCATTGACTCGGTTAATGATATTATAGCTGCGACTGAGTCAACGATACTGTAGCTGCGTTGACCTTTGACTGTTACTGTAACATCAGTTTTAAAATGTTCATAACTTTTTCATCCGAACTCTATTTTTAGTAAATAAGATACCGTTAGAAAGCTCTTTCAGTCTAGTTTCTAATAGTACAAGTTTCATTTAAAATTCTTTATTATCTGAGAGTTATATTTAGAGGAGTGATCAAAGGTCGAATTATAGCAAAGAATTTTCTCATTTTGTGACCTTGATATGTTTTTGGCATGATTATCTTGTAGGGATGGATTCTTTAATGCATCATCCACATATTTTGGAATGTTGTAATTAGTTTGGATGTAGAAGAAATTACATTCTATCATCTTACACATCTTCGAGAAAGGTTCAAGGTAAAATTAGGCAAATATCAAAGTGAAAAATCCTACCTTACCTTGTTTGCTTATTTAATGTATATATTAAAAGTACACTCTATATATATATATATATGTGACATGAAATTCATGCATTCATGTTATGCATTGAAATGTACAAATATGAGACTGTTGTGAACTTTTCCTGAAATGTGATGCATATAGTTACCTATGATTGTGTAATGTGATTGTGTTTGATCTTGAGAGAAACGAAAATAGAGTTTATGGGATCCCATGGGATGAAATAAGGGTGGAATGAAATCACTATAGCCATGTGATATTGAATATGATATTCGTCCTTTTAAGGACAGGGTGAAATAAGGTTGGACTACAGATTTGTCCCTTTGAGCACAGGGGTGAAATAAGGGAGGATGTGGCAGGGGCCGTGAGGTAACAACCATTTATTGTGGACGGGACCTGAAAAATGTCTGGGAACTTGATTTGGAATTGTATAAATTTTTTGAATTGTTTGAAATGTGATTTAGCTTGATCTTAAATGTGTTGTTAATAATTGTGAGGTGATTTCAATGTGTGTGTCTTGATAAATATCTTTGTAATACCCAAGAAAAATAAAATATAAATATTTGTTTACAAACTACTGTTACTATTTCAGTATACGGTACTATTCACAAGTATAATACTATTTACGTATATGATACTGTTCATTTATACAATCGAAATGTCAAGTACTAGATGTGGTTTGGTCATAAGAGAAAACTAGAAAGAAGTTTGTAGGAGAAAATGACGTTTTATGTGTAAAAATACGCTCAGGGACTAAATTGAAAGGACTGATTTGAAAAGAAACTTAAAGGTTTAAGGTGAAAGGATATTTTTCTCTTTTAAGTTTCCAATAGTAAATAAAGGAAAATTTTCAGCCGTTGCCGCGATTTGCACAGTAACTGCATTATTAGAAATGTCATTTTCATGAATAGTAAATTGAATATTTTATTAGCGCATAGTATCAAATAGTACTCTTGACTTTTGCTATAAATAGGCCCTTCCATTTCACTTCTAAACTCACACCTTCAACTTCTCTTCTTCTCTCCTTAAGTTTCTCTTACTCCAAAGCTAGGCCTCTGAGATTTTGGGCATTTCCTTTTCAGCTTAGGTAAGGATACTATGCCCTTTCTATGTCTTTCAAATTTTAGAAGTTAATTTCTTAAGTATGCTCTGTGGTTGCGGTTTTGGCCGATCTTCCACATCAGAAAAACTGTCCTTAGCTGTTTATATGTTATTTTGATTCTCTGATTACCGAAATAGAATGTAAACTGTGAAGAATACATGTCTAGGAAAGTTCTGGCTAAGGAAAGACCTGGTTTTTAAGTGTGTCTAGTGTGACCCTCTACTCTTTCCTGGGAACTTACCTGGTGTACTCTTTTACAGATTGTATTCTCTATTTCTGGTATGAATAATACTCGTACGTATAAATAGTAACCATATGAATAGTATCCATACGTAAAAATAGTATTCATACGTATGAATAGTGACCATATGTACGAATATTATCCGTATGTATAAATAGTATCCGTACGTATGAATAGTGACCGTATATATGAATAGTACCATATGTATGAACAGTATCTGTATGAAAACAATCCTAACTTGTTTTCTCTAATCTTTCATGAAAATCTCCGTAGCGGAATACTGAAATTCATCTGTGTACTCTTGTCTGTAATGACTTAGAGAAGCGATGTTCGTACGGAATCCAGGTGAGTGAAACGACCCCGTTTTAATAGAGTTTTAGCATTACTGGTGATAAAAAGTATGTCGTAGGACACTCCCAAGATTCATAGGGGGAAATTGGATTCAGAATGACGAATCTAAATGAGATAATTAATCCATAAGTATGGATAAAATGAAATAAGTATCTTATGATGATGTGAAGTTTGAATGTTTTCAAAAATGGATTAATTGTTATCTTGATATGTGGTTTATAAATCCATAATATAGTTATATACTATACCTGTTATATGGATGAATATTATATTGAGCTTCTGATTATGATATGAAATGCTATTGATTGTGATTGAGCGGGACAGTACCCCCTCTCACGGCAAGGCGGAAAACCCGGTTGACAGGGTGTCTTGACCAATGAGTGTGGAGACAACGATTCCCTCAGTAGGGATATAGCCCGGATTGGTGATAAATCCGTGAGGCGCCCTAGCTAAGAGGATGAGGTTGTGCGTCATGACGGAAATATACATAATTGGTGAGCCGGCCTGTGTGCGCTCTCCGGGATATATTGCCATTGACGAGTACTAGTAACGTTTGTTGAATTGGATGAATTTTTATCTTGTATGTAAGAGGATGATGTTGTGCGTCATGGCGGAAATATACATAATTGGTGAGCCGACCTGTGTGCGCTCTCCGGGATATATTGCCATTGACGAGTACTAGTAACGTTTGTTGAATTGGATAAATTTTTATCTTCTGTCTATTGGTTGAGTATGAGCCTTTGGATATGCTTGCATGACTGGTAATGTATTTGAATTTTATTAATGCGAGGCCGATTCGCTCATTGAGTTTAAAAGCTCACATTGTTTGTACAACCTTTTTGTTCAGATCAGGTTGCCATCGAAGAATATCTGCTAGAGGAGTAGATCACTTTGGACTTTCCCGTTGTCGGGTAGACCTCTCTTCTGTTATAGATTATGTTGCTCTGTAATCGTCTAGGACATCTAGTTCAGGGGTTCGACATTTGGCTTGTATGTCAGTATAATAATGTATTTTAAATTGATAATCTATGATTTTCATATAAGAAAATTTGATATATTTATCGGAAGGCTTACAGTGATGAGAGATTCATCATTGTGCCGGTCATGTGCCCAGAAAACGGGTCGTGACAAAGTTGGTATCAGAGCAAAGGTTGTTAGGTCTCCTAGTGATTACAGAGCAAGGTAACCTTAGTAGGACCTCCTCTATCGTTGTGAACCCGGGCACAACTATAGAGAGACGGCTCTACTGAAGGTCCTGTAGGATGTTTTCATTTCCTTTCCCTCCGAGACTTATCTCTTCTTAAGAAGTATGTTCTCAGTTTTAGTTTTATACAGATGTGGCTACACTTTTGAACTTAGTCAAGGAAAAGTTGTTACTTGTTTTGATTCCGTTGCTGTCGGATCAAATTTTTATATGGTGGATTTTATAAGCTGAATTCATGATTGAATTTGTGTAGCTATATTATTTTAGGGTACCAGCCAATAAAAGAAACCACTTGCATTAAAAACAAAAAAAAAAACTGAAGGATTACATTGCAAAAAAGAAGAAGTTTACTCATGCATGAGTAATCTAAAAGCGAGGTGGTCTTGGATTAGGAGGGTTGTATTGTATCATCACCCCTCGACCATTCCTTGGAGCAAGGGACATAGCAATGTCGCGGAGGGTAGTGTAAATCCCATTCATACAATCAACACTTCTTTGTTGTTGATTGCAGAAGCACTGGGTAGACCAATAGAAGAACCTGTCTATTCTTGAAGTCATTTCTGCATGATTGCGTTTAGTTAACTTTTCCAGGTCTCCTATCATCTTTTTCAGATTTTTCACCTCCTGCTCTAGACAGGCGATTTTGTCCTCCGAGGTATGGCCCGTGCTAGTCTCCTCAGCTTCCTCGATCTTCTTCATTTTCTTCTCTTTCTGCTTCTCTGGAGACCCCTCAAAAGGTCTTTTGCCCTTGTCTTTGCCAAGACTTAAGTTTAAGTCGAGCTCTTCTTCCTTAGCCTCTACTGTGAGATCAATGTACTTCCTTGAGGCCATGATTTGGAAAAATTTAGAAATTTTTGTAAGAGTATGAGGCGAGAGGAATACTGGGGGATTGTAGGCTCGGAGATTATTACTCTTTGTGGTGTGGTAACTGAGAACGCTGAGAAGGTTTTTATAGAGAAAAAATTTAGACTAAGAGACAAAGAAGATATCTTTTCACCGCACCCCTACACGATCAACCTATGGATTTCTGCAAGCTGGAAGCCAGAAGTCTAGGGTAGGCGTGCACATCGATAGCGCGTTGCATTAATGCCAAAACCACGAAAGTCAGTATTCGGTGGATTTGCGGCCGATTTTACTCGGTTTTCCCATTTCTCCCGTTGGCATTTTCCGAAATTCAAAGAAGTTGATAACATAGCCATCAAAGATGGCCTTGGATGCTTTTATGATGAACTGAAATACATTTCTCCGTTTTATTGTGTTGTTCTTAAGAGCCTTCAGTTAAGTATAATATACATAATTGATTGAATCATGTTGTAATTACATTTATGTATATTATTCATGCATAATGAGTGAAGGCTACGATCAAGGAGAATATGTAATGATCCTACATATACTCATAGAGATGTGAAATCAAAATGACTTGGATAGAATAAAATGTGTAGATGATGATATATCTTCATGGTTACATATACTTACATATAATGCTCTCGTGGGCAAATGAAAGGCAGTGATTTCCTTACATCATGATAATACTTACTGCATGTGACCGTAAGCAGTTAACTTTGTTTTAATATATATATATATTGATATACATATATTATGTGTAAATCCAGAATAAAGACATCGATCAGAATCTAAGATAAGGCTAATATGAGACTACCTGATCATAGAGGGACATCGTGATATGGGATTACAGGATAAAACAAGTTAGAGGGAGAAAATCTCAGACTGAAGAGCGTAGTTAGTCAGAACTTTGAGAAAGGTCAAGATTAGCCGAAAATTTTTTTTTGAGGAAATCTTTGACTTATGTTAATTGCATTAAATTATATTTACTATTTACTCGCATGTCCGACATTAATTGCTGGCATTGCGACGTATGTGATCTGTAAACCTTATAGCAAGCGGCGTGTAGGTTGTGGTGGCTTTAGCTCCAGGGGCTTCGGGTTGTCTATAAATCTTGTATGCCCGTTACCCTACTCATCGCACCAAGCAAACCTACTTCTTTCATTACATACCTATTTCTCAATCTCCATTCCTTTCTCATTCGAAGTTATTTCTGAGATCCCTAGAGCAATGGCCGATAATAAGTCTTTCAACTTGAATTTTGAGACTGGCAATGTAGAGCTTGATTTAAATCTAAGTCTCGGAAACAACAAAGGGAAGAGACCTGTAGACAGGTCACCAGAAATTAAGAAGAGAAAGAGGGATGTAATAGAGTTGGAGGAGGACAGTACTGCAACATCCTCAGAAAATAAGCTTGCATTCCTGGAACGTAAGATAGAGAGCCTGGAATACAAGATAGAGGACCAGAAGCGACTAATAAGTCGTCTCTTTGAAAACCAAGAGAAACTGATAAACCGTCGTTTCGGGGAACTGGCTAATCGAGTTGATAGACATTCAATGTTTGCAACTCAAAATTTTCGTGACCAACAAGCAAGGTGTATTGACTGTATGAACGGAGTGACTTATGCTCTTCGCCAAATTTCTCAGGCGCTTCCTCCAGAAACTCTTTCTAGGCTGCAACGATTAGCTTCCTCCTTAAGGTCTGAAGCACCTTCCTCTTCTAGACCTGGAGCACCTTTTACATTTCAAAAGCCTCCTCGTCCTTAATTTATTTTTCTTTTGTTTGTACCTAAAGCTACATTTGGTGTAAGCTTCATGTATTAAAATTATCTATGTACTAGAAATAAAATTTAAGTTAGTATCTAGATCTTCTTTGTTGAAGTGATTCATTTTACTGAAAGAACTTGAGGAATGAGAAGATATTGGACTTGTTATATTTCATTCTAAAGCATAGTATAGTAATATCTTTTTGACTGAGCAGAGTTACTAAAATGATATTTCATTGCACTTCTGAGCTATGGAGGAATGCTGAATAAGTATTTTATGAACCTATATATAGAGAACTATGGGTTTGCCCTAAGCATTGAAGGGATACGACTCTATATGAGTCATTGAGGTGAGAGGAATTTCTATATATATTTATTTTATAATTATGCGTGAGGAATATGTTATTTACTTAACACATTTTCTAGAATTGTTCTTCTTAGAGATTTATGTAATGATTTCATTTTATATAACGCCTTCAGCTGAGAGTGTCGCCTTAAGGTAGAAGGATCGCCTTCGGGCAAGAGTATTGCTTATGGTCAAAATGATGCCTTCGGGTAGGGTGCTTGTATTCGTAAAAGTTATAAGCTATGTGTGTGGAAACATGTGTTCTGATATTCAATGTGAACTGGAAAGACCACGTGCCACTTTTGAGATGACACCTATTTGAGGTTTTACATATAGACAGAGTTCGTCTTTGATTAGGTGGTTTGAGTTTGGTAAAGGTTATGAGGATGAGACACTTTATGGTACAAAAGGTTGTGGAGAAGATCAAACTGATGAGGAAGAGATTGTTTGCTATTTAGAAAAGGCAAAAGTCCTATGAAAATTATTGATAATGCGGTCTAGAGTCCACAGTTGATGCTATAGTGTTCTTGTAAATCTTACCAGGGATGTGAAGAGGTTTGGAAAGAAAGAGATACAAAGAATGAGATATAGACGAAGTAATCACACTTATTTCAGTCTTGAAATGAGTTTTGAATTCGGGGGACCGAATTCTCTTAAGGGGGTGATAATGTAATACCCAAGAAAAATAAAATATAAATATTTGTTTACAAACTACTGTTACTATTTCAGTATACGGTACTATTCACCAGTATAATACTATTTACGTATATGATACTGTTCATTTATACAATCGAAATGTCAAGTACTAGATGTGGTTTGGTCATAAGAGAAAACTAGAAAGAAGTTTGTAGGAGAAAATGACGTTTTATGTGTAAAAATACGCTCAGGGACTAAATTGAAAGGACTGATTTGAAAAGAAACTTAAAGGTTTAAGGTGAAAGGATATTTTTCTCTTTTAAGTTTCCAATAGTAAATAAAGGAAAATTTTCAGCCGTTGCCGCGATTTGCACAGTAACTGCATTATTAGAAATGTCATTTTCATGAATAGTAAATTGAATATTTTATTAGCGCATAGTATCAAATAGTACCCTTGACTTTTGCTATAAATAGGCCCTTCCATTTCACTTCTAAACTCACACCTTCAACTTCTCTTCTTCTCTCCTTAAGTTTCTCTTACTCCAAAGCTAGGCCTCTGAGATTTTGGGCCTTTCCTTTTCAGCTTAGGTAAGGATACTATGCCCTTTCTATGTCTTTCAAATTTTAGAAGTTAATTTCTTAAGTATGCTCTGTGGTTGCGGTTTTGGCCGATCTTCCACATCAGAAAAACTGTCCTTAGCTGTTTATATGTTATTTTGATTCTCTGATTACCGAAATAGAATGTAAACTGTGAAGAATACATGTCTAGGAAAGTTCTGGCTAAGGAAAGACCTGGTTTTTAAGTGTGTCTAGTGTGACCCTCCACTCTTTCCTGGGAACTTACCTGGTGTACTCTTTTACAGATTGTATTCTCTATTTCTGGTATGAATAGTACTCGTACGTATAAATAGTAACCATATGAATAGTATCCATACGTAAAAATAGTATTCATACGTATGAATAGTGACCATATGTACGAATATTATCCGTATGTATAAATAGTATCCGTACGTATGAATAGTGACCGTATATATGAATAGTACCATATGTATGAACAGTATCTGTATGAAAACAATCCTAACTTGTTTTCTCTAATCTTTCATGAAAATCTCCGTAGCGGAATACTGAAATTCATCTGTGTACTCTTGTCTGTAATGACTTAGAGAAGCGATGTTCGTACGGAATCCAGGTGAGTGAAACGACCCCGTTTTAATAGAGTTTTAGCATTACTGGTGATAAAAAGTATGTCGTAGGACACTCCCAAGATTCATAGGGGGAAATTGGATTCAGAATGACGAATCTAAATGAGATAATTAATCCATAAGTATGGATAAAATGAAATAAGTATCTTATGATGATGTGAAGTTTGAATGTTTTCAAAAATGGATTAATTGTTATCTTGATATGTGGTTTATAAATCCATAATATAGTTATATACTATACCTGTTATATGGATGAATATTATATTGAGCTTCTGATTATGATATGAAATGCTATTGATTGTGATTGAGCGGGACAGTACCCCCTCTCACGGCAAGGCGGAAAACCCGGTTGACAGGGTGTCTTGACCAATGAGTGTGGAGACAACGATTCCCTCAGTAGGGATATAGCCCGGATTGGTGATAAATCCGTGAGGCGCCCTAGCTAAGAGGATGAGGTTGTGCGTCATGACGGAAATATACATAATTGGTGAGCCGGCCTGTGTGCGCTCTCCGGGATATATTGCCATTGACGAGTACTAGTAACGTTTGTTGAATTGGATGAATTTTTATCTTGTATGTAAGAGGATGATGTTGTGCGTCATGGCGGAAATATACATAATTGGTGAGCCGACCTGTGTGCGCTCTCCGGGATATATTGCCATTGACGAGTACTAGTAACGTTTGTTGAATTGGATAAATTTTTATCTTCTGTCTATTGGTTGAGTATGAGCCTTTGGATATGCTTGCATGACTGGTAATGTATTTGAATTTTATTAATGCGAGGCCGATTCGCTCATTGAGTTTAAAAGCTCACATTGTTTGTACAACCTTTTTGTTCAGATCAGGTTGCCATCGAAGAATATCTGCTAGAGGAGTAGATCACTTTGGACTTTCCCGTTGTCGGGTAGACCTCTCTTCTGTTATAGATTATGTTGCTCTGTAATCGTCTAGGACATCTAGTTCAGGGGTTCGACATTTGGCTTGTATGTCAGTATAATAATGTATTTTAAATTGATAATCTATGATTTTCATATAAGAAAATTTGATATATTTATCGGAAGGCTTACAGTGATGAGAGATTCATCATTGTGCCGGTCATGTGCCCAGAAAACGGGTCGTGACAAAGTTGGTATCAGAGCAAAGGTTGTTAGGTCTCCTAGTGATTACAGAGCAAGGTAACCTTAGTAGGACCTCCTCTATCGTTGTGAACCCGGGCACAACTATAGAGAGACGGCTCTACTGAAGGTCCTGTAGGATGTTTTCATTTCCTTTCCCTCCGAGACTTATCTCTTCTTAAGAAGTATGTTCTCAGTTTTAGTTTTATACAGATGTGGCTACACTTTTGAACTTAGTCAAGGAAAAGTTGTTACTTGTTTTGATTCCGTTGCTGTCGGATCAAATTTTTATATGGTGGATTTTATAAGCTGAATTCATGATTGAATTTGTGTAGCTATATTATTTTAGGGTACCAGCCAATAAAAGAAACCACTTGCATTAAAAACAAAAAAAAAACTGAAGGATTACATTGCAAAAAAGAAGAAGTTTACTCATGCATGAGTAATCTAAAAGCGAGGTGGTCTTGGATTAGGAGGGTTGTATTGTATCATCACCCCTCGACCATTCCTTGGAGCAAGGGACATAGCAATGTCGCGGAGGGTAGTGTAAATCCCATTCATACAATCAACACTTCTTTGTTGTTGATTGCAGAAGCACTGGGTAGACCAATAGAAGAACCTGTCTATTCTTGAAGTCATTTCTGCATGATTGCGTTTAGTTAACTTTTCCAGGTCTCCTATCATCTTTTTCAGATTTTTCACCTCCTGCTCTAGACAGGCGATTTTGTCCTCCGAGGTATGGCCCGTGCTAGTCTCCTCAGCTTCCTCGATCTTCTTCATTTTCTTCTCTTTCTGCTTCTCTGGAGACCCCTCAAAAGGTCTTTTGCCCTTGTCTTTGCCAAGACTTAAGTTTAAGTCGAGCTCTTCTTCCTTAGCCTCTACTGTGAGATCAATGTACTTCCTTGAGGCCATGATTTGGAAAAATTTAGAAATTTTTGTAAGAGTATGAGGCGAGAGGAATACTGGGGGATTGTAGGCTCGGAGATTATTACTCTTTGTGGTGTGGTAACTGAGAACGCTGAGAAGGTTTTTATAGAGAAAAAATTTGGACTAAGAGACAAAGAAGATATCTTTTCACCGCACCCCTACACGATCAACCTATGGATTTCTGCAAGCTGGAAGCCAGAAGTCTAGGGTAGGCGTGCACATCGATAGCGCGTTGCATTAATGCCAAAACCACGAAAGTCAGTATTCGGTGGATTTGCGGCCGATTTTACTCGGTTTTCCCATTTCTCCCGTTGGCATTTTCCGAAATTCAAAGAAGTTGATAACATAGCCATCAAAGATGGCCTTGGATGCTTTTATGATGAACTGAAATACATTTTTCTGTTTTATTGTGTTGTTCTTAAGAGCCTTCAGTTAAGTATAATATACATAATTGATTGAATCATGTTGTAATTACATTTATGTATATTATTCATGCATAATGAGTGAAGGCTACGATCAAGGAGAATATGTAATGATCCTACATATACTCATAGAGATGTGAAATCAAAATGACTTGGATAGAATAACGCAATCATTTCTGCATGATTGCGTTTAGTTAACTTTTCCAGGTCTCCTATCATCTTTTTCAGATTTTTCACCTCCTGCTCTAGACAGGCGATTTTGTCCTCCGAGGTATGGCCCGTGCTAGTCTCCTCAGCTTCCTCGATCTTCTTCATTTTCTTCTCTTTCTGCTTCTCTGGAGACCCCTCAAAAGGTCTTTTGCCCTTGTCTTTGCCAAGACTTAAGTTTAAGTCGAGCTCTTCTTCCTTAGCCTCTACTGTGAGATCAATGTACTTCCTTGAGGCCATGATTTGGAAAAATTTAGAAATTTTTGTAAGAGTATGAGGCGAGAGGAATACTGGGGGATTGTAGGCTCGGAGATTATTACTCTTTGTGGTGTGGTAACTGAGAACGCTGAGAAGGTTTTTATAGAGAAAAAATTTGGACTAAGAGACAAAGAAGATATCTTTTCACCGCACCCCTACACGATCAACCTATGGATTTCTGCAAGCTGGAAGCCAGAAGTCTAGGGTAGGCGTGCACATCGATAGCGCGTTGCATTAATGCCAAAACCACGAAAGTCAGTATTCGGTGGATTTGCGGCCGATTTTACTCGGTTTTCCCATTTCTCCCGTTGGCATTTTCCGAAATTCAAAGAAGTTGATAACATAGCCATCAAAGATGGCCTTGGATGCTTTTATGATGAACTGAAATACATTTCTCCGTTTTATTGTGTTGTTCTTAAGAGCCTTCAGTTAAGTATAATATACATAATTGATTGAATCATGTTGTAATTACATTTATGTATATTATTCATGCATAATGAGTGAAGGCTACGATCAAGGAGAATATGTAATGATCCTACATATACTCATAGAGATGTGAAATCAAAATGACTTGGATAGAATAAAATGTGTAGATGATGATATATCTTCATGGTTACATATACTTACATATAATGCTCTCGTGGGCAAATGAAAGGCAGTGATTTCCTTACATCATGATAATACTTACTGCATGTGACCGTAAGCAGTTAACTTTGTTTTAATATATATATATATTGATATACATATATTATGTGTAAATCCAGAATAAAGACATCGATCAGAATCTAAGATAAGGCTAATATGAGACTACCTGATCATAGAGGGACATCGTGATATGGGATTACAGGATAAAACAAGTTAGAGGGAGAAAATCTCAGACTGAAGAGCGTAGTTAGTCAGAACTTTGAGAAAGGTCAAGATTAGCCGAAAATTTTTTTTTGAGGAAATCTTTGACTTATGTTAATTGCATTAAATTATATTTACTATTTACTCGCATGTCCGACATTAATTGCTGGCATTGCGACGTATGTGATCTGTAAACCTTATAGCAAGCGGCGTGTAGGTTGTGGTGGCTTTAGCTCCAGGGGCTTCGGGTTGTCTATAAATCTTGTATGCCCGTTACCCTACTCATCGCACCAAGCAAACCTACTTCTTTCATTACATACCTATTTCTCAATCTCCATTCCTTTCTCATTCGAAGTTATTTCTGAGATCCCTAGAGCAATGGCCGATAATAAGTCTTTCAACTTGAATTTTGAGACTGGCAATGTAGAGCTTGATTTAAATCTAAGTCTCGGAAACAACAAAGGGAAGAGACCTGTAGACAGGTCACCAGAAATTAAGAAGAGAAAGAGGGATGTAATAGAGTTGGAGGAGGACAGTACTGCAACATCCTCAGAAAATAAGCTTGCATTCCTGGAACGTAAGATAGAGAGCCTGGAATACAAGATAGAGGACCAGAAGCGACTAATAAGTCGTCTCTTTGAAAACCAAGAGAAACTGATAAACCGTCGTTTCGGGGAACTGGCTAATCGAGTTGATAGACATTCAATGTTTGCAACTCAAAATTTTCGTGACCAACAAGCAAGGTGTATTGACTGTATGAACGGAGTGACTTATGCTCTTCGCCAAATTTCTCAGGCGCTTCCTCCAGAAACTCTTTCTAGGCTGCAACGATTAGCTTCCTCCTTAAGGTCTGAAGCACCTTCCTCTTCTAGACCTGGAGCACCTTTTACATTTCAAAAGCCTCCTCGTCCTTAATTTATTTTTCTTTTGTTTGTACCTAAAGCTACATTTGGTGTAAGCTTCATGTATTAAAATTATCTATGTACTAGAAATAAAATTTAAGTTAGTATCTAGATCTTCTTTGTTGAAGTGATTCATTTTACTGAAAGAACTTGAGGAATGAGAAGATATTGGACTTGTTATATTTCATTCTAAAGCATAGTATAGTAATATCTTTTTGACTGAGCAGAGTTACTAAAATGATATTTCATTGCACTTCTGAGCTATGGAGGAATGCTGAATAAGTATTTTATGAACCTATATATAGAGAACTATGGGTTTGCCCTAAGCATTGAAGGGATACGACTCTATATGAGTCATTGAGGTGAGAGGAATTTCTATATATATTTATTTTATAATTATGCGTGAGGAATATGTTATTTACTTAACACATTTTCTAGAATTGTTCTTCTTAGAGATTTATGTAATGATTTCATTTTATATAACGCCTTCAGCTGAGAGTGTCGCCTTAAGGTAGAAGGATCGCCTTCGGGCAAGAGTATTGCTTATGGTCAAAATGATGCCTTCGGGTAGGGTGCTTGTATTCGTAAAAGTTATAAGCTATGTGTGTGGAAACATGTGTTCTGATATTCAATGTGAACTGGAAAGACCACGTGCCACTTTTGAGATGACACCTATTTGAGGTTTTACATATAGACAGAGTTCGTCTTTGATTAGGTGGTTTGAGTTTGGTAAAGGTTATGAGGATGAGACACTTTATGGTACAAAAGGTTGTGGAGAAGATCAAACTGATGAGGAAGAGATTGTTTGCTATTTAGAAAAGGCAAAAGTCCTATGAAAATTATTGATAATGCGGTCTAGAGTCCACAGTTGATGCTATAGTGTTCTTGTAAATCTTACCAGGGATGTGAAGAGGTTTGGAAAGAAAGAGATACAAAGAATGAGATATAGACGAAGTAATCACACTTATTTCAGTCTTGAAATGAGTTTTGAATTCGGGGGACCGAATTCTCTTAAGGGGGTGATAATGTAATACCTAAGAAAAATAAAATATAAATATTTGTTTACAAACTACTGTTACTATTTCAGTATACGGTACTATTCACCAGTATAATACTATTTACGTATATGATACTGTTCATTTATACAATCGAAATGTCAAGTACTAGATGTGGTTTGGTCATAAGAGAAAACTAGAAAGAAGTTTGTAGGAGAAAATGACGTTTTATGTGTAAAAATACGCTCAGGGACTAAATTGAAAGGACTGATTTGAAAAGAAACTTAAAGGTTTAAGGTGAAAGGATATTTTTCTCTTTTAAGTTTCCAATAGTAAATAAAGGAAAATTTTCAGCCGTTGCCGCGATTTGCACAGTAACTGCATTATTAGAAATGTCATTTTCATGAATAGTAAATTGAATATTTTATTAGCGCATAGTATCAAATAGTACCCTTGACTTTTGCTATAAATAGGCCCTTCCATTTCACTTCTAAACTCACACCTTCAACTTCTCTTCTTCTCTCCTTAAGTTTCTCTTACTCCAAAGCTAGGCCTCTGAGATTTTGGGCCTTTCCTTTTCAGCTTAGGTAAGGATACTATGCCCTTTCTATGTCTTTCAAATTTTAGAAGTTAATTTCTTAAGTATGCTCTGTGGTTGCGGTTTTGGCCGATCTTCCACATCAGAAAAACTGTCCTTAGCTGTTTATATGTTATTTTGATTCTCTGATTACCGAAATAGAATGTAAACTGTGAAGAATACATGTCTAGGAAAGTTCTGGCTAAGGAAAGACCTGGTTTTTAAGTGTGTCTAGTGTGACCCTCCACTCTTTCCTGGGAACTTACCTGGTGTACTCTTTTACAGATTGTATTCTCTATTTCTGGTATGAATAGTACTCGTACGTATAAATAGTAACCATACGTAAAAATAGTATTCATACGTATGAATAGTGACCATATGTACGAATATTATCCGTATGTATAAATAGTATCCGTACGTATGAATAGTGACCGTATATATGAATAGTACCATATGTATGAACAGTATCTGTATGAAAACAATCCTAACTTGTTTTCTCTAATCTTTCATGAAAATCTCCGTAGCGGAATACTGAAATTCATCTGTGTACTCTTGTCTGTAATGACTTAGAGAAGCGATGTTCGTACGGAATCCAGGTGAGTGAAACGACCCCGTTTTAATAGAGTTTTAGCATTACTGGTGATAAAAAGTATGTCGTAGGACACTCCCAAGATTCATAGGGGGAAATTGGATTCAGAATGACGAATCTAAATGAGATAATTAATCCATAAGTATGGATAAAATGAAATAAGTATCTTATGATGATGTGAAGTTTGAATGTTTTCAAAAATGGATTAATTGTTATCTTGATATGTGGTTTATAAATCCATAATATAGTTATATACTATACCTGTTATATGGATGAATATTATATTGAGCTTCTGATTATGATATGAAATGCTATTGATTGTGATTGAGCGGGACAGTACCCCCTCTCACGGCAAGGCGGAAAACCCGGTTGACAGGGTGTCTTGACCAATGAGTGTGGAGACAACGATTCCCTCAGTAGGGATATAGCCCGGATTGGTGATAAATCCGTGAGGCGCCCTAGCTAAGAGGATGAGGTTGTGCGTCATGACGGAAATATACATAATTGGTGAGCCGGCCTGTGTGCGCTCTCCGGGATATATTGCCATTGACGAGTACTAGTAACGTTTGTTGAATTGGATGAATTTTTATCTTGTATGTAAGAGGATGATGTTGTGCGTCATGGCGGAAATATACATAATTGGTGAGCCGACCTGTGTGCGCTCTCCGGGATATATTGCCATTGACGAGTACTAGTAACGTTTGTTGAATTGGATAAATTTTTATCTTCTGTCTATTGGTTGAGTATGAGCCTTTGGATATGCTTGCATGACTGGTAATGTATTTGAATTTTATTAATGCGAGGCCGATTCGCTCATTGAGTTTAAAAGCTCACATTGTTTGTACAACCTTTTTGTTCAGATCAGGTTGCCATCGAAGAATATCTGCTAGAGGAGTAGATCACTTTGGACTTTCCCGTTGTCGGGTAGACCTCTCTTCTGTTATAGATTATGTTGCTCTGTAATCGTCTAGGACATCTAGTTCAGGGGTTCGACATTTGGCTTGTATGTCAGTATAATAATGTATTTTAAATTGATAATCTATGATTTTCATATAAGAAAATTTGATATATTTATCGGAAGGCTTACAGTGATGAGAGATTCATCATTGTGCCGGTCATGTGCCCAGAAAACGGGTCGTGACAAAGTTGGTATCAGAGCAAAGGTTGTTAGGTCTCCTAGTGATTACAGAGCAAGGTAACCTTAGTAGGACCTCCTCTATCGTTGTGAACCCGGGCACAACTATAGAGAGACGGCTCTACTGAAGGTCCTGTAGGATGTTTTCATTTCCTTTCCCTCCGAGACTTATCTCTTCTTAAGAAGTATGTTCTCAGTTTTAGTTTTATACAGATGTGGCTACACTTTTGAACTTAGTCAAGGAAAAGTTGTTACTTGTTTTGATTCCGTTGCTGTCGGATCAAATTTTTATATGGTGGATTTTATAAGCTGAATTCATGATTGAATTTGTGTAGCTATATTATTTTAGGGTACCAGCCAATAAAAGAAACCACTTGCATTAAAAACAAAAAAAAAACTGAAGGATTACATTGCAAAAAAGAAGAAGTTTACTCATGCATGAGTAATCTAAAAGCGAGGTGGTCTTGGATTAGGAGGGTTGTATTGTATCATCACCCCTCGACCATTCCTTGGAGCAAGGGACATAGCAATGTCGCGGAGGGTAGTGTAAATCCCATTCATACAATCAACACTTCTTTGTTGTTGATTGCAGAAGCACTGGGTAGACCAATAGAAGAACCTGTCTATTCTTGAAGTCATTTCTGCATGATTGCATTTAGTTAACTTTTCCAGGTCTCCTATCATCTTTTTCAGATTTTTCACCTCCTGCTCTAGACAGGCGATTTTGTCCTCCGAGGTATGGCCCGTGCTAGTCTCCTCAGCTTCCTCGATCTTCTTCATTTTCTTCTCTTTCTGCTTCTCTGGAGACCCCTCAAAAGGTCTTTTGCCCTTGTCTTTGCCAAGACTTAAGTTTAAGTCGAGCTCTTCTTCCTTAGCCTCTACTGTGAGATCAATGTACTTCCTTGAGGCCATGATTTGGAAAAATTTAGAAATTTTTGTAAGAGTATGAGGCGAGAGGAATACTGGGGGATTGTAGGCTCGGAGATTATTACTCTTTGTGGTGTGGTAACTGAGAACGCTGAGAAGGTTTTTATAGAGAAAAAATTTGGACTAAGAGACAAAGAAGATATCTTTTCACCGCACCCCTACACGATCAACCTATGGATTTCTGCAAGCTGGAAGCCAGAAGTCTAGGGTAGGCGTGCACATCGATAGCGCGTTGCATTAATGCCAAAACCACGAAAGTCAGTATTCGGTGGATTTGCGGCCGATTTTACTCGGTTTTCCCATTTCTCCCGTTGGCATTTTCCGAAATTCAAAGAAGTTGATAACATAGCCATCAAAGATGGCCTTGGATGCTTTTATGATGAACTGAAATACATTTTTCCGTTTTATTGTGTTGTTCTTAAGAGCCTTCAGTTAAGTATAATATACATAATTGATTGAATCATGTTGTAATTACATTTATGTATATTATTCATGCATAATGAGTGAAGGCTACGATCAAGGAGAATATGTAATGATCCTACATATACTCATAGAGATGTGAAATCAAAATGACTTGGATAGAATAACGCAATCATTTCTGCATGATTGCGTTTAGTTAACTTTTCCAGGTCTCCTATCATCTTTTTCAGATTTTTCACCTCCTGCTCTAGACAGGCGATTTTGTCCTCCGAGGTATGGCCCGTGCTAGTCTCCTCAGCTTCCTCGATCTTCTTCATTTTCTTCTCTTTCTGCTTCTCTGGAGACCCCTCAAAAGGTCTTTTGCCCTTGTCTTTGCCAAGACTTAAGTTTAAGTCGAGCTCTTCTTCCTTAGCCTCTACTGTGAGATCAATGTACTTCCTTGAGGCCATGATTTGGAAAAATTTAGAAATTTTTGTAAGAGTATGAGGCGAGAGGAATACTGGGGGATTGTAGGCTCGGAGATTATTACTCTTTGTGGTGTGGTAACTGAGAACGCTGAGAAGGTTTTTATAGAGAAAAAATTTAGACTAAGAGACAAAGAAGATATCTTTTCACCGCACCCCTACACGATCAACCTATGGATTTCTGCAAGCTGGAAGCCAGAAGTCTAGGGTAGGCGTGCACATCGATAGCGCGTTGCATTAATGCCAAAACCACGAAAGTCAGTATTCGGTGGATTTGCGGCCGATTTTACTCGGTTTTCCCATTTCTCCCGTTGGCATTTTCCGAAATTCAAAGAAGTTGATAACATAGCCATCAAAGATGGCCTTGGATGCTTTTATGATGAACTGAAATACATTTCTCCGTTTTATTGTGTTGTTCTTAAGAGCCTTCAGTTAAGTATAATATACATAATTGATTGAATCATGTTGTAATTACATTTATGTATATTATTCATGCATAATGAGTGAAGGCTACGATCAAGGAGAATATGTAATGATCCTACATATACTCATAGAGATGTGAAATCAAAATGACTTGGATAGAATAAAATGTGTAGATGATGATATATCTTCATGGTTACATATACTTACATATAATGCTCTCGTGGGCAAATGAAAGGCAGTGATTTCCTTACATCATGATAATACTTACTGCATGTGACCGTAAGCAGTTAACTTTGTTTTAATATATATATATATTGATATACATATATTATGTGTAAATCCAGAATAAAGACATCGATCAGAATCTAAGATAAGGCTAATATGAGACTACCTGATCATAGAGGGACATCGTGATATGGGATTACAGGATAAAACAAGTTAGAGGGAGAAAATCTCAGACTGAAGAGCGTAGTTAGTCAGAACTTTGAGAAAGGTCAAGATTAGCCGAAAATTTTTTTTTGAGGAAATCTTTGACTTATGTTAATTGCATTAAATTATATTTACTATTTACTCGCATGTCCGACATTAATTGCTGGCATTGCGACGTATGTGATCTGTAAACCTTATAGCAAGCGGCGTGTAGGTTGTGGTGGCTTTAGCTCCAGGGGCTTCGGGTTGTCTATAAATCTTGTATGCCCGTTACCCTACTCATCGCACCAAGCAAACCTACTTCTTTCATTACATACCTATTTCTCAATCTCCATTCCTTTCTCATTCGAAGTTATTTCTGAGATCCCTAGAGCAATGGCCGATAATAAGTCTTTCAACTTGAATTTTGAGACTGGCAATGTAGAGCTTGATTTAAATCTAAGTCTCGGAAACAACAAAGGGAAGAGACCTGTAGACAGGTCACCAGAAATTAAGAAGAGAAAGAGGGATGTAATAGAGTTGGAGGAGGACAGTACTGCAACATCCTCAGAAAATAAGCTTGCATTCCTGGAACGTAAGATAGAGAGCCTGGAATACAAGATAGAGGACCAGAAGCGACTAATAAGTCGTCTCTTTGAAAACCAAGAGAAACTGATAAACCGTCGTTTCGGGGAACTGGCTAATCGAGTTGATAGACATTCAATGTTTGCAACTCAAAATTTTCGTGACCAACAAGCAAGGTGTATTGACTGTATGAACGGAGTGACTTATGCTCTTCGCCAAATTTCTCAGGCGCTTCCTCCAGAAACTCTTTCTAGGCTGCAACGATTAGCTTCCTCCTTAAGGTCTGAAGCACCTTCCTCTTCTAGACCTGGAGCACCTTTTACATTTCAAAAGCCTCCTCGTCCTTAATTTATTTTTCTTTTGTTTGTACCTAAAGCTACATTTGGTGTAAGCTTCATGTATTAAAATTATCTATGTACTAGAAATAAAATTTAAGTTAGTATCTAGATCTTCTTTGTTGAAGTGATTCATTTTACTGAAAGAACTTGAGGAATGAGAAGATATTGGACTTGTTATATTTCATTCTAAAGCATAGTATAGTAATATCTTTTTGACTGAGCAGAGTTACTAAAATGATATTTCATTGCACTTCTGAGCTATGGAGGAATGCTGAATAAGTATTTTATGAACCTATATATAGAGAACTATGGGTTTGCCCTAAGCATTGAAGGGATACGACTCTATATGAGTCATTGAGGTGAGAGGAATTTCTATATATATTTATTTTATAATTATGCGTGAGGAATATGTTATTTACTTAACACATTTTCTAGAATTGTTCTTCTTAGAGATTTATGTAATGATTTCATTTTATATAACGCCTTCAGCTGAGAGTGTCGCCTTAAGGTAGAAGGATCGCCTTCGGGCAAGAGTATTGCTTATGGTCAAAATGATGCCTTCGGGTAGGGTGCTTGTATTCGTAAAAGTTATAAGCTATGTGTGTGGAAACATGTGTTCTGATATTCAATGTGAACTGGAAAGACCACGTGCCACTTTTGAGATGACACCTATTTGAGGTTTTACATATAGACAGAGTTCGTCTTTGATTAGGTGGTTTGAGTTTGGTAAAGGTTATGAGGATGAGACACTTTATGGTACAAAAGGTTGTGGAGAAGATCAAACTGATGAGGAAGAGATTGTTTGCTATTTAGAAAAGGCAAAAGTCCTATGAAAATTATTGATAATGCGGTCTAGAGTCCACAGTTGATGCTATAGTGTTCTTGTAAATCTTACCAGGGATGTGAAGAGGTTTGGAAAGAAAGAGATACAAAGAATGAGATATAGACGAAGTAATCACACTTATTTCAGTCTTGAAATGAGTTTTGAATTCGGGGGACCGAATTCTCTTAAGGGGGTGATAATGTAATACCCAAGAAAAATAAAATATAAATATTTGTTTACAAACTACTGTTACTATTTCAGTATACGGTACTATTCACCAGTATAATACTATTTACGTATATGATACTGTTCATTTATACAATCGAAATGTCAAGTACTAGATGTGGTTTGGTCATAAGAGAAAACTAGAAAGAAGTTTGTAGGAGAAAATGACGTTTTATGTGTAAAAATACGCTCAGGGACTAAATTGAAAGGACTGATTTGAAAAGAAACTTAAAGGTTTAAGGTGAAAGGATATTTTTCTCTTTTAAGTTTCCAATAGTAAATAAAGGAAAATTTTCAGCCGTTGCCGCGATTTGCACAGTAACTGCATTATTAGAAATGTCATTTTCATGAATAGTAAATTGAATATTTTATTAGCGCATAGTATCAAATAGTACCCTTGACTTTTGCTATAAATAGGCCCTTCCATTTCACTTCTAAACTCACACCTTCAACTTCTCTTCTTCTCTCCTTAAGTTTCTCTTACTCCAAAGCTAGGCCTCTGAGATTTTGGGCCTTTCCTTTTCAGCTTAGGTAAGGATACTATGCCCTTTCTATGTCTTTCAAATTTTAGAAGTTAATTTCTTAAGTATGCTCTGTGGTTGCGGTTTTGGCCGATCTTCCACATCAGAAAAACTGTCCTTAGCTGTTTATATGTTATTTTGATTCTCTGATTACCGAAATAGAATGTAAACTGTGAAGAATACATGTCTAGGAAAGTTCTGGCTAAGGAAAGACCTGGTTTTTAAGTGTGTCTAGTGTGACCCTCCACTCTTTCCTGGGAACTTACCTGGTGTACTCTTTTACAGATTGTATTCTCTATTTCTGGTATGAATAGTACTCGTACGTATAAATAGTAACCATATGAATAGTATCCATACGTAAAAATAGTATTCATACGTATGAATAGTGACCATATGTACGAATATTATCCGTATGTATAAATAGTATCCGTACGTATGAATAGTGACCGTATATATGAATAGTACCATATGTATGAACAGTATCTGTATGAAAACAATCCTAACTTGTTTTCTCTAATCTTTCATGAAAATCTCCGTAGCGGAATACTGAAATTCATCTGTGTACTCTTGTCTGTAATGACTTAGAGAAGCGATGTTCGTACGGAATCCAGGTGAGTGAAACGACCCCGTTTTAATAGAGTTTTAGCATTACTGGTGATAAAAAGTATGTCGTAGGACACTCCCAAGATTCATAGGGGGAAATTGGATTCAGAATGACGAATCTAAATGAGATAATTAATCCATAAGTATGGATAAAATGAAATAAGTATCTTATGATGATGTGAAGTTTGAATGTTTTCAAAAATGGATTAATTGTTATCTTGATATGTGGTTTATAAATCCATAATATAGTTATATACTATACCTGTTATATGGATGAATATTATATTGAGCTTCTGATTATGATATGAAATGCTATTGATTGTGATTGAGCGGGACAGTACCCCCTCTCACGGCAAGGCGGAAAACCCGGTTGACAGGGTGTCTTGACCAATGAGTGTGGAGACAACGATTCCCTCAGTAGGGATATAGCCCGGATTGGTGATAAATCCGTGAGGCGCCCTAGCTAAGAGGATGAGGTTGTGCGTCATGACGGAAATATACATAATTGGTGAGCCGGCCTGTGTGCGCTCTCCGGGATATATTGCCATTGACGAGTACTAGTAACGTTTGTTGAATTGGATGAATTTTTATCTTGTATGTAAGAGGATGATGTTGTGCGTCATGGCGGAAATATACATAATTGGTGAGCCGACCTGTGTGCGCTCTCCGGGATATATTGCCATTGACGAGTACTAGTAACGTTTGTTGAATTGGATAAATTTTTATCTTCTGTCTATTGGTTGAGTATGAGCCTTTGGATATGCTTGCATGACTGGTAATGTATTTGAATTTTATTAATGCGAGGCCGATTCGCTCATTGAGTTTAAAAGCTCACATTGTTTGTACAACCTTTTTGTTCAGATCAGGTTGCCATCGAAGAATATCTGCTAGAGGAGTAGATCACTTTGGACTTTCCCGTTGTCGGGTAGACCTCTCTTCTGTTATAGATTATGTTGCTCTGTAATCGTCTAGGACATCTAGTTCAGGGGTTCGACATTTGGCTTGTATGTCAGTATAATAATGTATTTTAAATTGATAATCTATGATTTTCATATAAGAAAATTTGATATATTTATCGGAAGGCTTACAGTGATGAGAGATTCATCATTGTGCCGGTCATGTGCCCAGAAAACGGGTCGTGACAATCTTGTACACCAAAACTTAGATGATTATACCGTTAGATCAATTATGTATATCTGCATGTATATATATACCTATATTGTGTGTTAATGTGGTAGGATTCTCTCAAGTAGAAGCTGTCTTCAGTTTCAGGTATGGAGAACTTGCTAATCGATGACGTTCAGGCCAAGATTACTTTTTCGTTTGTTTAGGGTAAAGGTATAATGTTTAAGTCTTATTCTAATGTATAAATCTAGAAAAGCTTTATAATCGGGTAGGTTTGTTCAACGACGTAATGTGTATAATTGTAACGTGTATAGAAAACTCTGTTTAGCTGTAATTTCTTATCATTTTGTGAGAAGAGAAATAGTTCTTTTTTTTATTTCTTAAATTGTGTAATTTAAATTAATTGCATTTAAAGGAATAACCAAAATAAGATTTAGTATTGTGCTTAAGAGAAAGATAGGCTTACAAAGGTGAGGTGAATTTCACTTTCCGTGTCAGTCACGTGCTCAGATTTTGGGATGCGATAGATACACTCTATTCAAAGAGTATATATCACAAATAAAGCTCACTAAGATGTAAATAATTGGCAAGATAATTTGGCAAAGCATTCTAAGAAACTTTTAGCCTCTCCTCCCTAGTTTTAGACTGGGTATAACTTATATTTATAGCCCAAGTTGAAATATAATCGTTGGAGGCGTTTCACAAAAGATATCAGCTGACTTGTTAAAAAACTATATGTTATTGCTGTTGTTGGGTTACTGTTGGTCAACTATTTGAACCACGATATTTGACTAGTAGCTCTTAAATGAGTCACCGGTTGACTGGTCAAGGCTATACAGTTGACTGGTAACTCTCTGTTACCAATTAAAATTGTTCTAGACCCTATAAGTCGATTAGCAACCATATATCGATCGACTGGTAAATTCTATAATTCAATTTCAATTTCAGATAGAGAAGCATCAGTCGATTGCTTGAAGACCAATGGTCGACTGGTAGATTTTAAGTCTTTGTTCAAAAATTGAACTAGAAAGCAATCAGTCAACTGGTGCTCATACGCTGGTAGACTAGTAGCTACTGGACTTAGAAAAATAATTCTAAGACTCAGAAACCTTAAACCAGCTTTTGTAAAAAACATTTCCAACTTAGATAAGTTATTTTCAAAAAACATTTTTGATAAGCTCATAAACCTTATTACTTGCCATCAAATACTTTTACATGAATTCTGAAACCTAAGGCACTAATAACTGATTTACTCTTTTCTTGCTTTTGATCTTGATGTCTTAGTTTGATCCACGTATACTTGTATTCCTGAAAAATAAATATTAAGCATAGGAATATGTTTCTTTTTAATTTATTTGTTGATCATCAAAACATATATATATATATATATATATATATTTCATAAGCAATGGGGTTCAACAGTTGGCCCATTTTACTAGCTTATGTGAGAAACACAATTAGCATAGTTCTTAGTGTTCTTTGTCTAAGAAAAAGTAAAGATAAAATATGTATTCCTAGTGTTGTTCGCCTAATAAAAGAAAAAGTAAAGATAAAAAATATGTACTTTTCTTGAATGTAGACAAAATGCAATTGGCAAAAATTTGACAAAGATCGGCCACGTTCTATGTGTTTTCCCCATTAACTAAAATATTAAAAAAGGTGGGTTTTAAGTGGGGAGAGAGTTAAGAGAGGGCATTTAATGCTTTGAAATAAAAATTATATTTTTGCACTTATTCTTTGTTTAACTGACTTCTCTAAAACTTTTGAAATTGAATCTAATGCTTCTGAGATAGGTATTAGTTCTATTTTGATGGAGAATAAACATCCTATTGCATACTTTACTGAGAAGTTGAATGGAGCTCAATTGAACTCTTCCACCTATGACTAGGAGCTATATGCATTAGTGAGAGCATTAGATGTTTAGCAACACTACTTTCTGCCTAAAGAGTTTGTGATACATATAGATCATGAATCGCTAAAACATTTGAAGGAGTAAGGTAAGTCGAACAAGTGGCATGTTAAGTAGGTGGAATTCATTGAGGCTTTTCCATATATCATTTAGTACAAGTGAGGAAAGGAAAATATAGTAGCTAATTTGTAATCAAGGAGGTATACCTTAATCACTAGTTTAAGTTCTAAATTGTGAAGCTTTTGACCAAGTTAAGAATATGTGTGCCACTATTTATGAGGAATGTGAAAAGGTTGCATTCAGAAATTTTATAGGCATGATGGATTTTTTGTTTAAAGATGGTAAACTTTGTGTGCTTATTTACTCCTTATGTGAATTGCTTGTGCGTGAGGTCCACAACGGTGGTTTGATGGGTCATTTTGGGTTATAAAGACTTTAGATATTATGCATGAACATTTCTTTTGGCCATACATGCATAGAGATGTAGAAAGAATATACTCAAGATGCATTGCATTTAGACAAGCTAAGTCTAGAGTCTTGTCTCATGGGTTGTATACTCCTTTGCCTATGCTTACAAAACCTTGGGTCGACATATCCATGGACTTTGTTTTGTTCTCACCTAGAACAAAAAAGGGGTAGAAACAACATTTCTGCTATAGTGGGCAAATTTAGTAAGAAGGCACATTTCATTCTATGCCATAAATTGATGATGCAATAAATGTTGTTGATTTGTTCTTTAGGGAGGTAGTACAATTGCATGACATTCCTATGACAATAGTTTCTGATCGTAATGTTAAATTCTTGAGCAATTTTTGGAAATTTTCGTGGGGTAAGTTAGGTACTAAGTTATTATACTGTACTACTTGTCATCTACAAATTGATGGACAAACTGAAGTGGTGAATAGAACTTTAAGGACTTTATTGCATGTTATTGTTGGTAAAAATTTGAAAACTTAGGAAGATTGTTTGTCATTTGTTGAGTTTGCACATAATATAAGAGTTCATTCATCTACTGTGTTTTCACCATTTGAGCTTGTGTATGGTTTTAATCCATTGACTGTTTTGGATTTGATGCCTCTACCTTTGAGTTAGATTCCAAGCTTAGATGGATAAAGGGAGGTCAAATTGGTTAAATCCATACATGAGAAGGCTACGCTACACATTAAGAAGAAGAAGTCTAATGCACAATAAGCAAATTGCATTATTTGCTTGAGTGACCCTATGACCCTTACATCCTATATCCATTGATAGTAGCCTCCTTCCCATGAGTAACTTTAGTTATGGGACTAGCATCACCTAACCTCTGCTAGCTGAGGTTCAAGCCATGGCACGCCAAGGGCTACAAATAATATTGCACATTGTTCTTGATAGAATTCTTCCCAACACTTCCAAATTTTCACCATAAATTCAAGAAGTTTCAATAGTTTCCAAGTCACATTTCATAGGCATAATTCAAGTTTACCAGTCTAAACCAAATCGAGTGAAGAAACTTCATGAAAATAGTACCAAGTTTTCAAAGTTCAACTAATCCCAAAGATAAGTAATTTCCATGAAAGTGGGGTCAACTTCAAATAATGCAATTGCTTATCAAAATATGTAAGAATACTTTCCAAAGACATTTCTTTTAAAAAAAAATCTAACATGTAAGAAATATGGAATTTAATATAATAAAGCCTAATAATCAGTATTCCACATATTTAGAAAGAGGATAGGGTTGCAAATTGTCATTCGTCAAAGTCACTCTTTCAAATCTTATGTAAATGTGTTCAAAATCGATTTTTCTAAATGGACAATCCATATAATTCATCCTTCCTTTAGATCAATATTACGAAGATTGTTAAGTTTGAAAATGAACACATGAATCATAAGGAAACAACTTTCTTAGCAATATTGAAATGTAAACTAAGGAATTTATCTCGAAAGAAAATTTATCAATATGAGTATCTTCCAAGACTTAGCTAAGTTATAACAGACTAGGTACTTACCTGGGCAAGAAGACAAAAACCTAACAAAAACCTAATAAACTAAAAAAGCCAACACCAAATTTCTAGGATTAAACCACTTTCAATAGCCTCAGATAACCTAAGATTTTAGACAAAAATAACAACTTAATATCACACATATATTGTAGCCCATTCTCAGCACTTATACAGCTAAGTTTTATTTTACCCAAACTAGGAATTTACATAAATATCTTTTATGGATGTCCTCTATTAACAATCACTTGATTTTAGAGGTCAAACTACCTACATTAGGGTCCATATACTCATATTTGTTAAGACAACTTTGTTTTTTGGACAGATTCGAATACCAAACTTCCCAAAAATTTTGAGAATTATCGACAACTCCAAAAATTACCAAATTTGTTAAGTTTCCTTATTAACATATTAAATAGATACGATAAAAATTTCAAGAGCTAACTCCACCATTTGACCAATAAAGAAGCCATATTAGTAACCATTAGTTTGTGTTGTCTCAGATTCGCGGAGGTTCAATTAATCACTTCATAGGCCCCCAAAATCAATTCCAAATGCGAAGAAATTTGGTAGGGAGTTACCTTAATGTCTTCTCTGGGTGATAAAAAAATTTTGGGACAAAATAAGGTCATAAGAGAAACGAACCTTATTTCCAACAAACTAGATTTGTTCCTGAATTGAATTAGGTAATGTTTATATGATTTATTTGAACTTGGAGATTATTTTTCTATGTATTTGAGGAAAGAGAGGTTTAATACTCAAAGAAAATCAATGTTTGATCCAAGTTTTGGAGAAGATTAATGACAATGCCTACAAAATACATTTTCTTGGTGAATATAATGATTCTGCTACATTTAGTGTCATTGACCTTTCTCCATTTTATGTTGATGCAAATTCGAGGATGAATCTTTTTTAGGAGAGAAGGAATGATCTGAGCAGCCATGGTAATGGAGGCATTAGAGAAAGAAATACATATGCGAAAATGGATGACTTGGGCATTCCAAATGGACAATCGAAGGAAAAGATGATAAAATTAGCATTCCAAGACTATATTTAGCATTTTCTTGATGAAGAGCTGAGGGTGTGTAATAATGCCTCTGGTGAACCTTCGATGGAGGCTTATGGTAGACCATCAAATCAAGTCAAGAAGCTAGAATAGCTAGTCAATATGTCTTGGGTTTATGAGGCTTGAAGTAGATACATTAAGGTCATTAAAATGTAAGACCCTTGTTTGGTTTATTCTCAATTAATAGGTTTTTTTTTTGACTTAGTGTTTGAGATTTAATTGGTTAGCCCAAACATAGACCTTGTTTCTTTTCTAGAGTTTTTTAGCCTATAAATAGACTTCTTTTTTCTTTCTACGAAGATTAGAGAACTTCAAGAATATTGGCTACATTTGTGCATTTTCTTTTCATAGCAAATGATTGAGGATTCTCCTATGTATTATTCTAAGAATAGTCTACTTATCAAGATATTTTTTTATCTTGTGGCATTTTCCATTCTTTAATCTGATCATCTAAGTTTTCAATTACATATGTTAATTGGGGGTTTAGTAGGAATAATCTCGTATCTAGAGTTCTAAATACAAGTTATTTAGGGGTTCAGGTTCTTTGTTTGAATTACTTAAATTTGTGTTATGACAACTGATTGTTTTGAGGTTTCGAATTCTTTGATATTGGGATTTCACATCATGCTTCCTCCTTCCAGAACCCTCCACCAAGCCCACCTTTAAATTTGGTTCCCCTTGCACCGTTCACCTCAGAACCTAGTGCTCAAATCTATCATGCTTCAATTGAATCTAACTCATTTACTCATCAACCTGAGAGGAACCTCCTTAAACATCCTGGGCAACCAAAAGTATATCTCTAATACTCCCTTAGGTCTTAGTGGACATGGACATCAATGTCATATTCTCATTGGGCTTCGAAACAAGCAGCTTAAATTACAAGCAAGTCTTTTGCATTGACGACCATTATGCGTCCATTAAAAAAACATGGTTTTTTTTTTCTTTCCACCATAAAACGTCACTCCTTTAAATATGAATATACTGTCAAGGAATGTACGAGGTGCCGGTGGCACTAACTTCAAATGTGTCTTTTGTGACTTAATTATTTGCAAACCATCAACCAAATGCTGTGATTCTTACCAAAGTAAGATTAAGTTGAGATCATAACATTCGATCCATTAATTCCTTAGGTTTTGAAAATCTCTCCAAGGTCAATATGATAGGGTTCTCGATAGGGCTTATGGATCTTGTGGAATCCATAGACTATATACATTAAACCCATAACATATTCCTTCCAAGAGATCCATTACAAAGTCCAGGTAAACTCTTACACTCTCCTCTGAACTACACTTTATGCTAGTCCTCTTTTTAGAAGAAGAAAAGTTTTATAGGAAAATTTAACTGACTTAGCTCAACACATAAACCTCAGCTTCTTATCAGAGACTTTAATGATATCTCCTCAAACAATGAAAAATTTGCCTCCTAACTATCTTTCCCCATTTGAATAAAAGTCTTTAATAACTTTTTAAACTCATGCCACCTAGTTGATCTAAGGTTCGTAAGTCCCCATTTCACATGGACAAATAATACGCAAGGAGAATTTATCACAAAAACTAGAATCGACTGTCTACATGCAAACTTAACTTGGCTTACCACCTTTCCAAAATAAAAGTTTTCAACTCAGCAAACTTGGCCACTACCCTATTCTTCTCATAATAAATCATCTCTCATACAAAGAACCTAAACCCTTTAGGTTTGACCAATGTGTATGAACAATGATTCTTCCCCTTAGTGCACACAAATGAGTCCTGCTTCCCAGGAAACCTTGATTAAACATTAATAAATTTTCAAAACGTCCTAAAATCATAAAATAAACACTATTACAAAAAACTTATATTAGGAAATTAGATGTTATCAAGCACAACTTCTAGGGGTCCAACGAGAACTCAGTATATCTCACAACCAAAACCTGCTGAGAAACATCTTCAACAAAAACTTTCATTAAACCCTTTAGGTTTGACCAATGTGTATGAACAATGATTCTTCCCCTTAGTGCACACAAATGAGTCCTGCTTCCCAGGAAACCTTGATTAAACACTAATAAATTTTCAAAACATCCTAAAATCATAAAATAAACACTATTACAAAAAACTTATATTAGGAAATTAGATGTTATCAAGCACAACTTCTAGGGGTCCAACGAGAACTCAGTATATCTCACAACCAAAACCTGCTGAGAAACATCTTCAACAAAAACTTTCATTAAACCCATTAGGTTTGATCAATGTGTATGAATAATGATTCTTCCCCTTAGTGCACACAAATGAGTCCTGCTTCCCAGGAAACCTTGATTAAACATTAATAAATTTTCAAAACGTCCTAAAATCATAAAATAAACACTATTACAAAAAACTTATATTAGGAAATTAGATGTTATCAAGCACAACTTCTAGGGGTCCAATGAGAACTCAGTATATCTCACAACCAAAACCTGCTGAGAAACATCTTCAACAAAAACTTTCATCCTTTCTCTAACAAAAAGAACAATTTTGGCTAATGAAATCAAGATTAGATTGGCTAAGCCGTGGTGATAGAAATACATTCTACTTCTAAGCCACCACTTTATATAGGAGAAGGAAAAACAAAATCACAACTCTCTAGACCTAAGTTGAAACTTGGATTACAAACCCCATTGAAATTGAAAACATAATAAATGAACACCTAAAGTTGACCTTTATAGCCCCTATGCAACAAAATCATGTAAACTCCTACTTTCCTACCATGCAAACCATAGATTTTGAAACTTGAAAAACCCTCATTAACCCTCTCAACAAGAAATTAAAAAAGCACTCTTTGATCTTCATCCCCTAAAAAGGCCTAGTGAAGATCGCTTCCACACCATCTTCTACCAAAAGACTTAGAAATTAACCAAACACTAAATTATAAACATGATCATCGAAATATCTTCATTAATTAATAGATCCCTCTCTTATTTGCCTAGTGCAAAAAATCAACTACTAGGGTAACCAGTCAACTGGCTAAACCCAGAAAACCTAAAAAATGCCTAACAAAGAGTAAACTTAGAGAACAAAGGCGAGTGATGAGGGGAGCTGATGGGAAGTACTAGAAATTAAGAGGGAGAAAAGAAGAATTAATTAGAATTAATTCTGTGTAGCTGGATAAGGTAGCTAGGCTAACCCTCACAAAAACATGTTTTGTTGTGTGTTATGATTTTGTGTATTATTGAGCTATTCATGTTGTATGTTATGTGTTTGAGTAGATTGATATGCTTAAATGCAGTGAAAGACACTCGTGGCATGCTTAGGGAGGTTTGTATTGGGGCCTGGTAATGCGAAGTACTTGGTTAAGCCACCGTTTTCCATTAACCAATGAGTTAATGTGATATCATGCATGAACTAAATTTTTTTGTTATAATGAACATGTTTTTATGACTGAAAATGGTATTGTTTCATGTAAGATTATGCTAGCTATTAGGATTCCATATCTGAAAGATGGGCCTAGTGCGATGGTGGAGTCTCTCTACTGTGGCCTGGAGGTCCTGAGTTCGAATCAACTTCTTTGCAAAGCAAGAGTAAGGCTACCTAGGTATACCCTTTCCCAGACCCCACAAATATGGGAGCTTCAACATTGGGTACGCCCTTTATTGGGGTTCCATAACTCATTATTATTTCTTGCCAACTAACCATTTTCAGAAGCCAAACAAGGTGAGAGCAGTGGAAATGCATAGTGAAGCTTTTAGTCATTTAAGATGATGCTTTCTGTTATTAAAGTCTATGCACTAGTTACATGAAGGGCTAGCATCAATGACCATATTTAAATTACTTATTGAATGGTATTTGTGATCATAGTTTCTGTAATGTATAAACCATATCTCTTAGTTAGTTGTGTAAGCTATGGGGATGGAGTACTTATGTTATGAAAGGTTTTATGTGTGTTATATAAAGAAGTAGCTTTTGCAATGATGTAATAGTAGCTTTAACTAATCCTCAACATGGAAGTATGTGATCCTTAATTGGTAAATTAGTATTACAAAGTAAAACAAACTCAAAATGTGAAAAATAGCCATCATCATTAACCTAACAGTCAAGTGCCAGTCCATTTCTTGTAATAGAAAGCTTACCCGAGTGCTACCAATCGACTGGTAGATCCCATCAAATCGATCAATAACTCTCTAGCCCACTATTCCAATAATTATTTTGAATGACTATTTCTCCATTTTGAGCTCCACTTTATTTGAAATTGCTAATGTTTTAAAAATTGCTAGAGTTTATGGCAAGAAAATGCTAATAAGATGGGACCCTGAACACTATCATACATGTGAATCTCTTTGAAGGAACATTAATTAAAGAATGCCTTATACAATGGAACTAGTAAATACACAGTGTTACACTAAAAATTTGTTGTTAATTATTATCTTTAATATTATATGGTATTATAAAATTTGTTTTCCATTTTTTTATTTTTATAATTTAAAATAATTTTATACAAATAATAATATAATTTTCTTTTGTTATATTATATATAAAATTTTACCTTTATATAATAGTAATAATTTTTGGTTTACTTTATTAAAGCAATCTCATACATTCAATATGATACAAATTTGAATATTCTCAAAAACTCTTTTTAATATTTAAATAAAACAAAGTTGGATGTGATATTAAATTTAAATAGTTTTTAAACTTGTCTCAAGTTTTGATTTATTTATAAACAAGTGACACAATAGCAAGCTAGGCCTAATCAAGACACCAAAGTCCACACTTAAAGAAAGGAAAAGAACATCACACTCTCAAAAAATCGGAAGCTAGCACTGTCAAACTAACTTGCCTATTACAATTTTGATATAAACAAGCTGTTCACGGGCCAGCTCTATTTATAAATGGGCTTGTATATAAAAAGTCAAGACCACCTGTGACTGTGATTGGATTGCAGGTAAACAGTTTAACCCACGATCCTCTCTTTTTTTTTTAATAACCCAGTTTCACTGTTTTCCAGGGGTTTCTAGATTTGCATAATTTATCTCTTCAAACAAAATCATTCACGTTGCAAATTGTAATATACTTCATACTGATAAATGCTAATGCTAGTATTTTTGTTCCACAAGATAATCATTTATATGCAATCATTGTTTAAAAGCTCACGGAAGTCAAATTGCCAAAAAACGTAGGCTATTGTAACAGTTCACACAAGACGAGAGCAGATGCAAAGATAGAGGGAAAATCAGAGACTTGGTAGTTGGTACACGAAACACCAAGAAAAGCATAGGCAAATCATTGTCTGTACGCGAACTCCAATCACCGAGAAAGCCTTGGTATGCGAACTCCACAACTGCAAGAAATCCCTAAACCAAGATGAGGGAAAATCAAAGACTCAGGGAATAGAAAAATCGATAGATGAATAGAGAAGAATTGAACCTTAACATAGAAGAATCGAGAGATGACGAGATGGAGATGATGTCGTCGTGTCGAGACCGAGAGTGATTAAGACTCTGAGAGTGAGGGAAGGGAATCGAGAGATGATGCTGTGGACTGCTGAGACTCTCAGACGACGAGATGAAGAAGAACTGAATAATCAAGATTGAGAGATGATGTTGTGCCTTTACTGAGACTCTTGAGACAGAGAGTGAGAGTCTACAGAGCGAGACAGATGATGCCATTGGCTTCAATCAAAATGGATTGGGGCATTGGGCCATGTGACCTGCCTAATCTGAAATTCGGTGACAATTTTTTTTTAAAAAAAAGGACGATGGCCTGTGACCGCTTATCCCAAACTCGATTGGACCTATTTTTACACAGACTTAAACTTCTCAGCTTAAGACCATTCATTTATAGGTAATTTCAGTCTAACTCGCGAGTTACAGTCTTTTTTTACAGTATTAACGGCAATACACTTAGGTCGTGTGTTTTGTAAGGTTTAATTTGAATACGAGGGAGCTTTTGCCTTTTGGGCTACAATTACAAGCTTGGTCCTCTTTATTTATAATTTAATCAGGTTAAGAATTTATGCACATGAAGCAAGTTAAAATTCATGAGTGACACAAGCCTCTAATGGACTTAACTAATTGGGTTTTTAGATAGCAGGGGTGGGTGGATGAGGGGATTTGCTAGGAATCTAGGGTGTTGTAGCGTGCTACAAGCTGAATTGTGGGGAATATACAGTAGTGTTGAGGAAGCTACAAAGCTATAGGTGGAGAAGCTATGGGTTGAAACTGATTCTTCATCTGCGGTGAGATTAATTGATGAAAGTCACCCTTATTTTTCGCTGGTAATGGGATCAAGATGAAGCTGAAAATGTTTCTAGAGGTGAAGATATCACATGCTCACCTAGAGGCTAATAGGGTTGCTGATTGGGTGGCAAGTGAAGGCATCAGGGGAGAATATGGCTGTTGGTTCTATGAGTAGGCACCGAGAGGATGAGATCAGCTTTGGTTGGATATGTTTGGGTCTCAACTTAGGCAACTAGCCTAGCATAGATTGAAGCCCGGGAAGGGTGTGCATAATGAGTATATCAATATTTGTGTCCAATCATAAACAATATGTTTGTCTCTTTGTATATTATTAAATCTAAAATTGAATGATTCAAATTTTAAGTGACAATTTTTTCTTTTTAAATATTAAAATCTAAACCATTTGATCTCTACTTTTGTTCTTTGAAGACAAGTAACAAATTTACTTGTTCGCATGCTTAACACATTGCTCAATCTGCCTAGGAAGTAGACAATAGCCAAAATCAAATTTCAATGTCTCAGTTTTAAGAAAGTTAATATTTCGTACCCAGTACATGCTATTGGACTGCGTAATTTGATTTGAGATTTATGAACACCAAACTCCCCCGGAAGGATTAGATTTAGAAGTTTGAAATGAATTATAATTAAAAATTGCAAATGATGAGGAAACATTAGAAACAAACAAGGTTTGAACTACTGTCATTCATAAATGCTTTCTATTTTACTATAATTAAAAAGAGAACAATGAAAAGAAAGAATTAGTGACGAAATGGGTCTATCAAGATCTTTCCTTCAGAAATTAAAAAGAGAAAAAAAAAACATTTAAGTAGCGTGATAAACGAATCAAGAGGTTAAAGGATATTATTTTCAACGGGAATATAAAACAAATTCAAACAAATCGCTTATAATATAAATTACCTTCTAGAAAAAAATAACAAAAAAAGGGTAAAGAATATTTTATTTTTTCACATGGTAAATGCAATTTATTTCCATATTCAATTTTAAAAATCAAATATTAATATAACGATATCCAGAAAGATTTGAAGGAATACAATTATACTATCAATACATCTGTATAAATGCACGCAAGGATTAATATAATCCATGTTATGCAAAAGAGAACATCCTATTGAAATAACCTTGTATAGACTGTTTAATAACGCCTGAGCTTAATTCTAGTCTTACAGGAGCCTTTAGTGCATTAAACTAGGAGCGCAGGTGGTGATACCGTCAATATCCGACATAAGAATACCTGAAAAAGCAATAATAATACATTCAATAAATAAACAATCAAATGTTCAACATCTGAAACTAAAGGGAATTCACAGATATATGAAGGCCACCTAAATAAATTTTTATGAGTAACAAATTTATGTGACAAAATTATGTCCACTAGATTATTAAAAGTTAGATAAATGACATAACTTATATACTGGTAACTTATTAATTTACTCGTACCATCGAATAACCCAACAAAAAATTATGTTAAGAGTCACATAAGACTTTCCAAGTGGCATCTATTATTTTTTAAGTTCCCTTAATTTTGACACAAGCTTGCTCACTTACAAATATGGAAAACCTATTTGAAATTCTATTCTCTAATCTCTATATGAATCAAGAAGGAGATTTGATTCTTTTCTCCTTTAAAGTAACTAGTGTAATCCTATTTCCTTTAACTTTGTACTGCCTCCACTGAGGGGAAATATAGGACTAGGATACGACAGCATAAATTTGATAGGAAACAAAATGCTGAGCCACCGAAAAATATACCAAAATACTATTCCCACTTTGGAGGACTCAATGTCACTGTGACCACCAAATATGTGCTTCTTGTCGCCCATACTTTTTGACTAATTATACGCCATGACATTAGGATATCTAAAAGTATTAGACAAAAAAGTTGAGCATTCGAATTTGTCCCCACAAGACTGCCAGGACATATGAATCCTCGTTACTTGGAAGGAAATGTAGAGAAAAGGAACATTTTCAAACAAGCCTCAAGGAGATTCCTCACTGCCCCACTACCCCAAAACCTACCAGCATCTGTCAATACTTTGATAAAAATAATCTGTCACCTACTACATCATTACTACTGATAAAATTATTGGATCAGCTAGTGAAAAAGGCAATCATAAAGTTCTTGAAATGGGAAAAACAAGGAGAACGGGAATAAAAGATTAAGAGCAAATAACATACCAAGATGATGCCTTTATGATCAAAATACAATAAAAATTTACCGTATGAAAGATACCCCAAAACCCCACCAGCATCTGTCAATACTTTGATAAAAATAATCTGTCACCTACTACATCGTTACTACTGATAAAATTATTGGATCGGCTAGTGAAAAAGGCAATCATAAAGTTCTTGAAATGGGGAAAACAAGGAGAACGGGAATAAAAGATTAAGAGCAAATAACATACCAAGATGATGCTTTTATGATCAAAATACAATAAAAATTTACCATATGAAAGATACATGACATGGTTAACATATATGGTGCAACTTTTACCTCTAATTTTCAAGCACAACAAAATCAATGGTGCATATTCTCAATCAGCCTGCAAACACCACAGAGAACATCAATTTCAGGAAAAGTTTTGCAGCTCGAATACTATATGATAGAATTGATATTAAGCAACCAAAAAATATATGTTTTTCTAGTAGGAATTCGGTAATTATATTATTACATGCTTCATCAATTTCAAGCACATCTCTGGTACAGTTCATATGGACAAGTGAAATAAATTCACTGAAGTAGTGTTTGTAAAAATAGGAAGATGAAAGGCAGAACTGCAAGATTGCAAGATATGTAAATTTCATCTGATTTTCCTTCTTATGTTTGAGTAGTGCAATTTACCACAAGTTTCAACCAAATTTATATGCAGTATAATGGCTAAAAAATATCTTGGAGATTTTAATCAATTTGCTGCTCCAAATTTCAAATTTTTCAAACTGCAACTCATCCTCCTTTCTTTTTCTTTCCTCCACTGCTTAAGCTCATCAAGATAGTAAGTACTGCAGGATCATGATGGTCTTGTTTGCAATTTTGCCATTCTCTGTTCAAACTATCAACTTTGGTTTCTTACAACTGTGAGAGCAACTGACAGATTATCACTCATAAAAATTCACACTTTAAAGGATGGGGCATGTGGTTTTATCATTGAACAAAATTCCATTTAATTATCTTTCTTTTCTTTTTTCCTAATTTTTCTTGTCTCAAAAGTATACAGGATGATCAGTGAATCATTCTATAGGAAGTTTTACATCACAAGCTGCCAGCAAAGCTTTATTTACATCACAAGCTGCCAGCAAAGCTTTATTCACATAATGCCACTAGTATAATATAGTGTACAGCTTATTGTATTAAAAATATCATTAACATACATCCTCGCTTAACAAGGGCAATGTCCATTTTCTAATTTATTTTTGATACAAAACGGAATTTATACATATAAACTTTTGACATGAACCGAACACAGCGGTTTACCTTCTCATTTTTTGGAGCAAAAATCGCCTTGACTGATTCAAAAACCTGATCAATAGGCTTTGCAGCATCAACCTAAGAATGAAACACTTGCCCTCAGTAAAAGAAAAAAAAGAACATACCAAAAATATGGTAAAAGAAGATAAATTTCTTTTAAAATAAAGAACAAGAAAGAAGATAAATTTCTTTTAAAATAAAGAACAAGAAAGAAGATAAATTTCTTTTAAAATAAAGAACAAGTTACCTTGCGAACTTTTCCCTTTGCCTCGTAATAATTAATCACAGGGAGACTAGACTCCAAGAAAACCCTAAACCGCTTCCTTATAGTTTCAATGTTGTCGTCTACTCTTCCCTGTATTATCAATTATCCATATACAAGTATAAGGACAACTAAACCGCTGAAAAGTATAAAAGCATAGAAAGATTTAGTAAGGAAGTCAAAAAAATAAAAAAATATTTAACCTGGTTTCTACTAAGGAGGCGCCTTTCCATCTCTTCTTCAGGACATTCAAAAAACAGGACGAATGCTGGCTCTATTCCAGTCTGTAAAGCCATAATGCATTTTGGAAGTTAACAGAAAATACGTTGATCTATTTTGGAAAACAACTAAAATTAAAGAAAATATAAGGAAAATGAAAACCTACCACTTTCTCGAATGCAGCACGGTTTTCCTCATTACGAGGAAAACCATCAATAAGAAATTTGTCATTGCCATCTTCCTGCATTGCTCGTTCCAGAAGCTTAATCGTTACCTCTGAAGGAACTATTTTCCCTTCTTTTATCATATTCTGAATCATTGTGCTGCCAAACATCAGCAAATAGATATACAAATAAGATCATAACCAGAATATACAATTCTCAAAGAATCAGTATAAGAAGATGCATATAAATCTTCCTGAATTAAAATTAGAATTAGACAGAGATGCTAGAAATGCTGGCAAAAAACTATAGCTTTGTACTTTAGTCTCTAGCCAGAAGCACCAAATCCTGGCAAACAAAGCGCACAAAAGAAAAAACTTCAAAGAAACCTAATTTATGCAAAACTAGAATCTATAATGATCAAGAGAAAGGACAAAACACAAATTTCTCAAAATGCATTATCAAGAAAAAGTAAGAAATTCACAAAATATTTCTAATAGGAATTGCTTTGATCTTATGTTTTCTACCCAGAGCATCCTCCAAGGTAGAAGAGTCTCGAGAAAGTTGTTATGTTCAGTGCACACTTCAATACTGACAAGTCGCATTCAGCAGTGATGGAACCCAAAACCAAAAAATAGTATTTTTGGGCCCATCAAGCAGTTATTTAACTGGTAAAAGTCACAGACATTAAAATCATCAACAAGAAAACCAGGTTTCTTAGCCATACAGCCAGAGGAGCATCTTCATGAGATTCTGAGTTCTGTAGTATAACTCTAACTTCGAAACTCAGGAAGGAACTAAACCTCATGCAAGCCTAGTGGCTACAACGATAATTTATTTACAAACTCAGCCTCACCTCCCTCCCTGGGGGAGAATATTACAACATTAGCACAAAAGTCAGACTTCGGTAAAGAATGGGGAAGACACATTTTTCTCTGCCAATATAAATTGTCCAGATCATGTTAGGAACATGATTTAGAGCAAACTGTCACCATTTTAATTACTCTACCACTAATAGTGACCATTTAGGACCCAAAAGAAAATGAACAGTGAGTGCACAACCAAATGGAGTTTTCACTTATGATTTTAAAGATAGAGAGGAAGGATGGGAGAGCTTCTCTATAAACAGTTCGTACAACAGGAATTTCAATCTTTCATTACTATGTTTAGATTATTTGTAAAAACTGTACCCATTTTCAGAACCAGATTTGATTTCTGCTCGCAGAAGATCACCAGCACTGAGGTGAGTATACCCAAAGTGTTGCACAATATTTTCACACTGGGTACCCTTTCCACTCCCCGGGCCACCTGTATGATTAACAGAGAAAAAATCAATTCATAAGTCAAAAAGCGTTCTCTGGAACATCTGAAGAAAATAAGGGCATAGGGGAAAAGTCAGAACCAATCTTGGACAGGAAAAAGAACTGAAAAAGGAACTGCAAATATCCTTTGCATGGTAAATTCATTAAGAACTTTCCACCACATGCATACCACAAAAACAGAAACAAAGATGCGGCTATGAAAATAGCTTTTTTTTTTTTCTTTATGGGTTGATCAGATTTTATGCTGTAAATGGGGGCCCGGCTATCCACAAACATAGATGACACCTTTCAACCGGTTCTAGCTCCTCAGAGAAAGAGCTATAACCATAGGAACTAGAGAAAACAAGACAAAGATGATCAGCAGGTCAAGAGATTTTCATATTTTCAAAAATTAATACTAGTAAGATATACATAAACCACTCACAACATTCCTTATGCTGCCCTTGAAGCAGGATAGTAAGAGAAAACCAAATTAAAAAATTTCAACAAGTTGAAGGATTTTCCAAATGACCTGCTATTGCAGCAAGTACAGCATGCCCACAAAATATGCCCAATCAAAGAATAAGAGAGTAAAGTATGAAACTTAATCATGTCAGTCACATGACAAACAGCATCAAAATACCATGCTTCCCTGGCTATGTTTGACTATTTTAAAAGGAAAACATTAAACATAGTATTAACATTTAAAATCTCACTTGCTTTCTATTTCTTTCTTAAAAGATTTAATCTTTTTCTTTTAAATAATCACATTATTCATCTCTTGGATGAAAATAAACTAGTCATATACTTTTGAATTCATAAGTTAAAGTTCTTCCCAACAAGAGCAACCAGTTTTCTGCAGCAACCCAAAACCAATTAACAGATTCAGATAGTAGTTATGAAACAGAAATGTTAAGAAAAGCTAAATGCATTAAAGAAAATTGTTCATCAAAGGCTTTAACCTTCAGTAGCAATGCACAATGACAAGAAGTAAGTCCTAATGCCAAATTTACATAAAACCAGATGTCTTGATTACTATCTGAAGGAAATATAGGCTGTTGTAAACTTGAAAATGTTGGTAAGCACTAGAACTACAACTAAGAGATTCAAGAGAGATTTACTGAATTATTAAAGGAAGACAAGTCTAAGCATATGGCTTTCTAGTGCCCAGACCATCTTAATTTACATATTAATAATTATGAATATACCTAAACAATTTTCAGGAGGGCAATGAGAGTCAATGCAAACCCCATAATAAGATAATAAGTCAACCAGTTGATATAATTCTATGCAGAATAAAATGTACTCAGTATACTTACAATATGGTATTAAATATAGTTACAGCACGACCACTTCAAATCAACAAATATTGTTTATTCAAAAAAAAAAAAAAAAGGCATAGAGGATATGACAACATGGGGGAAGATAGCAATCAGAACTATAGTGAGCTATCAGCTTGACCAATCTCACATTAAATTTAAAAGATTCTATAAAAGAGGGAGGGGGGGAGGACGTCAGAATTTCACTACAAGTCAATAACAGAATAGATAAATAAAGAAATACTTCATTGCTGCTCACCTAACACAAAAACAACTGTAGGCTTCTTCTCTAGGACGCTTCCATTTGCTCCCTTTTAGAGAATGAAGAACAGAAACATATATTAAAGAAAAAAAAAAAGGGAAAGTAAGACTTAAGATTAATCATGCAAAATAGTGATAGAATAAATGACTCATGTTTTGATTGTAATGAAGCTATAATTCTCCAGAGTTAGCAAAAAGATATTCCATGTCACATAACTGAAATTAGACTACAACTCAATTATCAGAGGAAGAGTTTAGAAGCTCCTTTCCCAGTGTCAGAGAGATTTACAATGGTTAAAAAGGAAAGAAATGAAAGAGAAAAGTTTCTCAAAGTTCAAACTTCAGGAAATCTATATGGCAGTCAGAAAAACAATAGTATCTTCACTTCAATTACATTTCCAAAAGAACCTTCCTAATTTCATAAATGCTAGAAGCAAATAACCAAAAATACCTTGTTTGCAGCTTCAACAACTGTTCCCATGAGTAGCGATTGAGCTATGTATCAAAAAGTATCTGCACAAATATTTAAAATGAAATATAATTATTTCCTCAAAAACTATCACATTAAGTAGGCCATTAATACAGAATAAAGGCCAATCATGAAATGCTGCAGAGCAAAATCATTGTTGAGGTTTCAACTGAATTTGATCTCATACATTTGTAATTCATGATTCCAATTGTCACATTCTTTCGCAGTAAGCCATTTGCAAAAATTCAGCTGATTCATAATGATATTCACTGTTCAGCAGATCAAGGCAGACAAATAATAATCTTGATAGATCCTCATATGAAAAAAATTCAGTTAGAGTGTCTATTTTAGATCTGGCCAAAAAGCCAACAAAATAACAGCTCTAATGTTCAGAGGTAGCATAAAATGCATGGCAAATTAACAAACAACTAAACGAAAACTATTTTTCTTCTAAAAAGAGGGCAGAAAAACTAGGAAAATGAAGATTTTAAAAGTTGAAAGAAGGGTCAACAATCCTCCCCCAAAAAAATCGAATGCAATTGTCACAAAATTTATCGATATCAAAAAAAGCAACAACAGAATGGTTCCTTCTGAACAGTATTAATTCTGCTCCGACAAAGAGCGTCAGTACACGAAATGGAAATTCAGAGATCCAAATCATTATTCGGATCTAAGCAAAATATGCAAAAGTAGAGGGATAAAAGCGAAAACTTTCAATGGGATGAGATCAATTAAGCCCGAATTGGTGAAAATGTCCTGAATTCAAAGAGATCCAAGAGATGCCAGCTAAATTCAAAGAGATTAAAGGAGCTTACCTTGAGAAAGAGAGAAACTATGCGAAAACAAATGAAAGATCTGAACTGAGAGGAGGGAGACACAGATGCGAATTTGTGCAAAGAAACTTGGCTCCTTAAATAAGAGAGAATAACGCCTTTCGTGGTCGTTTTGGTGGGTAGGGGTAACATCGGAAAGTTACATTTGTTAAGCGCGTGGTGCCAGCGTGAATTTAACGGCTACAACAATTCAGTCTACGGTGGCATTTTATATATATATATTTCTTTTTTCTTGATACCTTTACTGTTAGATTACCCGATTAAAAATATGATAAATACATGGCTGTTCAATTCAATCAAAAAATTTATCATTGATATATTTCAAACTTTTAAAAAAGTTTGTATGCATGTCTTCTTTTTAATGGAGAACTCTATAGCAATGATCTAAGGAACTATATATGAATTTTATGCAAACTAAATTAATTATTTGGTTTTTAAAACATTGTTTTAATAGAGTACTTGAAATCTTAAATGTCTTGATTTAGTCCATAAGACATTACGTTGATCTCAATTTAATCTTTTTTGTTGTTAAATAATTAAATTTATCATTGATATATTTCAAACTTTACATTGTCAAAAGTTGCTTGGACAAATAGAAAGGCAAAACTAAAACAAACATAATCTTTCAGAGATTAAATTAGAACACTTAATCTTTTAAGGACCAAATTGATTAATTTGTAATATTTTGAAGACCAAATTAATAATTTACTTTCCTTTTCTCTAAATTTGCAAAAATACATTCTTTTAATTTTGAGTGAACATACTCTTTGGTCCCTAAAAGATACAACCCGTTGGTCCCCGAAAGATTACCACTATATAGTTTGGTTGCCAAAAAAATCAAATTGTTATCCTTTTTGGCCCCTCCGTTAGTGCCATTACTTTTCTGCTAATAGAAACACTGATGTGTCTCGTTATCATCCAACGTGTCCCTCAAGTGTCCATGTGGCTTGTTGACTAGGCTACTTGGCAAGACACACTAACACTCAATCAAACAACATCATTTTATTGTGTGCCAAATTGGATAAGTGACAAATTGGTCCCAGAAGAATTTAAAATACCTACAAAATGGTTCTCAAAGGATTGACTAAATGAACTAAATGGTTCCAAAAAAATTTTAAACTATACACAATATGGTCCCCAAAAGAATTTTGAAGGCTAAACCAAGTCCATAGGCTATACATGCCACAATTATTGACCAATTTGCAATTTATAAAGATGTATTGGCCACATTTGAGGAAAAGTGTAATTACATATATGTCAAAATTGACGAAAATGAAATTGCAAGTGAAAGGCAACATTGTTGTGTATTCACCCTTTAACAAAACATTAGCAAACATGAAGCAACACAATTGTTAAGTGACATTTAACATAAACAAACAAATAGTCAACATCATTATCAATCTACATATATAATATGTACCCAAAAAATAGTGTCTAGTGTGTCACCACCATTGTCAACTCAAATATATGATATGTGCCCCAATACCAAAAACTATTTTAAGACAACAATACAAAAAAGTGTTCCAAAACAACAAGCAAATCCTATTAGCTAGATGAATATTGTCTACCCAAGTGTATATTGAAGTCCTTAATCACTTGTTTGAACACCTCAAGCCAATGGAATTCCATGCTAAGCTGCAAGGCTGCCTCACCATAGTCTACATCCTTGTTAAATTGGGCATACCTCCTTCGTTTGTTGTCTCCACCCTCATATTTAGATGATAGATGGGGATCCAACCCCTTTGAAGCATAATTGTTATCATCATATGACAAAGTTTCTATCAAAGTTCAAAATGGATTTCATGTGGCAGAACCTTAATCGACTACCATCTTTCCCTTTTGATCTCTTCCTCTCCTTTCCCTTTTTCCTGCAGTGCCCTCCATAATCTCATTATCTTCTTCTTCCAAAGATTCTTGGCTAGATCTATATGCTTTATCATCAGCATTATTGTAATCATCAAAGGATGACTCATCACTCTCTTCATTCTGCCTTCGATCTTTATCCCTCTAATATATGATTGAATACTCCTCATCATCCTCGTGTATTTGTCCCCTATTTGTAGCCACTTCAACACCTTTTTCTTTTCTAGTCATCATTGAAAAATCAAGAACAAGTCTTTAACAATGTTTATGTTTTTGTTGATATTTTGTTAAGGGTGAATACACAATGGTGTTGCCTTTCACTTACAATTTAATTTTCATCAATTTTAGCATGTATGCAATTACACATTGCCTCAAATATGGTCTATTACATCTTTACAGGTTGCAAATTGATCAATTTTGGCATGTATAGGTTAAGGACTTGATTCAATCTTCAAAATTCTTTTGGGAACTATGTTGTGTATAATTTAAAATCTTTTAGGGGCCAATTAGTCCATTTGGTCATTTTTTTTCAAGGACCATTTTATGGGTATTTTGAAATCTTTTAGAGAGTAATTTTTAACTTAACCAATTTGGCACACAATAAAATGAAGTTCTTTGATTGGATGCCAACGTGTTTCACCATCTGGACGTACAAAGATAATGTGGTGTGCATTAGCAAGCCACGTGGACACTTGATGGATATGTAAGGTGATAACCGAACACATCATCGTTTTTATTAGTAAAAAATAGATGACACTGACAAGTGGACCAAAATGTATAACGATTTATTTTTTGGGTTCCAAACTATATAGTGGTGATCTTTTAGGGACCAACGGGACAAAAATTATATCTTCCAGGGATCAAAAAGTGTGTTTACTCCTTAATTTTTGTCTTTGTCCTTAATTTTATCAAATATTTTTTATTCCTTAATTTAAATTAGCTCTAATTTGTTCTCTTAACCTTCTTTCAAATTTCAATTTTGTCTTTTAAATTAATTTTATTATAATTGAGTTTCTTAACTTCAACTCCACTTATGTTCTATAGCCGGTCTCAAGCCCGGGTAAAGGAAGAGGGTTGTGTTAGATCCTTGACAGCCAACGTAAAACTTTGTCGAAACTCTCATGTACATGGATCAACAATGATATTGTGCTAATGTTAGGACGTTGCCTGTAAGCAACGCATTGTATGGCTCAAGTATAGTCATAATTGAGCAAGAGCCGCTGTATCGACGCCAGAATGTAGTGTTAAATGAGCAAGAGTTCCCGTATGTTTTTGGACGAATATAGGTAAAGAAGCTAGTCTAGGAGAGTAAGATCAAGATTGGTATGTGAAATATTAGGACCATGACAGGAAAATCCATGGAGGCAGTTAACACCATGAAGCGCAGAAAAATTAACATCTTGTACCTGCAAGAGACTAAATAGGTTGGAGAAAAGGCTAAGATGTTTGACTGTTCAGGATTTAAGTTTTGGTACACAGGAAAAGTAAGGATTAAGAATGGGGTTGGTATTATGGTTGACAAGGAATGAATGCCAAATGTGGTGGAGATAAAAAGGATTAGGGACAGGATCCTATCCTTAAGAATAATTATTGTAAAGGATACTATCAATATCATAAGTGCCTATGCATCCCAAGTAGGAACGGAAGCACATCTTAAGGAAAAGTTTTGGGAAGATTTGGAAGGGTTGGTTAGAGGCAAGAGGAGAAGATTTTTATTAGGGGAAGGGGGACCTTAATGGCCACATAGGGAAAGAAGCAGGACAGCATGTGAGGGCTCATGGTGGTTTTGGTTTTGGTTTTGGAGAGGTTAATGAGGAAGGACAATCTATACTTGATTTTTCAGTGGCTTATAATTTCAAGATTGTCAACACTTGCTTTAAAAAGCGAGAAGAGCATTTAATCATATATAAGAATAGAGCCTCAAGGTCACAGATTGACTTCTTTTTTGTAAGGAATCCAGATAGAAAAATCAATAAAAATTGTAAAGTGATCCTTGGGGAACTCGTGGCAACTCAACATAAGGTTTTGGTCTTTGACGTGCTCATTGAAGGTCAAAAAACAAAGTATCGACAAGTGATGAACCCTAGAATCAAGTGTGGTAGCTAAAGGGGAAGAAACAACAGACTTTCAAGAGGAAACTATTGGAGGAAAGAGCCTGGGAGTCGCAAAAAAGTGTTAACATCATGTGAGATGAAATGGCCAATAAGGTTAAGAAGGTTTCTGAAGCATTTTTAGGAGAATCAAAAGGTTTTGGACAAAGAAATAAGGAATCTTGGTGGTGGAATGAGAGTATTCATGAGAAGGTCAAATATAAAAGAGAATGCTTCAAAGCTATATATTTGTGCAATAACATGAAAAATTGGGAAAGGTATCAGAAAGTTAATAAGGAGAATAAAAAAGTAGTAAGTGAAGCTCAAACTAAAGCGTTTGAAAAATTTTACAATAACTTAGGAACAAAAAAAGGGGAACAAAAGATTTATAAAATTGCAAAGAAAAGAGAAAGGAAATCTAAAGATTTAAATCAAATAAGATGTGTTAAGGATGAATGAGGAAAAGTTTTGGTTACAAATGGAGATATTAAAAACAAATGGGAGGGTTACTTTCCCAAGCTTTTTAATGATGGAGTAAGGTCAACTAGTGATATGAATGATTTAACAACCCAAGAGGGCGAACAAAATTTAGCTTTTTATCTCAGGATTAGGGTTGTTGAGGTCAAGGAAGCTCTTAGGAGAATGGATAATGGTAAAGCCGTTGGCTCTAATGGTATCGCTATCAAAGTTTGGAAATGTTTAGGTAAATAAGGTATTATTTGGCTAACTAATCTAATTAATAGGATTTTACGGTCCAAGAAAATGCCTCAGGAATAGAGAAAAAGCACTTTAGTGCTTATATATAAAAATAAAGGGGATATCCAAAATTACGCAAACTACTGATGGATTAAACTTATGAGTCATACTATGAAATTATGGGAAAGAGTGATTGAACATAGGCTAAAAATTGAGATAGGTATTTTTGAGAATCAATTTAGTTTTATGCGAGAGCGGTCCATTATAGAATCTATTTATCTACTAAGGGAGTTGATGAAAAAGTATCAAAATAAACAAAAAGACTTGCATATATTTTTTATTGATCTGAAAAAATATTATGACCGAGTACTGAGAGAAGTTTTGTAGAAAGTCATGGAAAATAAAGGTGTTCGTGTTGCTTATATTGGAGATATAAAAGATATGTATGAGGGGGCAACAATGAGAGCGTTTAGAGGGGAGACTAGAGACTTTTCTAATAAGAATGACCTACATTAGGGATCATCTTTGAGCTCTTATTTATTTGTCCTGGTTTTAGACGTTCTGACAGAATACATTCAAGAAGAAATCCCCAAATGCATTTTTTTTTGCAGATGATATTGTCTGTATGGCAGAGTCAAGGAAAGAGATTAACTCTGAACTTGAGTTATGGATATGTACTTTAGAATCGAAGGATTTTCGTTTGAACAAGAGTAAGACAGAATATATGTACTGTAAGTTTAACAAGTGGCAAGCTAGAAATGAGTTAGAGGTTAAAATTAGAGACCATGTTATACTGCAAGTGTCAAAGTTTAGGTATCTGGAATCAGTTATACAAGATGGCAAGGGAATCAATAGAGATGTCACACATAGGATATAAGCTGGGTGGATGAAATGGAGAAAAGCATCAGGAATTATGTGTGACCGAAAAGTAGCTAATAAGCTCAAAAGGAAGTTTTATCATATGGCTATAAGATCGGCAATATTATATCGCAGTGAATATTGGACAGTGAAAGGACAACAAGAACACAAAATTGGGGTAGCAGAGATGAGGATATTGAGATGGATGTGTGGTCATCTAAGATAAGATATGATCTGTAATGATTGTATACAAAGTAGAGTTGGAGTGGCACCTATTGAGGACAAAATAGTAGAAAATCGTTTAAGGTGGTATGGTCATATTCAAAGAAGACAATTGGAGGTACCAGTAAGAAGGGTTGAGCAGATGGTATGGAGTCCTGTGAAAAAAGGCTGAGGAAGACCAAGAAGGATACTTGGAGAAGTCATTGAAAGAGATATTTTGATGAATGGAATACTTAAAGAATTGGTCATTGATAGAACTCACTGACATTGTGCGATTCATATAGCTGACCTCACCTAGTAAGATAAGACTTTGTTGTTGTTGTTGTTTAAGTTTCTTAACTTCACAAAACTACTCAAATGTTTGTTTACATAATCCACAACAGAGGAAGGAAGGAAGAAGATAAGAAAAGTAAACAAACATAAGAGTTTCTGAAACTAGCATACAAAGGGCCTATTTGGTTTAGACATTTCTTATTTCTATTTTCACTGAAAAATAGAAAATGGACTTGAAATGTATTTGGTTGAGTTATATGGGCCCAAATCTGAAATACCAAAAATATATTTTTAGAATTTCATTTTCAAATTTTCGAGATGCGAAAATGAAAAAGTGAAAACAATATGGCATTTTTGAAATTATAATGAAAATATAGTGGTAAACTTGTAATTATAATAAAAACATGTTTTTGGCTCTGAACAACACTTAAGTTCTCTTCCTCTATAACAAGTCTCTTCATCCTCTTTATTTGTCAATAAGCAGCAAGCAACAATGTGCTTTGCTTCAGGTTTGTGGATTTATCAAGCTTTATCACTCTAGTTTGTCCTCTTTATCGCAAAAGGTGATTGAAAGTAAGTTGAAAGAGAAAGAGTGAAAGGAAAATGGAGAATTTTTGGCAGAAAAGCACAACGGAGGGGCTACAATGGCAAGAGACGATTCACAATGGCAAAGAAAAGCATAGAGCGCGGGTCAGTGATAGAGAGAATACATCGATTGAGGTTTGTGGCATCAAGAGATGAGCTCCTCAATTTTTACTTCCTTTTTTCCAGTCCTACTCCTAATCTAAACCTCAATCTTGTAGGTATGATCCTAAATTTCTTTAGTTCTTTATTCGAGAATCTTGATCTGTACATGTTGTGATCCTTTTTGTTCATTTTCTCATTATTATACTCGAATGGCCAATCCTTAATAAATCTAATTCTTGTCATATATGCTTCGGTTCAATTTTTTATTAAGATATCGATTCCTTACTATGTTAGAATCCCTCATGATCTAGACTTTATGAAAAAAGGATTTATGATAAATCTTGGCATTAACTCGATCCTCTTGAACCATATTCTGAATTAAGTGGTTTACTAGTTGCTACGCGGATTGTTCTGATTTAGATGCATTTTGCTATACATCAATGCTTATCTTTTCTATAGTTTCAAGAAAGCAAATAACTAATGTGTTCTTTTAGGCTTTTGATTAGATTCACTATTATTTGTGAATTGTGAATACCATTATCAGGCCATGTTTTATCCAAAGAATTGATGCAAAACATACTACTTAGGATATTTAAGTAAACGTTTGCATGAGTTTGAAACATTATAATTCTTAGTTTAGAAATTATAATTGTTGTTGTTTGCTATTATAAGGGTTTATAATTGTATTTGGGATCAAGATTTTAACATCTTTAAGAGTTTCACATAGTGTTCTAGGAATGCCTTCCATGGTGATTTTTGAACCACTCACTACTGCATTCTCTTCTTGCTCTTATGAATCTCTAGTCACTGCATGTGGATTTTAATGAATCTAATATATGCTCTATTTTTGGATTGTTTTATTGGTGATTTGTTTATCTATATTAATTTTGTTTGTAGCTTAGGACTCATTTGATTCAATTGCTTTTTTTTTTTTAGAGTAACACTAAGTTAAGGACAAGCATTTATGAGTTTGGGCTAAAAGGAAACTGGATCTTAGTTTTGTTGACTTATCTAATTGCAGAAACCTTATTAATACAACTAGGAAGATGAATGCCAAGATGAAGATAAGTTGAGAGCTTTCCTTCAGCCATTGAAGCAAAACCATTTGATGGAGTTAGAGTTACTTTAAAACACAAGCGACTAAATAACATTAGAACTTATCAATTTCAAAGTAAGAATACAAAGTGGGTAAGAATGGGTGGTTAAGAAGTCCAAGAATCTCCTTTTTCTATTTTTGCTTGCAGTAGCTTATTTCTACTTGTAAGAGATACCTTGTCCATTACTTTCATGGCATAATAGGTCCTAGTTCCCCTATGTTCTACAAGATATACACTTCCAATATCTCCATACCCAAGACGCTTGATAAGCCAAAAATGGGAAATATTAAGAAGGGTGCCCCAAAAACCATGTTAATAACATTCTGTCTTACAAAATGAGTATATCTATAGTTTGGATTAAATGATTTATTTATTTTGAAAAAAAAACTGTAATGTGCATGTTTTGGAGCACTTCAATTTGATGGATTGAATCATATATGAGAAGTTGTGAGTTATGTTCCTAATCTTTTCTCTTCTTTTCCTTTTAATATGGTGTAGGATATATCTTGCTATAATAGTTGGAGTTTCATTATTCCTTTTGTTGTGACTAATTCTTTTTTTTTCTCTCTCTTCTTCTAATACATATACTATGATGAAGTTTATTTATCCTTGTCATTTTAAAATTTTCTTGATAAATGGTGTGCATATTGTTGATGTTGAGGATGAAGGTTCTAAGGAGGGTGGGAGGCAATTAGTTCAACAAGTTAATGTCGATGAAAAGAGCCAAAGATATTGAGATCAAAAAAACTAGAAGCATATTTGGAACAATGGGCTGAAATATTGAGTGCAAGGACAAAGGCATCTTATCCGTTAATTCTATTTAAAATTGGAAATTGCCTTTTTCATTCATTTTGTATCTTCTTGAGGTGTATGGGCAATGTAATACCCATTGTTTTCATGTATATATGTTGGGTTATTCTCCCATATGCTTGTATGTATGCATACGCCTTAACCTTAATGGATCTATTAGAATATGCATTGATGGATAAGTGTCAAATTTGATGCGTAGCGCATATGTGCTTATGTTTACCTTGTTAATGTGTGGGTTGTTGCTTTGAAATATTTGTGGAAGCATGATTAGGTGTAGGGACCTTAAGAAGGACCAAAATGAATGAAAAAGGCAATTTTTAATTTTAAATGGAAATAACGGATGAAATGGAACTACATTGAGAAATAGTGTGGTTGACTTGTTGCAATGTGGTAATTTCAGTGGTTGTGTGATTAGGGTGCTCACATAATTAATTTAAGAGAAGAAATTCCTAATGTTGCCTTAGGTGTCACAATGCTTTTGTTCATCAAGGAATGACAAATTTGTAAATAGGGCACCTGCACAACACTAAAAGGGCCACATCAATAATTTTTCTCTAAGTCCCACACCACTTGCTATCTCTTTCATATTCCACTTCCTTTCACGCCATCTTCACTTTCTCCTTCACTAAGTCCACACATCTATTAGCTCCTCAAGCCTTCAATGAGATTCATGGCAACCCCAAAGCATTACACGGCTTAGGGTTCACGAATTTGAGGTGAGAATTTTAGTGTTCCTTATGTTCTTCTCCAAAATATTTTGATATGGAACCCAAAGTTAAGAAAAGGGGAGGATTTGGCTTAATCGTAATGTTCTATGCTATAAAACCATTTTCCCATGATCCTAGGATAGTTTGGGAACATCATTTGAGTGGAAGAATTGATTTTAAAATGGTTTTTGTGGAGGGGATTAGGTAAAACAAAAATGTGAATCCTAAATGTGAAATTTGAACCTCAATGAAATTCTCAAACTAATACTAAGGATTTAATGTTTTCGAAGACTTTAGGCTATTAGAAATGTGCATTTGATTACCCTTAGAATGATAAATTTTGTTGAGAAGGATTTGGTATCATGGAAAGGGATTTTGGAGGCAAAACATAGTAAAGAGCAATGCACCTGATGTGCTATTATAGTGCGCTGCTACCCCTAAGTGCAGAAGGCCAACACTTAATGCTAGCCAAACAGCACATTCACCCAAAATTCTAATTTTTAGGATCTTTTTGTTCTCTTTTCATGAATGAACCTTTAGGATATTTTCCTAATTATCTTGCATTATTCAATCTTTGATCAAGATGAAAGAAAACAATAATTTTAGCTTGAAGAAAGGTAAGTAGCTAACCCTACTTTAATTATTGTGTAACTATTATGGTAATGTGTTGGATGCATGATGTATAAGAATGGATGAGGCCTCAAAAAGGTAATGTGGAGACACCCATTTGTTGGTAATGTTGAAAATGCCCTAGCATAGAGTATACGAATAGGGCAAGTAACCCGATATGTTGTGTATATGTTTGCTTGATGTAAACCCACTTGGTGATTGTATGCCGAGAATATATCTGACTTATGGGGAGGTTAGACATAACGGTAGGATTATGTGTGGTATTGGATGGACTAGATAAGAACTCACATATGGGCGATGTTTCTATTAGTAATATGAGTACTTGTTGCTTATGAAATTAGGTTAAGACTTATATGTCTAGTATTGTGAAATGGAAACTTGTATGTACAAGTAACTTGGGTGTTTGCAACTCAAATAGTAAGAACCCGAGAATGTGTATATATATATAACCATACATAGAATATATGCAGTGAATTGTCTGAATGTATAGATTTGAACAGTTGACCCATGTATGTTTATATATATATATATATAGATACATATTTGGCAATTTGAAAATATTTTTGCAAGATAATGGAGGGACTGGGATAGGTATTGTCGTACTATGATTAGATGTAACATAGGTTAGTATTGATCATCTTGAGAGATATGTTCTCAAAGCTCAACTTGCTAATGTGAAATCATCTCGTATGAGCATATGACTCGTAGATGAGCCTATTTAATTATGACTTGACTTGTGGCTCTTATATATGTTATGTACGATAGGTGGTTGTGGTTGATTATCTTATGGGATCATAGACCCATGTGGATGAAACTATGAATGATTGATCCGTGGGAATGCATGCCGATGTGAAAGACTCTTGAGTGAAGAATCTATGAGAATGAAGATTCACGTAGATGAAACTCTTGAGTGATGAACTCATGGGAACGCAAACCCGTATGGATGAGACTTGTGGATGAATGGTCCATAGAGATATAGACCCATGTGATAGAACTTTTAAGTAATGAATCTGTAAGGACGTAGGCTCACATAGATGGAGCTCTTGAGTGGATGAGATTGTTTGATTGTGATTTTGATTTAGATTATTATACATGTTATGCATGGTATGTGCTTGTAGTTAGCCATCCCATGGAATCATAGACCCATGTGGATTAGATTGTGAATGAATGGTTTGTGGGAATACAGACCCATGTGACAGACTCTTGAGTGATGAATCTATGTGCAAGGTTGGCAATAGAGCGAATCAGGGAAGGTTTTTCGATACCCGTTCCCACCCGCACACCTTGACATTGCCCTATCCCCACCCCATTGCTTTGCGGGTTTTTTTTTATTTGGCCCCATACCCAAACTCGCATATTTTAAATACCAACCTTGCACCACCCCAAAACTTTACCACATGTAGGGATGGCAACGGGGCGAATCGAGGTGGGTTTTTCAATATCTGTCCCCATCCTGCACACTTACCCTCCACCCTGTCCCCGCAGGGTTTTTTTGGTTTTGCCCTATCCCCGAACCAGTGGGGAATTTCAATACCCTGCCCTACCCCAAAATCATGTTATTGAGTGCCTTTTTCTCATACCTGTACCTGAACCCCAAATGCAACCTGTAACAGTTAACAATATATTTTTTTTTTAGGTAAGAAAAGGAAATTCATTAAGAGAAATACAAGATTTCATACAAGATTAAACAACAAGAACTACAAAAACTGAAATAAAACAAAGGAGCAACAGACCACAAATAAGCAACATGAAAAACAATATAATTTTTAAACATAACATTCATAAACTTATCATAACAAATCTCATTCACAATACTCAACAAAATCAATTCAAAAAGCACAATATTCATTAATTTATTAAGATAAACATCAACATTAAAAAAAAGTCTCATTCACAAATCTCTAAAAAATTATCATGCTTGAAATGCTTTATCTAAAAAGTTGTCATGCTTAACTGCTTCATCAATTCCATTCATACACACTTGAGCACTGCACTGAGCATGCATTCCAGAAAGGACCATTGCATTTGAGATGGCAAATAGGTTTGATCTTTAAAAATAAAATAACCAATATGTTAATGCACCAAGATAAATGGCCAATAGTGTACTCTTCATCAATTGCAAAAATTGGTAATTGTAATATTCGTAATTGCAAATATTCGTAAGTTTTTTTAAAAAAAGAAATCATACAATTTTTTTTCAAATATATATATATATAGTATATTCTTTAACCCATCAAATAGCATGTAACAGGTCCTTGTGTCTCATAAACACAACTTGCCTTTGTGCTTCAACCTCACTAAATCTCAAATGATTTGACATTGCATAGGACCAAACAGAGGGGTCAATGTAGCTCATTCTGATCTCAGCCCCTATATCACTTGTTCTAGTATCTTATTCTTAAAATTTCTATGCTTACCTTAATCTCGGCACTATTTATCTTTGAAATGTTAATAGTTATTCCAAATAGAAACAATTTACATATCCTTTAAAATTTCCTAGTTATTCTTGTCACCTAAATTTTCCTGACAAATTTAAGTTTGCTACACCATCCATATACTTAATAAAGTCATACCATTGTAAATTAAGTAACATAGCAATATCATAACTGTATACAAAAAAATTTATAAATGAACATTTAATTTTTACATACAAATAATGAAATATAATTTAGCCAGCTAAAATTTCAAATAAAGAAACAAGATTTCAAAAATAAATTACCCAAATGAAGAGAGTGGCTACCATCTGGTTAAACCAATCATCTGAATCATATATCAGTAACTTCTGCATTAATTGATAAAAAATATTATTAACTCTCAATTTCTATGTGAAATTTAAAAGAGTCAAAATATCAAACATTTAAATTATACCTAAACATTTATTATCTATCTCCACGTCATCATTAATAGTAGCATAACATTGAGATGTAGATGTGCCATCATCTATGAAAAAATTTAAAGTTTAAAAGAATCAAATACTAAATTAATGTAAATTAAATAAATATTATTTAAAAAAAGAAAGAAAAATAATTGTGTAACCTTTTATTTCCATAGCCAACAACCAATTTTGAGTACACATTAAAGCTTCCAATGTCTTTGGATGCAACCTATTACAATAAGGGCTCACCAATCTACCATTTATACTAAAAGCATATTTTGAAGCAAGTGTAGATACTGGAATGGCTAGCAAGTCTCTTGCAGTTGCTTGAAGAGTTAGATATTTAACACCATTAAGTTTCCACCAAAGCAAAATATCAAAGTCAGTTGATTGTGACAAAACTTCTTCTTCTAAGTAATGATTCCACTCTGTTCTAATATAAGAAATTCTAGATCTCTTCTTATTTCTCACAAACTGGTCATAACTGGTCAAGTGTGTTATCTGATTGTCCACAAGATTCATCTTCCCCAAATGAATTTAGCCTTAGTTGATATTCACTCACCAAATCATAATATAAATGATGAATCACATCAACTTGATTTGACGAATCACTACCATAAATTTGGAGAAAATAATACTCAAGTAAATTCATCTTATATCTAGGATCTAAAACTGCAGCAACTCCCATAATGCCATGAATCACATCTCAATATTCTTCAAATTTACCTAGCATAGATGACGCCATATTCCTTATAACATCCATTGGAGATTTTAGCTAATCATTCAATGATAGTTTTATCTTACAAATTTGAGAAAAATACATATTGGCTGTAGGATATTTTGTTCTTTAAAATAATTCAGTAACATTATAAAAAAACCTCCAATCGTTTGCATACATCTTTTGCTAATTCTCATTCATCTTCACTAGGCTATATCTTGTACTTATAGTCCCATTGTTTCAAGCGAACAAAAACATCCTTATACATTATAGTAACTTGAAGCACTAAGAATGTTGAATTCCATCTTGTTGGACAATCAAAAGTTAATTTCTTAGTAAAAGCAATGCGTAATTGTTTAGCAGTTTGTTCAAACTTTTCCTCTCTTTTAGGTGTTGCATCCCAATATATCACACTGTCACAAATCTTTTCAATCCCTCTTTTAATCACTTCTAGTCCTTCTTTCACAATAAGATTCAAAATATGTGCACAACAACACATGTGAAACAAATGACCATGAGATATTAATTTTTCAAGTGGTAACTTGTCCAACAATAATTGCACTAAAGCATCATTAGTGGAACAATTATTTAAAGTAGTTATGGACAATTTTGTGGCAATATTCCAATCCATCAAAGTATCAATCAATGCTTCACATAACACATCACTTGTGTATGGGCAAGGGACATAAACAAACCTAAATAACAATAAAGTTTGAATTAAATTAATTGATATTTTCATATAATTTCTAAAATGTAATTAATGAAATTTTAGCATATGAAACTAAGAAGTGTACCTTAATATTCGACTTTATAGTGTTCACGAGCTATCAATAAAGTGAGATGTGATAGCCATGTATCCCTTCTTTTGGTTGGAAGTTCACATATCAGTTGTGATTACAACTCTACCTTCATTTTTCTCCAACATCTTCATTGTTTTTGATTTTTCAACGTCATAAATATTCAAAATGTCACCTTTCACGGTGTTGCAAGAAGGAATTTTGAATAAAGGTTGAAGAGAATTAGAATATCTTTTGAATCTCATGTGCTCAACCATGCTAAGAGGATATTTATGCAAATGAATAATAAATTAACCCAACTTTCAGCAAAGAATCTAAATTCCTATATAAATGGTTTTTACTTTTTAACCATTACCTATAACCATTTATATATGGACAACTTGGAATATGAGTGTAATAATCAAGATGCACAAATTGCAATGGTTGATTGATGAAATTAAAGTTATATACTTCAAATGTAACACTGATGATATTCAATTCATTTGTTGGAACCACTTTCATCTACCTCCATGACTTTCCTATAAAGAAAATAAAAATAAGAAAAAACCAAACTTTTTTACCTCTATGACTTATGTCTCTTACCAAATGCATTTTATATTCAACTCTGGTTTTAGTTAGTCATCTACAAATGAATATCTAACTCCAATATCTAATCTTTTACATGAAAGAATACTCTTACATGTCTTTAAAAAATAATCTCAAGTAATTTTATTAATCACTATCAAACTAATATTGAAAACATTTAACATATCCTTAACTAATTAACTGAAACTTTGAACAACTTTGGGAGAGTAGCTGGAGCAACAAGTTGCTTTGAAGCTAATCATTATATTAGCAATAGATTAGGGTATTTGTAGGTTGCTTTCACAAGTTTTGTCTTGCTTGTTGCTTAGGCCTTAATTTTGGGTTAGAGAGGATGAGGAATAATAGAAGGGAATATTCGCCAAGGTTTACGATAAAATATATTAATGATGATACATAAAGTAAGGAATGATAAAAAGATGTTTGGGAGGAAGGGGAATTGGTGTTAATTTTTCTAAAATTTGTGCATTAGTATTGTGTTACCTTAATAAACTAATTTGTTTGGTTCCTAGAAGCCAAAAGTCAAGGTCACATGATCCACTCTATGATGAAATGGAGTGTAAATTTGAAGCAATTTTATTCCTTAAATGTTTTTTTTAACTATCTTTAACTCAATACACTTTGTCTTTGATCACTTTCATTAAACAAAGATGCTATACGGGTACATATATAAATTAAATTGTCATTAGATTGATCTTATAACATATTTACTATTTTAGCAATTGGTAGAATTATGCATCTTCTACGGTTCTACCATGATATCTAAAATATTAAAAACCATATATATAAAAAGCAATAGTGAACAGGCATTCAACTAGACCGGGAAATATCCGCCTCTCATTTGTTATTATACTCATTATAGTATCATATTACAAGAAAAACCATTTGACCAATAAATTAACATAAGCTATACCTGATAAAGATTATGATGTTAAAGCAAAGGAAAAATAGAGAGGTTGAGGACGTTACTGGATTTTTCAATGTCTGCATCAGACTGTTTACAGGGGAGTATATCAATCAGCAACATTGGCCTATTTCTTCACCGGTTGAAGAGACGGATCGTCCAGTGGCTTGTTTCATTAATGGAGCTAAGATGAGCTAAGGGGGGAATGGCAAAGAAATCACTAAATGAGCTGAGCAAGAAGAAGAAGAAGGCCGAAGAAGATGTCGTTGTGTCAAGGATGGTGAATCTGTCGAGCTTGAGCACAACATCACAATCTCATAGATGGAGATAGCGACTTGGCGAGTACTGAGTAGCAGAGTAGGGTAACGAGAGGAATGGCCAAAATGGAGTCTAGAAGATTGAAGAACTAAATCAGAATTTCATACATCTTACTTTACTTAGCATATGAAACCCTAAAACTTTATATATTGATTTATATTATATATATATATATATAATGTTTGGGGCGGGGAAGACATTGACCCATCCCTGCCCCGAACCCACAATAGCATATTCGGGGAATCCCTGAACTTGCCCTGTTCCTTGGTCAAACATTGAATAACCTGACCCGAACAGGCCGGGCCAACCGGGTTTGGGTGGAAATTGCCATCCCTAGCCACATGTGGGTTTTGCCCTATACACCAGTACCCATACCTGCCCCACAACATTCAAAAACATAATTTTTTTAACAACATAACATTCATATATTTGTCATAACAAATATCATTGCACAATATTCAACAAAATAAATCCAATTAAAGCATAATATTCATCAAATTGTTAATATATCCACACATCAACATTTTTTTTTTAAAAAAAATCTCATTCATATTTGATCAAGGAATACCTAGGACAAAACTAACTAAGATGATCACTGTGCATGAATATCTTCTTAGCATGTTTGAGCATATAGGATTCAAAAGATTTTCTAATTCTCTTCAACCTCTATTCAAAATTCCTTCTCGCAACACTGTCAAAAGTGATATCTTGAATATTTATGATGTTGAAAAAGCAAAGACAATGAAGATGTTGGAGAAAATTAATGGTACAGTTGCAATCACAACTAACATGTTGACTTCTAATTAGAAGAAGAGATACATGGCTATCACAACTCACTTTATTGATAGCTCGTGGACATTACAAAGTCAAATATTAGGATACACTTCTTAGTTTCATATGCTAAAATTTCATTAATTATATTTTAGAAATTAGATCAAAATATCAATTAATTTACTTCAAATTTTATTGTTATTTTGGTTTGTTTATATGCCTTACCTACACACAAATGATGTGTTATGTGAAGCATTGATTTAGAGTTCGATGAACTGGAATATTGATACAAAATTGTCCACAATCACTTTAGATAATTGTTTTACTAATGGTGCTTTAGTACAATTATGTTGGACAAGTTGCAACTTGATAAATTAATATCTCATGGTCGTTTGTTACATATGCATTGTTGTGTGCATATTTTGAATCTAATTGTAAAAGGCATACTAGAGGTAATTAAGGGAGGAATTGAAAATCTTCGTGATAATGTAATATATTGGGGTGCAACGCCTAAAAGAGAGGAAAAGTTTGAAGAAACAACTAAGCAATGGCGTATCCATTTTACCAAAAAAACTTAGATTTTGATTGTCTAACAAACAGAATTCAGCATTCTTAATGCTTCAAGTTGCTATAATGTACAAAGATGTTTTTGTTTGCTTGAAACAATGAGACTCCAAGTACAAGACATTTCCTAGTGAAGATGAATGGAAATTAGCAAAAGAAGTATGCAAACAATTAGATGTTTTCTAATATTGTTATTGAGTTGTTTTTAAGAACAAAATATCCCACAACCAATATGTATTTTTCTCAAATTTATGAGATAAAACTATAATTGAATGAATGGCTAAAATCTCCAATAGATGTTATAAGAAATATGGCATCATCGATGCTAGAGAAATTTGAAAAATATTGGGATGTGATTCATGATATTATAGGGGTTACTGCAGTTTTAGATCCTAGATACAAGATGGCTTTACTTGAGTATTACTTTCCCTAACTTTATGGTAATGATTCATCAGATCAAGTTGATATGATTCGTCATTTATGTTATGATTTTGTAAGTGAATATCAACAAAGGCTAAATTCACTTAGGGAAGATGAACATTCTGGACAATCAAATAGCACACTGTTTGTAGATGATAAATTGAATGGTTATGACTTATTCATGAGAAAGAAGAAAAAATCTAGAACTTCTTATATTAGAACAAAGTTGGATCATTACTTAGAGGAAGAAGTTTTTATATTTTACTTTGGAGGAAACTTAATGGTGTTAAATATCCAACTCTTCAATCAATTGCAAGAGACTTGCTAGCCATTGCAGTATCTATAGTTGCTTCAAAATCTACTTTTAGTACAAGTGGTAGATTAGTGAGCACTCATCGTAATAGGTTACACTTGAAGACATTGTAAGCTTTAATGTGTGCCCAAAATTGGTTGTTGGCTATGGAAATAAAAGGTTACACAACTTTTCCTTTCTTTTTTCTAATAATATTTATTTTTTACATTATTTTATTATTTATTTTTTAAACTTAAATTTCTTCATAGATGATGACACATTTTCTGCAAATAGTTATTCCACTATTAATGATGACATGGAGATATAAAATAAATGTTTAGGTATAACTTAAATGTTTGATACTTTGTCTCTTAAATTTCATATAAAAATTGAGAGTTAATAATATTTTTTCATAAATTAATGCATTTGTTATGAACCTTGATGTATAATTCAGATGATTGGTTTAAGTAGAAACTTATAGGTAAATTCAAACTCTTTCACATTTTTTTGTGTTTTCACTTCAATAATTAAATGCCTCTTATTTGCTTCTCTTGGACGTTTTTGCTTTTGGTATTGCATGTCTAATTCGTTAACTTCTCAAAGTAGTCTTCTTATTTTTATTTATTTAACTACCATTTCAATATGGTTTCCATGCTTTTATTTTGTAAATTGTGATTGTTGGACTGTTTTTGGTAATGCTTTAGTCCATTACAAAGTAGTAATTCAAGCATGCGTGTTAACAACATCTCTTACCTTCCTTTTAATTCAATAATACGTGTTTACGAAGTAGTAATCTGTTGGACTATTAATAGTAGCCTGGAATTCAAGCATGCATGTTGACAACATCACCCTTCCTCACTCACCACTAAGCCCTTATTTTCAACAATATCATCTATCAATTTCAGATGGTGCATCTTTATCTCTCTTAAGTGCCTTCTCTGTTAATCTCCTAACCCAAAATTTCCTAACATTCACTGCTTCAATTCTATGTCTGAAACAATTATGAATTTTTGTTCATGCAAGAATATTTATGAATATTTATGCATTGTAATTTGGTGAAGCAGTTCGAGCATGGCAACATTTTAGAGATTTATGAATGAGACTTTTTTTTTTAAAAAAAAAAGTTGATGTGTAGATATGTTAACAATTTGATGAATATTATGCTTTAATTAGATTTATTTTGTTGAGTATTGTGTAATGAGATTTGTTATGACAAATATATGAATGTTATGTTATTAAAAAAATTATGTTGTTGAATGTCGTGGGGATGGTACGGGTACATGGCAAAACCTACATGTGGCAGAGTTTCGGGGTAGGGCGGGTATTAACAATTCTTATGGTTCACGGATGGGGCCAAATAAAAAAATCTTATGGGGCAACGAGTCAAGGACAAGGTAATGTCAAGGCATGCAGGGCGAGGACGAGTAGTGAAAAACCTGCCCTATGTCACACCCCAAATCTGGACACATGACCAGCACAGATAATGCCTAAACTTACACCGCCACAAGCCTAACTTTTCCTTAATCCCCTTACTTTTATTAACTCATTATTTTTTAGATAAAAGCAAAATTAAATTTGCTAACATAGATGAATATAAAATCATCTTTCCTTTCATAATCATACATAAATATATAGATATTACAACCTTGCAAATCCAAATACAAATTCCTCAATCTTAACTACACTTACCAATGTTCTTCCCATACAACATACACTTAACATTATAATACAGCGTAATGTGACCTACCTGATTATAGAGTTTCTAGATTACAAACTAAACATACATGACTATGGACTTTACCATACTCTAAACAAAAAGGAAGTGTAATACCCAAGGTATTATGTAGCTAGTAAGATAAGGTAATTTCACACGTGTGAAATTTTTTTTGCATATAAGTTTTTAAGAAAGAAGCTTGAGTAGCTAGAAAAGGGACTAAGGTGAAAAGAAGGGAAAATAATAAGTGATTCCATGAGAATTTTTCCCTTTCTTGTGCATTACTCACGCCCATAGTGTATACATTTTTCCTTTAATAACGAGGGCAATCATAAGAAGGATATGTGGGTACTTAATGCTATTTGCTTGAAGTCCATAACTTGCCTGCAGGCCACAAACATGAAACACAAGCACATACACACAAGGTTCACGTATTCATATCATCAAGTCAATTTCTCACTATGTGTTCAACATACTTTCAAGACAATTACTTCAAATATGATTAATATTATCTTTTCATGGTTACTTGTATACACATATAAATTACTGGCCCATATGACCTCATTCTACACAATCCACAATACCAAACAATAGTTACCTAGTAGACAATAATTGGCATGCCATTGCAATAGCATAAATAACTTTCATTCACATACAACCATTTGGGTTTATTCCGTATGCATGTAACATTTCCATTCCATGTATGACAACATGTCATCATTTATCACATAATTGCATTTTTAACAACTCTAGGAAATAAAATACTAGGAAATAAGACAATCAAAGCAAGGCTAAGTTCCTCAATCCTTGACCAAGCCTCAAACCAATACAAATTTCAACACAAAATTTCAAGGAGAAAACTTACCCAGGGTGCCATAGCCTTTCCAAAGCTTCTCTTCACTTCAAACCCATTTTGCTTCTGTTTTGGTGGCGCCTTGAGCACCCATCATTGCACACACATAAAAAGCCCTCGGTTTTGGCTCATTTTAGCTCAAATCTTCATCTTTTAACTTGATTCTTTCGATGAGTTTTCATTATGGATGATTAGGGAACCTTTTGACACCTAAACCACAATCAAATTCCAAGAATCCATGCTTAAATCATCAATTTTCCATCTAAAACCCTAACTTTTCCTTTCTATCATTTCATACTCTTAATTCCACCTTTAATCATGATAAATCCATAAATTCTTTCTTCTAATTTCATTATTAAACATCAAAGATGATTTCTAATTACTACCCAAGCTCAAAAATTCTCAAATAAACCCAAATTCCACCTAATCCTTCATAAATATGAAAATGGAAAGGAAATTGAGAAAGTGGGATGCTTACCTTGATTGCTCTCTTTTCCAGTGGTGGTTGGTCAGCGGAGTCCTAAACCTTCTCCAAAGAATCGTGGTCGAAGGCTTGGGTGTGCCCTTGGTGGTAGAGGATTGAGATGAAGGAGAATGTGTGCTTGAGCTTTAGGGATGGAGGGTCACATAAGAAAGGGGAAATGAGAGATTGAGTGTGTGTGCACCCTATATATACTCATAAGGTAAAATTACCAATTTTCCCCTTGGTCAACCCATGGTCAACTTAAGTGATAACAAACTTGTAATTTTTCCAACTCGGGTATTTTTCATATACTCTAAGCACTACACTAATTCCATCACTAACTTTCTCATTTTACCAAAAGGTATTTCATACTTATTCTTATTACATTCTAGTACCTCAGCGGACTCAATTTTCATTTGCCTCTTCATATGCCACTGTACACCCTCACCCCTTGGCCACTCCTCGTTTTTACATATGATGCCTACCAACCTTGCATTGCCTTTCCAAAGAAACAAAAAATTTTCTCACATCCGAGCACTAACCCAAAAATCCAATAAAACTAATACCCAAAAGTCTCTAGTATTACAACATGATCCGCCCCATTGCCAACCTTGGAGATGTCCATTTAAAAATGTTTCATAAACCTTATAAATTTGCATCATTAAACCAAGCATTTCAAAACATGACTAGATCGACTGATCGGACTGATTAGATTGGTGACAGGAGAGGGGTTGGTCTGTTTGTACCTAATAAATGTTTTTATATCAAATTGGTATGGAACCAATGAAAAAGTCAAGTGGTTGGTTCCACTGGTTGAAGAGAGAGAGAGAGAGAGAGGAGAATGAGGAGGAGAAGAATGAAGAAGAAGGAGGAAGAAGAAGAATATTATGCTTTATTGCTGATTTTGGTGTTCTCAACGCTACCTCTTCCCCATACGCACTTTTCCATTTCCAACTTTATTTAGTATTGTCATCCTTGCGCCTAAGTTGCTGCCCTAGTTGATATGATTTTTCCCCTTCAGACTAGAACTAATTACATAGATAGTTTGTGTGGCCTTGGAGAGAGAGAGAGAGAGAGAGAGGAGATGAGAAGAAGAAGGAAGAAGATGGAAGATGAAGTTCACGGATCTGGATTCTTCAATTCATTTAATTTTCTTGGGCAGTACATATTAATTAGGAATAGGTTAGTCGGTGGGCAGTGCATATTAGGAGTAGACTAGGTGATAGTGTGATTGGATAGAAACAACTTTATGTGTAAAAATATTTTACTAAAATTTTTTTAAATATAAAATATAAATATTTAATTAAAATGTAAGTAATTTATAAAAAATTATGTAATTTTTTAATAAAAATGTTAATATCTTAGTATTTTATAAATTTAATATAATTATATATTATTTTGATTAATAATATTTTTTTGTTAAAATATTAAGAGTGTGGGTCAAGAGTTTGAAATATTTACTACTTTTTAAGGTAAAAATTTGTCAGTATTTTAATATTTTAATTATATTTTTTTAATGTTTTTACAGTATTTTAATATTTTATAATTATATATTTTATTTTTTAATCAATAATTGAATGCAGCGGTTCAACCATTGAATATTAAATCGGTACCTCTACAAATTAAATGATCGATTCGGTTTTTAAAACATTACACTAAACTACAACGAATCATGGCCTGGAAAAAAATTATGAATGCAGGGAAGGTGCTCTCTGTTCAATTAAATAATTCATTTATTTGCATTTGAAACTACCAAACTCCATTTTGTTTTTCTTGCAAAAGTATTTTTTCTACAAACAAAAGCAGTTTTGCTCTGCTTTTAGGCACTGAAACCGCGTCATGCGGGGAACTCACAACACTCTAATCAATAATAAAGTTGCAAATGTAAAAAGATTAATGGTTGATTTTTTCATTAATAACTAAATTAGCTTAATTAATAGCTCACGATTGAGTTATGATAGTCGCACAGGAAGTATTTACTACATTTTTTTAAGTGAATAATTTAATATCTTTATTCATATTTTAACAAGTAGGTGATTTTCATTTAAAATATAAGACTTAACTCAGTTATAATTCAAAATTAGATTATGTGAATCTTGTAAAAAATTACAATAAATTTCATGACAAAATATAAATAAAAATAATATAAAATTATTCAGTATTACATGAATATCAGAAATGGAGGGGAGTGAAGAATTGTAGGAAATATTCATGATACTTTTTGGAGATTATTTACAATATTTTTATAACATGAAAAAATTCATTACTGCTTTTATTTATATTTTGATAAATAAATGATTTTTTTAAAATTTAAAATATAATTTAATCAAATTTAAAAACCATGTAATAATGTCACGTAATAATTTAATCAAATTCTTTTTTGATTACCTAAACCAACGCTAGCAGCCAAAGGCTTCACATTATTTACTTTGTTTTTTCAAGGGTTGGGTGAGAAACACGACTAGCACCAATTATAAATCTTTAACTTTTTTAATATATTTTATCCATAAGATTTATAAGATTTATAATATATCAATCGTTTATTCAGTTAATCATTTTTTTTATCATTTAAATCTAAATATTTAAGGTTTCATTGTCCACCTATAAATTACTTGACTAAACCATGATTCACAACTATTCTAAATAATATAAAATAATATGAATAATAAGTTGTACATGCTTTATACTTTCTTTATAACCTAAAAAAAAGTTGTGCATCCATATTTAATAGCTTAGATTTATTTTATTGTTTTAATTTATTATCCATGTTTAATATCCAACATTTAACCCTTTTTCTTCCCCTAATTGTCAAATTTAGTATCCAATATATATATATATATATATATATATATATATACATATATTTTTTCTTCACTCTTTTCTTTTCTAATATAATATTCTAATAGCATTTGGTTAAGCATTAATTAGTTAAATTGTTAATTTCCACTAAAGACTTTCGTTTAAAAAAAAAATTCCTTCAAAGAAAGTACATTAAAATAATTTTATTCTTGTGGGTGTCAATTTTAAGGAGAACGAATTTAGTATAGGACATCTGGACTATTGAACTTCAGATTCGATTCAACGGTTTAGATTTTAAGTAATAGTTTTGATAATTTTTTTTTAAAAATATTAAAATTTAAATTATTAAATTTAAAATCTAACAATTCAAATAAGTACAAGCACGACGTTTTCAATTTTGAGACCATTTGTGTAGATTTCATTAACCAAAACAGAGGAAGATTGAATTGGCGTCAATGATCATCACCATCAAAATAATAACACGTTTTTTTTTAAAAAATAATTATTGGTTAACAAATGGGGTGCTCGAACAAACCAAACTACAACACCATATTCCTCATCATACAATTCAAATTTTTATCTAAAGTTATCAAGTGTCCAATCTCCTTAGGCACTTTTTATGTCTTGAAATATCTACAGTGATGAGCCACACTTTGGTTCTTATTGTGAATCTTACAAAGTCACATAAGTTTAAGTAACTCTCTATCACTTTAAATAACTTTTCATTCCAGTGGTGAACCTCTTAAAAACCTATAAATAGACCCTACAATCAATTTTCTACTACTTTATCATTTATTATTTTCTACTAACATTTATTATGAATTAATTATTTTATTATTATTTTTTTCATAAGAACCGATTCTTATATGTTATTATACGTGGCAGTCAACATGATGAACTATAATAAAGAATTAAAATAAAAATCAATTTTTAAATTTAAGAATCCCTTAACAACCACTATTATAGATATTCTGAATGTCCCATAAGTTTGCCTCAAATTCCAATTAGCCAGGTAGTCTATGCAGGAATTGGAGATCCAAAAGGGGGAAGATAGAAGGAATGATTATTGTCGTAATTTTTTATTTAATTCGTATTCATCCTTTTTTTTTTTTCTATCCAAATTTCTCATTATCGTTGTTAGTCTTGCAATTGGTGCTCTCAAGGAGGGAGTGGGAGATAGTGGCAATCCTAAGTAAAAGTAGCGTTGTTTTCGTGCAAAATTTGGTGACCTCTACTTGAACATGATTTATTTTAACGTTTTTCTTCTCTTGCCCGTCTTTCTCTACTTTTCACGTTGGTCCAAATTTTTCAATTATTGTTTCTGGCTTGTAATCGGTGCTTTCAGTGACAGAGGTATTGATTCTCCTGTTTGATCTTTTTCTCTCTTCTTTTTTTTTTAAATTGGTAACCTCTCATTTTTCTTTAAATTTTTTAAGTCAATTATGAGCATCTAGATTTGTTGTTTTTGTTGTCTGACTTGTAATTGGGGAAGCGGATTCCCTCCTATACTTGAAAAGTATAAGAGACTCTTACTCTAACGTAGATAATTGGATACGCATTTAATGGTTCATGTATTCTTTCTATTTTCTATTTTTTTAATTTTTAAAATTGTATTGAATGTTGATCAATTTGATAATTGTTGACTAAAATTGAATTATCAGTTAAATTTAAAAAAAACTAAAAAAAAAACTATTAGATGTGATGCATCTAACGATCCATATTAAACTAAAAGAAATCCGCTTCCTGTAATTGGTGCTTTCAAAGAGGAACTGTAGTCTATTTTCATGCACAATTAGGTGGCCTCTACTTGATTTTGATTTTTCATTTGGCTTTTTTTTTATTTTGATTTTTCATTTGGGTTCTCTCTCTCTCTTCCTGTAATTGGTGCTTTCAAAGAGGAAATGTAGTCTATTTTCATGCACAATTAGGTGGCCTCTACTTGATTTTGATTTTTCATTTGGCTTTTTTTTTTATTTTGATTTTTCATTTGGGTTCTCTCTCTCTCTCTCTCTCTCTCTTCTCTCTCTCTCTCTCTCATATATTGGTTGTGGCTTTCTACATTTTCATTCTCTTTCTTTCTTGCAATATGTGTTTTGGGTTGTCTTTTAAGCGTCGTACGCTAAGGAAACATGACAAGCATTTACAGCCGTTATATGACTGTGAGCCCTACCTATTCATATGGGGTCCACAACCATCTAATGACTGTGCATGCTTATTGGGTGCTAAGAACTCTCCCGCAAAGGAGAGAACCTGTGCTCGGTGTTTTGTGGGAGGAAAATAGTGATTATCCTGTTGCTCCTTAGGACTTTGACGATTCCTGTTGGACTCTGGTTATTTTGCAAAATCATATTTTTCTTTTTTTGTTGTTTGGCTCTCCATTGATGCTTTTAGGAGGGAGCTAGTGGTAATCCTGTAGAGAAGTAGCATCGATCTTCATGCAAAATTTGGTGACCTCTACATTTTAATTTGTTTTCATTTTTTAACCCTTTTTTTTTCCACTGGATCTTGGAACCCTCTTCGGTAGCCATTTTCAGTACCTCATTATATTAACTAATCATGAAATTGATAATTTTTAAAATATGTAACATGTCAGAAAAGTAATTTTTTTTTCAAAAGATATAACTCTCAGAATTAACCTGAGATTGAGAGATTTTTCTTTTTATTTTTTTTTTGGGTACATATATCATATCAATCTGTTTATATAGTATAAATCAATGAAAATGATCACATAAATATATAAAAAAATATGATTCATTAAAATTTAATCAAAATAGGTGACTGTGAGTGACATATCAATTTAATTTTGTAAAATGTTGACCAATTGAGTTTATAAGATATTACTTGTGCTCTTGCATTTGATATTGAAAAAATCTAAGGAGATGAATGATCTCACGCAACTCTGAATAAAATGTCATTATTTTATTCATTATTTACGTTCCCTTTCCTTTATTTCTCTTTGCTTTTTACGTTTTTGAATTTGCTTTTTTTTTCCAACTCCATATTACTTTTATTGTTAAATTTTTTATTGGAATCATCTAAGAGAAAATTCCTTAAAATGCTACAAAATCTAGAAGCAGAAAAATCGATCATGCAAGAAGTGTGCAAATAAGAACTAAAAGTAAAAGAAAAAAAATTACTTGTTTTAATTTTTTTTTTAGAATTAACATTATCTTATTTCATGATTTTGTTCAAAATTATTAAGCCAAACTTATCCTAAGTTTAATGAAAAAATTTATAACTAACAATGTACATCACAAAAATTACCAATAAGGACTAAAGTGAGAAATTTAAATTTCAAAGGAATAAAAAGAAATATGCTACAAGGATTAAAATGAAAATAATGCTAAATAAGCATCAGACATAATATTTCAGCCAACAAAACATATGAAGACTAAATGGAAAATAAACTAAATTAGAGGGACGAAATTGAAAATAGTAAAGGACTGAAATGAATAGGAAATTTCAAACATGGGGCCAAAGTGTAAGTTTTCCCAATATTTTGGGCTCAGCTATGGCTTCCTTCCTCCTTCCTACTTCCTAGTGTGTTCAGCACTCTCCGTTGGAGGTTTTGATGATTGGAAGGTCTTAAAACCCTCTCTCAGCTCAAGGCCATGCTCTATTTTTCATCTCCTTTCTATGGTCTCGAGTTCTGGCCTTATCTCACGGTTTTTTTTTTTTGAGGATAACATCACAAATGGGTCTGTGATAGGTGTTTGGCTGGGAGAGATTCTTCCGAGGAGGTCCCTTGTTTTCTTAGTCTTTTCTCTCTTTTCTTATCTCTCTCTTTCTCTCTCTTTTACTTTCTCTCAACCCCTCACTCTTAACACTTTCTCAGCTCTCTCTGTATCTTCCTGTAACACCGCAAATTTTGGGTGTTAATATATTGGATTTTAATAAGTAATTAGAATATGGGAGAAATGTTTCCATTGCTTAATAAAGAAATGGTAAAGTGTATGAAATAATGAGTGATTGGGAATTGAGAGCAGACATGTGGCATCAAGGAGCCAGATTATTACTAAGTTTAAAAAGGAACTAAAATGTAATAAAAAAATTATGGGGTACTTAGGACATGGAAAATTCTTGAGTTAGAAAAATTACGAATTTGTCATTACTAACATTGACCGGGTGTTGACCGAATGGCAAAATAATAATTTTACCAAGGGGAGTATATAACTATATATAGGTAACCCCACCCTTTTTCTCTCATTTTCCCTTCCTCCCTCTCCAGAGCTCTCTTCCTTTCCTAAACACTCTCTTCTTTTCTCTCAAATCCCCTACCACTCAAACTTCCGATGGCGGGACGGGTCTATGGCGATCAACCACCATCGGAAGAGCAAGGATTTGAGGTAGGCATCTCATCTTTTCCTTTTTCTTTCTATGTTCAGATTTTGGATAATTTGGGTAGAAATTGAGGTTGGTTGAGATCTTTTGGGCTTGGGTGATGTTTTAAAACATTCCTGCATGTTTGATGATGATCATAAAACAAGAAATTCGAAGGAAATCAAGAAAAATTTTAGAATTTGGAACTTAGAGAAAATGAAATTCGAAAAATAAAAAAAGTTAAGGTTTAAAATAAAAATTTGATGATTGAGACTTAGATTGTTGGAATTAATTGGAAGTTTTTATATCAAAACACTCCTTAAATATCAAAGATAAAAACTCATGAAAAAAATTAGGCTAAACAATGAAGATTTGGCTTAAAATCATCAAAAACCGGGAAGGAGGCGAAATTTGCTTAAACAGAGCATGGGTTACTGTCATCCATCGCTACAGCGATGGACATCAATAAGGGTTGAGTGTGTGTTGTATATGTGAATGTGGTATTTTAACTAAATTGTCCTTAAAACTTAAGGAGGACAAGGGTTAAGATTAGAGGAAAAATTGAAAACTCTCAATACAGATATGTTACACAATCAATTCACAACACACAATCACCACCAATTGTCACTCATCAACACAATTATTTTTAGATTTTTCTCATTTTCTCCCCATTTTACATGAGCATCACATTTTCTCTTTTTATTTCATTTTAGTCCCTCAAAAGGGTTCAAGTACTCCAAAAACCTTACCAAGGCATATATAAAACATCAATCACTCATAAATACATATAATACTCACATTTCCATGTTAACAACACAACATATTCCACTTTTCCTTTCATTGAACAATTATTATCATTAATAATACATTTACTAGTACACATACAAGCCAAGTAACAACATGTTCATATTCACAAAATACATGTATTACAAATCTTATCTAAAAGAATGTTAACGGCAAGAAGGAAGAGATACTAACAACCAAATATGAATAACTACTTGATAAATTATTTTTTAAAAAAATAAAATAGTCCACTGGCTGCTTCTGATAATAATGGAGAGAATTTTGGCAATCTCCAGTCTCCACCAATTACTTAACTAAAAATAAAGATACTAAATAATTATAAGACAACTTTGCAACAGAATACTTGCGTAGAAGCAAACACCATCCATTTTTATTTTTACTGGAGATGTATAACCAAACAATGAGAATACTTTTTCGGTTTTTCCGTTGTCGATGTACATTGGCAGACTCTGTGACTTTGCAATTTAAGAGTTTCTCCCTTGACGGCGTACATTGCTGCATTGAAGATTGCTTTAGTTAAACATCGCATTGTGCTTGCTTTGGTTACATGGCATCTTTTTGGCTGTTGATTTGCTGAACGGAGGAAATTGGACAGAATTGACACTCTGCAGTTTCCCTTCAAATTGAGAGAATTTGCTTCCCTCTCATCCAAGTTTTCAAGGTTGTGAAATTAAAATGTTAGTTGTTATTTAGCTTTAAGTGACTTCAAATTTCATAACAAATATGATTTTTTTTTCCAATTTCCTTATTTGTAGGTTATGTTATTCATAAAGCAATGCAATTTCTTTTCCTTCTTCCAATATTTTCAAATAGCAACCAAAGTAGCATAGTTTAACTCTCTAAATATCCCATCATCTTAATAATTATTCGTCATCACATTGAGTTACACAAGTCCACCTTGAAATCCAAGATACCTCTTGATTTCTAGCTAGTTTTCTAGGAATATTTGTTTCTGTTTATCATAAAAAAAAAATCATTACACTTAAAAAGAAACAAAAACAAAAAAGCAATGACCAAAGAGTAAGACAAAGAATGACAAAATCATGAAAGAAAATTTAATCCCAGCGACAATTATAATTGGTTAAAACAAATGCTGATTAGTTATGACAATGGATTTAATTACATCCAGGTTACATTACAACGAGTGTCGGACAAATTTTGCAAGGTAAGGCCACGGATGGATTGGAAAGTTTAATGGTCAAAGATGTTTTCTTCAAGTACTTCTGATGCATTTGGCTTGTGATTTTAGTATCATTTTGTATTTTATTTGTTAGCTGACGTCCGACATATCACCAACCATAGAGCTTGCCCCATGTTCTTTGCAAATGTACTCAGGCTCTTTTGAATGAGGATTAAAGCATCCAACTTTTGACAATTTTCTTGTTGCTTCACGAGTTTACGTGCTCTTATGATGAAACCTTTTACTTCTCTTGGTTGTTGCTTATATCATTAATCTTGGCCATCTGCAAATTAAGCAGCTCATGCACTCTGCATTTCAGCTACACAGGAAAAGCACAGACTAGTTTTAATGAATTCGGTTAGAAAAATATTTAAAGCTTTATTGCAAATATGTATGACAAGGGTAGTGGCCAATGACGTGATCATGCTGAGATTAAGTGGACTGAAAGGATTAGACTAAGGTAAAGTTACTTAAATATTTCTATCAGATTCTCTAGTAAAATATAACAAGTAAAGAATTTTTTTCAAACACCCAATCATGTAATACTACAACAACAAGAAGCTTTATCTCACTAGGTGGAATCGGCTACATAGATTGCATGGCGCCATTAAGCTCTATCAATAACCAACTCTTCAAGTATCTCATTCACTAAAAGATCTCATTCAATGACTTCTCTAAGTGTCCTTCTTGGTCTTCATCGGCCTTTTTTCATAGGACTCTATACCATCTGCTCAACTCTTTTTATTGGCGCTTCAAATTGTCTTCTTTGAACATGTCCAAACCACCTTAAACGATTTTTTACCATTTTCTTCTCAATAGGTGCCACTCCGACTCTATCTCGTATACAATCATTACGGATCATATTTTTTCTTGTATGACCACACATCCATCTCAACATTCTCATCTCTGCTACCCCAATTTTTTTGTTCTTGTTGTCCTTTTAGTGCCCAACATTCACTCCCATATAATATTATCAGTCTTATAACAATTCGATAAAACTTCCCTTGAAGCTTATTAGGTGCTTTCCAATCACAAACAACTCCTGATGCCTTTCTCCATTTCAATTATTCAGCTTGTATTCTATGTGTAATATCTCCATTAATTTCACTATCAACTTGTATTACTGATCCCAAATACCAAAACTTTGACACACGTGGTATAACCCAATTTTCAATTTTAACCTCCAACCCATTTCGAACTTACCGCTTGTTAAACTTGCAGTTCATATATTCTGTCTTACTCCTGCTCAGATGAAAACCCTTCGATTTCAAAGTATATCTCCATAACTCGAGTTTGGAATTAATATCTTCCTTTGACTCTGCCGTGAGGATTATATCATCTGCAAAAAGCATGCATTTGGAAATTTCTTCTTGAATGTGCTCCGTCAAAACATCTAAAACCAGGTCAAACAAATAAGGACTCAAAGATGATCCATGATCCAAGCCAATCTTTAAAAGAAAGTCTTTTGTCTCCCCTCCAAACGTTCTCACAATAGTTGTTACCCCTTAATACATATTTTTTACAACTCTGATATACGTAACACAGATACATTTCTTTTCCATGGCTTTCCACAACACTTCTCTTAGTAATCGATCGTAAGCTTTTTTCAGATCAATAAAAACTATATGCAAGTCTCTTTGTTTACTCTGGTACTTTTTCATCAACCCTATTAATAGATAAATAGCTTCCTTAGTAGACCACCCTAGCATAAATCCAAATTGGTTCTCAGAAATATACGTTCCAATTTTTAACCTGCGTTCGATCACTCTTTCTTATAATTTCATAATATGACTCATAAGTTTTATTACACGGTAGTTTGCACAATTCTAGATATCTCCTTTATTCTTGTATATAGGCACTAAAGTGCTTCTTCTCCATTCCTGAGGCATTTTCTTGGACCTTAAAATCTTATTTAATAGATTAGTTAGCCAGATAGTACCCTCCTCCCCTAAACACTTCCAAACTTCGATAGGAATACCATAATGACCAACGGCTTTATCATTATCTATTCTCTTAAGAACTTCCTTGACCTCACCAACCGTAATCCTGCGATAATAAGCCAAATTTTGTTCTCCCTCTTAGGTTGTTAAATCTTTCATATCACTAATTGACCCTGCTCCGTCATTAAAAAGCTTGTAAAAGTAACCCTTCCATTTGTTTTTATCTCTATTTGTAACCAAAATTTTTCCTTCTTCATTCTTAATACATCTTACTTGATCCAAATCTCTAGATTTTCTTTTTCTATTCTTCGCAATTTCGTAATCTCTCGTTCCCTTTTTTTTTTTGTTCCTAAGCCGTGAAAAAAAATAACCACATCTCATGCTTTCATTAGAAAATATGATAACAAACACCTAAAAGATTGCACCTAAGTCTTCTCCAAGTTGAAAACTAATTATGTAAAAGAAATGGCTTTAACCAAGCCAAATAAAGTGTCCATGACATCTAAAGGTACCCAAACATCTGAAAAAAAAAAATCATGAATCATAAAGAGAAACAATATGGTTAGACCACTTTGGGTTATTTTTTGTCTTATGAAATTTAATTAAACAATCTGTAAAATATGGAAGGATTCCTCTTTGGATAATAGGTACTGTAACTGGTATTCCTATGATCGGTTTAATTGGTATTTTCTTTTATGGTTCATATTCCGGATTGGGTTCATCCTTGTAGTAATCGGCTGAACTGAGTTTTCGAAATGAAAGCGTAAGAACTCAACAGGACCCCTCTTTCTTTGTTTGAAAATCTTGCACATCTTTGATGGTCACTCTATATAGAAAGATATACCAACAGGGAAGCATATATCAACAGTGAAATAGATCAATTAAGAACAGAATCTCACCTCGCAAAGTCCCTGTTCTGTTTTTACAGAGACATGAATAGCACCATCAGGTCCAGATTTTCGGTACTTCACCAGCTCAAATTCTGCTGGATGTGCATCTTCTGTGGCATACACCACTGGAGCCTTTTCCAACAGATCCGATTTGGACACAACATCAAGCCACAAGTGTTCAGTGAATTTTTCTCTTACTTCTTTATATATGGTGAACTGCAAAATCAACCATCATCTAAACGCCTTACTATTTATGAAAAGAAAACTATTAAAAAGACTGGTCATTCCTCATCCTTTATATACTCCCAAGTCTCTTTTCTCAATTGAAAAATACAAAATGAAAAATGAAGGGACAAGCCTATCCGAAAGAACAGTAAACTTCCTCTGCCAAAGTCCAAACTCTAATACACATAAACATACAGAGAAGATTTGTGGATTTTATCAGTCTTACCTTAGCTTCCTCCTTTTTCACTTGGACAATGTTCACTCTCAATCAAGTGTCAACATTTGAATAGTTTGAGTAAGACCCTCTTATTAATAAATATAAGTAAGGAAATATTTTAATTTTTTTTTAAAACAAAGTCAAAGGAACAAATTGGGGCTTTATAGAACAAAAACAGACTAACAGCAAGATACCTATGAGTCTCTAACAATGGTCGTATTTATTTTCAACTATACACCTTTGAATATAGAACCAAACCTAAATTTGTCAAATTTGTTCCCTTTATAATCCACTACTTGTTAGATCTCACAAGTTGTGGCGTCAAATTCTCCCTGCTAGAATTAGGGAAACTTTAGTAATTGTTAGTGTTTGTTAGTGATTATTAGTAATTAATTGGTAGATATTCTAACCCTAGAATTAGGGGGATTTGTCAATCCCTAGATGTAATACCCGAGAAAATTTCGTTGAGAGAAATTAAAATTTTAATCTGTATGGAAAGTTATTAAGTATGTTGGAGGGACTTCAGGAAATTTATGGCTTTATGTGAGAATGAAATTCTTTTTTTCTAGGTCTGCATATTGTATCGGAGATCTTGAGAAGATCTATGTAATAATCGTAAATTCTAATCTTGGAAACATGTAAATGTGTAAATGCCAAGAGTATAATGTGTGTTCATGACTTTTGAAGGACTAAAGTGAATAAATAAGAAATTTGTGGTTATTTATGAAAAATGGATTTTAATTTGTCCTTGAGTTATGTATGATGATGTTGGAACTTGGGATCTCCCATGGTAAATTTTATGCTAAGTATGCATATTGGTGGATTTACCATTTTGCCCTTAGTCAACTTCTTTTGCAAAGTGCCCCAAGGGCAAAAGAGTAATTGTGACCCCCTACTTATACAAAAAACTTCAGCCCTTCCCCTCCCTCCTTCTATGTCAGGCCATTTCTCTCCCAAACTTTCACTTCATTCTTCTCCCATTCACATCCACAAATCCTCCAATTCTAGCTCCTCCCAAGAAATTTCCAGTGAAGACCCAAGCTAAGGTGAGTCCCTTCCGCACCAGAGAAGTGATTTAAGTCGAGGTATGGTTTGGTTTTTCTCCCCTTTTCCTCCCATTTTCGGAATTCATTGAACCCTAAGCTAGAAGACGGGTAAATTCTTGTTTTTATGAGGTGGGTTGTGATTCTTAAGCTCCTCCATTGTTCCCCCAAGTGTTTAAAGCTTGTTTGTGGTGGATATTGGTTAGATTGATTTCTTTTTGGGAGAACCCTAACTCTTGATATAAATTTGGGAATCTGGAAGGATATGGTGATATTGATGATGATTCAACTTGTTTATGATGTCTTTGATGAATCTTAAGGTTGGTTGAGTCTATGAAGCTTGGGAATAAGTTTGTTGATGAAAATTGGGATTAGAGGTGGTTATTGGTGTTTTATTGCCGAATGGCGGAGGTCGCATTGTCACCAACACACCATAGCGTGCGGATGACAAAACCAGACAATGCTTTGCACACCTAAGCACGTAAATGCCAGCCATGACGTGCGAAAGGCAAAGAGCCTTCCCTTCTGCAAGCCATGACACAAAATCTCACCATGGCTTGCATCCCAATTCACCCTTTTCTTCATTTTCTCACCCTTTTCAATGCAATTTCTTCATAGGAATTCATCATGTATGCTTCTTCAAAGTTTCTCCTAGCTTGCAAGAGAATGATGGAATTTATTTGAGTCTACATCTAGGTGAGTAGCTAAACCTACTCTTCTATAATTTATAATTATATTTGATTCATACTTGAGTAATTCAACTTAGTATATTAGAGCAATTGGAATGAACGTGATGAAATGAGATTTCACCTTGGCGGAAGATTTCCTCCTGGTAGGGCATGGAAATTATGCTTGGGAAGATAGCTTTGATGAGGCTATGTTTGCATATACGTTATGCAACTATGTTCACACATTGACACATTTAAATCACCATTGTTGTCTACGTATGGTATTTGAAGATGAATTGGATTGGTGGTTGTCTATGGTGAGCCGAGTTGCAATTGTTAATAGTGGTTGGATTCCTCTAATTGTGTATTTTCTTGAGATATTTTGTTGCAAACATATTATACTTATTGTTTATAAGGAATATAAGATAATGGTAAATGTCCTTCCTATAATGAGCAGGTAAATTCACCCGCTAAAATTTTAAGTTCAAGTTTCCCTAATTGTCAAGTAAAACCCCCTTGGTATAATGATAAATACCCAAGCAACTTGGGGAACCCTCGCTTAAAACCTAGCTATTAAGAGGGAAAAACCAAATCACTTAAGTACTCCACCAAGCATTCCATACTACTTAATGTGGGACTTAGGCACCCTAGAATACCTTGGTCCCTATCATAGCACGGCCCTTGGACAGCTGACATAACGACAGCTACACTTTACTACGTTTCACTTGGCGTTCCTTCACTCGGCTTTTCCAGTCAGTCCCTCTGCCAATCAGCCCCTCCACAAGTAGCCCTTTCCAATGCATCAGCAACCAGTCTCTGATATCAATGATAAGCACCCAAGCAACTTGGAGAATTCTCCCTTAAAAGCTAGCTGTTGAGGGAGAAGAACCAAGCCACTTAAGTACTCCACCAAATATCCCATACTACTCGATGTGAGACTTAGATACCCCATAATACCTTGGTCCCTATCATATGATAGAAAGGTTTGCTATGAAATTAGTATAAGGAAACTCTTAAGCTAACTGTGATATATTCTCGGTCGATGAGACAACCACAAGAAGGCCTAAATCGGACAAGCTCTTAAACACATGTATGTATATGCATAAATATTTAATGTCTATATCGCAATTACCCTAGTGGTGATGTGACATTGAATTGAACTTAGAATTGAGACATGTATGTTGTACACACTATTTCTTGCAAACTTGATTTCTTGGATTACCCTTAGCCATAACACCTACGGATGATCCTTGAAATTAATTTATCAACTGATTTGTGTTGTATAATGGCTTGAGGAGTCTTCCTCATTTAGTATGAAAAGTTTCGTTGATTATGAACAGAATTGTGAATGTGCTGAATCATCTTGATTATTGTTGAACCACCGCATATGTAATTGTTTGATTGATTAAGGTTGGAATGCATACTTGGCTTGCTATTGTCTTGCAACATATGCATTGTGACTATGATTGGATTGGGAGGATGTGCATGGTGATGATCCCATAGTGACAGATAAACATAGTGATGCATCCCATGGGATGGAATCAATAAGGGTGGCGGAGTCAATAAGGGTAGTTATACAAATTGTCTAGGATATATGCCATGTGACTTGGCAAGAGACAACTTGCGTCATGCAACTTGACACAGATAATGTGAATTGCTTCCATATGTGTCCCCGTCTATTGATATATGTGGAAGGTAAGCATAAGTTACCCCTGAAAGATGGACTATAATTACATGGGTAAGTGCTTATGTTGCCAGGCTTCAAGTTCTTACATGTTCACATTGTGAACTCTCTTTCCTACTTCTGCTAAATTTTATAAACTAGAATGATGCTTTCAAGTGTAGTTTGTGGTGTAGATTTATTTGTTCACTGAGTGCATCACACATACCTTTCTTCTAACATTTTCAAATAAGCATAAGTAGCAAGAGTAGCGATGTCAATGGATACCAAGGAACTCCTTCTTGATCCGAGGGATTCTCCTGCAAGTATAACATTCAGGTGGTGTGCTTAATCTAGAAGTCGCTCTGTAATCTATTATGAAAGTCTCAGGACATCATTGTGTATACATATTGCGATTAATGAGGGTCAAGCTCTAGTTACTCTTTGTTTGAAGTATGATTATGATCTCTTGTGTAATGTTTGATTTTTGATTAATAAGATGATCTATTTAGTGGAAACCTTTTGTGCTAATGTGTGTATATATATATATGTGTGTGTATCCACGAAACGATTTACCGAATATGGTGAAAAGTAAACATTTAACCTGATATGTATTGCATGGGGACCCTAAGCTTACAGAGGTGAGGGAATTCTCACCCTCCATGTCGGCGACGAGCCTAGTTTTGGGGCGTGAAACTAGACCTCAGCAATGTGTCTCTAATTTATTTTAGAATAGCCCGCTCATACTTGTATAATTAGTCATGTGCTTTGTCACTCTCCATTTAGTGTATCAATATGCCTAAAGGCTTTCACCTCTATCACTAACTTCTTAATACCTTCCATGACAAGCTGTAGAATTAAAATATAATAGAGAGAGAAGGAACAGAGATAGAGAGAATGAAAGAGAGGAAGAAAAAGGACTACATTGTATTATGTTATGTTTGATACAAGAAGAAGCTAGGATTTATATAGGCCTAGCTAACACAAATAAAGGAGTAATCTAAGGAAGAAAAATAAGGAGCAAACTAAGGGGGAAAATCCTCAAATTAAGGAGGAAAATCCTCTTACAAATCAATCAAGCATCAAAGGAGAAAAGGACAAATCAATCAAGCATCAAAGGAGAAAAGGACAATCCATTCAAAGACTAATAATAAATATGATAATTCTACACCCCCCTCAAGCTGGATTGTTATACAATCCTAGCTTGGAGTTGATTTTGCTAAGATGAGAAGATTAGGCTATAATTGAAGCTGTAGAGAGTTGAAACACCAAGTGATTCTAGAGGCACAAAGAGAGATGGGCGGAGATGCTTCGATTGACAAGGAAATGCCGAAGACGATGAGCCAAGGTGAAAGTTGTGGAAAGTTGAGACACCATGTGAATTCTGGGGAGATTGGGCCACTACTAAAGTTGTGGAAGAGTAGGAACCCCTTAAAGGTGATTCCAGAGACAACTGAGAGAGAGAGTGAACCCTTGAGAGCCCACAGAGTACTTTAGCACTGCCAATCATCTTCCAAGGTATTGTATTTGGATCATCTGCCTTTGGAGGAGTTGCAATTTTTGATAGGTAGACTATCCTTACCTTACCACATATGAACATCATCACTAATTGGGACCCAATGGAGATAATTATTCTCGTTGATTTTGTGTCCGGTGATGATAGTTTGGTTGTTGTCTAATATTCCACTAGGATTTGAGACAATGGAATTTTGGGAGTGAGACATCAAAAGGTGCAGTGGAGGATAAGCTTTCAGTGGCCGGACCATACTTCACCATATTTGAAAAGAGTTGCAATGGACGATGAACAGAAAACCAGAACAGAGAAATAGAGGGCAGCAGAGACGATGACGATGCACACAGGAAAGAAGAGGATGAGAAGAACAACACCACAAACAGATGTCCAAATGATGAAATGAAGGACTAGGCTGTTTTCTACAGTGGCCGACCACTAAGTCTGTCCAAGTCTGGTGGTCGTCATTGGAGCCATGCACTCTCATGCGCCAGTGCATGGAAGACGCAGCAGAGATGACGTAGCGCGTGACAGCATGTGTAACAATCGGTGAAGCTCCGATCGGCGAAGATATGATGGCGACGAGGTTCTAAGGCTAACTCCTGCGACCGTGAGTCAAGAAGAGAACTGTGCAAGGAGGGAGAATAGGGTGAATGAAAAATTGCTAACTCAGAGAGAGAGAAGGGTGCTCTGATACCATGTAGAATTAAAATATAATAGAGAGAGAGAAGGAACAGAGATAGAGAGAATGAACAGAGAGGAAGAAAAAGGACTACATTGTATTATGTTATGTTTGATACAAGGAGAAGTTAGGATTTATATAGGCCTGGCTAACGCAAATAAAGGAGTAATCTAAGGAAGAAAAACAAGGAGGAAACTAAGAGGGAAAATACTCAAATTAAGGAGAAAAATCCTCTTACAAATCAATCAAACATTGAAGAATAGGACAATCCATTCAAAGACTAATAATAAATATGATAATTCTACACAAGCTCACAAAAATAAACTACAAATCTATACGTCAACTATGTATAGAGATAAGGAAAAAGCACATTTTCATTTTTCCATAACTGAAATGAAATAGCCCTTAAAAAAATACCTTTATTCAAATAAATTAACATAAAGTATAAAGGATGTATAAAAAGAATTTCACTTCTTGAATTATAATGTGAAATCTTTTCATGACCATAAAAGAGAAAATAAGTTTCATATTACATTTCAGTTATTCTAATAATGAAGTTGTTATAAAAGCATGGAACATGCAGTACCTGATCAGAAGGTGAAGTGCCACACTCCCCAGAAAGGTCATGAACATATAAAATTGCAGTTGGTAAATGTGAAAGGACAGCAAGCGTCAACTTTTCCAAATTATTCCTTTCATCTGAATATGCAAACCAGGAAAAAAACAATGAAAAGAAAAAACACACATTATTAGTGAAAAAAAAAAATCAATGGTAATTTATTAGACAAAACTGATAACTGAGATCCTCCACTAACTCATCCCAGGGAAACAAGTATTTTATCCAACATCATGGAAGTTGCCTGTGGGTTTTCAAGGACTCATGCTGCATTAGTTGCAGTTATCACAACTCATCCCAACCCAATCCTTTCAGGCACCAGATTATTGAGAGTAAAACCCCACCCTTTCAGTCCTACAGCAGATCTCCCAACTGATTGACTCCTCTTGCTATTGCCATACTTAACCATAAAATATCTCCTACAATTTTATTACATTCCATCTGCCACTGCCACTGCGATCCAAACACAAGATTAAATAGAGAAGGACGCATCATGCATGCCTAAATAAGAGTTGCTCCTGATTTGACACACTAAAGAAAAGATGCCCTTTCAACCATCCAGCCTTACAGAAATCTTTTTTTTTTTGATAGAAAAGCCTTACAGAAATCTACTGAGCCCCATCTTGCCACTGAAAGGGAAACCCAATTAAGGACCAAAGCAAAATCAATAATCTATAAAGGACAAGAAAATGACTACCCAAACTGATCACAACCAGACAACTCTAACCCAAATTAATCCTAAAACCAGAAAATGATTCAAGGATCTGTAATAGAAAAACCATAGATGCATAATAACATGCTGTCAGTTTTCCAGAGAAAAAAAAAATATGCTCTTCATTAATTCATATCTGTACAACCAGACTTCCTATATGTACATTGTGAAAGATTCTAAAGAGAGAGACATAATTATGTGACAGAAAAATATACACTCTGTAGACAACTATAAAGAAGAAAAAGTTGCAGACAACACCATGCTGGATTAGGTGGGAGAATATTGGAAAAGAATATTTCAACACTCCCCCTCAAGCTGGTAAATGGATGGTTTCCATACCCAGCTTGCATATAATATTCTGGAAGTTTGAGCTATTTAATCCTTTGGTTAGAATATCAGCAAGTTAGTCATGTGTAGAGACATATGGTGTACAAATCAGTCCACTTTCCAATTTTTCTTTGATGAAATGCCTATCCACTTCAATATGTTTTGTGCGGTCATGTTGTACTGGATTATGGGCTATGTTGATGGCTGATTTATTGTCGCAATAGAGTCTCATAGGGCCATCCAACTTTATCTTTAAGTCTTGAAGAATAATCTTTAACCAGAGTAGTTCACATACACCGTGAGCCATTGCCCTAAATTCAGCTTCTGCACTTGAACGGGCTACTACGCTTTGTTTTTTACTTTTCCATGTCACAAGATTCCCACCAAGGAACGTACAATACCCTGATGTTGATCTTCTGTCAATAATTGATCCAGCATAGTCAGCATCAGTATATGCTTCAAGTATTAAACCTCCATTTCTTCTAAACAAGATACCTTTTCCAAGCGTTCCTTTAAGATAATGTAATATTCTATGAGCAGCCTGTAGATGAGTTTCCCTTGGGTCATGCATGAATTGGCTGATCATACTCACAGCATATGCTATGTCTGGTCGAGTGTGAGAAAGGTAAATAAGCCTTCCTACCAAGCGTTGATATGACTCTCTGTCAATAGGGATGTCATCCTCATCCTTTCCAAGTCTAAAGTTAGAATCTATTGGAGTGCTTGCTGGCTTGCATGCTGTTTTACCTGTTTCCTTGAGGAGATCTGTAGTATATTTTTGTTGACAGATAAAAATTCCTTTCTTAGAATGAGCCACTTCTATTCCAAGAAAGTACTTCAATCTTCCCAACGCTTTGATCTCAAACTCCTTAGCTAGACATTGACCCACGGCCTGTTGCTCCTTTTTATCATTTCCAGTTACTATTATATCATCAACATATACCAATAAGGCTGTAACTCCCCCTGAAGAAGAGTGTTTGATGAATAAAGTATGATCACCTTGGCTTTGTTTAAACCCCATAGTTATCATAACTTTTGTGAAACGTCCAAACCAAGCACGTGGAGATTGTTTAAGGCCATATAATGCCTTTTTCAATTTGCATACAGTATTTGTAGCCAAATTCTTTCCATATCCTGGTGGAATCTCCATGTAAATTTCTTCTTCTAGCTCTCCATGTAGAAAGGCATTCTTGACATCAAATTGCTGCAATTCCCAACCAAAATTAGCTGCAATTGATAATAATACTCTAACACTGTTCATTTTTGCTACTGGGGCAAAAGTTTCTTGATAGTCAATTCCATAGGTTTGAGTATAACCTTTGGCTACCAACCTGGCCTTATATCTCTCAATTGATCCATCAGCTCTATACTTCACAGCATACACCCATTTGCATCCTACTGGTTTTTTTCCAGTAGGTAATTTTACTAATTCCCAAGTTTTATTCTTCTCCAAAGCTTCCATTTCTACATTCATAGCTTGTTTCCATTTTTTATTAGATAAAGCCTCGGATAAACTTTTAGGAATGGTGATAGCATTTAAGCTTGTCAGAAAAGCTTTGAAAGATGGTGAGTAGTTATCAAAGGATAAAAATTGTGCAAGGGGGTATAAAGGTTGTTTTGTACTTTTTCTGGTTCCTTTTCTAAGAGCAATGGGTAAATGAAGATCCTGGTCACTATTCTCAAAAATCTCATTTTTATTTTGTAATTGATGGTTAGAGATCATTACCTCATTTGAAGGATTTGAGTTGGATTCTTGGACATGCATAGGTTCTGGAATGACCATTTTCTTCCTTGTATACACCTTGCCTTTGCCAAATCTTACTTCCTCAGGAGCAGGGTTCAAAATATCCTCTTCTTTAGGCCTAGATTCTTGGACATTGGACATGGGTTCAGTTACTGTTTCAGATTCAGTTTCATGGTTATCATCCTGTGTTTCAGATCTGAACATGGATTCAGCCACTGTTTCTACTGTTTTTGGGGGTAAAGGTTTAGACCCTGTCAAGGGAATTGATGAAAAATCAAGGAGGCACCCATTTTCTTCGCACCCATTATCTTCCTCAGGTGTATTCCCCCTTTGAAGATAAGGGGTAGCAAAATATGAATCTTGCTCATTAAAAGTGACATCAACTGAGACATAGATTTTCTTTGTGGGTGGATGATAGCATTTATACCCTTTTTGAGTTGATGAATACCCTACAAAAACACATTTTAGAGCCCTCGGGTCTAATTTTCCTCTATTTTGATGATGGATATGAACAAAAGACACACACCCAAAAATTCTAGGGATGAGATTGTTTGTAGTTTTCAGATTCGGGTAGAAAGTTGAAAGGATGTCCATTGGACTTTTGAGACCCAAAGCTCTAGAAGGTAAACGATTTACTAGGTATGTCGCTGTAAGAACAGCTTCTCCCCAAAAAATTTTAGGCACATTCTTTTGAAATAACATTGACCGAGTTTGTTCAAGAAGATGACCATTTTTTCTTTCAGCCACTCCATTTTGTTGTGGCGTATAAACACATGAAGACTCGTGTATAATTCCTTCCTTTTCAAAAAACGAGTTAAGAATCTGATTGAAATAATCCCTAGCATTATCAGACCTAAGTCTTTTGATATTAACCCCAAATTGATTTTTTATCATAGAATAAAATTTAGGAAAAACATAGCTGACATCAGATTTTTGTTTGAGCAAGTATATCCATGTAACTCGGGTGCAATCATCAATAAAAGTAACAAACCATTTTGCCCCTGAAACATTAGAAACAGTAGCTGGTCCCCAAATGTCACTATGAACAAGGTAGAATGGAACAAGGCTTCTTTTATTGCTAATTGGAAAAGGTACACGTTTATGTTTGGCAAATTCACACACTTCACAATGAAGATTTTCAACATCTAAATCCTTGAATAATGAAGGAAACAAAGTTTTAATAATTGAAAAAGATGGATGTCCAAGACGATAATGATGAAGAAAAATTCTTTCTTTATTGGATGTGGCAAACTGTGAAACAAAAGTAAAAGGCATCTTGCTCTTAGCTGTATTTGACGTCTCAAGGTAGTAGAGGCCATTCCATTCCCTAGCATGTCCAATCATCTTCCCTTTGTCCTGAAATTCACAGTAATTTTTATGAAAAACCACATTACAATCTAAATCTTCAATGAGTTTTTTAATAGAGACCAGATTTGTGGTTAATTTAGGAACATGTAGGACATTTTTTAAAATAATAGTTGGGCTAATTTTGATATCACCTTGTCCTGCCACAGTGGTCAAAGACCCATCAGCGATAGCTATTTTCTTGTTACTGGGACATGGGGAATAAGTTGAGAAAAGTTTAAATGAATGAGTCATATGGTTGGTTGCTCCTGAATCCATGATCCAAGAGTTGGAAAAAGTAATATCTGAGGCATTTAATCCAATAGAGAATGGAAACTTACCAGAATAAGCCATGGAGCATGTACCTGAGAGTCCCTCTTGTTTTTCCATGTTGTTGATAAAAGCCTTTATCCTCTCAATCTCTTCTTGATTAAGGTTGTTCTGCTCTTGTGGTGTTACAACAACATGTGCTTGGTTTCTATTTCGTTGTTGCCCTCCTTTTTGACCCCATTCTTTACTTGGTGGTTTTCCATGAAGTTTCCAGCATTTTTCTCGTGTATGACGAGACTTTTTGCAGTATGTACACCATAACTCATCCCGATTCTGATTTTTCTGTTGGCCACTTTTTTCCCTTTCGAGGTTTGTAACCCTCTCTTGATTTGTAGTTGATTTAGCCACCATAGCAGAGCTATCAGTGACTTTAGGTTCAAGCATCAGCCCTCTCCTGCTTTCTTCACTTCGAATCAGGGCAATTACTTCATTAAAACATGGAACTTCTGATTTCCCTAGAATTTGGACTCTAACTTGGTCAAATTCTGGGTTGAGTCCCACCAAAAAATCATACACTCTGTCTTGTTCAATATACTCTTTTAGAACAGCAGCATCCTCAGGACATTTAGTTTTTATAACTCTATAATGATCTAGTTCCTGCCATAAAGATTTTAATTGATTTGCATATTCAGTAACAGTCTTATTACCTTGTTTTGCAGCCATAGTTTTCACTTTTACTTCATATACTTGGGCAGCATCTCTAGCTTTGGAATATGTTTGTTGAATTGCTTCCCATATATCTTTGGCAGTAGCTAGAAACATACAGGTGTCACTGATCTCAGGTGTCATAGAGCTCCATAACCATGCCATAATCATGGAGTCTTCCTCATCCCATGCTTCAAACTTAGGATCTTCAGGTTTAGGACCCATACCTGTGAGATGTTTGATTTTTCCTTTTCCTTTTAGTACTGTACGTATAAGTTGAGACCACTTGAGGTAATTCTTCCCATCCAATCTATAGGAAGCAAGAATATTTGGTAATCCCCTATACGGGTAATCTCCTCAGGTTGAATTTTAACCTCAGTTTGTTCAACTCCAGACATAGCTAAAGGAAATAACTACAATGGGTATTTAAAAATTTGGTGAGATTAAAAGGAGATGGTAGTGAAGGCCACTCAAAGTTGACAATTAAGGTCAATAAATAAGCTGGTTCAGTAAAAAAAAATGGCAATTAAGGCCAAGGAGGAGCTAATTCAGTAATGGCAATGAAGTTCACTTACAAATGGCAATTAAGGCCAAAGCACATTATTTCACAGGATTATCTGAGAGCCAGCAGCAACAGAGACGTGATCTTGCAAATACCAGAAATGCAAAAATGCTCTAATAACCAAACTGACACCAGGGATGCGCCAGAAATAGGGAGTCGACGCCGGAGGTACGAACACGAGTCTGAACGGCGGTCACACGCGCCCACACGCGCCGGCGCGTGAGATTCACGTGAAAGATGGAAGTGGCGCGTGAAGCTCACGCGCGCCGGAATGGGTTGCCGGACTTCGGGGACGGGCCGGAATTGAGGAGGTGAGACTTCCTAAGGGGGCGGTGAGATGCCAAACCCACTTTTACAGATCACTCAAGATTTAATGGATTCAATCTTAGGCTCTGATACCATGTCAGTTTTCCAGAGGAAAAAAAAATATGCTCTTCATTAATTCATATCTGTACAACCAGACTTCCTATATGTACATTGTGAAAGATTCTAAAGAGAGAGACATAATTATGTGACAGAAAAATATACACTCTGTAGACAACTATAAAGAAGAAAAAGTTGCAGACAACACCATGCTGAATTAGGTGGGAGAACATGCTGGATTAGGTGGGAGAATATTGGAAAAGAATATTTCAACACATGCCACTAAGAAACTAATGCTTCATGAAATTTAGAGGAAAAAAATGCAATATTAAATTACCATACTGTCTCTTCAGTAGGCCCGGGGTATCTGTTACCTACAGTTGTGTCAGGTAAGTGATAAGAACTACATACATAGTGAAAGACAAAGAGAAACCATAGAAAAACAATTTACAACCTCAAAGAAAATTCCGGACCTGAAACTGCTGGTAGTTCAAAACAATATGACCCATAAGAATCCCTCTAGTTGTGAAGGGATAGTTACACACCTGAAATGCCAGAGAAATGAAAGGACAAAGGTTAAATTATATGGCCTGTGGCATCTTAATTTTAAGCGCAAATGTGGTTTTGCACCCTTTGCTGACACATATTATGAAAGATGACAATAGAGTCACTCAAAATTTTTGATTAAGAAAGAAGACTAGCGTATTTTCACAAAAGTGCAGCAATATTATGCAAATATGACATTTTTGCAGAAGTCTCAGGAAAAGCAATCAGCTAATCCCATTTCACTGTTTTCCTCTTTCATTACCCACAGATATTCAAAGAAGACAGGGAGAGTTTCTTCCAATACCTTCAACTACAATTAGCAAGAGTCATAGTAGGAAGAGATGAAGAATTAATAATATGTGAGAGGAGACTTAGGTTACCATCAAATACACTCGAATGCAAGATCCAAATATCTGTTAACTTTTCAGTAGTAACAATGGCAGAAGCAGACCTCCTTTGGGATAGAATTATTTTTATGTCTTCTCTATTGGTGTCAGAAAACAGATTTTTTCAAGGGAGTGTCTCTTGAACCTCCAAAAGAGATTGGAAGGCTCTCCTTATTTAGAGATTGGGCTGTTTTTCAGGTTTTACTTTGTGTTTGGGAGGATCTCTTGTTGATGGAGTCCCACATCAGGGAGCTTGTGGGTTTTCAAGGACTCACTTTGTCTTTGTATCCATTGTTGTCTTTTGTACATACTTTCCTCTCAGTTTAACAAAAATCATTAATACAACAACAACAACAAAGCCTTATCCCACTAGGTGGGGTCGGCTATATGGATCGCACGACGCCATTTAGCTCTATCAATAACCAACTCTTTAGGTATCTCATTTACTCAAAGATCCCGTTCAATAACTTCTCTAAGTGTCCTTCTTGGTCTTCCTCGACCTTTTTTCACATGGCTCCAAACCATCTGTTACACTCTCCTTACTGGCGCTTCCAACGGTCTTCTTTGAACATTCCCAAACCACCTTAAACAGTTTTCAACCTGAGCCATGAAAAATATTATGGAAGAAGCAGAAAAGGCACAGACAAAAATACCAAATGGGGATGTAGCAGGAATAATTTCAGCCTGAGCCATGAAAAGTTGAATTGCAAGAAACCCTACAAAGAATAGCTGGAATGACACATAGCTCAGTCACTATTGTGTGACACACAATTGGCCTAAACCAAAAAGAAGACCAACTACAGATGGAAGAGCACCAATTTTTGGTTGGAACACACCATAGGTGGAAGGCACCGAATAGTAGCTGAAAATATCAAAACAGAAATGGATAACCAAAAAGAATGGCCAAATTGCATATAGCCTTAGGTTGGATTTGAAAAAGACTGTTCAGCTGGTTCTAGGCTGGCCGGAAGTTTGCCTGAGCGAGCACGCACACCAGTGGGCCAGCATGTAGATTAATGCACAAAAAGTTTAAAGGATGTATGGCTTGCAGGAATTTGACCAAACTTGATAATCTGGCCAATCAGAGTCTTTTGAGGGTTGTTCTGGGGGGATGCTCCAAGCTATTAACTTAAACAATGACCAGAAAGATATTAAATGCTAGGAAAATCACACAGACATTGGAACCTAACATATAGCCTTGGGTTGAATTTGAAAAAGACTGTTCATCTGGTTCTAGGCTGGCCAGAAGTTTGCCTGAATGAGCATGCACACCTGTGGGCCAGCATGTAGATTAATGCACAAAAAGTTTAAAGGATGTATGGCATGCAAGAATTTGACCAAACTTGATAATCCAGCCAATCAGAGTCTTCTGAGGATTGTTCTGGGGGGATGCTCCAAGATATTACCTTAAACAATGACCAGAAAGATCTTAAATGCTAGAAAAATCACACTGACTTTGGAACCTAAAGTTTTCTTTCCCCTTGCTCTAATGCCAAGTTAAGCAAGGATAAAAGAGGGAACCTTAGATTTGATAATGTGTGTCAGTGATAAATGGTATTCATGGAGTTAAGAATTTGTACAATAAATATAACAGCTGTGTATACACTCGGATACACCTCATATTCACACTAGAGTTAAGAATTTGTACAACAAATATAACAGCTGTGTATACACTCGGATACACCTCATATTCACACTAGAGTTAAGAATTTGTACAATAAATATAACAGCTGTGTATACACTCGGATACACCTCATATTCACAATAAAGCAACTAGTGATTCTGATGAGAATGATATGATTATAATAAGAGAAATAAAAAGAAAGGGAGTGGCAGCTATAGGCTGGTTGGTTTCACAACTATGCTAACATGGTTTTCCAGTTATTGATTGATTTTTTGCATAACCATTTTTTGAGGTTCACCTTACCAGTTTCCATTTTTCTTGTTTGACCAGCCAGCCTGGTGCTGTTAGGAGAAACATGCCCATTGGAGACAATAAGAACAAAAACATCCTACTGTATATGCGAACTTCAATAAAGATATTTACAAAAAGCCAATTTGATGCTAGAAAGTCCCTTGCTTATCAACAAAGGTGTTTTGAAAGTGAAGCCACAAGTTTCTGTATATGTTAGAGGAACCAACTTCTCGGAAGGCAAGGCCTTGACATAGTACAATTGTCACAACTCATAACTGCCTGCTAGGTTTAATAGACCATTTAATAATTTGAGCATAGCCATGAGAGTTCATTTATCATCTAACATGTTAATCATTTTTTTTGTTTAATGGTTTGAATTTTGAAACACTAAATTTGGTTTCATATTTGTGGATCTAGTTAAAAGAATTTATTATTGTACGTGTAAGTGAATTTGAATGTACCATTGTGTGTAAAGGACCAGTGTGATACAAATGTGAAATTCTGGGGCCTTTGCCAATGATTTGATTTTCTTGATTCTTGTATAATTCATTTTGACATTGTGATTTATATCTTGTGGAAAATAGAAGAGGCATGATATGTCTTTAGTAGTAAGAATAGGTGGAGTTCCAGTTTTACCCTTAAGCTAACTCACACCTTCTTCTAGAGCTTAGGACAAGTTTTATTTTCTCTTCAACCCTCCTATAAGCATCCACACACCACACACATACACTTAGCCACACCCATCCTCCTCTCAACCTTCAACCACCCAAACCACCAAAATCTCAACCTCCCCTCCATTTCTCCAATGACCCTCAAGTCCAATGATCGCTATCCAAGTCAAAGAACCAAAGTTGAGCTAAGGTGACTCTCCTTCCTCCTCTTCTTTCATTTTCATGTATCAAACCCTAGGATCTATTTTTGGGTTGTTCTTGGGATCAAACCAAGTGCCATGGTTGTGGGGTGCTTTCCATGTGATTTCCTATGGTATTATAATGGTTTCTATGCTGGATAAAGTTGGGAATGGTCTGAAATTGGTTTATGTGGGTGTATCTTTGGTAAGAAGAGAATTGGGGGAAATGACGAATGCAAGGGGAGTGATGGTTATAGTTACAATTGATAGTTAGACATGCATTTAATGGTGTTTTTATGGTAGTTGGGACCTAAGGGAAGCCTTAGTTGAGTGATAAATGTGATGGGTGAAGGATTGAGTGAGAAAGGCAATAAGAGGGGCCATTTTCAAAGAGCCCCTCAGGTTGCAGACTCCAGTGCCCCAGGCGCTAGGCCAGTCGAGGATTCAAGGGCTGGCACCCTAGTTAAGAAGTGGGGCCCAAGGCACCACAACCTGGAACTTCCCCAAATCTTCTCCTTTTAATCCCTTTCTCTTACTTCTTTATTTAATCAAATTTAAGAAATTATGTTTGCAATTGATATGGATTGTTGTGGCACACCTCGAAAGGTGATTTAAACATGCTTTAGTTTCTTATCTAACATAATTTGATTTCCTATTACTATATCTATGCACACAAATTATTCATAGCTCAAATTCATATTTATCATACCATGGATGATGCAGTGGATATATGATCTTTCTTGGTACCTCAAATTTGTATGCATGGGATGATGTTGAATCAATTTGTATGCATGGGATGATGTTGAATCTAGACTGTTGTTGTGTGTGTGATTGTGATTGAGGAATTTGGCATGGAGGTGCACCCCATGAGATTGAGCCGTTAATGATATGATGATAAAACTATTGATGGAGCAATAAGGGTGAATATCCATAATGCAGGAATAAGGGGGATGTGGCTAGGACCGCAAGCAACAAACACGAAACTTGGACGGTCCCAAAAAATGTCAGGGAATGAATTCTACGTTTGATAATTTCGAATTATGTTATGTGTTAAGTGTAGCTATTGAGATCTAGCCTCTCTTGATCTATATATTTATTGTGTTGTATTGTTGCGTGTAGTAGTAGAGTAGAATTAAGTTATACTTTCTTTTCGTCCCTTTAATCTTTCAGAACCTTCGATAGAAGAGGAGCCTCTGCTTGAGGAGTAGCGAAGTAGTTAAAGCCAAGACCCCTTCATCTCAAAGTTGGTTCCTTTTTGTAGACTCTCTTTTGGTGGAAGTCTAAAGTAACTTCATAGTCGCATAGGTTTCATTAAGAATCTTGTGTATGTATGTATTATGCTAAAATATTGCGAACAGAGCATTCTAGTGGAACATTCTTTGAGCATCTATGGGAATTTTTGAAAACATGGCAACTTTATGTAAATGGCAATGACCTTAGTTTGTGCTTAATATAAATGAATGCATTTGTTTTGAAATCATGGTTTCATAAATGAACATTGTGTTTGGTTGTGTTTAGCATTAGTTTGAATCCTAGTTTAGGTTTACGATGGCTGAGGTAATTCTGCTCTTCGTGCTGGTCACGTGCTCTTGGTCTTGGACAAGGCATGACACCTAGGCTTATAGCTTTCATACTCATACCATCATCTGCATATTATATATTTTGCACTGTTCTATGAGAGAATTAAAGGAGATATTAGCTTACACCAAACCATCAAATTTATAAGATCCAAGTTGAATGCCTTAGCAAGATCAGCAATTCAACTCAACCCAAGCCCATCTAAAAGCATCAAAATAAAAGAATGTACTTAAACAGTATCAAAACACAGCATGCCAAAAGAAAAGTCACAGATTCTGCTGCATACCTCAGGCTTTCCAGTAGAGAGTACACGGACCAAAGAAGATTTTCCTACATTTGGAGCTCCAACAAGACAGAGTGTAGGAGTTTCCAAGTTAATTACAGGCGTTGCTCTCAAAGTCTGCAAGGTTTAATGGTTATCAGCTACACGTTATGAATAAAACCTCCAGAATAGCACATTAATGAACTAAATCTGAAAAATAAAGAGTTTTGAATTCTTCAAACAGGATTAATACTGAGCTGGACATTAAAAGAAGCTTATCAAGAAACAGGCTTTAATACTGTCTAGAAGTTGCCAAGCAGTAATCCTTATTCCTTAATATTATACTTACATGGAATCTATGCCAAATACCTTATCACAAAATCTAGCATACTACATCCATAATTTTACTGCATTGTCACCATCCATCCATTCATTTACACAGAAAAACAGATCTCACGCTACATATAAGAAGCATTATTTATCCATTAAGTCCAATGGCTTTGGGAGCACAATTCTTTTGGCAATATGCTTATTTTGCCAAAAGGTGGTGTCTATGGTTAGAAACTTGGAACAGAATGCAGGAGTTTTCTATCAGAAGTTTCTCACTGCTGGAGATCATTGTAACTATTGTATTTAGTGCTAATAATTGACTCTAGAATTGGGCATGTTTCTACTAATTAATTTTGTTTCATAGAATAGCATCTCCCTGGTTGTACAAATACCTATGTAAATTGACTCTTTAGTATGACAAGAAATTCAAACATTTTGTCATGGTATCGGAGCCCTAGACATTCTTACAAATTCTGGTGGACTTCATTGCCTTTTTTGTTGGTCTGTGGCCTTCCTTTTTTTTTTTAAATTACCAATTAACCCAAATACCTTAAGAATCACTACAGAACTCGCTAGCTTGCATTTCCCCATAAGCTGGAGCACCCTATCCTTACCACATGCCACCACAGTTTCCCTGGTGTGAATCCCAAGTTCCGGTGAGTGAGACCCTTTTAGCAGCCATCAACCCAGAACATGTTGCCGGCCACCATACATGCTAGCCCAAACCATGTCTAACTCCACCATCTTCAAGAACAACTCTAAAATACTGTGCTTTAATGACCATAAGTTCTAACAGTGAGGACAAATCTGCCTTTGGAAATTTCAAGATAGAGGAAAGTTAAGAAATCTATTGGGAGCCTTGAAGAAAACTCCCACAGTAGGTACTTGTTCTTTGATGTTCTAAAAAAAATTCTTCTCAATCTTCATCAATCACTAATGCCCCGAATAAAGTTTCCTCGGTCATTGACCCAGGAGTCACTGAAATATGACCTATTCCTCCCCAAAATTCATTTCACATACTCTTCTCCTAGTAATTGAAAACTCACCAGGGCTGATGGATCAGTTACAACTGTAGCTGGCCAAGAATATGTTTGTTGAAACAATTGCCTTACACTAAAAAAGGTGCTAATTAACTCTATCAAGCACTTGAGTCTAAACAAAAGACTTTACGTTAGAAGGAGCCTTGATTTTCCAGAAAGATTTTGACGAAGAAAAACAATATAATTCTGACTTCAAATCAAAAAAATCAAGAAAGAAGAACAAGTGTAGGAACACAAAGAATCCAAACTCTAAATCCTTCTATCAGGGAAAGTAGAATGATGAAATAAGCAAGGATTTCCAACAACAAAGTAAGATCATGAACAATTTTATCACTTAGATTCCTACTCTAGATAACTGAAAATTCCTTGAAGACCCATCCCATTACTTTTGATTGGTCAAGAAATCAAAATTGCAGAATTAGGAAAAGTAGATAATCAATAAAGATGCAGAAAGAATAGCAAAAAAAAAAAAAAATTGCCAATCCAATGGTCCTCCCAAATACCTTGGCAATGTCCAACAAATCATCAACAACTTTCCCTTCTCGAGCAAAAATATCTTCAACTTTTTTAATCCCCTGCATTTAATGTGATATGGAAAAATCTTCACAAATTAGAAATTAAATGTTCTAAGTAAGATATAAAAAGATTAAATATACAAATTGATCCCTAAAAGACACACCCTCTTGTTGTTTAGTCCTTGAAATCAACTATTGAACTTGTCCCTTGAAGTCACAGACTCAATCAAAATTAGTCCTTCCAGAGGACCAAATTGTATATTTACTCCTCTTCGATGGGCCAAATAACAATGAATAACAAGTTCATAATATTCATAAACTAAACCATGTAAAAGATAAAATTTTAAGGACTAAACATTTGATCCATGTATCTTTCGGGGATTAAATTGTCAATATAGTTGATAAAAAGCAGACCTCATTTAATCTTTCTTCGGCTTCTCGCTTTGACGAAGACTGTTATATGACACAATGATATCAATTATGTAAAGAAAAGTATGGCAACAAAAAGCACCAAAGTAACAAAATGTCTGTATAGAGAGAACAATCAGATTATTCCATCTTACAGAATTCAACATAAAAGAAATGATAGAGCTGCCTTTTGACAAATCAACAAAACATTTCTTTATCAGATAGAAAAAGAATTTATTCAAGAGAAGAAAAGGAAAAGGTGTTATAAAGACAAGGACAAGAACTCCACCCAAAACATATTAATTTTCTAAAAGAAAGCAACATGCTCAAAAAAAAAAAACTAAAAGAACATATACTGAGCAACGACCACGGCTTTAAGAATGAAAAATGGAGATCACCAAAATCATATAAGATATCACTCTGACAGAATCCAAGCACAATGAAAACAAGAAGACTTCTTCCATCTATTAAGCCGGAATGAATTACAATAAACTTCTAATCCAGTCATTAAGAACTTCTAGTGTTGCATACATTAAATCTTACGATTCATCAATACAAATAATGCTTTTAAGCAGTATCAAGACAAAAGAACATTGCCCAACACGTATGCCAAACTCATAATCAATGTCTAGAGTCTGGTAACCATCATATATCTTATATATATATATATATATTTTTATAAACAAAGAAATTTTATGATGGAGAAAAGATGGGAAAGTACAAAATGAAGGATAAGAAATCTTCAAACCAGAAAAGAAAAAACAAGCTCAAAACAGAACAAAGTTTAAAATGCCTTATAAAACTTATAAGTTTAGGAGAGGTGTCCAATCCTTTTTTTTGATAGAAAAAAGAAATGTTATTAATGAGAAGAGAGAGAAACAAAAGGAAAAAGAAAAAAAATACAACAGAAGGAGGACAAGGGATCCTCCTAAGATAGAACTAAAAAGAGTTAAATCTAAAACCAAGAGACGCCCCATAAGGCCTCTAAAAAAAATTAGTACAACAACGCCCTCCAATCCCTATAAACATCAAAAAGAGGCACCCCCTTGAAAAACCCATTGGCCGAAACCCACAAGGAAGCCACATAACGAATGCGATCCCATAACAAATGAGGAGGTAGACCCCGGTCATTAAAGACTCCGGTGTTTCTTTCCATCCAAATGCACCACACAATTGTGAACATAGCTGTTTTTCAAAGAATTTTATTCTCCTTCCTAAAACCAAAACCAGTAAAATTGGTCGCAAGGAGTGCGCCAAGGTCTATTGGGCAAACCCAATTCTCATCAAAGAGATCAAAAAGCCTGTTCCAAATGCTCCAAGCCACATCACAATGTAGGAACAGATGATTGTTTGTAGTCTGATTTGACACAGATCGTTTGTATTAATTCTATTGAGCACTGCAGACCACAAAAAACCTTAACCTTTAAAGGCGCCTTAACTTTCCAATAAGACTTTTGAAAATGCAAAGAAACAACGGGGTTACAGACGAGAGGATTGAGAAAGGAGGCACAAGTGTACAAGCCTGAGGAATCCAACTTCCACATTCTCTTATCAGGATTAGAAGAAAGGTGTATTGGATCCAGAATGTCCAACATCAAGGAAAGGTCAGGCAATAGTCTATCATTTACATTTCTGGCTAAATGGAGATTCCAACTAGGTTGGTCCCCTTGCAAGCCAAAAGAAATCAGCAATAGGGGCATCATGCAAAGGAGAGGTGTCCAATCCCTTTGCATATAAGAAATAGAGACTGCCTTAAAACCAAACAAAAGCCATGTATAAAAGTCTATCCCATGACATGTAAGGGCAAAAATATGCCCTTGAAAATGCAGGCATTCCTCTCTAATCAAACAAATCAAAGAATCCCGTAAGCTGAACAATGCCACAAAGTGTTGCTCCCCTTACTTTTACCAAACCCTTTGAACCAAATTAAGAGAAACTATTCCAAAGTACTAGGAGTCTAGGACACACCCATTTCTCACAAGCAATACCAAATAGGTTATTCCGAAGATAGCTCACTTCTATAATGGAGAAATAAATGGAAAAAAAAGTTTCTGAACCAGATTTTGACATCATATACACATTGGTCGAAAGACATTGAGTATTTTTGTATAAATAAATGATTTGACCTTTAAGGTAGCTTTAGATTTCCAAATTGGATCACCAAGAAGAAACTTTCCATAGTAGGAGAATTGGTAAGGAACAAATAATTTTGCAAGGAAAATGTAAATTGCAAGAACGATCTTAATTTTCCATTGAAAGAAATTATGTAAAGGAGCATCACACAAACAAAAAAGCTGATGAAGAGAAGGATAAGCTTCAAAAAATGGGGCATTTCCCACCCAAGCATCCTCCAAAAGATATTATTACTTAATTTTACCATCACCCAGTTTCAAGGAGATTCAAGGGCCCATTAGTTGAAACAAACATGGAAGCTAGAAAGACGATCTTTTCCCATAGAAGATTAGGTGAAAGAAAATTCTGATGAAAAACTCTACCATTCCGTTCTAACCAGATACACCACAAACCCACAAAAACCACAATGCCAAAGAATCTTATATTCCTTTTGCCTCCCAAACCCTGAGAATTTAATTGCTAATTTCCTTGTGAAATTACTTTCTAACAACTCGCGTGAGTCACATTCACCACTATGTTGGCATCCTAATCATTCAGATTTAAACCATATTCGATTTGAACTACCTTATGCCATAAAAACCATTCATCTCTGAAGGAAAATACCACAGCCTTTGGTTGTCCAAGGTCCACGCTACCAATAGGGAAGGGATAAAAGTCCTGTGTAAAAGTCAAGCTGGTAAACTAGATTGAAACATTTGGGCAGATAAGATTACAGCGGATGATATCCCGTTGCCTAATTGTACCCCCAACGGAACACTTTGCTAGACTGGAATAGCTAGTTCGTCTACAATGTTCTCGAATATGAAATTATGTGAGAAGCCACTATCAATTAAGGCAAGAACTTGTCGTGACCCAATTTTTCCCTATAGCTTCATCATGGAACCAATAGTTGAGTCTTGTAACATATGTAAGGAAATTTCGGCCATCCTATTCTGTTCTTCTTCGTCACCATCGATCTTTGTGTTCTCCACATCATTAGTATCCATAATCTCCAGATAGGCCAAATTGGACTGTTTGCAACAGTGACCAAGTGAAAATTTTTCGTTACACCTGAAGCAGAGTCCCTTGGTGAGGCGTAGCTAGCACTCAGCTTCCCAGGAATGTGGTTGGGTCATAGCTGCTGTGGTCCCCGAGTAAGTGGCGCCTAAGGGAGCTTTTACTTGTGAAACTTGGTTCTGAGTTCCCACTTTGCTGTTTTGAGCCGCCATGGGAGACTTGGATCGGGCTAGTCCATGTTTTTGTTCATATTCCAGTGCTAGGCTCATGGCTTTAAAAATAGAGGATCCTTACATCAGTTTTGAGCTCCTCCCTTAGTCCATTCAAAAAAAAAAAAAAAACACCCACCAAACAGTGGTCAAGCTAGTTATTCACTCTCGCCGATTGTCGCAAAACTCCTAGCGATACTCGTGGATAGTACCAATTTGACAAATGTTACACAGATATTCATTGGGGTTCTAGAATTTGGTGGGTTCGAAGTTCTCTTGTAGTACGTGTACCAAGTCCTCCCAGTACAGTAGTGTGCATTCTCAGCTAATCCATGTGAAGTAATCCAAGGCGTCTCCTTCCAGAAAAATGGCCGCGATGTCTACCTTCACCTCTTCTAGCGTCTGGTAGTACCGAAAGTATTTCTCATCCTTCAAAATCCATCCACGCAGGTCTTCACCCTCGAACTTCAAGAACTTGACCTTTGAATAAGGTCGATGCGCATGGCCTCTCCCCAACCCGAGTTGTCTGCCTCTTCCTCATCGGGTTCAGTCCAGTAATAGGGTCTCCATGATGTGTTATCAGTCTCTGTGGTTCTTCCTTTGCCACAAATTTTGGTGCTGAGTTCGATGACTGAAGGTGCGTTCCCCTACACTTTGATGGTCGCAATTTCTGAGTCGAGTGCATTGAGTTTGGTTGCAATTGCCGCCAGTTGCTACGCGATGGAGTCTGGGTGTGGTGGCGCAATGTTGTTCATCGTCACCTCTTGTCGTTGTTGTACGCTGCTTGTTCGAGCATTCACTATGATGGCAAACCTAGCTCTGATACCATAATGATAGAACCCCCTCAAAGCCTCACAATAAATCATGTATGAATGAAGAAGAATAGATGAACGAGTAGGGAAGAACGTGAAATACGAATACTGAAAGATAATAAATTTAATGGTGAGTCCTTATGAAGTGGACAAGCCTCCCAAAAGACAATCACTCTCAATATATTTAACTGTGACATCAATATATAGACTCCTAATGATAATTATAAAAATATACTAATAACTAATTAGATAATGCTTAACATTTAAATAATTAATAAATAATTCTACTAACTAACTAGATGCTAATCTATTTGAAATTTAAATAGTAAACAAATCTAATAATAAATAAATCTACTGGATAATCCTTAAATGATAATTAAATCTAATAATAAATAAATCTATCCTATATTCCCTCTTTTCCTGTTTTTTGAATATCTTTTTGGCGGTGCTGTATCAATTTCAGGACACAAGTTTCTTAGACCCAAGCCCCCTTCACACTAAAGTTTCAACATACTTTTGCAATTATTGGATGAACTATGTTATTATATCCTACACCTGAGCCAAGAAAATTTCTCATAATCCTCTAAATCTTCTACGCTACAACTACTACGATTTCGAAAGGACAAACGTAATAAATAGGTATACCGGATAAGCTCGATTGAAGAAGGGTGATATGACCACCTAAGGAATAAAATGCCCTTTTTTTTTTGGGGGGAGGGGGGTGTGATAAAAGAAGAATTTTATTAAGATAGAAGAAAGACACAAATGAGGACGATCAGGTATCCTCCCTAGAAAATAACTTTTTTTATAGAAAAAGAATAATTTTGTCAAAGATAGAAGTAGTAGTATGAAAAGATAGCAAAAGATACATTTGGCCAAAAAGGTACCAAGGTTGTTTAGGCAAACCCGATTTTCCTCAAAGAAACCAAAAAGCCTGTTCCACAAATTCCAAACCACTTCACAATGAAGAACGAGGTGATTATTAGTCTCAGAATTTGTGAAGCACATAACACAAACATCATGTGATAGGGCCTTGTTGGCTCTCCTAATCTAGAGCAAATCATTTACAATAATTCTATTGAGTACCATTGTCCAAACAAAGGCATTTACCTCAAAAGAAGCGTTAATTTTCTATAACATTTAGTAAGACGAAGAGAATTATTTGGACTGCAAATCAGGAGCTTAAGAAACAATGAGCAAATATAGTAATCCAATGAAATCCATATACCAAACTTTTTTATCAAGCACAAAAGAAACGCGAAAGTTAAACTTGCAATAGTATTAAATCATTGACCTAACTGTTGGTAATTTCTTATTTTTGCAAAATCAAAAAATTGGATTAATGCAAAATTGTGAGTATAAAAACCACAATGAGGACTTTTAATCTGACCATGGATTTTGTGAGAAACTGATCCTATAGAAATATAAAGCAAGTTACTGAATATGTATATACAAAATAAAACAAAACATAAATTCTTCAATCAAGATACTAGACAAACCTTAGCACAAAGTGAAGCATGTTCCTTTCCAACAGATACTACCCTCTTCCTTAAAGCATCTACATTCCCCAAGACCTGTTATATAGCAAATATCCGTAGTCAACAAAATCATGATATTATTCAATGTGATAAAAATGTCTAAAAGGACACATTTACAATGGCAATGATGATCAAGACCACAGACTTATTGAGATCATTAAGGAGACATGCCAATGAAAGTCTAACAAATGTTCTAATTGCTGTAAAGCGATTTTCCTCGTATACCCTTTCATAGCATCCATCTCCAAGAGTCAACTCAATAAGAGACCTCTCGTAGGGATGAAGATATGTTTTCTTTGGAAAATTCTCCACATATGTCCTCAAGGGAACAGCCAGTTCCTGACAAGATCTATGATGTCAATTTTCACCAATTTTTTTCCTTCAAATAGAATATAGAAGCTGTACTAGACATTAGAATAACATGAAATACTTGGAAGTGAAGAACATACTTTCATTAATGCATCAAGTTGCTTTGCACCCCTGTTCTTTTCCCGTTTTGCAATATTGGCAATGCCTACAGGTTAAACAGAGTAAATAGTAAAGTCAACAGAAGTTTCTATGATGAATAATAAATATGCCAAGATCAAAGGGCCATTCAACAACCTTTTGTTGGAGAAATTCTCCTTGCCTTTCTTAGGGCTGAACCAAGAATATCAACCGATGGCATCACCATGGGCAACTTTTGAAATGCTCCTATGGCTTCTAATTTTCCTGATGACTTTTCCTACAATTGAATATTTAAATAGTGGCAACAAATGATTCATTCTCACAGCTACTTTGATTTCACACATTGGAAAGAAAGGCTAACAAAAAACGAACTCACACATACACACAAGAGGTTGTCAAGTGTAATAAATAAATCTAACTATTGCAGTACACTTCTTAAATGGATTAAAAATATCCAAATGTACACACATACACAAGCCAAAGTATGGTAGACATAGATAAAAAAGCAACAGAAAAACATTATCCTAGAGATCAAAGTACCCACTTTATCATACATCAAAATAGATCGCCCCAAGAAAAAAATACCAGTTGCATGACTATTTGGTTGATCTATGAATATATGCTATCCTCCCCAATAGGAAATGTGAAATTAGAGAGAAAAGAGAGAGAGAAAACCCTTTTTTTTGGATAATAATTTCTGTGTACATTCAAAAGCATACACTGTACATATATATATATATGCATGAGAGAGACTACTAGTATACTAGCTTAAGCATTGTGGGACTAAAACAACCTATATACACTTAATACAAAACAATGTACAACTCAACATGAAACTTTCTAAAAATATATAGCATTTTGATGAAGAGGAAAAAAATACTTAATGCCCAAGCCTTCTTAATTTTTGGGAATAATATACTACTTCTCCCACCTCTTACAAGATTGTCAGTCATTAGCAATTGGTTTCCATAAAAATACAACCAAGACGTGTTGAAAAGAAAAAAGGATCATTTGTTTCTTCTTGAATAGAAATTCTACTTTCATCATCTTTGTAGCTTGTAATTTTAATTATTATCCATCTAGTAACATGTACACCTAGAATATAGAATACCCCTTCCACAGTGAATTTTATGCATTGTGAAGTTCACATTGCTTTGTTACTTCTTTTGGTTTCAGCACAAATATATATCTTTCCACACTTTTTTCTCCTTTTGACAAAGAAAAAAGTGAAAAACGAGCCAGTTAATAAGAGAATGGAGAATATTTTTATTAGAACATAATCCAAATTATAGGTCTCCCCATTACATCAAAACAAACAAGAAAAGAAAAGAAAATGGAAAAAACAAAAACACACTAAAACAATAAATCCCACCAATCTGTTTAAAATGTCTGCAACTAAGCACAACAAGGATGCCAAAAAGCAACATTATCCCACAAGATTTATAATATTTAAGGGGTAAATCCATTTTCCATCAAAATTCCCCAAAATTTTATTCTAAGCTGCCATACATTGGAAAAATACTTCGAGAATAGCTTTGGAGATCTTTACATTTTCCTTTTTATGAAAAAGTAATTCATTGATGAGTAGACAAAACATTACAAAATAGTACATAGACAGAGAACAAGATATCTTCCTAACAAAAGAAAGAACAAAAGAAAACAACCCAAACTCTTCAATTCCAATCCCTCTAAAGATCCATAAGGCATTTCCCCCCTAAAAAAAATATCAGCTAAAACCCACATAGAGGACATTAAAGTAATCCTGTCCCCAAGAATATGTGGCACAAGTTATTTGGTCTCTTTGATGAGTATTAAGTTTGCCCTGATAACCTTGGTACTCTTCTTGTGACAAATTTTAGTGGCTTTGGTTATAGGAAGGAGAACAAAATTTTGTGGAAAGCACTATGTTTGCAATTGTGTGGTGTATCTGGATGGAAAGAAATGCCAGAGTTTTTAATGAGTGGTCTTTGCCTCCTCGCTTGCTGTGAGAAGAACGTATTCGCTTTGTTGCTTCCCTTTGGGTTTTGGCTAACGAGATGTTTAAAGGGGTGCCTTTCTCTGATGTTTATAGGAATTGGAGGGCTTTGTTGTACTAGCCTTGTTTTTGGGGCTTTGAGGGGAGGTTTTTGTTTCGGCTGTCTTTTCTTTGGAGGACCTCTTGTCCTCCTTTTCTTTTCTTTTTTTTTTTTGTTTATCTTTTTTCCTTTGTATCTCTCTATTCTCAGTAATAATATTTCTTTTTCTATCAAAAAAAAAAAAAGAATATGTGGCAGAAAAAACATCTGATTAAAAATTCTAATGTTCCATTATAATTAAAGACACCAGAAACCAAAGCAAATTGTGCATTGCCAACGAACTTTATGTTTCTTTTGCCTCCCAAAGCCTGTAAACCTGATATTTAGAGAAGTCCTAAGATCATTCAGCTCTCATCAAAGAAACCAAACAGCCTATTTCAAATCTGCCTAGCTTTTGATCTTTTAAGTAGCAAAAACACAAATCAGGAGATAATGCTTCATATGGTGCAACTGTAATGGTTAATTCATGTTAACAACATTCAAAACAGAAAAGCAAAGGAAAGTGCTACTCTTGGAGTTATCGTTGGCTTTCCACTAAGGAATTAGCAATGAAGGAAATTATTACTCTTTCTAAACTAAAAGAAGGAGGCATATTATAATTTATATCCTAATCCTTCTATCCTTATCATGCACACTTTAATGCCACTTTATTTGTCTTCAGTCAACTGAGAGAGGACTGAGTGGCTAAGCTATCTTGTACAATATTCAAATACATTTGCCTCAGCTTCATCTACAATACAGTATAGTCCTTCCAGCTCATGCTGTAAGATACCAGACAAATGACAGTTACAGAAGAAATTCATACCTTGGTATTCTTGTCTTTAATCTGCACAGTGGAAATATAGCTTCCATTAGCAACATCATATGAATTTGTTTGGATGTTGTTACAGAAGGATATGATTGGATGCTTATTGGAATTGAATATTCCTGCATCAAGCACCCAATTATATACATCAGCAGTAGCCTTAAAAGGAGAATAAAAAGATTGAAGTAAAGACTGAGATACAGGCCAAATGGACATAGATACGAGGAGCAAACTCTGAGAAAATGCAAGCTTTAACACGAGGATAAGAGGAATAGATAAAAATAAAATATAAATAAACAATATACATTACAGAGAGCGTTGATATAAAATTGAAAAAAAAAAAAAAAAAAGAATTGTATTGATTTCACCCATTACAGCCCAAACTAACTAAAATTGAAAATTTAACAAAAAGATAGCTTTTGAACCAAAATTTAGAGCCACACTTTTGAAGTTGGAACATTTAATACACCAAATATGAAAAACTAGGATTTTATCAGCTTCCATCCAAGTACAATAAAATAGGTAGAAAACCAAATTGGGTGGCTGAAGAAAGCAAATAATAAGTTCTTTTTGCAAAAGCAAACACGAAGTTCAAGAATTGGATGAAGAACCTTTGTAGAATTTCGAGCTTCTGATGAGTATATTAGCATACGGAGTCTGCCCTTGGAGAAAAAGACTGGAAGAGGCTCTCATCTGGTTTCTAGGAGGGGTAGCAAGTAGCAACAGCTAATGATGGAGCTCAGACTGGCAATTAGGCTCACCTGTTCACTAGTAGTCAGCAACAATGCCTTTGGATATCCATTAAAAAGCCACAAGTTTCTATTTTATGTAATAAAAGAAAAGTAGCTTGCATAAATGTAGTTTAAAAAATAAGACGTAAAATAGAAAAGGTATAATGCAATTGAATTTCTACCTTGTGGAAAAATGTAACTAAGAAATCACATGCAATAGACTTGCAAAATAAAAATCAAATGCTACTTCATATAGGAATGGCATCGGGCAGGGGTGGGTTGTGCCTCCCAACTCCCTGTCCCCACCCCTAATCCCTGCCCCCAACCCCGCCCCTCATCCTAGCCACACCGGAAATTTGTCCCCCATTCCCGCCTCGACTCTGTGCAGGTCCCGCAAATTTAATAAGTTTTTTTTAAAAAAATCTTTAAAAAAGAAAAAAATCAATTATACATGAAAAACATGTAATATTAAGCATAAGAAGCTAAATTTGAAGATTAAACAGCTCATTCAACTTCTCCAAAATATCAAATAAACCTATCCTACTCAAAAGTCAAGGTAGACTCAACTCCGAAGTGGCAAAATCTCGTTGTGCATACACACATAAAAGACTATGCATTCATTGATGGAAGATTCCTTTTATGATATTTATAATGGGATTCAACTTAAACTAAACAGACAACCCAACTTGGATCAAATTTTACCAGTTAATTAAGGATAAGAACAGAATGGGATTTCTTGTCTTTAACTAAAAGCGAACTTGGATCAAATTGAACTTCATAATGGGATTTCTTGTCAGTAACTTATAGCAATTAGCCAACGCCCCTCATATTCATACATACCCCCGGCGACACTGAGAAACTGAGGGGTTGAGAGACGACAGGATAGAGGCCGACGAGAGACTCTGACAGTGGCCGACGCCGAGAGGGGCTGAGAGAAGAAGACTACAGACCACCAGGGCTGATATCAGACAGCGAGTGGGAGAGGCACCGGCCGAGAGAGGCTGCCGGCTGCGAGAAGAAGCCTGTGTCGACCTCCGAGATGAGGGTCAGAGTGCAGTCTGAGGACTGAGAGGGGCGGGAGATGAGGATGATATGTTGTTATTAAATAATTTGAGCTATATTAAATAGCAAATTACTTTATAAATTATATATCCATATATATAAATGTAAGTTAAAGGTATTTTAATAATTTAAAAAAATTACTAAAATACTTATAAAAGATAGGGGTACATAAACTTCAATTTTCTTTTTGTCCTTGACCTTCTTTGATTTTTTTAAACTTTCAAATAACTGTGAGCTCTACATAAATTGTGAAATCTATAGTCATCCAACAACTTAACATGGGTAAGGAAGGCCAAAGACAAGGAGGTTCAAGAAGCGCAAGACAAGGAGTGCATTTTCCTTCACTATTTCCAAATTGATTGTTTGGAATTTTCTTTTCACATTTCTATCTATGTCTTTAAAAATAAAAATTCTCAAACACAAGGTTTCTATTAAGATCCTCAATGACAATGGAAAAATTGGCATCCCTAATATAAAATTAAATGAAAATTGTTAACCCCATTTACATGTGGTAAAATTATTTTGATGATAACAAATAAATTAAAATATATCTCTTAGATTTAATTGATCAAATATTTCAAGAAATTTCAAAGAAGTCTTAAGGTAAAAAGCCTGAGTGTAAAGTTTTTATGTTTTTAGTCCCTTAGGAAATTTTTGTAAAAGTATTTGAATGGCAAAAAAATATTTTTTAAACTCATATGAAAATGTTGGAAAACCTGTTTATATTGTTGGGAAGCTTTACTAATGGTCTAAGAATTTTTAAAAGAATTGAAAAACTTGTTTTTAACCATTAGTGAACAAGTAGTCGATTACCTAATCACAATTAGTCGATTGGTTGCTCTCGATTGATTTAACTATGACCTACAGTTAGCAAATAGTCAACCGTTTGCCTAAACCTTGCAAAGGGTCAACTGGATGCTCTCTGACTTAAAATAAAAAATCATTCCAATTGCTTACCAGTTAATTGGTTACTAGGAAGTCGACTGCTAGAGTCTAAAGCATTTTTATCAATTTAAATAGAAAGCTACTAGTCAATCGCCAGGTGACTACCTGTTGAACGGCACCTTATTAAAAGTTACCAGTCGACTATCATAGGTCAACTGGTTGACCCCCATCACGCTGACATCAATTATAATGGCTATTTTCTTAAGAAATATGACGTAATGTTTTTTCCAACAAATCTTTAACATCTTGAGCTATAGTATGTGTCAAATTATCAAGAGAACATCATTTTTGCTGCTGAATCTTTGAAAACTTTCTTGTCAATCATCTATTGATTTAAGAACTTCAATTTTTCACTTACTCTACCAAAAAGAGAGTTAACCAAACTTCATTCATCTTTCTAATTTGATTACTCCATCTATTTCAATTTAAATTCCCATTTACATTCAGTATTTTAATATGACTTGCTTGGATTTTGCAAAGATTGATTTGAATTCTCTAATATAAATAACTATCTTGATGATTTTTAACAAGGCATCAGGCAATGGAACACAATTGTATGGAGAAATATTATGTACCATAAAGGCTACCTTGGATACTAAAACATGTACAAGGCAATAATATGTATCCCAAAATTGGCGTGCAAGCTTCCAATCATCTTATTTCATTCAACATGTGTGAAATATGAGAGAGCACGACAAGCAAATTGTTGTTGCTTATACACAATATAGGAAGTACATGCAAATCAGTGATATTAGACTAAATTTTGAATCATAAACTTCCAAGCCGCTTCATTCGCCATTTGTGGCACATGGGAACAAGTTCCTCTACTATGTGGGGACCAGCAACAGATCAATCTATATTCACTGTACCATGCCCAACTGCATTACAAATTTCTTCATATTCAATCCCCGTTGTCACACCTAAAAACTATGCACATGACCAGCATTAGTAAATGAGTTGAATCTCACCACCGAAAGCCCAGACCCTTAAAACAATATCATATATCATCAAGCAACACATTACGAAAGCATGCGCTTCAAGAATACATATAAGGTCATTCTTTACCCATATTTGCAGCAAAGTATCTTTCATTGAATCAAGTAGTGTCAAAATGGGTAGCAACCCGCAAGTTAGCTCAGGCCTACCTATAAATGGATGGGCTTATATTCAAAAAATTAGGCTCGTTTAAAAAATGGGGTTTGCACATTCGAGTGGACCATTTATTTATTTTTATTTTTAAATTCTTTTACAAAAAATGTATTATTTAGTATAACTAACCCTATTTTATCACATTTTTTATATTTTATAACATTATATTCAATAAATATAATAAATTTGTATATATAAACTTTTATTTTTTTAAAAAATAAATATATAATTTTCAAATTTAAATATAATATAGTTAATTTAAAAATTAAGTTAAAAATAAAATATGAAAAATTAAAGTTATTGGTTATTAAAAAAATTGAAAAAGTAATGTCATATATATATAAATTGTATTTTAATGAAAAATTATTGAATTTTTTTACTAAAAATTTTAATATTATATTATTTAAATATGATTTTAAAAAAAACAAATGGCCCACGAGCTAACACATTTAAGCTCGTGGTTCATGGTGGGTGGGCTTAGACATTGAAAAGTGGCACGTTTAATAAACTAGCAAGGTCCAACTCGTTTATCGGCAACCCACGACAGGTCAACCCATCTAACAGTGGTAATTGAATCAAATTAAAGTTCTTACATCATGAATCTATTTGATCTCATTCTCATTTGCTAACTTCACAAAAACAAGAATGTCACTAATAGAATGCAAGATAAGTTTTACATCTTATCAATTACAAAATATGTCACATACAAAAAACAACTGCCTAGGATCCCACTACTTGATTATACAGAGCATACTATTAGAATTCTTATAAAAAAAAATAGGTTTGATTAACAACAAAAAGTATACCTCAGAGTAACGTGGTATTGACTAGTTACGTATCATCTTCTTGCTGCAAATATGAAATGGTGAAATAAGGGGAGTAAGATATACTACCCTTTTACCATTACAAGAGGAAATGAAATTAAAGGCATAAATTATTTTCAAGCAACAAGTCACATAGGGCAACACAATTTCAATCTCAAACAAGATCCTAGACATTTTTTGGGTCTTGTACACATAAAGTGTCAGTTGCCCTTGGCCCCCATTGCATCCTTTCTTGTCACTCCACTTATTATATGCCTCCCTTATATCTTATAAATTCACAGGAATATTTGTATTTTCATATTTCTATTTTGCATGCTTTTGCCACCCTTGTTGCTCCCACCCTTGAGATCCCATGTCTTTCTCCTCATTCTCAAACACAAACACATATCAATTTCCAATCATGAAGAGAGCATCCATAAATACATGACAAAGCATGTTTTCATTCTATACGTTCATATTTCATAGAATTCAGCTTAAGGCATCACAACTCTATGGATCTTTAATCTTATTTATAACATATATCTAGATATCTATAATATTCACATCCAACATTCATGTCAAGATATCGTGTCTTCTATGGAACTCAAATATGCATCATAGTAAGTAAATTCGTTCTTAAAGATTTACTCATTTCAAGTGATCACATGTTCTCACAACATTCAAGAAAAATTTGAGAAGAAAGAAATAGCAGTGAAGTATGATATCTACTCACCTCAAGTCCAAGCTATAACTCTACTTGTTTTTTATACTTGGCATTAGTAAAGATGATGTGAAGGATTGAGGAAGAAGCCTAGAGGTTTAGGCATGGAAAAGAAGAGTAAAAAATATGAAGAAAGGACTTTGCATGGCGTTGCAGTGGTCAAGCCACCACTACAGTGCTGGCTTCTAGCAAAAGAGAACTTCTCTCAGCCTCACTGCCGCTGCAATGGTCAAGCATAGCTGTAGAGCCAAAAAGGTAGCAACACAAGGAAATTCTCATTGCAGCGGGTCGGTACAATGAGAACATAAAATTTCTCTAGTTTTCCACATTCCCAAGGATCCTTAGACATACCTAAGCTCAAAAGATGGTTCCTCAATGTCAAAACCAAAGCTTACAAGCCAAGGAAACATCATTTTTTTCAAAAGAACAACTCCTACCATTAAAATCTCATCTTTCTTTGAAAATTCCCATTTTCAAACCCAAATCTCAAAATCATTACAAAACCAAAGCTTTTCTAGCAACTTCTTCAAGAATGTGGTTCCAAATGTATCAAAATACATGGAAAAAAGTTTGGAAGCATGACCTAAACACTAACAACAAGGTTTGAATTGAAAATCTTGCCTAGGGTTCCATATAACTGAAAAACATATAAAAGAGGAATAAAATTGAGATTTACCTTTAACCAAAGGATTTTCCAATGAGAATGTGGGTTGCCAAGGGAAGGACTTGCTGGAGACTTGGGTGAAAAGAGATCTTGAGAGAAAAAGGCTTGAGGAGGAGAGGAAAAGCACGAAGGGAATATATGTGTGTGTATTTCATTGACGGGGAAGGTGTGTTCATGAAAAGGAGAGGGCAAAGGGTTTAAATGTGTGTGTGAGGCAAGATTAATCATTTTGCCTCCAAGACTAAAGAAAGGAAAATTTAATGCCAATGGAAAAAATGGAATCTCCCAAAAAAAAAAGAATTACATATCTAGCACACAACACACAAATACCAAAATATCATAACTGACTCATTAACACATATACTCTTCAAATCACCAAGGTTCTTTACATTTACACAAGGAAAATAAGTTTCATATTTTATTCATGTTGATCCCTGAGAGGGCTTAAATACATAAACCAACTTCCTTAGCATATATTTCACATTAACAACTCAAATATACATAAAAATATCACAATCACTTGTTTTCTTGCATAACATTTATCAATTGGCCACATAAAATAAATATTCATTAGATGCAAAATTGTGCTCACATACACACATATACATATAAGGTTAGGCAATAACATAAAATTCATAGATGTTACACCTGTATCCCATGACAACAAAACAACATCTGTCACTACCCAACTTTTGGGCACGTGACCGACATGTTAATACAAATCCCGTATCAACGAAAACCTACTCAAAGTCTCTAATTCTAGGCTATTTTTAGTTATTTATGAATATTTGTAAAATAATTCCTTTATTCCCCAATTATTAAGTAGTATGTGTGTAATTTAAGTAGAAATTCTCAAGAAAGACAAGCCAAAGGAAAAACAAGCAACACAGGACAACGACCACAAAACTGCTAGAAGGGTTCTCCTCTGCCTTGCTCAGCACTGAGTGCTCGAGCCTTGTGCTTGGCGCTAGCAAGGCTAGCATTAAGCACCGGTTTGTGGTGCTTAGCACTGGCCTTCCCAAGGCCAACCTTACACTTTCCTACAAGGCTGGCGCTGAGCACCTAATGTTGCGCTCAGCACTGGCTTGCAAACAAAACTAAATTTTTGAAGATTCTTTACTGTCTACTTGAAAACAACGCAATCAAATCAAACACACTAAGGGATAATTATAAGGGACATACCTAGATTCACACGCAAGCAAATCATGTATTTTTACAGCTTACGAAGAAGAAAGAAGAGACTTACCCGAATTCCTTGCAATTTCCCATAGTTCATAATTTATTAATTTGAACTTAAGAAAAACATAATCTCAATCAAATAACCAATATTCCTCAATTCATCCAACAAGCTTAAGTCACACAAGCATTTTATTTAAATTCCAACAACAATCAAATAAATTAAACTTCCACAAGATCTCCAAAATACCTTAAAATATCCAATTGAATTAAATACAAATCAAATCAAATGTTTTAATTTGCTTAAGAACCCCTAGATGTCCTAATTGACCACAGAGTTTCCTAAAACTAAAATAACGATATCATGACATAGGACCCACCCAATAATGGAAAAAAGTCCACGGCAACTATTCCTCCAGTGGAAAATCCTCATCCGCTACTTGATCTTTAAAAAAAAAAAAAGGAAAATCAACCAGTGTGAGAATGAGTGAGTCAATCCCTGTCTTAATAAAACTCGAATGTCTTAAATAATAATAAAGGAAATCAAAAGCACTTATCATGAAATCACAAGGAAAGGAATCATACCATAGAGAATGCAATTTAAGTTAAACAATCCAAACCAACGTAATTGATATTCGTTAATGGCAACCAATCTCATCAAAACCTGTCATAATACATGACCTCATCCACTATGGTCAAGGTGCCTCACAGGTCCCATTCCCGAACTCAGGCTCATATCCCTATTAAAGGAGTCGTTCTCTCCATTCTTAGAGGATAAAACACCTAATTCCCGAGTTTTCCGTATTGACATGAGATGCGGTACTATCCCGTTCAAACACAATCAATAATCAATCACTCATAATCAAGCCAATAACTACATCAACCAAAATTTGATATAGATAAGCATCATTATCTTAGCATGAATAGTATTCACCACATATCATATGATCATTTTTCTCCTAACAATTCCTAGTAGTAAATTCATTCATTAACACTTAAACTTAAACTCGCTTAAATCACTTTTTCTGAATCCTCATTGAATTTCCTCTTCCCACCATGAATTTACCTATCTTTCTACTTTATTACTTTAACACTAAGATAATATTAAAGATGAGTTAATTCACTCACTTAGATTTCAATGAATCATTCCGATCAAACCCGATTAAACTTCCTTGATGTGAAAAAGGGCTTTGTATTATATGATGTTTTATGTTTTCAAAAAAGAGAAAGAAGGAGTATAGATGTTAAGGTGTGTTCTTATGTTTGTTTAGACTGAATTAGTTAAAGAAAAGAGAAACCATGACTTACCTTAATCTCCTTCTTGCTTCCTAACGCTGTAAATTCTTGCATTGGGTTATAAGCCTTATAAGGTGTTTGGCCAAGGTATATGTGTGTGGTACACAAAATTGTCTTATGAAAATAAAACTAGAGAGATAGAGAGATAGAGAATGAGAGAGCACGACGTGAGGTGTGTGTTCATGTGCTTGACGGCAACTAGAGAGACAGTGAGGTGTGTGCTATTGTGCTTAACGACTTAGTATATGTATGAAGCTTTAGTGGATGCTTGGATATGTACTTGGATCTTTTAAGTGTGTATGAACCAAGTATGTGCTTGGATTGTGTGTAACTGAGTGGATTAATTGAATTAGGGAGGGAGAAAGAGAGGGATGGGAGATCTAGGGTTTCCAAATTGTTAGTTTTATGATAGATTAATTAATTTAATCTAGGTATTTGTTCATTTAGTTTTTGATTTTAAGTCATTTAATTTGAATAGGTCTTAAAATTTGAATTGAATTGTTAGCTCCGGATTGGAACTATAATTATTTTAATTAATTGGATGATGATCTTAGAAAGAGAATACTTTCAATAATGAATTAAAAGGATTATTTAATAAACTAATCTCATTATATAGGGGATTTGTTAGTTAGTATTTTAGATAGATATTTGATTTACTTAATTTATATTTAATCCCTTAGTGTTACTATTACTATTATTATAATATATTATCATTTATATTATGTTGCTGTATTTTATTTAATAAAATTTGAAATCTTGTAGCCTTTAGGTTAGGATTTTTATTTTGATATCTTATCAATTATCCATTAAGATTTATTCCTTTTATTAATTTCTTTTTTGTAAATTCAAAATCAATTTGATATTCCAATATAGATTTGTGTGAATAGGATCTAAGGTCTAAATATTAATTTTTGAAAAATGCATTTTCAGATTTAGTTATCTAGGATAACTCTATAATTATCTTCTTTGAATGGATAGTTTTATTAATTTGTTTGTTTAAATTCAAATAGATTTGATATATTCCAATCCTAATCAAATATAAGAAAGATAATATATTTAGTTCAGATTTCCATAGATATCTTTTAGATTTAATTATTGGGATTTATTTACCTTAATTTAATATTTAAATTAGATTTGGCTAATTTTGATAATTATCTATTTCTTTTATTTAATCTTTTGCATTATCCTTTAGTCATTTTCTTCTACTAACTAATATATTATTTCAAATATATTTATTTAATTTCCATTAAACTGTATGACATCCTCTTTAAATATATTATTTCAAATATATTTAAATATTTCATTTTATTCCTTGCAATTTTCAGTTTAATCCCTGTATAGCTTAGCACTACATATTGCTACCTTACAGCTCGAAATCGCATATCAAAGTCCTGTCACATTACAATATAACATCACACACATATTACACACATGATTTGCAAATTCAACACTTGTAAAATAAAATTCAATAATTAAACGAAAAATAAAACGGCATGTATTACACCATCTACATCAATCACTCATACTGTTTGATTGGTAAGTCATCTTTTACTTATTTCAATACATTAATCCTTTAATAACTTAATAAAAAAATTGATCCTCTAATTAGTAACTTTTTGTTTCATTTTTAGCAAATGCTTTGTTTGCATTTGGACATGACATGCAACATAATGATTACCTCATTGTCATTCTATTTCGTCTTGAAGCATATACATCTTGTTGGAGTTTTATTATTATAAAATATCATATATAAATTTTTTTAATTATCTATAAAACCATTGGTTGTCTTTTATATATATTTATGTTGCAAAATTGTTGGCCTTCTTAATTTAGATGGTGCTTTATGTTTTTTTAATGGTGTTTCTGTTGCTCAATAGTGGGATGCTTTTGGTTTCAATCAATTATCTTCAATGTGTTTTTAATCACATTCAAATCCTTATTCTCAATCAATGCAACGAATTCCAATGGCATTTGTAGCATTATATATATGGGTGTATCTTTGTGTATTGGGTGAATATATACATATAGAAGTGGTGATATGGAAAGAAAAAATAATAGATATATACATATTATATGTGTGTGATATATTGGGTAGAGAAGGTGCGGGAGAAAGTGAGTCCAGTTTACTTCCTATGTGCAGAGGTAAACAAACAGGCGAGTTTTGGGCTGTTATATCCTAGAGGTAACACGTCTGTTTACCCTTGCATGGGTAATATAGCAAAATTAACCTGTAGGAGACGTGAAAGTTACCTTAAAGAAAGATGAATTACTCAGACCTCAGCCCAATACTACGCTAATTTATATTTTCACTTTAATCTTCAAATTCCTCTTCTTTGTGTTTATTCTTATTTTTCAAGTGCTGCTCCAATAATTTTAAGGTAATTTTTCATGTTAAATCCCACAAAAACAACAAATGAAAAATAAGAGTGGTGAGGAAAGGTTTTTGAAAAATCATTTTTTGATAAGATTTTCTCAATTGTGAAATTTCTTTAAAAAGAAATTTTGTGATTCACAATTTGAGTAAATCAATGAAAATATTTTTGGTTTTTCCATTTGGAGTTGTGAATTAATTTCACAAAGAAATTACATAAATATTTTTGGTGGAATATTTATCTTTTTACAATAATTCATAAATTTTTTTATGAGTTTTGGGAATTTATTTATATGGTATATTTCTATATATGTATATTTTTCCCTTGGCATATGAGGCCTTTAGTAGTTTGCATGTTGGAAACTCTTCTATTTTATTTTTAAACGTCGGCTAGTAAATGATCAATCATCTTATTAATTGTTTTTGCATCTAATGGTTGTTTATGAGTAGCCAAAAGATTTTTCAACAGATAGAAATATATATTTTTTATGAAATTTTCTCAATTGTAAATTTTCTCTGTGGAGAAAATTTTGTGATTATCAATTGAGTAAATTTATGAAATTTTGTGGGCTTGTAAATGTTATTATTTTTTATTTGGCTGTTGCTCACAAAAGAAAATTTTATTTATGAGAAAGAATTTTTCACTATATATATATATATAAATGCCCATGATGAGGTACATGACTACAAGACTTTAGTTTTGACTATATATTTGTTTTATATATCTATATTATTTTTTCAAGTTCTTTTAACTTGGTTTGGAAAAATTCTTTTAAAGTAGATTGTGTATATATGTAAATATATATAGCGTTTGTATTATGTTGAGTAAATGAAAGAAATGGTTGGATCCAATAAGGGGGTGTATTGGGTTTTATAAAAATTTTCACACAACTTAATTGGAAGTTAAAATAATTTTTTGAAATTGGACAATGCTAAAGATGATAATTTAATTCAAAAAATCAAAGTGTTGTCAAGATGAATAAATTTATAGTGCAAGGAATTAAAAATCAAGTATAAATCTACACAAATTAATTAGTGCTTGAGGTAGAGATCAAATATAAACGTAAAGCATTAATTAATTAACTTCAAATGTAAATAGAATAGGGATAGAGAAAGCAAACTCAGAAATTTATACTGGTTCGGCTAATCCCAAGCCTACATTCAATCCTCAAGAGACCACTTGAGTATTTTCACTATCATTACAAGTTTAATCCGGGTACTTGTAAACTACTACAACCATGCAAATTTGATTCGGGTATTTGTGAAACCACGACGGAGAATTTATGAATTTCGGCTCCTCCTCAACCTAAAGCAAGTTCTTCCAACTCCAGTACTTGCAAACCACTACTCAGAATAATATTGGTGTTGATCAAAATCAACAATACAAAGAAACTCTCTCTAAAAAATAGATGAATACAAATGAAGCTTTCTAAAACTCTAATGATAGAGAATATGCAAGATTTGTCTCAAGAATGTTTTGATTTCTCTCAAAGATGATAGAACATGTTAATATATCATTGTAGTACTGAGTTCTGACATAAAAATGTGTATCTAAGGTCATATATATAGGCTCCATTGAAATATAGTCGTTTATAGCTGTTACTACACTTAAAAATGTAGTCCAAGTGTAATCAGTCAACTGCTTGAAGGCTGTCAGTCGACTGATAGCTCAATATATCCATTAGACACAAAAATATAACCGTTAGACAGTGTTTCTGGGCTATCGATCGACTGATCGTGGTCTATTAGTCGACTGATTGCTCTCTGTCAAAAATCCTGTTAACTTAGAACTTTTAAGCTCACTTTAAAAATTCATAACTCTCTCATTTGAACTTCGTTTTAAACAAATAATATATCATTGGAAAGCTCTTGGAGTCTAGTTTCAAATGAGAAAGTTTAACTTAAAAATTATTTTTCATTTAAAAGATATGATTAAAATACTGACAGAAGGTCATGATAAAATAATTTTTGAGTACAGCTAAGTCAACTTTCAATTTTTCAAAGTTTAGTTTAAATGGTCATATCTTTCTCATTTGGACTCCATTTTAAATAATTAATATACCGTTAGAAAGCTCTTTGAGTCTAATATCAAATAAGATACTTGAAAAAAATGATTTTTCATTTAGGAGATATGATATAAAGAGTGACCAAAGGTCAAAAACTCACTGTTGTAAAACTTCATATCTCACTATCTTTTTGTTCAAATCATATGATACTTGTTCAAAAAGCTTAAGCCAATGTATGCAAATCTTAATCATTGAGTTGCACAAGTTTACTAGCCTATTTAGAATATACTTAATGTAAACACATAAACTAACTTGATGCATCCAAGCTTTCAAAACTTCAAATCTTCTAATTCTTCATTTCTTGGAGCTTTGTACTTGCATGTTGCTTTCCTTGAGTGAAGCATAATGTTGCTTGTCACATCCCAAAAATTGAACATGTGAAAAGATACTATTTTTAGGGAAAACCTCAGTGGTATCCTAAAATTCTGGACAATCTTAATATCCACAACTACTCATTGATAAAATTCTCAAACATGAGTTATTCATATATATTCTGTAAGGTTTTACATTCAACCTCTATCATTCATTCCATACGATAGAATTATATTCATCTGATAAACAAATATAGGCAGACATAATCTAATGTATTTATCTCATCACAAGCCTAGGAGACCTATAGAAAGTACAAAGCGTTCCTAGTATTCATATTAAAAAGTACTGGTATCCCACTAGACAGAAACGGATAATGACTCCAATGGGCTTCTAATCTTCAATCGGATACTCTTCTTCCTTGTTTACTGTATCTGAAAAGATAATCATAGGGAGTGTGAGTTTATTTAAAACTCAGTAAGTAAATAACTGTACTATATAAAATATCAAAAGTACAAATACCACATTTACTCATATAATCAATTGTCTTATACATCGAGTAGTATGAGACTTTAACCCTTTCAAACTCGTGAATAAGATTTCATAGATATATACCGAGTAGTATGAGACTCTAACCCTTTCAAACTCGTATTTATGATTTCATCTATTTATACCAAATAGTATAGGACTCTAATCCTTTCAAACTCGTGCATAGGTTTTCATAGTTATACACTGAGTAGTATGAGATTTTAACCCTTTCAAACTCATGTATTAGATCTTGTAGATCTTTGCTAATTAATAAAATAGTGAGAGTTTATCACATAGTACAATTACCATGAAATAAATTAATTTAGACATACTTTTATTCCTTTGAATTTCTGTAAAAAAATATATCAATCATCATATACTATCATCTGAAAGATTGATTGCTTAATATCCAAAGAATATTGTAAATGGGACTTATATTGTACTTTGACTAATAAAATCAAACTAGCTTAGCAAGGTTATTCACTTACCTTACTATTTGTCCAAATTTACCTTGTTACACACTAGAATTTGTGTAGAAAAATTTCCTAATAAAAGATATCACAAGGAAAAATAAGAAAAGGAACAAAATCATGAAAATATGCAATTTTTTTTATTATTACAGTAACTGTCAACGGTCAACTAACCATTGCTACATTAACCACTAGCTACAGTAACGGTTGCTATAGTAACTGCTAGTGGTCAACTAACTACTATCGACGCTACAATGCTTTGACCAAAGTCAATGCTACAGTAACCGCGATTTTTCCCTCTAAGTTTTCATGATTTTGAGATCAAATCTTCATCATTTACTTTGGTTTCTTCCATGGGTTTTTATCCTTGATGTATAAGGAATCTTTTGACACCAAAATCTCCAATTTTAACCCACAAACAAAGTCTCAATCTTCAATTTTTCATTAGGAACCATTACTTTCTTCAAATTTTCAAATTCTTGAATTTCTCCTAGTTTTCTCTAAATTTCTTTCCTATAATTATTATCCAACATGTAGAAATGTTTTAAATCAATATCCACACTTAAATTCATCTATTAGAATCCCAAATCAACCCAAAATTCTCTAAATCCAAAAATAGGGAAAATAGAGAGAAAATTGAGAAATATGAAGGAGATTGAAGCTTACCTCTCTCTTTGGAAACTTCAGTAAAAAGAAATTGATCGGAGATAAGAAAAGCACTAGAAGAAATGAAAGAAAAGATTGATAGAGTTGAGAGAAAATATCTCTCCTTCTTCTTGCCTCTATGTGAAAGCGTGAGAATGATAGAGAAAGAGGAATGATGAAGGCTTAATAGCCAAATGGGTCATTTGGTGACCCATGGGTACCCATTCTCAATTGCTCCAAATCCATGTGATCTGACTATAATTATTTTTCAATAATTATATTAAGTCCATTTAATTTTCTCTTTCTCATATTTTTCTCAATTCACAAAAAAAAAAAAAAATAAATATATATATATATATATATATATATTATACAGCAATAAAATACTTAGTCTAGTCATTTATTTCAATTTCCATAAATAATATTCAAAGAGAACAATTAAATATGAAAATTAAAAATGACTAAAATAAATAACTAAAGTAACATTGTAAAATTCTAAAATACTCTCAAGCGAATTATACTCTAAAATTAAAGGATATTACATTCTACCCCCTTAAAAGAATTTGATCATCCGAATTAAAACCTTACCTCAAGTTTCAAACAAATATGGATATTTTATCCACATTTCATCTTCTGCCTCCCACGTAGCTTCCTCGTTCTCCAAAGAACCTTGACAGTAGGAATTTTTTTAGTGTGCAATTTCTTGACTTTTCTATCAAAAATAGTTACTGGTACCTCTTCGTAGGTGAGAGTTTCATCAAAATGAATTTCTTGGAGTTAAATGACATGAGAAGGATCAGGAAGATACTTCCATAGCATAGACACATGAAATATTGGATGAACTTCCTCTAGGTCTGAAAGTAGGTCTAGGTGATATGCCACGTTACCCACTTTGTCTACAATCTCATATGGGCCAACATATCTCGGACTAAGCTTCCCTTTCTTCTCGAATCTCATTACTCCCTTCATAGGTGAGATTCGTGAGAAAATCATATCACCTATTGCAAATTCAAGGTCATTTCGTCGATTGTCCGCATAAGACTTCTGTCTACTCTGAGCAGTTAACAACTTCTCTCTGATAAGTTTAACTTTATTTATATCTTCTTGTATTATCTCAGGTCCAAGTATTTTGGTTTCACCAAGTTCAAACCAACCTATAGGTGATCGACATCGTCTCCCGTATAGAGCCTCGAAATGTGCCATCTAGATACTGGCTTGGTAACTGTTATTGTGAGTAAATTCAATAAGAGACAAATGATCTTCCCAACTTTCACTGAAATTCATCACACAAGCTTTTAGCATATCCTCTAAAGTCTGAATTGTCCTTTCGAACTGTCCATCAGTCTGAGGATGGAATGTTGTGCTAAGATTCACTTTGGTACCCAAAGCCTCTTGAAAGACTTTCCAGAACCAAGAAGTAAACTGAGGTCCTCGGTCTGATATAATAGATATTGGCACACCATGAAGTTTTACTATTTCCTTAACATAAAGTCGAGCAAGTTTCACTACACTGAAAGTGGTTTGAACAGGAAGAAAATGTGTTGACTTAGTAAGTCGATCAACTATGACCCATATTGAGTCATTTCCTTTTGTTGATCGGAGTAAACCTACTACAACATCTATAGTGATCCTTTCCCATTTCCACTCAGAAATATTTAATTTTTGCATCAAACCAGGTGGTTGTTGGTGTTCAGTTTTAACCTGCTGACAAGTCAAACATCGAGCTACAAAGTCAGTTACATCTCATTTCATACCCTCCCACCAGTAAACTTGTTTCAAGTCCTGATACATTTTCACAGCACCAGGATGTACAACGTATGGCGAACCATGAGCTTCCACTAAGATTTCATGTTTCAAAGATTCAATGTTGGGGACACAGAGTCTCCCATTAAACCATAAGACTCCTTCTTCATCTACTAAGAAACTTGGTGCTAAACCTTCCCTTGCCTTATCTCTGATTTTGACCATATCGATGTCGTTTTCTAAAGTTACTTTTACTTTTTCAACAAGGGATGATCTAACTGTTAAATGAACCAGAAATATACCTGACTCAGTGATCTCAAAGAATACTTTATTAGCTTCTAATTCTTGTAGTTCATGTATTAGAGACCTCTTTATAGTGGCAATGTGAGCTAAACTTCCTATAGACTTTTGACTTAGGGTATCAGCCACCACATTTTTTTTACCTGGATGGTAAAGGATGGTACAATCATAATCTTTCAGAAGTTCCATCCACCTTCGTTGTCTTAGATTAAGATCTTTCTACTCAAAAATGTACTTAAGACTTTTGTGATATGTGAAAATTTTACAAGTTTCCCCATACAAGTAATGTCTCTAAATCTTTAAGGCAAACACTATAGCTGTCATTTCCAAATCATGAGTGGGGTAATTCAATTCATGCTTTTTAAGCTGACATGAGCCATAAGTTATGACTCTACCATGTTGCATCAACACATACCCTAAGCCTATCTTTGAGGCATCACAGAATACAGAGTAACCCCCTGGTCCTGATGGTAGGATTAAGACTGGTGCAAAAGTTAAACACTCTTTCAATTGGGTGAAACTTTGTTCACATGAATCATCCCAAATGTATTTAACATTCTTTTGAGTTAACTTATTCAATGGGAGAACCATCTTAGAGAAATCTTTGACAAAGCGTTGGTAATACCATGCTAAGTCAAGAAAACTACGTACTTCAGACACAATTGTTGGTCTAGGCCATTGTTTTACTACTTCAATTTTACTTGGATCTACATGAATACCTTCCTGGGAAATACCATGTCCCAAGAACATTACATGACTCATCTAGAATTCACATTTTGAGAGCTTTGCGTACAACTGATGCTCTCTCAAGGTCTGAAGCACCATTCTCAAATGTTCAGTATGTTCTTCATTGTTGACCCTAAGGCTATATGCCATAAGTTTTGATGATGACAAATGTATTTGAATAGTAGCATTAATATATATAAAGATTAATTATCATATATATGCTACAAGTACTTAAGCATGATTATGTTATTTAATATGTATGTTGCATATATTGAATCATGCTATTAAACTAACCATTGGGTTTGCAAGTAAGATATATTTTATAGGTTGGTTCAAAAGAAGAAGAGTGAGCATTGTATTGAAGAACAAGGAAAAGCAATATCATGCTTCACTCAAGGAAAACAACATGCAAGGATGAAGCTCCAAGAAATGAAGAATTAGAAGATTTGAAGTCTTGGAAGCTTGGATGCATCAAGATAGCCTATGTGTTTACATTAGGTATATTTTATATAGGCTAGTATACTTGTGCAACTCAATGATTTAGATTTGCATACATTGGCTCAATTATTTTGAAAAAAAAGATAGTGAGATATGAAATTTTACAAAAGTTAGTTTTTGACCTTTGGTCACTCTTTATATCATATCTCATAAACAAAAATCATTTTTCCAAGTATCTTAATTTCATTTGATAGTAGACTCAAAGATCTTTCCAAAGGTATATTATTTATTGAAAACGGAGTCCAAATGAGAAATATATGACTATTTAAAATATAGTTTGAAAAACTGAAAGTTGATTATTCTATTCTGACCTATAGTCAGTATTTTAATTATATCTTTTAAAAGAAAAATAATTTTTGAGTAAAACTTAGCTCATTTGAAACTAGACTCCAAGAACTTTCCAACGGTATATTATTTGTTTAAAACGGAGTTCAAATGAGGGAGTTATGAATTTTTAAAGAAAGCTCAAAATCTGGACTGCACTATAAGTGCTGTAACGGCTATATAACGGCTATATAACGGCTAGTTTTGTAAAATCTTATATATATGACCTTAGATACACGATTTTGAGCAAGAACAAAGTCCTACAATGTGATATTAACTTCTTCTATCATCTTTGAGAGAAAGGAAAGCATTCTTGAGCCAAATTTTGCATATTCTCTATCATTAGAGTTATTAGAGCTTCATTTGTTTTCATCTACTCTTTAGAGAGAGTTTTTTTGTATTGTTGATTTTGATCAACACATATATTATTCTGAGTTGAGGTTCGCAAGTACCGGTGTTGGAAGAACTTGCTTTGGGTTGAGGAGGAGCCCGGATTCATAAATTCTTCATTGTGGTTTCGCAAATACCCGGATCGAATTTGCGTGGTTGTAGTGGTTTGTAAGTACCCGGATTAAACTTGCAATTATAGTGGAAATACTCAAGTGGTCTCTTGAGGACTGGATGTAGGCTTGGATTAGCCGAACCAGTATAAATCTCCGAGTTTGCTTTCTCTATCCCTTACTCTTTAATTTGTGCATATTGATATCTATTCTTTAATTCCTTGATCTTTATAATTATTTATCTTAACAACACATTTATTTTCTGTATTGTATTTATTATCCTAAGCATTGTACTTTTACAGAAAATCATTTTAACTTCCAATTAATTCTTGTGAAAAATTTATAAAACCCAATTCACCCCCCCTCTTGGGTTCCAACCATTACTTTCATTCATGACTCTTTGAATACACCAAAACGTTATCAATAAATACAATTACAAACTTATCAAGGAATAATTTGAACACTCTGTTCATTAAATCCATAAATGCTGCTGGTGCATTTGTCAACCCAAAAGACATCACCAAAAACTCATAATGTCCATACCGTGTACGAAAAGCAGTCTTAGGTATATCATCGTTCTTAATTCGTAACTAATGATATCCAGACCTTAGATCAATCTTTGAGAAGTATCTTGCTCCTTGAAGCTGATCAAACAAATCATCTATCCTTGGTAAAGGATACTTGTTCTTCACCGTGACTTTATTTAACTGACGATAATCTATACATAATCTCATAGAACCATCTTTCTTTTTCATAAAAAGAACAGGAGCACCCCAAGGTGAAAAACTCGGGCGAATAAACCCTTTGTTCAACAAATCTTCCAATTGTCTTTTGAGTTCTTTTAACTCAGCAGGAGCTATACGATAAGGTGGAATTGAAATTGATCGTGTGTCTGGGACCAAATCAATACCGAACTCAATATCTCTTTCTGGCTATAATCCAGGTAAATCTTTTGGGTACACGTGTGGGAATTCATTAACTACATGTATATCTTCCAACTTCTATTCTTTCTTTTCTAAATCTTTGACAAAAGCTAGAAATCCCTGACATCCCTTTCGCAATATATGCCGGGCACTTGACATAGATATCATGTTGCAAGGTACATCACTTCGATCTCCTTGAAACACAAAATTACTCATCCCTGACATATTAAAGAAAATAACCTTGTCACAACAATTTATAGTAGCATGACAAGAAGATAGCCAGTCCATCCCTAAAATCACATCAAAATCTAACATATTGAGAATCATAAGATCTATCTCAGTTTCTATACCTCCAACAATTATTTTACAAGAACGATAACTTGTTTTAACTACCCAAGTCTCTCTCATCGGTGTGGAAACCAAGAATAGTTCTTTAAGAGTAATCGCATCAAATTCAAACTTCTTGGCAAATAGGAGTGACACGTACGAGTGAGTAGAACCGGGATCAAACAAAATACATGTAACAAAAGTATTAACAGATAATATACCTGTAACTATAGCATTGAATGTTTGAGCATCCTATCGGGTTAGAGAATATACTCTTGCATTTCCTCTGCCAGCAGCTTGTTTTTCACGGTCTCCTTGGCCCTTTTCAGAACCTCTTCCCATACTATCCCCAATTGAAGGGGTCGGTGTTCGAGTAACAGAAGCAAAAATAGATTGTGGTCGAGGTAGCAAAGTAGACCCTTGATCTGGTTCTGTCATGAGCTGAAGGCACTCCCTTATAAAGTGTCCCTTTTGTCCACAGTTAAAACAACCTGTACCAATAGTATTTAACCTGCATTCTCTAAAGTGAAACTTACCACATTTAGGATATTAAGGTTTTTCCCTTCTAGTTTTTCCCTTCTAGGATATTAAGGTTTTTCCCTTATAATGATGACTTAGAAGGAGTGGCTGGAGCATGCTGTGACGCAATAAAGGCTTTCAAAGTCCATGAGTCTTCCCCTTGATCAAAAGATCTCCTATATCTAGCTTTCTTCTTTTGTCAATATTCTTCTTTATTCTTTGACCTCTTTTCCATCCTTCGGGTCACATCAACAACTTCTAAGTATGAAGAGTAATTGTTCATATTGGAACCCACTTGATCATATAAGGCATCACGAAGTCCTTTCACAAACTTTTCTATTTTTTTTTCTTTCAGAAGGAATGATTTCAAAGGCATACTCAGATAATTTAACAAACTGAGTAGAATATTCATCAACATTCATGGTTCCCTGCCTTAGATACAAAAAATCCCTTGCCGTAGATGATCGTTCACTTGCTGGGAGAAATTTATCCATAACTAATCTGTAAAACTCCGTCCACACAACTGGTGGTGCGCCTTAAATTCTCGCTTTCTTCCAGTTCCTCCACATTTATCAGCCCTACCCTTCAACTGAAAGGACATGAATTCTACCTTCTGATTAAGAGAACACCCTACAGCATCACAGATTGCTTCAAAATCTTGTGGGTCCTCTTTGGGATCTTCCCTTGAAAAAGTAAGAGGCCTCATTTTCTGGAATTCAGACATTTTTACTTCCCTTACATTACCCTCTCTGGCTAATTGAGCTGGTGGTACAATTTCAACTTCAACAATAGGAGGATCCACTGGCAAGTTAGCTTGTGCAGCTCGACCTCTCATTTCAGCCTCAAATTGATCAAACCGTTCATTCATTAAATTAATCATTGTGCAATAGTCGCATTATCAATCTGAGCGACAGGTTCGACTCTCCTTGCTTGGTCACTACCTGCGCCTTCAGTATTTTGAGCATGTAAACTATTAGCATGGTTAGGATTATCTTACACATGTACTGGTGGAATTATGGCCCTCCTAGGTTCCAATTGCTCATTATTATTAGAAAATCCTTCTAACATTGAATTGTCAAAAATCTACAGACAAATCCTTATTCTCAATCAATGCAATGGATTCCAACGACATTTGTAGCATTATATATATGGGTGTATCTTTGTGTATTGGGTGAATATATACATATAGAAGTGGTGATACGGAAAGAAAAAATAATAGATATATACATATTATATGTGTGTGATATTTTGGGTAGAAAAGGTGTGAGAGAAAACAAATTCGGTTTACTTCTTATGTACAGAGGTAATAAACAAACAGATGAGTCATGGGTTATTGTATCCTGGAGGTAACACATCTATGTATCCCTGCATCGAAAAATATAGCAAAATTAACCCGTGGGAGATATGAAAACTATATTAAAGAAATATGAGTTACTTGAATCTTAGCCTATTACCACGCTAATTTATATTTTTACTCTAACCTTCAAATTCCTCTTCTTTGTGTTTATTCTTATTTTTCAGGTGCTGCTCTAACACATATGACATTTACATGCTTACATGCTCAATAAGAAATAGCTTGTGGAGTGCTTCGATGGTAATTCCAATCCAAAGAGACATAATATGCAGTGAGACTCTTACTATTAAAGACTTAATGATATGGACTTCATTTGTTGCCTTTGATGAGTGGATGCTATAAGAATCCTTGGTGGGTTTTAACATGTCAACAAGATAGGTTAACCATCTAGATATCCTTTTTGTATTTGTAAAAAGTAATGCAACCACGGTTAATGATTGTGGTGGAAACACCATTATATTTTTTGAGATGGATGCCAATATCCAATACTATGTCACCTTATGCACTTGTGATGCAAGGACATGCCATCCAAATTCATATATGAACACTTTCTCTATACATATTGGCCTTATAATGTGTGAATCCATCTATTTCAAGCATGTTGAGATTATCATGATTGTCCAAGAAGAGGAACAACGTGATGATCATAATCTACAACTACCATGGAACTTTTTTATTTTAATATTCATAGTAGACAACTAGCATTCGTTGGCATGAGAGAAGTTAGCGCAAATGTTGCATTTGTCGAAGTTGATAACTATAAAAAAAAACTTTAGTTTCTTTGAATTAACCTATACAAACTCCCAAACTACATAGCAGTGCTCTAATTTCATAGAAGTTAATGACTATATTGAAATAGTTATGTGTTTGCATTAGCGTCTACAAACTTCTCTTCTACATCTGTTTAGTTTGAATGATTGATGGTATTGATGAACTCTACTATATAATGTATTGTAATTTTATATATTTTGTGTTGTCATTTTATTTCTTACAAGCTAATTATTATTGTCCTTGTGTTTTTTTTTATGTTAATAAATTGATAAGAAGGATAAATATCAATTGTTTACATCAAATACTACTATTAATATATATTTACTATCAACAAATTATGAATTATGAATCTACTCATGTTGTAAGAGATAAAATATGTATTTACTATCAACAAATTATACATCAAATACTACTATCAATATGTTTAATATTTACAGTTAATCTAACAAGGGCGAATATACCAAATTATTCATAATCGATATACTTCCATACTTGTCCCTTGTGGATTGCTAGAGATATAAGTGTGTTAGGTTATTGTAAGGCAATAAATCAAGGATAAAGATTGAGAAGAACACACAAAGAAATTACGTGGTTCGATCAATGCGACCTACGTCCACGGACAGAGAGAATATCTGTATTATTTCTGATAGAGGCTATACAGAGAGAAATTACATCAACCACATCTAATGAATTCCATTACACACATATATATAGAGGAAATAATGGGTCATGGGTCAGGTTACAAACCGGGTCACCCACAAAATTCAAGTCAAACCCAACAATTTCCCTCCTTGACTTGAATTCTCTCAAATCACCAGAACTAAGTACAAATTCATCTCTGTCATTCAAGCCCTGTAGGGCTTCATGGAATGCGAACATTCACCAAGTCCAAGCTATGCTTGAACTTCTCTGAAGGTAGAGCTTTTGTCAACATATCTGTTGGATTATCTGCTGTGGCTATCTTCTCGATGGATAATTTCTTGTCTTCTATCACATCTCGAATAAAATTCAATCTGATATCAATATGCTTCGACCTCTCATGGTAGACTGGATTCTTGGCCAAACTTAATGCACTCTGACTATCACAATAAATGATAGGTCTCTGAATATTTAACTCCAGACTATCAATCAAACCATGTAACCACATACCTTCCTTAACTCCTTTTGCTAATGACATGTATTCTGCTTCAGTGGTAGATAAGGCAACTGTAGATTGAAGTGTTGCCTTCCAACTGACAGCACATCCATTCAGAGTCAAGACATAGCATGTTAAGGATCTCCTCCTTAAAAGATCTCCAGCATAATCTGAATCTGTATAACCAACCAAGCCACTATCAGATTTATCAGCACTATAAACCAAGCAAATATTACTCGTACCTTTCAGATACCGCATAATCCATTTAACTGCACTCCAGTGAGCTCTCCTAGGATTACTCATAAACCTGCTTACCACACTGACTGCATGAGCCAGATCAGGCCTAGTACACACCATTGCATACATCAAGCTTCCAACAGCATTACAGTAGAGCACTGAACTCATGTACCCTTTTTCCTCAGCTGTAGTAGGTATTGTACTAGCATCAAGTTTAAAATGTGCCGCCAACGGAGTACTAACTGGCTTAGAATTATTCATCTGGAAAGAATGCAACAATTTTTCTATGTATTTCTGCTGAGATACATACAGCAAACATGCACTTCTATCTCTCCAAATCTCCATGCCCAATATCTTTTTGGCTGCACCCAAATCCTTCATCTCAAACTCACTGCTCAACAACGCTTTCAAACTATCAATTTCAACCTTGTTCTTTGCAGCAATTAACATATCATCAATATATAGCAACAAATAAATATAATAATCATCTGCAAGTTTCTTAGAGTAGACACAGTTATCAAACTGATTACGCAGAAAACTATGGGAAGTCATGAATGCATCAAATTTCTTGTACCACTGTCTAGGAGACTGCTTCAAACCATACAAGGATTTTTTCATCAAACATACATGATCTTTCTTCCCATAATCAAGAAATCCTTCTGGCTGTGACATATAGATCTGCTCCTCTAAATTTCCATGTAAGAAAGCAGTTTTCACATCCAGTTGTTCCAACTCCAAGTCAAAAACACTTACCATAGACAAAAGGACACGAATGGTTTTATGCTTCACAACCGGGGAGAAAACTTCATGATAATCAATTCCCTCCTTTTGTGAAAAACCCTTTGCCACGAGTCGTGCTTTGAACCTTGCTGGTTCAACTCCAGGAATACCTTCTTTCTTCTTGAAGACCCATTTGCATCCTACCGGTTTTACTCCCTTTGGTAACGGTACAAGATCCCATGTTTTGTTCTTCTCAAGAGATTACATCTCTTCATTCATTGCAACCAGCCATTCTGATGCTTCTCTACTCTTAACTGCTTCTTTATATGATCTCGAGTCATCCGAATCAATGCTTTCACCTACTGCCAAGGCATAAGCAACTGAATTAATATCAACTATATCAACACAATCTGCATACCTTATAGATTTTCTGATTTCCCTCATTTCCCTCCTTGTTGCTATAGGTTGTGATTCTTCTTCTTCCCTAGGTTGCTGTACAGGGTCTGTTATAACCCTTTTTGAAGTTTGAACTTCAATTTCCACCTTCTGGTTGGCACCTTGATCATTATTACCTGCATGACTACCAAGCTCCTCCTTCTGACCAAACATAGCAGATTCATCAAAAGTTACATCTCTGCTAATAATAAATTTTGGAGTTCTATCCTTTTCAGTACACCACAGTCTGTACCCTTTAACTCCAGGTGCATACCCTAGAAATATGCATTTCATTGCCCTAGGCTCTAGTTTACCATCATTCACATGAGCATAAGCAGGACAACCAAATATACGCAGGCCAGAATAATCAGAAGGTTTACCGGACCATACCTCTTGAGGAGTCTTAAAATCAATTGCAGTAGATGGCGATCTATTCACTAGATAACAAGCAGTGTTAACTGCTTCAGCCCATAATTGTTTTGGCAAGCCAGCATTTAATCGCATGCATCTCGCACGCTGCAACAATATTTGATTCATACGTTCTGCAACTCCATTTTGCTGTGGTGTATGACGTATAGTGCGATACCTCACTATACCTTCTTTCTTGCAAAATTCATCAAATGGAGCATTACAGAACTCCAACCCATTATCAGTTTTGAGTGTTTTGACCTGTTTTCCAGTCCGTTTCTCAACCATGGTCTTCCACTCCTTAAACTTTCCAAACACTTCATCTTTGGATTTCAGAAAATATACCCAAACCCTTCTAGAGTAGTCATTAATGAAAGTAACAAAGTACTTGCATTTGCCATGAGATTCAACTGGAGAAGGATCCCACAAGTCTGAGTGAACATATTGCAGAACATCCGTAGAAGTATGCTTCCCAGAACTTAACTTAACTCTGCGTTGTTTACCCATAACACAAACTTCACAGAATTTTAGTTTCCCAGTTTCTGCCCCTTCTAACAATCCTTGTTTACTTAGAATTGACAGCCCTTTCTCACTCATGTGTCCCAATCGGCAATGCCATAACTCTGTACAATCATCATTCTTCCCTAAAGATTTAGATACAGCCACTGTCCCTATCACTGAACTACCAATCAGAAAGTAAATGCCATGCTGCAATTTACCTTTCATTATAACCAGAGCACCTTTGGAAATTCTCAACTGTCCATTCTCTCCAGAGTACTTGTACCCTTGTTTGTCTAGAGTACCAAGAGAAATCAAGTTCTTTCGTAGACCAGAAACATACCAAGCATCAAGCATCCTGACTATTCCATCATACATCTGAATCTGCACAGAACCACTGCCCTTAACACTAAGCTGCTCATCATCACCCAATCTCACAACACCATTCCACTCCTTGAAAGAAGTAAACAGTTCACGTGAGAAAGTGATATGATAAGATGCACCTGTGTCCAAGACCCAAGTATTTACAGAACTAGAGGTGCTGACTGTAAGAACATCAATGTCTTCTTCTTTGTCAGAACTATCTTGCACCACCGTAGCACTACCACTGGTATTCGGTTCCTTCTCATCATTTCCCTTCTTCCTCTGTGGACAATTCTTTCTGATGTGCCCCTTTTGTTTACAGTGATAACATCGAGGTCCTCCTTTGTTCCTTGACTTAGACCGTGTCTTGCTTCTTTTTTCATCATCCCTTTTAGTGTCTCTACCTCTGCCAACATACAAACCTGCTTCTGCACCATCCTCCTTAGAACTAGAGACTCTTCTCTTCAGCTCTTTAGATTGCAAAACATCTTTGACATCATTGACAGAGATACTATCTCTACCATACAACATAGTATCAACAAAGTTCTCATATGAATTTGGTAGAGAACACAAAAGAATGATAGCCTGATCTTCATCATCTATCTTAACCCCAACACCCTGTAAATCCAGGATAATCAGGTTAAAATTATCAAGATGATCTTTTACCTGCATATTTTCTGTCATCTGCAGGGTATACAAACGCTGCTTATGATATAACCGGTTTGTGAGAGACTTTTTCTGATATTTATCATCCAATTTCTTCCACAAACCTGCAGCAGTTGACTCATCAACTACTTCTCTCAATATCTCATCAATCAGACTCAATAGTATTGCACTATGAGCCTTTGCCAAAATTTCCTCCTTCTCCTCTTCTTTCAACGTGTTAGGTAGACTACTTTCTCCTTCTAATGCCACTGCACATCCCTACTAAACCAGAAGTGCCCTCATTTTTACCTTCCACAAAGTGAAATCATTCGATCCATTGAACTTCTCAATATCGAATTTATGAGTCGACATCTTTTCAAATAACAACAGATAAATTACTAGCAAATTTCGCAATCAGAAATTGAATTTCACAAAACTATTCAGAACCTTGTAAACTGACCAGAACTTCAATAACAGAAATTCAACACAGCAGTCCAACAAAATTCACAGCAGTAAACCAGAAATCCAATCCAGCACAATCAACACAATCTAGTAAATTCACACAGAAATTTAGAATTCTTTTATGAATTAAACATAAACTCACCGGAACCGTGTCGATGAAACAATAACGATCGCAACAGAAAACTTGGTCCAAACAACAACTATGACCAAACAACAGCTTTGACCAAACAATGATTTTTGACCAAACAACAACTTTAACCAAACAGCAACTTTGACCAAACAACAGCTTTGACCAAACAGCAACTTTGACCAAATAGTACTATTGACCGTTGATCGTGCTACAGTACCGAGTTGCTACAGTACCGTTGACCGTTGACTGCTACAGTACCTCACCGTAGAAGACGATGAACAGTGCTTCCGATGAAGATTCCGGCGTTGAACAGTGCTTCTGATGAAGATTCCGGTGATGAACAGTACTCGCAACCGTAAAAACTCACCAAAACAACTGGAAAACGATCTCCAATGCACTAGAAATACAATAAACGGTCTCTTTTTGCCCAAAAACAAGCGAATCAAGCTAGATCTGAAATTTAAAACTAGATCTGAAAATTTTCTTACCACCAAAAATTGGTCTCCCACGCTCTTCAACGCACTAAAGATGCAGAGAATGGTCTCCTATGCTCCAGAACAACTAAATCGAGGCAAGATCTGAAATTTTAGAGCCGGATCTGAAAATTTTCGGACGTGCTATAGTAACCAACAAACCAAAAATGAACCAAGGCTTTGATACCACTTGTTAGGTTATTGTAAGGCAATAAATCAAGGAGAAAGATTGAGAAGAACACACAAAGAAATTACGTGGTTCGATCAATGCGACCTACGTCCACGGACAGAGAGAATATCTGTATTATTTCTGATAGAGGCTATACAGAGAGAAATTACATCAACCACATCTAATGAATTCCATTACACACATATATATATATATATATAGAGGAAATAATGAGTTATGGGTCATGGGTCGTGGGTCGGGTTACAAACCGGGTCACTCACAAAATTCAAGTCAAACCCAACAAAGTGCGTAGCCAATAATTGGAATGAAAGTTCCAATTCAAATTTCTTTCTAAATAGATAACGAGAAAAATCATAAACAACTTCAAGTTACCCTCTCATTTCCAGTGTAAGTGAAATTCCTGCTCGATCTCAAATCACCATTATTTCTATCAAGCTCTTTCATTTGATTCTCTCCAACTACCTGATTTTTGGCATTGTGCATGTATACTGTTTAGAGTAATTGATTCAACAAATGAAATGCTATTAATTCATGGCATATTATCTCTAATTAGCCGTTGTCATCAACCTTGCTTATAAATATAAAATCCATGAATTGGTTGACGTCTCAAGCTCCATGAATACTGGTAAGGAATGATAACCTTCATGTGTTTTTTTAGAAAAAAAAAATACTTTTTATGTTACTTATGATTATACAACCAATCATTTTTTAACTTCTAGATAGGGTTTGTCATTGCTTCGCTTACAACAACAACAAACAAGATTATGTGATATCAACATTTTCTCAAAATTCAATGGCAATGGACATGTTTATGTAGGAAAGTACTCGCTACAAGAAAGGACAGGGTAGGATCCACAATGACTACATGAACTTATCAAATTATTCTCACACCAAGTTTCATTGTTGATAATTTTCTTGTGTGGTTGAAAAATCCAATGTATCAACAACCAACATTAGTCATATATAATATTTGCACCAACTTGCATTTAAGCAAAAATGAAAATTCGTAACTTATAAGGATGGATTGAGAATCGTATTCTATGAACAATTTCATTGGCAAGGTCTGAGACTGGAACTATGATCATGCAATATCAATCAATGTAACCCAAAGTCTTGGAATATGGTATTTTCTACTAATGATCTTCCACAAATATTTGAGCCAATGTTATGGGTTCTAGACAATAGTATTTTGACTATTCACTCTCTGTATGATAACCTTCAAGATGATGAAATCAGACTACTCTCTTATTGTACACCTTCAACATTCAAAGAAGACAATGATTTACGTATCTATTATGGGAGATTTTTATCCCATTCATTTCCATTTATTTTCTAGCACTTTATTTAAATTAATGTAAGGAATATCTTATCATTACATGTATGCAATAAGTTCTAGGTAACGGCTTGACCTAGCCCGTTTAGGTTCGCGAGCCTATTTATTAAGATCGTGACCATTATATTATATATTTATTTTTATTTAGATAATGTAATTTTAAAATTATTTTAGTAAAAAAAATTCAATATAAGTAAAAAAATTCAATATATTTTTATTAAAATACAATTTAAACATGTAAAACATTACTTTTTTAATATTTTAAAATAACTAATAACTTTAATTTTTCATATTTTCTTTTAAAATTAACTATATTATATTTAAATTTGAAAATTCTATATTAATTTTAAAAAAATTACAAAATTTTTCATATTCAAATTTGCTATATTTATTGAATACAAAGTTCTAAAATATAAATATGTAATAAAGTGAAATTATTTATACTAAATAATATATTTTTTTGTAAAAAACAATTTTTTTAAAAAGAAATGACCGACCCGTGGTCTTAGCTTGTTTAACCTGTAGACTAAACGGGACGACACATTATTAAACATGCTTATTTGCTTAGGTTGGCCCGCAGCTACAAGCCAAATTGACAATGCTAGTTCTTGGTAGTTTTCTATTGTTATGTTTACCTTTTTATCCCATTCATGTCCACTTATTTTTTGGCACTTTATAATTACATGATATATCATATAAATTACATCTTATCACTTATTATTAGTTTAAGGTTTCGTTATGCTTACATTTCTTCAAACCCTTATTAGTTATGTCTACTGACTTCACTATTAAAACACTTTATGAAACTTATCACAATATTATTAAGGCAAAAATATACTCCATGTCTCTTACATTTATAATGAGTTTTATTTATGCCCCTAACGTTTATTTTTGGTCAAATATGTTACACATGTTTTATTTTTGTTAGATATGCCTTTTTTTAACCTTGTCAAATATACTAACGAAAAAAGTTGACTGGACAGTCTGTGTGGCATATATCACCTGCTATGTTATGTGCCACATGGACCCATACTCCAAAATACCAAAAAATGCCCTTCTTATCTCTCTTATCTATTTGTTCGTCCCTCTCTTTCTCTTTCCTCTCACAGTTTGTCCTTCTCAAAAATCCTCTTTGTTTTTCTTTTTTGCCTTTTCAAAAATTAGCAAAATGAGATGATGATAAATCACTACGAGATTACCAAAAACATCACAATAGAGAAAACTTGTCTTTCTTTACCCTCCTCGACACGATGGGCTACCCAAAGAAGATAACCTATAGCCAGAGCTGGAGTCGAAGGAGCTCGAGCTAGAGAACATCGAGAAGTTTTGAAATTGAAATCGAATTGCTTTGTGTTCTTCTCCTATCGAACTTTGTCAAGGATTTTCATTGAAGGTTGGGCTTTTTGGTTTCTTCAATAACAACGTCGTAGTCTTTAAGGAAGTTGCTCTACTTCTACTTCCTCATGGGTTTTTCTTTGTAAAAGATGAGGTGGTCCTATTTTTGCTCAGTTTGGCAGTCGTCGATGGATTTGTAAATTATGTCGAGGAGAGTTTTTGCTCAGTTTGGTCGTCGTCGATGAATTTGTAAATTGCGACGAGGAGAACTTGAAAAAGGATGAGAGAGGGAGCAGAGATGATGATGAAAGAGACTAGAGTGGAGTAGAAGATGATAGCTTATAAATTAGTTTATTGAATTAGAAGTGTTTGATAAAAGTAGCTGTTGAAATAGTTAAAAAGAGTAAAATGAAATAAAATACATGTATTTTTTAATTTGAGTAGCTTATATCTTATAGTTTTTCGTTCTTATTTTGTCCTTATTATTTTTTCAAAATAGCCATTATGCCTCTTATTTTATTATATCTTGTTTTAAAATTAAAAAATACATGTCATTTTATATCATTTTACATTTTTCAGCTACTTTTATCAAACACTTATAATTCAATAAACATACATATAAACTATAATTTACTCAAAGTAGTTTATTAAAATAAGTTATAAGCTACTAAAATAAATTTATTTACTGAATAATTTTAACAAATTTATAAGTTAGTTAAATAAATTATAAACTAGTTTAAACTATAAACTATCTTACTAGAGGACCTAGATCTTCTGTAATATTTTTTTTAATAATAATTTTTTTTATTGTTATAACTTTTAACAATAAGTGTTGCTGAAAATTTTAATAATAAAAAAATTATTGTTAAAAGTATTACATATATGTAATATTACATAGGATGTAGATCTTTTACTAGAATCAGTCAAAGACTTAATCATAAAAGAAACTATTTTTGGAGTAAAATATTACATGACCTGGATGGTGGAATTACAGGCTGCAGCTTTCTCTGTTGGGCCGAATCCACTGGAAGCCGCTCCCCTTCTGAGCGACGCCACCCTCCTTAGCCTTGTCACAGTCATTGGCTGTGGGATGCCAAAGTGGGTTCCTTGTGGAACTCGCGAGTCGTGAAGTCAGACAATTACCGCATCGGCTTCATACGCACAGAACACCGCTCGACCGAGTCAAAAATGGCCGTGAGACAGAGCGCAGTGACTACACTGCCAAACCTCGTACGGAGTCTCCGCAAGGATTCTCCCAAGCCCCTTAACCATGCCTTACCCTCTCTGCGACGCACGTTCTCTTTGTATGATCAGATCAATCTTATCGATAATGTTCCTGAAGACCAGCTTCGCTTTCAAGGGTATGTTTCCATTCCTTCTCTCTTCACCTTTACCCATTTTCTTACTTTACTACTGTTATCCTTTGTGGTTTAGGAAAATTTCCTTTCTGCGTAATTTATAAAATGTTCTTAGAAATTGGAGGGTGTAAATTCAGTTTCTTGTTGTCCACAAAAAAGAAGAGAGTTGAATGTGAAATGGGTTTTTCCAAGACTTGGCTAAACGATTCTTGTAGCCTTCTCTCTTGAAACAAGTAATTAATACTCGAACATAACATTGTTGCAAAATTTTATTTAATTTATTAGGTACACTGATACAGGCTTTACCGTAAATAAGGTTGAATATGAAGGCAGCTTGATTTGTGTTGGAAATTTGCTTTTGTCTTGGAAACCGAAGAAGTTTTCGGAGATCACGTCAGATAGGTATGTACTATCTGACTGCGTCGTCTCTTTTATTTGCCAGGGCTTAAATTGTCGAATCAAGGTTGTTAAGACAAGTATGCCATTTCTATGTCTTTTTTTTTTTTTTCTTTTCTTAGTATTCCAATCATATAAATTTATGCTGATTTCATGCTTTTTTTTACTTGGAAAAAAAAAAAACTTTGTAATTCATGCTTCCTTATATCTAGAGTAGAAGAAAGAAAGGACAGGATGCCCAAGCCTCCTGCAGCAATCAATGATCAAATTATGTGGAAAAATGAACATGTAAACTTGAATGCTGAAGAAGAACAGACAACTTTTATCTGGGAACTAAACTAGCCTTAGAATGCAGTTACTGCTTATCGCTGTTAAGAATGAAGAAGGTAGAAGAACCTAAGGAATTTTATTCACTTTACGGAGGCATTTCATTTTATATCACACCCCCAACTTCTAATAGAATTCCTAACTACTTTGTGCTGCTCATTCCAAGTACCTCCAACAAGTAATGCTCTTCTGAGATTCTAATTCACCTGGAATTCATTTAAATGATATGGTACTGCCACATCACCTGCTGACTAATTATCCTTTAACATGCTTGTCCCCAAGGATCAAGAACGTACATACAGTCTAAACAACTCAAGATACAGAATGTAATTGAAAAAGAGGAAGCTACTTCCTCAACTTGATCCATGCATGCCAAGCTGCCCCCTTCTCTGGCAAATTCCTCCTGTTTAAATACTTCTGTCACAGTTTTTTTATAAAAAATAAGAAGAAAAAAAAAAGCTCTAAGATCAGCTGGACAAACCTAGCTCTCATCAAATAAACCAACCAAATAACCTATTCCAAATTTGCCAAGCCTCCTCAAAATGCAGAAAAAGGAGATTATTTACCTGTGAAATTCTAAAACACATCACAAGAGAAGGCCTTATTGGGTCTTTGAGTTTGAAGCAGCTTATTTGAATTAATTCTGTTAATTACCATTATCAAACAAAAGCCTTTACTTCAAAAGGTGCATTGACATTACAACAAGGAATTTAGAGAAATGAAAACAAGTATTTGGACGTCAGATCATATAATTAAAGAAAGAAGAACAAGTATAAGGACTTGATCAATCCAAATTCCAAATTCATATATTGAGCAAAGAGGAAACTCAGAAATGAGGCAAGTATTTCTGGCATCAAAGTAAGATCATCAACAGGTCTATCATTAAGATTTCTTGAAAAATTAAAATTCCACCAAGAATGGTCAATTTGACTTGTTAAAACATAAAATATCTGAGCATTATGCAAGGAAGATAACTGATAAAGATTGAAACAAGTTTTAAAAAGAGTCACCAATCTAGTGATCCTCCCAAAATTAAAAAATGAATTGCCAAGATGAAAAGAAAATATTGAAGAAAAGAAAGGATATAACTGAGAGATAAACTTCAGGGCTTGCATGAGTAGCACCAGTCCCAAGATTAGCATCCTAGACCTTATGCCACAAAGTAAATTGTATGCCACAAAGAAGTAGGCTCTAAGGGAATCCGTGAAATCCATTTAGCCACTAGATTTCATCAAGCTATCCTTCACAAATGACCAACTAGCCTAGGAAAAGGCCACATTGGAGCCATCTGGACCAGGAACCTTCTTCTTATCTGTCTTCCAAATTATATTCCTACTCTCCTCAAAAGGTCTTTCTAACCAAATAGCCTTGAAACCAGCAATAGGAGACCAAACTAACCCCTCAAGAAAGGACCTCTATGTAACTTCCTCAGTGTACATCTTTTCAGAAAATTGAGTCACTTCGTCAGTTATTAAAATGTTATCCCTTACAATTCATCCTCCATCTAACCCTGTTCTTGCCAATGATTAGGTGGGTGTTTAGGTAAGACTGAAGGGTCAGGATTCTTCTTTAGTAGTGGGACATCAAATGGAAGATGTATCAAGGAAGGAGGTGATAGTTTTAACTTGTAAGCCTCTGTACCATCCCTTGTTTTAATTTCATAAGGACCAAAGTATCTAGGAGCCAGTTTCCCATTAGAACTAAACACAGTAGTTTGCTGCCTGTAAGGTTGAAGTTTTAGAAACACCTAATCACTTAATGCCAGTATGACATTCTTACCTTGAGAAACACCTAATCACCTAATTACGTAGTCTATTTCCATTAACTTGTAAGCGGGCATACTTACGTAGTCTATTCACTACTGCCAGTATGACATTCTTACCTTGATAATTAGGCAACCCTTTAATGAATCCATCAAAATGTTGTATCAAACACGTTTAGGTAAAGCTAAAGGCTGCAATAGGCCTGTGATGCAACTGTTTCATATTTGCATCTTAGACATGTTTCACCCTTCATCAAATCTTGAACATCTATCCTGAGTTCTTTCCAGTAAAATATTCCTTTTATTCTTTGATAGGTAGCATTTACACTTAAATGACCACTTGAGTAGATGAATGTAACCAATCGAGGATGAATTTCCTCATATGACCAGTGGAAGCCACTACTAGCTTCCTTTCCTCCTTTAGCAACCACTGGTCCATGAGTAATGAGGATAAGAATTACTACCATTATACAATTTTGTAATGATCTGCTGTAGCTGCATATCCTTCTCCCAACCTTATTTAATAAGCTGCCACAAGTTTGTTGAAACTGAAGGAAGTATTAATTTGCATGATTCAGTGCGAAGGACTCTAGACAGCATCTGCAGCTTGTTTCTTCTTTCCTTTCTCATAAGTAATGGTCAAACCCTAACAGCCTTTTGAATCAATAATGTAGGAAAGGAGTGGATAATTTATTATCCATCAAGAACTTCAAACTCTGTTGATCATTTCTAATGATAAAATGTCTGCACATAAGATATTGTTGCCACTTTTCTGCTGCAAAGTGCAAACACCAAGCGAGCAACTCCCTTTCATAAACTAACATCTCTTGTGATTTTGGGATGAAGACCTAGTGAGAAATGAAATGGCAGGTATTCTTGCATCGAAACAACTCCAATTCCTTGCTTAGAAGCATTATTCTCTAACATAAATACCTTCAAAAATCAGGTAATACTAACACTTGTGCTGATATCATAGCTTGCTTCAAATTTGTGAAATCTAGTGTTCTTCTGACCTTGAGAATTTGTTGCTTTGAGAAGATTTTTCAAAGGCCCAGCTAGCCAATTCACCATACTTGTTGACGAACCTGTTGTAATAACCAGTTAACCCTGAGAAACCTCTCAACTGTTTCACAAAATTGCAAATAGGGCAGTTCTTTGGTGGTCAAAGGGAGAGGTTGCTGGTTTACTAACATTTATGGCCTGACGAGCCCTTCTTTGAGGGGATCTTTCTGGGATGAGCTATCTTTTGTCCATGGGCTTTGTAGCCCTCACTGATGTGTTGGGGGCGATTTTAATGTAGTGCGTTTTCCTGATGAAAATCTAGGTGGGTTGAGACTTAATGCTAATATGAGAAGTTTCAACCTGTTTATCTGGGATTGCAGGTTAAAGGATCTTCCTCTTTTGAATGTCCAATTCACTTGGTTTGTTACTAGAGGTAGGTTTTTTTCTTCTCGTCTGGTTATGTTCTTAGTCACTCCTGAATGGGAGGATTTTTTCCCGAACCTTGTTCAAGAGGTGGGCTCTTGGTTTTTCCCATTATTTCAGAGTCTAGCAAGGTTAAATGGGGTCCTACTTTTAGGTTCGAGAACATGTGGGTGCAAAACCAATCCTTTCTAAGCTATGTGGAGAGTTGGTGGTTTGCATGTTCGTTTTCTGGGTGGGAGGGGTATAAGTTTATGAAGAAGCTGAAATATGTGAAGGAAAAGTTGAAAGTTTGGAATTTGGAAGTTTTTGGAGATATTAGAGTTTAGAAAAAAGATGTTATTAAGGAGTTGAACGCTTTAGATAATTTAGAAAGCCAAGTTGGTTTAGAGGAGAGTCTTGCTACTTGCAGGGTTTCTGTTAGAAATGCTTTGGATGATATTAGCAAGAAAGAAGAGATTAGTTGGCGTCAGAAGAGTATGGTGAAAGGGGCTAGGGAGGGTGATGTGAATACTAGCTTCTTCCATAAGGTTGTTAACGGAAGGAGGCGTAGGAGTTTTTTGAAAGAGTTAGAGGTGGAAGGAGGTAGTGTTGTTAGGACTAATGATGTGATTGCGGAGGAAGCGACTAGTTTTTTTAAGGGGCTTTATAAGGAAGAGTTTCTTGAGAGGCCATTTATTGAGGAATTGGATTGGTCTCCTCTTGAGAGTGAAAGGCCTTTTGAGGAGGAAGAAGTTAGGGGTGCCATTTGGAAGATGGAGAAAGATAAGGCGCCTGGGCCTTATGGGTTTAATATGGCTTTTTTCCAAACTTGTTGGCCTATCTTGAAGGAGGACTTGATGAAAGCGTTTGAAGAATTCTATCACAATGGTCGTATAACTACTAGTATGAATTCTACCTTCATGTTCTTGTTCTTAAAAAGGACAGGTCTATCAAGGTGAGGGACTTTAGGCTTATTAGCTTGATTACTAGCTTTTATAAAATCATTACTAAAGTCCTCTCCGCGAGATTGAGCGAGGTGTTGGGGGATATTATGTCTGAGAACCAAAGTGCTTTCATTGCTGAGCATCAAATTCTTGAAGCTAGTCTAGTTGCTAATGAGCTAGTTAAGGACCTTAAGCACAGAAAGAACGAGGGCTTAGTTTTCAAGCTGGATTTTGAAAAGGTTTATGATAGGGTCAGTTGGGACTTTTTGGATAAGGTTCTTTGTCGGAAAGGTTTTGGTGATAGGTGGAGGTGCTGGATTAGGGGTTGTCTTTCTTCGGTGGCCTTTTCAGTCGTTGTCAATGGCCAACACAAAAGTGGTTTAAGGGGCAACGCTGGTTAAGGCAAGGTGACCCATTGTCCCCCTTTCTTTTTACGCTTGTGGTTGATGTGTTAAGTCGTATATTGAGTAAGGGCTCTGATAGAGGGATTCTTTGTGGTTTATTGGTTGGAGGGGAGGGGTGTCGTGTGTCCTATTTGCAGTTTGCAGATGATACTATCCTCTTCTTGCTTGATGATGGATAGAATTTTACTCATATGTTGATGATCTTAGAGATTTTTTGAATTAGTGTCTGGGCTTAGTATCAATTTAGGTAAAAGTGGCCTAACTGGTATTAACGTTCAGGGAGGTTTCTTGTGTGAATTAGCTGAATTAGTTGGTTGTGATGTTCTGAGTTGGCCTCTTACCTACTTAGGTCTTCCCTTAGGTGGTAATCCTCGGGTGGAGTCTTTTTGAGACTTTGTGATTCAAAGAATCTCTAGGAAGCTTGATAGCTGGAAAGGGGCTTATTTTTCTTTGGGAGGGAGAATCACATTAATTCAGGCCACCTAATCTAGTATGCCTTTGTATTTTTTGTCCTTGTTCAAGATTTCAGTAAACTCCGCCTATGTTTTATAGCCGGTCCCAAGCCCGGAGAAAGGAGGAGGGTTGTGTTAGGCCTTCGACAGCCAACGTAAAACTGTGTCGAATCTCTCATGAACATGGATCAACGACAATATTTTGCTAATGCTAGGACGTTGCCCGGAAGCAACGCACTGTATGGCTCGAGTACAGTGACAAGTGAAAAGAGTTGGTCATTGATAGAGCTCAATGGCGTCGTGCGATCCATGTAGCCGACCCCACTTAGTGGGATAAGGCTATGTTGTTGTTGTTGTTGTTGTTGTTCAAGATTTCAGTAGAGGTGGCGGAAAGGATTAAGAAGATTATGAGGGACTTTTAATGGTCAGATTGAGGGGAGAGTAAGAGGGACCATCTGGTTAGTTGGAAGATGTGTTGTAGATCAAAGGAAGATATAGGTTTGGGTCTTGGGAATTTGGTATCTAAAAATACTTCTCTTTTGGCTAAGTGGTTATGGCGCTTCCCTTTGGTACCTAATTAATTCCCTTTGGCATAAGGTGGTTAAAGCTAAGTTTGGTTAACACCAGAATGGTTGGGATGCTAACTCGGGGGGTGTCGCTACACATGCAAGTCTCTGGAAGGCGATTTCTCAGGTATAACTTTCTTTCTCTCCAATGTTGTCTTTACGTGTTGGAGATGGGTCTCGCTTTTACTTTTGGGAGGATTGTTGGATTGGTCATTCTCCTTTCATGGAAAGGTTCTCTTGTCTTTATTCCTTGTTTTCTTTACATGAAGCCCCCGTTGGTGCTTTTTTATGTTCTCAAGGGGACCATTTTTCTTAGAATTTTCACTGCTCTATCCATTCTGTATTTCTTTGTTCCTTGATAGGAGGCTGTGGAATTTGGATTCCTCGAGTTCTTTTTCCTGTGCTTCTTTTTTATAATTTCTTGATTTGTAGCCTTCTTACTTTGCCTTTTGTCTGGACTGCAGTACTCAATAGAATTAATACTAATAATCTATGTTAGATTAGGGAGCCTTCTACGGCTTTATCTCTTGACATTTGCGTTGTGTTTAAGGAACTCAGAGATGAACAGTCATTTATTCTTACATTGTCAGGTGGCTAGGGATATTTGGAATAGGTTATTTAATCTCTTCGAGGAGAGTTGGGTTTGCCCGAATGACCTTGGTGCTCTCTTCGCCACTAATTTTGTGGGTTTCAGTTCGAGAAACGAGAATAAGACTTTATGGAAAGCGGCTTTGTCTTTGGGTAGAAAGAAATGCCGGAGTCTTTAAACAGAAAATCCTTCCTCCTCTTTTGTTCTGGAATAGAACGCTTCGTTGTTACTCTTTAGGTTTCGGCCAATGGGTGTTTTAAGGGGGTGTCCTTTGAAGATGCTTTTAGGGATTGGAGGGTTTTGATGTATTAGAGTTTGCTTTCAGGCTCTTGATTTGGTTTTGTTCTTGTTTTGTGTTTTTCTAGGGGGATATCTAGTCCTCCTTGTGTTGTTTTGTTTTCTTTTTTCTTTGTATCCTTCTCTCTTCTTTAATAATATTTCTTTTTCGATTAAAAAAAAAGATAATATAACACTTGTAGAGAAAGGGAATAAAAACTTAATGGTGCTGGTAAGGATAAAAGGGTGACAGGAAAAATGGTTGAGGAGGGTTATTGAGGCATTGGGTTTCCCCTTCTTGTCTTACACTCCATCATTATAAAATGTTCAAAGGATTGTTTAATTCAACTGTTTTATAAAAGGGTTGTACTTTTCATGTGTGAAAGATAGGGAAAGAATTAAATAAAAAGTATGTGCATTATCTTTTTGTGGACCTCTTGTCGTCCTTTTCTCTTTTTTGTTTATCTTTTTTCCCTTTCTATCTCTTTCTTCTCTGTAATAATACTTTTTTTTCTATCAAAAAAATATTATTCTAATTTCATAGCTGTTTGTACAGGAGTGTGTTATGTTTCTTGCCTTTGTATCTTACATTATATCATGTCATTCCTTTCTGCAGCTTGTCGATCTTTCAAATTGTCCGCCCTATTCCAGGTTAGAATCTACCGTCCTTATTTTTTTTTATTTTCTTTTAATTTTTCGCGCAACTTCCTGTTCTTCCCTTTTATTTCGGAGAAGACTTAGGTAAAGTATAAAGGCATAAATTGTGGATCAAATCTTTTGAAAGACCTAATTTTGTATTAAGGAGCTGTAAAAAATGTACCTAAAGTTTCCTTTTATTCCTATTTTGCTACTACTAAAGGATACTCCCTTATCTAACAATATGCATTTTTATACAATACTTAAGAGGTGATTAGTATATGGAAATCTCATCGTTGTGAAAAATTTATAAGTAGTTCAAGAGTAAGAAAAATAACATCATGCTGTAATCCTCTTCTCTAATAAACTTTTTTCTTCTATAAAAAAGATCATGTTGGTTATGATAAGTATATTATTTTTCAATTATTTATTTATTTATTTAATTAATTTCTGGTTTACCATGTATTTCTGTTACACATAGGATAGTATATTTTAAATTTGAATTTGCAAATTGTGGCAGAAGACCTAGAATTTTTAGTAGTTTAGTTGCTACCCTCTTGTATATAAAGCTGTGTACTGGGAAACAATTCCGAGAAGAAGAATTGTTCCACAAATTTCACATCAGCTAAAAGAGCTTAAAAGACATTTGATTATGATTGGGCTAAAATTATATTCCGGTGCATGTTTTACTAATAAAATGTATTCTTGTGCATGAGTTTGAGGTGGTCTTAATACATGCACTTGTATAGTGTTGAGGTCTTTAACTTTGGACCTAAGTGATAAGTATCCCATCCTGTCACAATTACTGGAAATTAATCCATGGAATGTCATCTTACTTGTGAGTTTGTATCTGTCTCTTGTTTTGGTTTTTATTGCCCTTGTATGCTGACTACTGTGGATGAAAGACCCATACATTTTCCTAGTGCTAATCGGTGCCATCATCACCTCTTAAATTGGTTTTGGCTTATTTTAATTGACTCTTTAAAGAAAATCATGTCAGAGATTTTAATTCTTGGATGTGGAAGGCACATTCATCACGTGGATCCTGACCTTCGACGCTTTATTCGATCTACTGGCATGAAGTTAGAAGCTGTGGACTCGGTATTTATATGTTTGCCTCTATTTGTATTACTCATGCATTCACTAGTTGATATCATACACATCATTATGTTTAGTAAAGTAATCTATATACACAAACTGATTCTAAGTTATCAATGTGTTTTATAGATAGGTGTTTAAAATTGATTTATCCAAATTTCAAAAGGTTAATATACAGATGTTCTCAGGGTTACAGTTCAACCTTGAATAAGTGTAAATTCCTTAAAAGAAAAATGCTTGATTCGGGAAATGATTTAAGTACCAAGTTGACATGATGTTTTAGATTCATGGCTGCATGCCCATTCTACCATTTGGTGAACTGATTTGTACAGAAGCATCTTTGTTGTTCTGTTCTACCGGTTCCAGCAATAATTTAATGCTCAACAATCTCTTTTCACTTTATATTCTATCTGGGGGTTTTGGTTTCTCTCTCTCCTCTATGATGTGTGTATAAGCAGTTACTAACTTGCTATTATGCTAATATTCCTTTATTAAGACTCAACTTTGATTAGAAATTGTATGAAGTAACAGTAGCTAGGGTGATATGCTTGATACTGATCAGGGGTCTGAAAGTTTGTCACTAGTAAAGGCTTACTGCAAGATCAAAGAATTTTGTCTGATAGAACTCCCTGGTATTTTCTCAGATCAATCAAGTAAGAAATCCAGCAATTCTACCAGTATGAGTGTAGGCAGAACTGACCAGTACATAAGCATGAAAACACAGAAAAAATAGCAGCAAATCGAGAGTAAACAAGATAAAATGGATAAAATCAGTAAAGATAGAATACTAGCCTTCAAGAGGTTAGCTCTCTCCCAGATTTTCCTTCAGTAGATTTTATGTCGCTTCCCACATGTCTAGGCTTCAAGTTCTGATGAAGAATGGGAAAAGAATAATCAAAGTGATATTGTCAATTGTATGGTAATTAATTCTGAGCATAATAAATGTCCTAGGAAATATGAGATCTTGAAAATATTAGAATGATTAGTTTATCTTGGAATTACTATCTTAATTAATGCACCTAGGTAGGAACTATTAGCTTAAATATCACCTAGGAACTATTAGTTTAGTAATTGAATTTTGGAACTTGTTATATGTATTTATTGCTTTGTATCTTGGCTTGCTATATAAAGGGGTCCTCTATATGACTGAAGTAGCTTGGCTTTAGTGAATTGTGACTAATAATTTGTCTGAATGTAATTTGTGTTGATTGAAAATGCTTTGTATATAGGATATTTATACACAATAGGATAATTTTTTTTAGGAAAGAAAATAAATGTTAAATCAAATCCCTTAAACTAATCACAAGGATTATTTCCTATGCTACCAAAACTTCCTTATTCTGACGCTCTCCCTCAAGTGGGGAATGGATATATGCCATTCCAAGCTTATTGATTAAGTTTTGAAAGGTGATATTGCATAGTCCCTTGGTAAGCACGTTCGTGTGCTGATCACAGGTAGGAATGAAGGGAGTACATATTAGGTCACTATCCAACTTCTCTTTAATGAAGCATTCATCAATCTCAACATGTTTAGTGAGATTATGCTGAATGGGATTATGAGAAATATCAATTGCAGACTTGTCACTATAAAGTTTTGTTGGTCCTTCCCATTTGATCCCCAAGTCTTCAAGGATAACCTTAAGCCATAGTATTTTACATATGCCAAGTGGCATTGCTCTAAACTTAGCCTCTGCATTGGATCTTGCAACTACATTATGTTTTTTACTCCTCCATGTTACAAGGTTTCCTTCCAGGACGATATAATATCCTGTAAACAGAATGTCTTTCCCTGGTGTACCCTTCAAATACTGTAGGATTCCATGTACTGCCTTAAGGTGAGATTCTTTTGGGCGATACATAAATTGGCTTACAACACTTACAACAGCATATGCTATATCAGGTCTAGTATGAGATAGGTAGATTAACTTACAAGCTTTTGATATGACCATTTATCAACCATTGTGTCTTTAGGGGCATCGTAGAGACAATGATTGGGCTCTATCGGTGTCACTGTCAGCTTACATCTCAATTTACCTGTTTTTTTTTTAACAAATCAAGCGCATACTTCTGCTGTGAAATAAAAATCCCATGCTGTGAATGAGCCACCTCAATACCAAGGAAGTATTTCAGTCTCCCAAGCTCCTTAATCTCGAACTCTTTCACTAATTGGCTTTTTAATGCTTCAATACCTTCTTGGTCATTTCTCGTGGTTATGATGTCATCAACGTACACAAGAGTAGGAACGTCTTTCAGAGTGTGATCTCCTTGACTCTGCTTGTATCCGATACCAACCATTGCTTTGGTAAATCTCCCAAACTATGATCTTGGTGATTGTTTGAGCCCGTACAAGACCTTTTTTAATTTGCAAACCATGCCCTTCTTAGTATTTAAGTCAAATTTTGGAGGAATCTTCGTGTAAATCTCCTCCTCCAAGTCACCATACAAGAATGCATTCTTGACATCAAATTGTTGCAATCTCCAACCAAGATTGACAGCAACAAACAACAATACTTTGACAGTATTCATTTTTGCCACTAGGGCTAATGTCTCCACGTATTCCGTGCATTATGTCTGAGTGTACTCTTTGGCAACGAGACGAGCTTTGTGTCTTTTCAAAGTACCATCAAAGTTATATTTTGTGGTAAAAACTGGCCTCTTCCCTTGTGTTAATTCGATCAAGTCCCACATCTTATTCTTCTCAAGTGCATTCATCTTAACTTTCATAGCCTTCACCCAATTTTCATTTTGCAATGCTTCGGATAAAGTTTTGGGAATAGGAATGGTATTGAGATTATTTTAAAAAAAAAAAAAAAGAAACTTTGTGGTTAGTGGACAAATTCAAATAGGTAAGAAAGGAAGACAAAGGATATTTAGTGCAATTTCTAGTACCTTTTCAGAAAGCAATAAGAAAATTATAATTGTTATGTTGATAAACTAATGAGTCAATTATCTCAACATCTTGGGACTCTGAAGGTGACGATTGGATAGGTTTAGTTGGAGGATGTGGCGCCTTTCTTTGGGAATACACTTGTAACGGACAAGTAGAGTCCAAAGTTTGTTGGGGCTGCAAAGTTGGCTCATGGTCATGGATTGTTTTTGTAGGTGGCTCAACAAGCTGTTGTGGCTGCAAAAAATGCTCCAAGGATTGAGGAACATTAACTAGTAGCTCAAGAAAGAGGTTTTTGTCGAAAAAGAAGTATTGTTTCTCTTGTGAAGGTTTATGTGTGAAATATGGTGTAAGTTCAGCAAAAGTGTCATCAGCAGACACACAACATTTCCTTGTTGGAGGATGGTAACACTTTAAACCTTTATGAGAGGACAAATAGCCAAGAAAGAACACATTTGAGGGCCCAAGGATTTGGTTTGGTTTTGTTTGAAGAGTGCACGTGGACAAAGGCAACACATCCAAAGACTTCAGGAATGAGATTGTTTACAACAACAACAACAATAAGCCTTATTCCAGTAGGTGAGGTCGACTACATGGATTGCACGGCGCCATTGAGCTCTATCAATAGCCAATTCTTTAGGTATTTTATTAACCAAAAAGTCTCGTATAATGATTTATCTAAGTGTCTTTCTTAGTCTTCCTTGGCCTTTTATCACAGGACTCTATATCATCTGCTCAACTTGCTTTACTGGTGCCTCCAACTGTCTTTTTTGAACATGTCCAAATTACCTTAAAGGATTTTTTACCATTTTCTTTTCAATAGGTGCCACTCCAACTCTATCTAGTATATAATCATTACGGAACTCTATCTCATTGAGGAATGAGATTGTTTGATGCACTAAAATTTGGAAAGAACTCTGTGAGGACTTGCATAGGACTTTGGAGACCAAGAACTTGGCTGGGAAGTCTAAATCATATGGGTTGCTGTTAAGATGGCTTCCTCCCAATACTATTTTGGGACATGATTTTGAAACAAAAGAGCTCTTGTACTTGAAAGATGACTATTTTTTCGTTTGGCAACTCCATTTTGTTGTGGTGCGATCCATGTAGTCGACCCCACTTAGTGGGATAAGGCTTTGTTGTTGTTGTTGTTGTATGAACACAAGAGGACTCATGCATTATGCCTTGTTTTTGAAAAAAGGAAGATATGGATTGATTGAAATTTTTTTTTTGCATTGTCAGAACAAAATCTCTATACTCCCACCACAAATTGTGTTTGAATTATATTATAAAATATAGAAAATATCGAGCTAACATCATATTTCTGTTTTAACAAGTAGATCCAAGTCACACGAGTACGATCATCAATAAATGAAACAAACTAATGGGCTCAGGAAACATTAGAAACAATAGATAGTCTCCAAATATCACTATGAATCAAAGTAAAAGGAACATAAATTCTTTTATTAAATGATGGGAAAGGAAACACTTTTATGTTTAGAAAGCTCAGGCACTTCACAATGAAAATTCTCAATGGCTAATCTACTAAATAAAGTGGGAAACATAACTTTAATAACATGAAAAGCTGGATGTCTAAGAAGATGATAAAATCAAACTTTTTTCTTTGTTGGTTATAAAGGATAGGCTATTAAAAGAAATGGACGATGAACTATGAACTCTACGTTGCCCATGACATTCTTCAAGGTAGCATAAGCCATCTCGCTCCTTGGCATGTCTAGTCATTCTCTTGGTGCCCCCTTCCTGAAAAACACAATGAGTAGGGTAATTGTGAGTTTATAAATAAAGATAAGATTAGTACAAAGTTTATGAAGATGAAGGACATTTTTAAGAGTTAAATAATCATTTAAGGAAATTGAAGAGTAATGTAAAATATTATTTACTCAAAATCTGATTTTACAAGAGAGGAGACTAGGGTTTATATACACCTTGCTAGGGAAAAAGAAAGGAAAAAATAATCACCCCTAATAATGAAAAAGGAAATAAATCAAAGACCAAATAGAAAGGAAACAAATTAGTCATAATAATATTATAAAGATGGAATCCCACACTCTCCCTCAAGCTGGGGAGTAAATGTCAATCATTCCCAGCCTGGATAAAAGATTATCAAACTGAGTTCTGAGAAGAGCCTTAGTAAGGATATCAATTGTCTGTTGGAGTGAAGGAGTATAAATTATCTCAATGACCCTTGCTCTAACTTCTCTCTGATGAAATGACGATCAATCTTTACATGTTTGGTCTTGTCATGATGAATTGGATTCTTTGCCATCTGAATTTTTGCTTGATTGTCACAATGAAGTTTAATGGAGGTGGTGATTGGAAGGTGAAGCTCTTCCAATTCACTCTTCCAACACTCTTCTCAACTATATTACTTCATAGATTCCATGTGCCATAGCACGAAACTCTGTTTCTGGACTACTTATAGACACCACAGATTGCTTTTTACTTCTCCAAGAAACTAGATTTCCCACACATAGGTGTAATATCCTAAAGAAGACCTCCTATTTGTTAGGGAACTATCTCAACCAGCATCCTAGAATACTTCAATACTTCTGTTGGCCCCTTTTTTAAAGAATAGACCCTTTTTGGGTGTCATTTTCAAGTATCTAAGTATCTGATTGATTGCCTCAACATGTTCTTCAGTAGGATTATTCATGTACTGACTTGCTACACTTATTGCAAAATTGATGTCAGGTCTAGTATGAGAGAGATATATGAGTTTCCCACAAGACATTGATACATCCCTTTATCAATAGGACTAGAGGACTCCTTTGTGCCTATTTTGTTGAAAGGATCCATGGGAGTGTCAGTAGGTTTACACCCTAGCATCCCAATTTCTTTCAAAAGATCTAGGGTTTACTTCCTCTGTGAAATAAAGATTCCTTTGCTTGACCGAGCTATTTCCATCCCAAGAAAGTATTTCAAAGGACCAAGATCCTTGATTTCAAACTCCTTACTTAGGAACCTCTTTAAGTGCATCACTTCTTCGTTATTTCTAGTAACAGCTATGTCATCCACGTATACAATGAGGTGATTGGCATATTAGGATCTAGTTGACATTCTATTAGAGGCTTTGGTGGTGATTGCTCATCTTCAAATTGGAAGAAATTGAAGTCATTTGTTGTTCCAAAGTCCCATTGTCCTTCTTCATTGAATTCAACATCTCGACTTATCACACCAGCATTTGGATTATGTAGTTTGTGGCCTTTAGAGTTTCAATCATACCTAATGAAGACAAACTTTTCGTTTTTTATTGTCGAGCTTTGTGCTACTCTCGTCTGGTACATGCGCATGGGCTACGCTATCGAAGACTCTTAGGTGGGAAATGCTAGGCTTTCTACCACTCCATGCTTCTTGAGGTGTCTTTCCCCATACACTTTTTGTTGGAGAACGATTGGAGAAGTAGACTGCACATGCCACTGCTTTTGCCCAAACTTTACGAATTGATAAATCCCTTAAACTAAGCCTAAATCCTAGGGTCAGAATCGTAATGATAAAAATTCATTAATCATAGGTTATTTCCTGTGTTCTTCCAATATGAAATATAAACAGTGTTATGCTTCTCTACTTTCTCCTCTCTCTTTCTTTACCCCCCTCCTTCTCCCTCCCTCTCCCTCCTTTTTTTGACCCTAAAACATGGGATGGTGGGATTTTGAGCGACATCTTACGAGGTGTCAAGTAGTAGTTCTTGAGGATAGGCAAATCCATAATGACCTAGGTGACATCACTAGGAAGGTTAATGTCGAGGCCCCAGAATTTAATGGTAAAGTAGACCTCAATGCCTTTTTGGATTGGTTAGCTAATATTGAGGATTACTTTGATTGATATGAATGATGTCCAGCGAGTCCATTTTGCTAAAATGAGGCTTGTAGGATTTGCAAATGATATTGGCAAACTGTCCAAAGAAACCTAGAGCACCTAGGTCAACCTCAAATAGAGGTTTGGGCTGAAATGAAAATGAAATTGAAGGAAAAATATCAGCCCACATATTATAAAAGTCAATTGAAATTACTCAATCTTAGGCAAACGTCTAGTGTGTCTGACTTTGTGGCTTGCTTCAAATATCCATTCGGAGTCCATTAACAAATCAACTGACTAATCGATAGTCCTAGTTGTTGTCATCCATGGTTCCACTTGTATGTCACATAAGAATAATCCAACACACTAGATGTTTTCCTAGGATTGAGTAATTGCTTCATCAATTGACTTTCATGATATGTGGGCAGATACTTTTCCTTCAATTTTATCTTCATTTCATCCCAAACCTCTATTTGAGGTTGACCTAGATGCTCTTGGGTTCTTTGAGGTTTGAACAGTTTGCCAATGTCATTTGGCAGATACAAGCTTCATTTTGGTAAAACAAACTCGCTCAACATCATTTATTTGTTAGAATCAAAGTAATCCTCAATGTTCGCTAACCAATCCAAAAAGGCATTGTGATCTAACTATCAAAATTTGGAGCCTCGACCTTAACCTTTCTAGTGATGTCAAAACTACTTCGCGACGCTAGAAAGATGTTGCTCAAAATCCCCTCATCCCCTTGGTTTAGGGTTGTCAAAGTATAGCTTGTATATGTCAAAGTATAGCCTGTATATATGTCAAAGTAGAGTCTGAACTTAGCATGTGTACAGCCTGAACAATTTGACTTGGTTTTCATGAGGACTGACTTAGGTATTCGGTGGAGTGATTTCAGGAGAGATTGAGGGTTGTAATCTAGCCTATAAATACTTGTTTTGCTTTGAGTAATAGATCAGAACATTGCATTATCATATTGGTCTCACTTACATGGTATCAGAGCCCACTTGGTTTTTTGGTATTTCTGGATATTTCAGTGTAGATCGCGTTACTTCTTGGTTGGTCACTTAGAAGTGACTGTTAGTCGACACCGCCGGTCCAGGGAGGTGTGTATTGGCAAATCCGGCCAATCACCGAAGTCCGGTGACCTAACTCTAAGCGCGTGAAGCTCACGCGCCGTCGTTACAGTTCGGATCGTCTCCCACGTGCCGGCGCGTGAGGGCGCGTGTGGTGGAATCTCCGGTCGCGGTTTGGTTCGACGGCGTCGAATCGCCATTTCCGGTTTATCCCCGGCGTCATCTTCGTCATTGGAAGCTTTTTAGATACTGGGCATCATTCACAGGAGTTGTGCATGCTGAGTTTAAACTGGAAGCTAAGCCAAGTTCAGATTTATATATTCTGAAGTATCAGTTGGCTTAGTGGATATTCACATTCTCAACTCAGTGGCAGGTTGGTGAATATTCAGGTTCAGGTTTATATATTCTGAAATTTCTTAATTCATACATTATTTCTTTGTCTTTATCACAAAGAAAATGTCAGATACTAAGCCATCTATTAATGAGTTAGTACCCACAATGTCAAAAATAACTGAGCATAAGTTAAATGGGTCTAACTATTTAGAATGGAGTAGAACCATTAGAATTTATCTACGGAGTGTTGAAAAAAATGACCACTTGGAAAAAGAACCTCTTACAGATGAAACTAGACAAATTTGGCTTAGAGATGATGCCCGTTTGTTCCTACAGATTACGAACTCAATTGATAGTGAAGTAATTGGGTTAATTAATCACTGTGAATTTGTCAAGTAATTGATGGAATACTTAGAGTTCTTGTACTCTGGTAAGGGAAATATATCTCGTATATATGATGTCTGTAAAGCTTTTTATCGTACTGAGAAAGAAGGTAAGTCGCTTACAGCTTACTTCATGGAATTCAAGAAGATCTATGAAGAATTGAATGTGCTTTTACCATTTAGTACTGATATCAAGGTATAAAAGTCTCAGAGGGATCAAATGGCAATCATGAGTTTTCTGGCAGGCCTTCCTTCAGAATTTGAGACTGCCAAATCTCATATTCTTGCCAGTACTGAAATTAACTCACTTCAGGAAGTATTCAGTAGGGTCTTACGTACAGAAAATACTTCATCAATTCAACAACCTAATGCCCTCATTACCAGAGGAGGGGATGTTGAAAGAAGGCTAAACAGAGGAGGAACTTCGGCCACTGGAAAGACTAGTGATATTGTGTGTTATTACTGTAAAGAGCCCGGCCATACAAAGCGTAATTGTAAAAAATTACAGAACCGCAACCAGAGGTATCAAACCACCAATGTTGCTGCTATTTCTAGTTCTTCTGAGAAGGGTATTACAATTTCAGCTGATGAGTATGCTAAATATCAAGCTTTCTTGAAGGAGTCTACTTCAGTCACTAGTCTTGCTGAACAAGGTAAAACATGCCTTATCTCTTCTTCAAACAAATGGGTTATCGATTCTGGTGTCACAGATCATATGACAGGTAATCCCAATACTCTTTCAAATTTCAAGTCACACAAATCTCCATCCCCGGTTACCATAGCAGATGGGTCTACATATAACATTAACGGTCTAGGGACAGCTAAACCCACTTCTTCTATTACTTTGTCATCTGTTCTAAGTCTACCAAATCTCTCTTTTAACCTAATTTATGTAAGTCGACTCACCAAAGATCTAAATTGTTGTGTCTCATTCTTTCCTGATTACTGTCTTTTTCAGGATCTTATGACGAAGCAGATTGCTGGTAAAGGACATGTATCTAATGGTCTTTACATTCTTGACATTTGGGAACCTCAGTTAGTTGCTTGTGCTAAGGCCACCTCTCCATTTGAAGCACATTGTCAGTTAGGACATCCTTCTCTGCCTACCTTGAAGAAGTTATGCCCTCAATATCATGATGTAACATCAATTGAATGTGAATCTTGTCATTTTGCAAAACATCATCGGGGTACGTTAAGTCCTAGAATAAATAAATGGGCTGCATCATCCTTTGAATTAGTACATTCAGATATTTGGGGACCATGTCCTGTATTGTCTAAATTTGGTTTTAGATATTTTGTTACATTTGTGGATAATTTTTCTCGAATGATATGGATTTATTTTATGAAGAATCGTTCTGAGGTGTTTTCCCATTTTTCTGCCTTTTCTGCTGAAATTAAGACCCAGTTTAATGTTTCTGTACATGTCTTAAGGAGTGATAATGCTAAAGAATATATGTCAGAAACATTTCAAAACTATTTGACCCAACAAGGGATAATTCACCAGACTTCATGTGTTGATACACCGGCTCAAAATGGGGTAGCTGAAAGAAAGAATAGGCATCTTCTTGAGACTGCCCGTGCCTTAATGTTTCATATGAAAGTTCCCAAACAATTCTGGGATAGTGCTGTTTCCATAGCAAGTTTTTTAATTAATCGGATGCCTTCTACAGTCCTTGATGGTGCCACACCTTACAGTATTCTGTTTCCCAATAAGCCACTGTTTCCTGTGGAACCTCGGGTATTTGGAAGTACATGTTATGTTCGCGATGTTCGGCCCCATATTACTAAACTTGATCCCAAAGCCTTGAAGTGTGTGTTCTTGGGATATTCTCGTCTTCAGAAGGGTTATCGGTGCTACTCTCTGGATCTAAACAGGCATTTGGTCTCAACTGATGTGGTCTTCTCAGAGAAACAACCTTTCTTCTCCTCACTACCCTTAACACCAAGTCAGGGGGAGGATGAAGAATGGTTAATCTATAATACCACATCTTTAAACGCCCCTGCCGGTCGATCTGAAGGGAATCCAGTTGAAGAGTACTCATCAGCAGAACAGACGGACACTGATATCCTTCATGCTACAGCAAGACCACCGATTACTCAAGTGTATTCTCGAAGACAAGCAACCAGTGATACATGTCCTGCGCCAGCCACTTCGTCATCGGATCCTCCACCAAACGATCATGACCTACCTATCGCTCTCCGCAAAGGTAAACGTCAATGCACCCTCCCTAAGTCCAATTATCCCATTGCTAATTTTATATCCTATAATCATTTATCACCATCATCTAGTGCTTTGATTGCCTCTCTAGACTCTGTTTCTGTTCCTAAAACTGTTCAGGAAGCCTTGGCCCATCCAGGATGGCGTGCTGCTATGCTTGACGAAATAGAAGCATTAGATGCCAACCGAACATGGGATCTTGTACACTTACCTGCAGGAAAGAAAGCTGTCGGATGCAAGTGGGTCTTTGCCATTAAATTTAATACAGATGGTTCCATTTCTCGACTTAAAGCTAGATTAGTAGCTAAAGGATATGCCCAGACCTATGGGGTAGATTATTCTGATACATTCTCTCCGGTGGCCAAACTCACCTCAATCCATCTGTTCATTTCTCTAGCTGCATCCGAAAATTGGCCATTGTATCAATTGGATATAAAAAATGCTTTCTTGCATGGTGACCTTCACGAAGAAGTATATATGGAGCAACCACTTGGATTTGTTGCTCAGGGGGAGTATGGGAAAGTCTGCCATTTAAAAAAATCATTGTACGGTTTGAAGCATAGTCCCCGAGCATGGTTTGGTAAGTTCAGCATGGCAGTTCAGGAGTTTGGGTTGAAGAAAAGTAAATGTGATCACTCTGTATTCTACAAGCAATCAAAGGATGGTATTATTCTTCTTGTTGTTTATGTTGATGATATTGTCATTACAGGAAATGACTGTGTAGGAATTTCATCCCTCAAATCATTCTTGCACACCAAGTTTCAGACAAAAGACCTGGGCCACCTAAAGTACTTCTTGGGAATTGAAGTAACAAGAAGTAAGAAATGAATACTTCTGTCCCAAAGAAAGTATGTTCTTGACATGCTTGCAGAAACTAGAAAGCTAGCTGCTAAACCTTGTAGTTCCCCAATGATTCCAAATGCACATCTTGCAAAAGATGATGCGGATCTCTTCGATGATCCAGAAAAATACAGGCGATTAGTCGGAAAATTGAACTATCTTACTTTAACACGACCAGACATTGCTTTTGCAATAAGTGTCGTTAGTCAATTCATGTCTGCACCTACTGTCAAACACTGGGAGGCTCTAGAACAGATCCTACGCTACCTAAAAGGAGCTCCTGGTCTTGGTATATGGTACAGCAACCATGGGCATACCAGAATTGAATGCTTTGCAAATGCTGATTGGGCCGGTTGCAAGATTGACAGGCGATCCATCGCTGGATTCTGTGTCTTTATGGGAGGAAACTTAATATCATGGAAAAGTAAGAAACAAGGTGTTGTATCTCGATCAAGTGTTGAATCCGAATATAGAGCTATGGCACAATCCGCTTGTGAGATCTTGTGGATATACCATTTGTTAGATGAGGTTGGAGTGAAGTGTTCAATGCCAGCAAAAGTGTGGTGTGATAATCAAGCTGCTCTCCATATTGCTTCAAATCCAGTTTACCATGAAAGAACTAAACACATTGAGGTTGATTGTCATTTTGTTCGTGAAAAGATTGAAGAGAACTTAATCACTACTGGATATGTGAAGACAGGAGAGCAACTTGCTGACTTATTTACAAAGTCTCTAAATGGGACTCGGATTAATTATTTATGTAACAAGCTGGGCATGATTAACATCTATGCACCAGCTTGAGGGGGAGTGTCAAAGTATAGCTTGTATATGTCAAAGTATAACCTGTATATATGTCAAAGTAGAGTCTGAACTTAGCATGTGTACAGCCTGAACAATTTGACTTGGTTTTCATGAGGACTGACTTAGGTATTCGGTGGAGTGATTTCAGGAGAGATTGAGGGTTGTAATCTAGCCTATAAATACTTGTTTTGCTTTGAGTAATAGATCAGAACATTGCATTATCAGATTATTCTCACTTACAAGGGTCAAAGAAAGGAGGGTGAAAAGAGAGAGAGAAGAAAGGGGGGGTGGGGGGAGGACAGAAGCAGAACACTGTCTATATTTCAAAATTTAAATCACTAATGTCAAACTAATTCAATAATATAGAGGACCCGTTATACAGAAAGCCAAGATACGAAGAAATAAATACATATGACAAATTCCAAAATTTAATAATATGCCAATATTTCCTTGGTGAGATAAACAAGCTAACAATTTCTAGGTGCATTAATTTAGATATTAGTTCCAAGATAAACTAATTATTCTAATATTTTCGAGGTCTTCTATTTCTTAGGACATTTATTATGCTCAAAGTCAATTACCCATAACATTGACAATATCACTTTAATTACTTCCGTCATCATATTCCCTTCCAAGTGTTTCCTCTCTCCCTCGGGTAGCTCATCCACCCAAATCTTCTTTGCCATAGTTACCAGCACCTAATTCCTTTTATGCCATCCTTGCCACCTCACCTCTTTTGACTTTCATAGAATATGCCAATATGTCAGCTGCTGGACCATTATTCTCGGTCTCGACTTCCTCCTCAGTTTCCTTATTTCTTCGATTATGTCCTAGTGACAGTAGGCCCATTAGTATCTAATTTATCTTTTGGTGCATGGTTGCTTGGTGGACTGAGCTCTCTATCTCTTGAGCACACTTAAGATTGAACCCTTTATCTCTGGACTCATGTATCTTGGAAGCTGCTAGTATACTCATGATATGCAGAGACAATAATATTTATACAATGTTTGGAGGACAGGTTTTGGAAAGAAAAAGAAATATACTAATGAACGTGGACTAAAGGCTGGTCTGGTACAACTTACAATTATGTTTAATTAGCTATGATTTATCATTTTTATGTATGTCAGTAATAGTTCTATAAATAAAAATTGCAGTAATAGCTTAAAGAATATAACATAACTGCTTTTTCATTGGTTAGCTCCCAGAGGATGAGCTATTTTACCATCTGATGCACTTTCAAATTCTCATCTTATCAATTAAATAATTAGTGCGGATCTCAAAGTGGAATCTAATGGCAAAAATGTTCAACTTCTTGAAAGGCATAACTTTCTATTAAATTACCCTAATTCCAAATTGTAAAACATAAAAAGCAAAAATTTGGTTATCATCTCTAGTATTACTTCTCTTTGTTCCTATATGCTTACATGTCTCTCTCTCATTTTTTTTTAATGATTATCTATATATTAGAGAAATGCATCATCAACTTACAACATATTAAATGAAGAAGGTCGTATTGTCGCTGCTGCGCTTCTGCCGTTTGGAGTTTCTTCATGAAGCTTTCACCTGGTTGACATTCAGGTTGTAGCATCTGTTAGACATGGGAACCAAGAATAGATGACGAATTGGGTGTCTGACATTTTAGATGATTTCTCTCGACTTAAATTTCGTCTAAGGTTGCCACTTGAGGCTAGTTCAAGGAAAACAGTTCTCTTTTGTGCTCTCCTTTTATTAAATAAAAGGATTACTACTCCTTACAGTTACTTGGAATCATGCCCTTTATAATTTCTTTTTCTTTGGTATAATAGAGTGTCTCAATATTCTTGATGTTACTCATATCCGCACAAAGATAAGCTTTCACAAGAGGTGAAACTATTATCACAAGATTTGATATAGGAAATTTAAAGGCTACCGACACATTACTTTATGGAAATGTGACTAAATTATCATTTAGGGATTAATAACGAAAGAATATAACCATTATTTTTGCTAATGAAATTAAATAATTATCAATGGAGGTTGAGTCTTGAGGAAATGGTGAGTTCATCACAAAGTAGTAAATTAAAGTTTGAATTCTCGTTTGAAAAGTGTCTATCGGTATCTTCAAAAAAATTGTCTTTAATAGATAATATTTTGGAAAAGCAAAAAAATAGAATGAATATTTATCAATCTGGTCTTGATATGGGTAAAATTGACGTACAATTTCTATTTTCTTTCTAAATTTTTTTCGTATGACATGTTTATGACATTATATTTTAATAGCGTGTTTGGTACAATATGAGGGAAAAGGAGAGAAGATTATTCCTTTATCTAGTTGTCTAAATTGTCCTTTTAAAAAGTAAGTTTTTTCTTTGAGGTTGGAGTATTTTAGTAAAGTTACATTAAAATATCCCATTCCAATTTTTTTTTTTGCCTTTTTACATACCAATTGTACACTAAGAGTATGGATTTCACAGCTTAACAATATATGATTGTTTCAAAAAATCTTTTACATTCATATTTTTATTAAAAAATTTGGTAACAAAAATATAACTAATTGTATCAAAATCTAGTTTAGTATGCATATTGCTTTGGTGGCAAATTAATAGGGGACTATTTGGTTTGGTGTTTGGATCTTTTAAAAGTTAATTTGAAATCGCAAATGTGATATGAGCATTAAAAAAAAAAATTAGTTTAGCGTTTATTTTATTTTTCAAATCATATTTTCTTTCTTAAACTCTTATTTTTTAAAAATAATATAACTTATTTTTAATCAAAATTAAGTTGATTCAAAACCAAGTTTATTATACTCAAATTCAAATACTAGCAATTTAATTATGTAATCTAAAACTCACTAATCCACAACCTATGTTATATGCATAATCACATAGATGTATTACAGCTAAGATAAAAGGTGTATTGTCCTAGAAGCTAATAGAAAGAAAGCAAAGATTATGTCTCATATTTACAAAAATAGTAGCATCTGTCAAATTATCATTCATAAAACATCATCCTTGAAAAAATAATAAAATGTCATTAATCTGAACATAATAAGTTCATGAACAAGGACAATTGAGAGTAAGTTGGATGAGTTCTATTTTCAATCCTTGCTCTAAAGTGATGATAAACTATGCCTTCATGCTCTCAACAACTCCATTAAGTGTATCTTTGCACTTGTGCATTATTAGCTGGACTTCATCTTCGTGAATTTCCTTTACAGTTGTCTCAGTTATATCAGCAAGGTCTTTTTGCAGTTTCACCATCTGCTCCTTCCTTACCGTAGCAAACTCATTCAAGTGAAAGAACGTCTTGTTTGCACAGACCATCGCCATTAGGATGAGTCTAAACTATGGACTGAATATCAACATTGCAATTATGTATTTGTTTTTTAACAAATCGAGTTTGAATTGTGCTTCAACTTCATAAATAATCACCTTAACCATAATAATCTTATAGTTGTCAATCTATTGAAAGTCACTTTATATCAAACTCAACATCTATATACCAACATGTACCATTGCCATGTATCCAATTCTTATATGGGCTACCATATCTGTTTTGGAGGGCAAAATGCTATCATGCTTTTAAATAGATATCAATTTTTAAATAATTTTTGAAAACAGAAGAAAGAGGAATTGCAACCAAAATATATTTTTATTTTAAAAGGTAAGTTTTAAAAAATAATTATGTAGAAAATGATAGTATGTAAATTAGGTCAAATTTTTTTAAAAACTTCTTTTTTTTAAAAAAAAAAATGAGACTCAAACCCTAACCTCTAATCAACAATATCTCAATCTCAACCACCTGGACTACAACATGGTCAAATTTAAGAGTTGATTTGAGTGTGAAAAAAAAAAAATTTTTTTGGGGGGGCATGTGGCCATACATTGTTTCTCAAGTGTTATACTATTCAATGTGGTCAACACTAGTTTAAATTATTCTCTTGGTCACCAAAATTAAACTTAACTATTATAATTTAATTAGATTCGCATCATTTTGAAATATACCATCAATCTTGAATGGCTTTTCCTAGGTCTTCATATAATATGCTTTATCTAATCGTGTGTCAGAAGGCTTTGCAATAGCTGGTTCTAAATGATTTAAGATCTACTCAAATATAAAACATGTCATCTATATTAAGTGGTGAGGTAGTCCCAAGATATATTGACTCAGGTGGCACTTTCTTTCCACTAAAGTGCAAAGAGGACTTAGGTTCAATCCCTTTTCCTCTTAAAACTCCCAATACCTTGTGCCTCTGATAAGTTCTGCAGATAAAAAATAACAGAGGCAAAGTAATGGAAAATAAAATACAGAATATTATTGAAAGAATTTAATGAAGAATCTTACACTATAATTCCTCAATAACAGAGTCCCTAGAGGGCACTAAACCTATACTTTGCAATTATGTCAGAGGATTCATTGATTTGACAAAGAGCTACTACTTGTGGATCATGACCTACTATAATGTCAATCTGATAAGCATATTTTCTCGAGATAAGGAGGTTGTTAAGATTTGAGATTATTTTTCTAGAAACTCCTCTAAGTTAGGAGGTATTTGTTTGCACTTAATAGGGTCTGAATCTAATTTGTTCATATTTTAAACTCTTAAATACGTTTGTTTTTAAATTTTTATTTAAATCTTAATAGTTCTGATATAAAGCTAATTATAGGCCAAGCTTGCTAAAAAGTGGACTAGGCTTTTATTGATAATAAGATTGAAAATGTGGACCTAGGCTTTTTTCTTTTTTCTTTGGGCCGAGACAAAAAACACGCTTTTTGATTTAATTCTATCTGTCCCTCACTCACTGCATGCCCCACAACACAAGGGAAACTTAAGCTAAGTTCTTTTGGTAATTGTTAATTTTGTATCTATTATCTAACAAGCTAAAAAATTTTCATTGAAAGAACCAAGTGAAATATAGTGTTTGGTCCTCATATCCAAATTCCCATATGCAATTTGGAATTTGAAATAATAATTCTTGTTAACAAATCATCACAAATTCACAGATACCATGATCTTCAATCTTCAATTCTTCATTTTAGCAAATCCTCTTTTATGACTTGAGTTCACCAATGCCAAGTGCCAATATATTTTCTTCTAAGAATCAATTATCAAATACTCCATAAGAAAGTTAGATAATGCTACCACATTAAATTAAACATATCCCCTACCAAAAAAAAAACATATCCAAGTCTAAATATCTAAAATCCATTACATAACCCAATTTATGACACATAATATTACATAACATAAATATGTTTAAAAACAAATACAAGAAATAGTCTTTTAATCTTCAACTCCTTGCATATTTCTAGCACCTTTGTCAAAGAAAAGAAAAAAAATATTATGTCAATATATCAATAAAGTATAATAAATAAATTTGTACTACTTAAAAACATGAATAAAATAACACAAACAATAAAAATACTTACAATACATCATCTCCACTATCATTTGTAGGAGTAGAATCAAATTCTTCACTAGAAGAGGATAGATTATCCATTTTTTCATCATCTAAAACAAGACAAGATTAGTAAAAATAAGAGAAATATAAGAGTTTACCAAAAAAAGAGTTCAATGAAAATTTACCTAAGATAATTTTTTTTTGCATGATACCAATCCTGCAAACATACAAGGGCTTCAATAGTTTTCTTGCTCATTGAACTCCTCCAAGGACTCATAACTTTTCTTCTTATACTAAATGTCGGCTCAGAAATCATAATAGATATTGGGATGACCAAAATATCACGAGCCATTGATGCAAGCTATGGATATCTTGGAGGATTTGTACTCCAAAAATCTAAAATGATGATATTTGTATCAAAAACATTGGTTGGTTCCTCCAAGTACATGTTTAGCTTTGATTTGTTTTCCTTGCACATTCCTTTTTCTACTTAAAAATTTGCAAAAATCTTCCAAACCATCGGCATGCATATTGGAAACTAAACTACCAGATGTACTCTCTACAATGTTTATTGGAACCTCAAAAGAATTATCTATGTAGTGACCAAATAAGACATGAAAAGTACTCTCCACCTTAGCCACATGATCATCGATGTTAGAAACATAAATTTTATTAAAAAGATATTCAACATAAGCAAACTTCAATCTTTGATCCAACACAACTTCATAAGAAAGTAGCAAATTGCATTCATCCCAATATTTTGAAAATTTTGCCACCATATTTGAAATCATATCTTCCATGAAAGAGGGAGGATCTTTAAATGATTCTAACAAACACACATGAATCTTACACACATGTTTGCAGTTGGATTCTCGATAATAGAAAATAAAATGGTAGCATCATAGAAAGGATTCAAGAATTTGTGGAGGACTTTTATATTATCTCATTTTTCATAAAAACGTATAAACGCTCCAAAAGAAGTATCCTTTTTCCCTCAATGTCGGAAAACATTCTAATAATATATGACACTTTCAAGCATCAAATATGCATAATTTCACCTCACACACATATCAATTTTCAATTTTTTAGATGTCACCAAATTAAAATTTTTCTTAGCTATATGACCATATCATAAAATTTCTTTCTCCTAGATGTTGACTTTTAAATAGATTTCACACCATTACGAGCTTTTGTAACGTCATCTAACTTTTTTAAACCAACTTGAACAATCAAATTCAAAATATGAAATGAACATTGAACTTGAAAAAAAATGCCATCATTTGAGCATTAGTTAGCTGGATTATATCATTAATTAATGTTTATAAAGATAGTTACATTTTGCATGATCCCTCCAAATACCTCCCTAAAAGAGCAAATCGTGGGTGGCCGGTCATCCCATTAAAACGGGGAAGTTTTATACATTAGGAATTTCGTCTTTAAAAATTTTATATATAAAAGAGGAATCAACCATTTTCTGCCCTTCAAATCCGTCAAGGGATCAAAACTACTACAATTGAGAATCTTATTCTTCAATAGATGGCATAATTTTTATATATTAAAAATTAATTCTAGTTCTAGTCTTTAAATTCTAGAATATAGCATTTTTTTCTCTTAATTATCAAAAAAGTAAATATCAATATATCAATATATTTATATAAAGCTGGTCTATGAGAGAGGTGATGTAGCACCTTCTCTATTTAGCATATACATTTTACTGTTTTCTCCTTTTTCTTTTGGCATTAAAAATGACTTTAAATTATAATTTATCAATATTAATTAATGGATGTGCTTTTATTGGCATATATAATAATATATAATTAAAGTCTTTATTCACATGGCTATGGTGACTAATGTGAAAGATATGGAAAGCCACTTAAATCCTATATATATAGGTATAGTAATGGAAGATAGATGTCTAGTAATATTAACAAATGTTTGGTATAAAATTTGTTTTGTTATTTATTAATTTTTTTAATTAGAAGAATTAAATTAATTTCTTTTATGCGAATAATATTTTAAAAAATGTCTAACGAAGATAAATACAAATTAGAAAATAACAACTGGATAATTTATTTTTAAATTAATTTTATTAACTCTTAACCAAATTTATAAATAGATTTTAAAGTATTAAAATGATTAAATAAGTATATACTTAAAGGAGGAATCGTTATATTCCACGTAGAACCACTCTTTGCCTTTAAAATCTGAGGTGAGCCTGCGCCCAACTGTGAAGATTCTATATTTGACTATCCACATTCAAACCCATGAAGGGATCAAAACTACTATAATTGAGAATCTTTATTTTTTTTGATAAAAACTATAATTGAGAATCTTATTCTTCAATTGATGGCGTAATTACACATAGTTTCTATAGATTATAAATTAATTAGAATTCTAGTCTTTAAACTTTAAAAAATAGCACTTTTTCTTCCTAATTATTAAAAAAGTGAAAATGTTTCATGTTAGTTAAATTTAACATTTAAAAAGCATATAATTTGTCATGGGATACTTTAAACTTCAACCATCTTCTCTAATCTCTAACTTGTATTTCTTTTAAACACATAGATTTTATATGTTAATTTTTATCAATATATAATGTTTTCATTTTTTGTTATAATTGAAGGGATAAAAAGTTACATTTTAAAGTTTGAAGACTAAAATTGTAATTAGACATTAATATATGGGATTTATGTGTAGTTTCCTTAATAAAAAAAATTTATTGGACAAATAAATAAATAAGTAAATGAAATAAACCCAAAATATATTTTTGTTCATGAACTCCATATCAAATTTCATTTTTATTTATTAACTTTATTTGATTTCTTAATCTTAATTTTATCTTAGGTTTATTTTAACCCTTAAATTTATTTTGTCTTAATTTGGTCTTTTAATTCTATATTATCATTTTGTCTTTTAATTTTATTTTGTTATGATAAATCTCTTAACGTACAAGAATCAGTTAAATGTTTCTTTATTTTTAATACATGAAGATGCTAAAAAAATATTTATATGAGGTTTTGGTGATTAGCTCTAATAACTTTTGCCAACTTGAATTCTATTTATCATAATATCATTCTTTATCACTAATTAAACATAACATTTTGTAAATTATTTGGATTCTCCTTATTTATTGTTTATTATTATATAACTTTTGAGTGTTCTTTCAATTTATGTGGGTTTTTAACAGTATTTTAAAAATCGGACTGGATCAGTCGGATCGGAAACTGGTCCTAGATCCAGTCCGATTCAACTATTGAACTGTCAATCTAGTGGGCTAATACAAAATTGGTTCAACTAGGTTTGAACTGTAAAAACTGGTATAACCGATCAGTTGTACTAATTAAAAAAACTCATAAATCAAAATCCCACGCAGCAGCATTAATGACGACGACAACATCAACGAAAAAGAAGAAGAAGAAAGTTTACAAAATGACGACAACAACGAAGAAGAAGAAGAAGAAAATTTAGAAGCAGAAGGTCTATTCATGGCAGCAAGAGAAGATGAGCTAAAGTGACTAGCCAAGTTCTCTTTCTTTCCGTGATTTGAATATATAGAGAAAAAGAAAAAAAGTCTATCTTAAAAGTTGTATAGCGTGTCTTACAAGTTGTTTGTTATTCTGTTTCATTTATATTTCTTTACTCCATTTTACGTTATGAAAAATGGTCGTGGGATTTAGCCTCTTCCATGCATTTACTCCCTCTCTTTCTATCTCTTTCACTTAATTTCACAAATTTTATAATTATATAAAATATTTTAATATTTTTAATTATATATATATATTTTTTAATTTTTTTAAGTATCACCACTTCAATCACAATTTAATAACAATCCGATCGATTTAATGATCAATTTAATTTTTAAAACATTAGTTTTTGAACAAGAAGGTCTGGTTATTACTCTTTTTTGTTAAGCATATCTGTATTTTAGTGAAATTAAAAAGACTTAATTAAAATAGAATAAGATTAAAGGATACAAGTGATATTTAAGGTAAAATTTAGGGGTCAAGTTAAAACCAAGTTAAAACAAAATTAGATGACCAAATTAAATTTAAATAAAATAAAAAAATAAAAATAAAATTAAGTGAAATGCGGCGGGGGTTATTAAAAAGATATTTTAGCCATAAAATCATACAACGAAGATTCGTAGGGGAAGCGTGTGGTGCGGGATCGTAAAACCCCAAGCCCCCATTGATTCAACGCCCATATGCTTCCCTGATCGGAACGTGCGGTGCTACTTTGGTTTGCTCAGAACTCTTGCAATTACAGAAGGAGAGCCAACCACTGCAAATACAGAAGCGGATTTTTTTCTTTGACAAAGCGCTATAATGCCTGGTAATTGCGCAAACCGCTCTACTTTCTCCGCTTTCTTCACTTTTCCCATTTGGTAGGCGAACGTACTGCTTTTACTATGAAGTTGTAGGTAGAATTTAGACAGACAATGCCATATTTAGTTTGGTTCCAAATGATGATATCTTTTTCATTTAAGGCATAATGAGGAAGGGCTGTAGTTGTAATCTCATCACGTATAGTTTGGGGAAGATCAAAGGGAAGAGAATGAAGGCTCCACTCTCCAGCCCATTATTGATTTGATTATAGAAATTACTGTTTTAGCGTCTTCATTGGGAGGAAGAGGGCCAACTAATCGTTGTCTAAGGGGGGTATTACTGAGCCAAGTATCATGCTAGAGGCTGTGTTCATAAGATTTGGTTTCCTTGTACCAAGACCCCTCATGGATTTTGGACATGTTATTTTATTCCAGCTAATTAAGTGAAGTTTTCGTGAGTTATTATTATGAGCCCAAGGGAGTTCCTATTTAGTTTATCGATGTGGTCATTATTTTTTTAGAGCAGTTTAAAAACTTTCATATAGTAGCATGGAATGGAGTTTGTAGTGGAAGCTATGAGTTAGGTTCTTCTAGTAAAGGAAAGAAGATTTTGTTTAAATCCTTGAAGCTTTTGATTAATTTTTTTTATGACCACATTGAGTTAGGTTCCTAGTGTCAAAGGCATTCTTGATATCTATTTTAAGCATAATCCATCCTTTCTTGTTTTTTGAAAAGTTCATGGAGTGAAGAGATTCTTATGCTAGGAGAGAATGGTGAGCTGTGTGCCTTCCTTCCATGAAAGCACCTTGTAGAGGTGAGATTAAGTTTCTAAGATGGGGTCTTAAGCGGTTAACTCGTAATTTTGCAAGAATTTTTAATGTGTGATGTGGGGCCACCCTAGGAGTTTGAAGTGATTTATCATGGTGGGGTTCTCTATTTTTGAAATAAGATGTAAAAGAGTTTTGCACCAAGATGGTGGAATTTCCCAGGTGTTAAAAATGTCACTCGATGCACTAATATGTTGTTTTGTTTTGTCTTAGGTTTTTTGATAGAAAATTGTGTGTAGTTCTTCCTCACTGGGGCTTTTAAGAGGGTGTAAATTCCATAGAGCTTCTTTAATTTCTAGGGTTTTTTTTTTGTTGTTTGGGGGGGGGGGGTTTAAGAGGTTATTACGGTTAGTGTCTGAGGGCTTCAGAAGTGAATGAAAATTTATAGGGGGGAGATATGCGTGCTATTATATGAGAATATCAATAACAGATTGTTCCTAATTTCTCTTGTGACATCATTGGGATATCCAACGAAGTACCATTAGGTTGTTGAAGGTGATGGATTTTGTTTCTTCTTATTTAAAGCAGTGGTATGGAAAATTTTTTTGATTCTATCTCCTATGGAAGGCCTGATAGAGCTCAATGGCGTCGTGCGATCCATGTAGCCGACCCCACTTAGTGGGATAAGGCTATGTTGTTGTTGTTGTTATCCCCTATGGAAGGCCACTGAATTCTTGATTTAAGTTGCCAAATTTCTTCTTCATTCCTCAAGAGTATGGTATATTTTTTTTTTGAAGTTCATTTTCTAGTAGACTTAGTTGAGGGCTATGCTTGTACCAGACTTTTTCGAATACCTAAAAGACGGGCCAGCGTTCTTTTTTTCTCCTAGAAGATATTTTCAAAAGTTTCTTTGTTCTAGATTTTTATTTTTTGTATGAAAGTGTGAATAGTCTCTTGAAGGAATTCCAGATATTTTGGACCATGGGTATAAAATCTTGATGACTAAGCCAAATAGTTTCAAAGCGGTAAGGCTTTTGTCCTATTGTTTGGTTTGAGCAGTATGGGGTTATGGTTGGACCCAGGTCTCAACAGGTGCAAAACTTTAATGTTAGGAAATAGTGATAACTGGTCAGAAGTTGCATGGCTTCTAATCTGTAACAGGTTCTGACAATTTGTCCGTTATTTCTACAATTAGTCCAAGTGTAACGTGGTCCCAGGTATCCTAAATCTATGAGGCTGTAGGAGTTACGAAAAGTGTTGAAGTTATTTAATTTTTTTTGGTGTGAAGGAGGACATCCCCCAAACTTTTCAGATGATTTGGCAATATCATTCAAGTCTCCTATTAGAAGCCAGGGCAAGGTGAGTTGTGGGGCAAGTTCTTTAAAGGAGTCCCAAAGTTTTGTCCTTCTACTATATATATAAGACTAGCATGAATAGCACTGAGGAGAAAGGATTTGTCTCTTACTTGAACTTGCATGTGAACCCCCCAGAAAAGAGGTGGCAACCGATTCTATATAGACAGTGTGGGGGGTTTCAGAGAATCCATATGCCGCTCGCAAATCCCATGGCATCCACCTTAACGTATCTCTCAAAGCCCAAGGTTGTGATAATGCTACTTGCTCGCTCACCTCTCACACGAGTTTCGGTCAAGTTAACAACATTTGGCCTATGAGTTGCACCATCGTCACCTCTAACATTTCAGCTCACAATATTCATGGTTAGAGTTTTCTTTTTTTTTTTTTTTTGGGGGGGGGGGAGGGGATCTAACGCTGTCAGCAGAAAGGGGTCAATCCTGATTGTTCCAAGGAAGCAAGTGGAGTGATGGTTAGAGGATAGTCCAGGATCCCATTGTCATAGTTCAGCAAGTAGGTGATAGAAGCGACCATCTCTATTGCTCGTGGGGGGTGGGGTCATCTTTACACAAATGCTTTGCTCTTCTTCGATATACACTATTTTTCTTCTTGTGGAGGGGAAGGTGCACTGGTGGAAGAGGTTGGTGAACATTTCTTACTATAGGGCTTGAGGGATTGGGATGGAGAGGGTATCTGTTGAACGGGTGAGCTTGGTGCAGCGTACGAGGAGGGGGAAGCGGTAAGATGTTCCGGGTCTATAGATTCTGGGTTATTTATATGGTTTCTGGATTGGTTAGAGCATCTACCATGGCTGAGTTCATCGTGGTTCTCCTCATGTTTGAGCCCATGTTGTGTTATAATTTATGGCTTTGTTGAGTTATTGCATTCATGTTCAAGGCTGAAGTTGCTTCAATCACTTTTTGTTGATAGAGAAGGCTTTTTCTTTACTCAGTGCAGAGTTTTGATTGGTGACAGGTAGAGTATTTAAGAGCGTAGAGCATTTAAGAGCATAGTTTTACTTTTTCCTTTCCATCCTATCTATTCTAAGGTTAATGCAATGGGCCCACAAGGACTTGAATTTGAAATTTGTTTTAGGGATTTTGTTCTTGCTCTAACAACGATAATGTTGCCTATTACTGGTGGTTGAGGATAGGAAAGAAAAAAATAGGTTCTCATAGATAGATTACTTGTTGTGATAGCCCATTGACGCGAATCAGAGGAGGCAGCTTGGTGTTGATACTGCATTCGACACAGATCCTGACCAAGTGAGAGTGGCATATACATATTGGTTTTGACGGATTTGTAACAGAGAAAGGTAGAGGGTGGCTTTCATAATTGTTGACTTGTTGGCAGAGAGCTTCTTTAAAGGATTGGGATGGTGGTGATGCAGTGGGGGAAGAAGGCTTTGGAGGTGATGGTGGAGTGGTTGAAGAAAGGAGTAGTGGAGTAGGCATCGGAGCAGATGGTAGAGTAGAGGTTACCATTATGTATGTGATTTTATTCAATGTTAAAAGGCATGGATACTCCGCATTATTTTTCATGAATTTATGTATTCTAAATCTTTGGCATCATCCTAATGACAATAATGCAGAGATGTGATATTTTACTGGTATATATATTGTGACTCTAATAAGTTAGAAGAGATAGTAAAAGTTGCACTGCACGGTCATTCAATTTTTTGAATATGATAGTTAGTATGGCTATTTGGTGCTATTTTTCTCCTCCACTATCTGCTGTTTAGAAGAAGTTTTTTTAGCCCGTGCATTTAATTTCATTATTAATAGGTATGAGAAAAGCTTGTTGGTGCTTCTTTTGTTTGTTTAGTTGTACTTAGTAATTGAACTTAAATCTTGCTACACCTTTTTTTTTTTTCTCCCTTATTGGACTTTGCTCTAATTTCTTTGTTTTCCAAAGACGCTCAAATTTATTTTATTCCCTATTATAGATAATGAAGAACCAATGATTACAGGAAACACACTCAATCAATCGCCAATTAAGAAAGATAAGCGTTGGCAATGGTGGTCTTTGGTGGCACTCAATATATTTTTTCTTATTGTGGGGCAATGTGTTGCCGTTCTACTTGGAAGATTTTATTATGATCAGGGTGGAAATAGTAAGTGGATGTCTACTTTGGTCCAAACTGCTGCTTTCCCATTATTGTACCTTCCATTGTTTTTAGTCCCTTCACGGCCGGAGGCTTCAACCTTTTCTGTTCCTCCATCTATCAAAATTGTCATTTTGATCTATTTTCTTCTTGGTGTACTATTAGCCGCTGACAATATGATGTATTCTACTGGACTTTTATACCTCACTGCTTCGACGTACTCACTGATTTGTTCATCCCAGTTAGCTTTTAATGCTGTTTTCTCATATTTCATCAATAGTCAGAAGTTCACTGTCTTGATTATCAACTCTGTTGTTGTCCTCTCTTTGTCTGCTGCACTTCTTGCTCTTAATGAAGAATCGGAAGGGACCAATAGTGTTTCCAAGGGAAAATACATAATTGGTTTCCTTTGTACCCTTGGAGCCTCAGCTATTTACTCACTGTTGCTTTGTCTTATGCAACTCTCTTTTCAAAAGGTTCTGAAAAAACAAACATTTAAAGTTGTTTTGGAAATGCAAATCTATACTTCATTTGTTGCGACTTGTGCTTCCGTTGTGGGGCTATCTGCTAGTGGGGAATGGAGGAGTCTGCATGATGAAATGGAGGGCTTTGGTAAGGGAAGAGTTGCTTATGTAATGACATTGGTCTGGACAGCTGTGGCTTGGCAGGTTTGTTCTGTTGGAGTTGTTGGCTTGATTTTCATGGTGTCTTCTCTGTTCTCCAATGTTATCAGTACTGTCTCTTTGGCTGTGACTCCTATTGCTTCTCTTATAGTGTTTCATGACAAGATGAATGGTGTGAAGATAATTTCTATGCTTTTGGCTCTCTGGGGTTTTGCATCTTATATCTATCAGAATTATCTTGATGACAATAGAACACAAACTGTTACTGCTAAGGCCGGCGGTGATGCTTCATGCTGATAATAGTGAATTTCTTATTTACAGCACCAAAGGATTTTGTTAACTTACTGGCCTTTATATGTCCTTCAGTTTGGACAGAACTTGTCCCTTTGTATGGTTATAGGTTGTTGCCCATTGTGATTACCCATTTTTTTACTGATAGAATTTCTACAATTTTCTCCAAAATAAAATTATAGTGATGATACAATTCTTATAAGCAAAGGATTGTCAGGTTCTCAGTTGGGTATGAAATTGTTGCCCATCTGATCTCCAAAAACAGGCTCCAATGTATTTTTTTTTTTTTGGGAATAATTTCTGTTTCTGGATAATTATTTAAGTTTTCAGGATTGTAGTCTAAAGAGTTTTTATCCTTGTTTCTTTCTCAGGCTTTTCTTGAAATATATAATTTGGCATGTTTCAGTGTTTTTGTTTTTGAAGAAATATCTTTTGGCCATGATGAAATTTTTGTTAGTAGGAAGAACAATGTAGTTTATAACTCTGGGATTACAGTTAACAGTTATAGAACGTTAAAAATTTATTGGTACGTTGGGACTCATGCGGATTTATAGTGATTTGATTTTCGTTCCTCCTTTTCTTCTCTCATTCTGTTCTGGGAATTGATTTGTTCCTTTTTTGACTATTAATTTCCTTCTATTTTATTTTTAACTAGGAAGAATGAGATTCTATATGGATTGGCAAACTAGCTCCTGATTTAATTTACAAATTATACGTTTACTATTAAATAACAATCATTGTTTAGGTACTTCAAATGATTTGACAGTAATTGTCAAGTTTCTACGTAATTTTGAGACTCGGTTGGTGCTAGGTAGATTTCTCGTTGATTTTGCTCTTTTTATTTATTATTTATTTTTGGTTCCGGAGTCTAAAGGACAAGAGTTGGCTAAAATGTATGCGGGGCCACGTTTACATTTGGGCGTGACTAGAGGTCGGGCTCCCAACCATGCGATCTTAAAGTTAGTTGGTACTGAGAATTGAATTGGGTATTAGTTAAATAAATTATTTTAATATTAAATATCTTTTTTATTTTTATAAGATAAAATGAATTTAAAAATTAAAAAAAATCTATAGTTCCTCATATTTTTACAATTGGGCTTTTAATTAAAATATGACAAATGTATTTTTCTCCAATCAAAATATGGTAAATATATAATTTTTAAAAAGTAGTTGTATAATTTTTACAAATCATTATTACATTATTAGTTTTCAAAGAATTTTTTACATTTTTTAATTAAAAGCTTGATTGTAAAGATATAAGGAATTATAATTTTTTTTTGTAATTTTTAAATTTACTTTGTCTTATAAAAAATAAGAAAATTTTATTTTAATAATATTAAAATAATTTATTTAACTAAAACTTAGCACAAATCTGAATGCCCACTAACTTTAAAATCTCACGGTTGGGAGGTAGTCTCGCCCTTAACATTTTCTGGTTTTCTGTCTAGGGTTAGAATAAATATTAATCGTCTAATTCTCGTTTTGTAAAATTCCAATTTAAACCTACTTAGGGAAGGGAGGGGTGAGTATGGATGATTATGTGTAAGATAATATAATTTTCATTTAAGGATTTATGTAGTTTTTCTTCCTCCATTTATATTTAACAAGTAAAAGAAAAATTCCAGTTCCATTTCCTTCTTCTTTTTTTCCCCGCTTTATTAGATCTTTAAATTTTTGGACCCGTATCTATTTACCTAAAAAAATCCCGAAGGAACAAAAGGATTTATTTATTTAAGGCTTAAATGTACAAACCTTTTTGAATGTAAGGGATTGTGCTGTGCACTTTATTCTAGTTAATTATCAAACTCAATAAGACCCTCTTAAATTTTTTAAAATGTGCAAATCACTTTCTCTGTTAGTAAATCCATTAGTTTGACTGTTAGGTTAGCACGATCAATTCTCTTGTGAAAAAAAGGGGATAGTTAGCTTTTAACTAGGATGAGCAACATGTCTTTTTCTTTGAAAAGAATATTTCAAAATAATGAAAAATAAAAATCTATCAGAATAATGGAAAAATAAATTAATCTTTTTTTATTTCATTTATTCGACAAATTAATTACTGAAAATTTTCTTTGAGGAAAGGATCTTTTAGAATAATGAAAAAGAATATTTTTTATTATTCTGAGAGCTTTGGCAATTTCAGATTAAGTTTTAGATTTTTATTTTGGTTATGTTGATTAATTTATTTTTTTCATTGAACTTAAATTTCTCTTTTCAAAAAAAAAAAGACGTGTGATTGATTCTAGTCCGCTTGCATCATATATATTTTTGTGATTATTTAATAATGTTTTAAAAATTGAATCGGTCATTAAATTGGTGGAGATACTAATTCACAAATTTACTAGTATGATTGTGATTGTGGTCGAACAGGATCAAATTGGTGATAATTATATATATATATATATATATATATATATATATATTCGTTTTATATATTAATAATATATAACATAATAAAAATGGATAAACATTTTCAAACTTAATCTTAGTAAACTTATATTATTATTATTATTATTATTATTATTATATGTATATTTGTGTGTAATTGCTTTTCAATTTTTTTTCTTATTATTTGTTTTTGTGACAAAAATAATATTATTATGAAAAATAATTAAGAAGAAAAAAAACAAATATAACATGATAGAAAAAATAAAAAAACAAAAGCTTGCTAAATCTCATATAGTGTTAGAAATAATTATATTTTGTAAATAATGAATTTTTTTTCTATGTTACAAAAACTGGTTCAACCTATTTTTAACTGGTTCAATGGCTAGTTGGTTTTTTTTAGGGTGAATCGAATTGGATCAGTGACTGGCTTCTGGTTAAACTGGCCGGTCCAGTACAATTTTGTAAATGGTGGTATTTAATGATGACCAAACTAATAATAGAAGGGTTGATTTTTACATTTTAAAAAATTTGAGAAAATTCTTTATTGAGTAAGTTGAGGAAGATAAAATAATTGATTACAAGGAAAGTTTAACAACTAAGATCCTATGGCTAAGGCATCAACACTTGATCCGTTGCCAACTTTCAAGGACACTTCACCCATGTTTAGTTTTCTTGCATTTTGTGGTCCTTACATTTTATTACAAATGTGAGAACTACAATCGGTATCTAATACTTGTAAAGAAGCATAATTAACTGACAAGCTAATCTCAATATAGGATAAATTTAACTGACTTTCAATTGTTTAATGCTTTTTAAGCTTGCAAGGTAGACTTTGCAATTTCTCTTCCAATGCCCCACTTAATGCAATGGAAGCATTTGTCTTTCTCTTTACCATTATCTTTCTTCTTCTCCAGTTCCTTCTTTTTCTTCTTGATCCCGCCCTCTGGGTTGAGAATTTGATTCTTCTTTTTCCCTTTGTTCCTTTTAGAGAACTCTTCTTAATGTTAGTTTCTGTCTCAACTAGCATATTAAGAAGCTCTTGAAGTTGGACTTCCATCTTATTCACATTAAAGGTTATGATAAAATGGGAGAATAAGCTAGGTAGGGATTGCAAAATTAGGTCATTACCTAGTTCTGCATCCATACAAAAAACCAAGAGAAGTTAGGTTCTCAATCAACCTTATCATCTATAAGACATGAGCACTTACTGACTGACTTTTATTCATCTTTGCTCTATACAGTTCTTTAGATAACATGAATCTAGTTGCACGACTATGTTCCACATACAACTCTTGTAAGTGAAGCAATATGTCTGAGGCAGAGGACATATCCTCATGTTGCCTTTGCAACTCATTTGACATAGAAAATGAGAAGAAGACACTTAGTTGTGCATCATCATGCTTCCACTTATTGAACTTAGCCTTTTTCTCATTAGATGAGATTTCAGTGGGTTCTTGTGGAGAGGGGGATTCAAGAACATAAAGAAGTTGCTTAATTGTAAGAACTATTCTCATTTTCCGCAACCAATCGATGAAGTTAGGTTCGGTCAACTTGTTTTCGTTAAAAACTTCGGATAACACATTGAAACTAGTCATGTTATTTGAAAAAGATTTATTAGCCAAATAGTTTATTATCTACCACGAGATTCAGGTCTTTAAATCTAATGGTAACTCCCACTATTTATTCAAAATATGCATCCCCTAAGAATACATAATTGGGAAAAAGACATTCTTTTTTCTAGCGGGAATCGAAGTCCCTTACTTATCCACTACAACCTCACATAGCCGTTTCTTGGTCATGGATTTTTATAGGTAGGTAACTTTTTACCAATTTGCATCTTATGCTCTTTCTAATCATGTTTTGGTTTCTAAAATATGATCACCTCACATAATAGTTTCTTGGATCCCAATCTTAGTCAAGTCACTCACCATTCTAGCAAGTATAGGCGATTGAACCAATAACTTCCTCACATAATAATTTTTTGGAATCATTAGTTTCCTACCTCACAACATCATATGTTTAAAGTAGGTGTCAAGGACCCCTTGTAATGCAAAGTCCCCTTATTGGAGGTGTCCCCCATATGAACAAGGAAATCCATTATAGCCTCCTAATGATGGAAAACCATAAGACCACATTCTTAATGTTTCCTAATTACAACTTCATATATTCAATTAGGGTTTTTGAAAAGCAGCTTGATTAAATTTTAAAGTCTCATCCTAAAAGGGCCTATGTGTAATACATGTGGAAATTGTGGTAATATTCATGATTTGTTGCTTGGTTTATGTGCAAATGTGTATGCATGAAAATTGTATCATCAATAAAAACAATTGTTTTAATGAAATAAAAAGTGGCTTTGCACCTTCATGGTTTGACATGAATTATACCAGTTAAAGCTTACATCAGAAGAAAGCAATATGAACTGTGTCTTGCAAAGACAACAGACTGAAAGGGACCCAACTAAAGACAAGACTACACCTGCCATATGAAACATGATTGTGATATTTCAAATCACTTATAAGCTCAGAATTCAGCCTCCACTTGATGTCTTCTACAGTGGCTTGAACAGAAGCTTATATTTTCTGGGGCTTGGTCAGCAAAGTAATAACTTCAGCTTCCTTTGGGAGGATAAGGGTGAGATCTCGAAGGTTTTGATTAGAGCAAGTTCTAAGTAGGAGGTTGACGAAACTTAGGAGGTGTATTCTTATTTCCTATTGTAACAGACACGGATCCATTACTGTGAGCTAGAAAATCCAACTCTTTTTAGCAACAGTTTTGTGACTTTTAGCCACAGTTATAATCACTACTAAAAAATAGCCACAGTTATAATTATGTTTAAAAATCACGAAACTGTAGGTAAAAAGAACTGGACTCTCTAGTTCACAGGAGCTTATTCGAATCCCATTGTAACACGTCCTGCCTTGCAGAGATGTGTTCTACCTTGGACGTTAATGTCGGCTAGTGAAAAGAAATGTTTGCTTTTTTCAACCACCAAAAAGGTAGCCATTGGTTTGAAAATGATGTCCTGTCTTCCTCCTTTTCTACTGCTCTAATGGTCTATCTTATGCCAATTGATATTATACATCTGGCTATGATGCCCTTCAAGGTGTAGTGACATTGTTGTTAGAATTCGAGACTCTATGCTTAGCTTCATTGCAAGCTTTCCAGATTTCATCCAGTACAACTAGAATGAGAAGGATGGTATCATGGAGCTCATGTTGATGACTCTCCCGAAAGCTTAACCAAATGCCAATCCACCTGATATTTGATTTTTGCTCCACTTACTCTGTTCTTATGGTTAGGTCAGTGTCATACCAAATACTAGGAGCAAAAGCGCATAAGAGAAAAATATGATTTATAGTCTCCTCAATTTCCCAGAAAAGAGGACGAAGATCTGAGGATTGGATATGATGTTTTCTGAGGATCTCGATACAAGGGAATCGCTTCCATCTTGATTCTCCATTCAAACATTAGAAGCCTTTGAGGAGCTTTCAACTTCCAAAATGGTAGGTGAATTTTTATTTTGGGCCCAGGGTATCCTCAAGCCACTTTAGAGTTGAGGCTAATCCCTGTTCGGACCAGGGGTATAACGGTTATAGTCCTCCGACAAGTGCATTTTTCAGAATTCGAACTTGTGTTCTCCTCTTCATTGGAGTGAGGCCGCCTACTACCTCAACCAACAATTTGTTGGTAAATTGTTATTTCCTTAGTGGTTAGGATAGAAATCATGTTGACAGTAGAGCAAATTGTAGACTTGAGCTACTGTCATATAACCAGAGCTACTCTCTTTCCAAATTATAGTATCCTCAACATTTTTTGCAACATTAATCTTTAGGATTTCTTTTGATTGATGTTCACCATCGATGTCTTTTAGTTCACATGCCAGAAAAGGTTGGAGAAGACGATCATGTTTGCAACTTTGAGATTATTATGCCTATCAATATTGGAGAGTGATTTTTGGTGGCAAAAATACAAACTGAAGTTAAAATCTCAGTCGTTCGATCATAGAAAGTTAAAATCTCAACTGCTTGATCATAAAAATTTTATTAAAAAAAATTCATTTTTTTATTTATTCAATCTTTGTCGTTCATTTAATAATCGAACGGTTAAGGTTTCAATTTTACTCTACATTTTCAATTACCAAATATAGAGGAGCAATTGTATAAATATTGGGGGTTGTAAGAGTCAACCAAAACTTAGAATCAACGTTAATGTATTTGAGGTTATTATACCTATCAACCCTTGAAAACATCATCCACCTCATGTATCTCAATCCAGTAACTTCTCTGTTGATTTAAATACAATTTCGGTCTCATTTCATAAAAATGTTAATTCAATCCCAACTTTGAAAATGAACGATGTTGTTCTTCTATTTTTTAAAATATCCTATTTTTCCTGTCTCATACTACACCTGAAGTGCTAAAATTAACAATTTCCTGACTTAGACATCATTTATTTATTTAATAACATTATCTCACTTAAATTTGACGTCTAAATCAACATATTGCTAAACTAGACATTAAATTTTAGATAGAATATTAAACAAAATGGCAAGATTATCAATTTTTTTTTAAAAAAAAAGATTGTCTGTTCTTAAAATAAATTATTTATTAAAACTTTTATGAAATTAAAAAAAAGGACTAAACTTACTTTTTGATCCCTAAAAGATACATTCAATTACAAGTCAGTCCCTAGAAGATAACTATTGCACTCTAGTCCCTAAAAGTTCAAATCATTATTAGTCCCTCCAACTATTATCATCAATTTTCCATGGAATCTCTAACGTTTGCTATTATGGAACATCTAGAAACCTTTTTTTCTTTTTTGCTGAGTTTCTTACACATTGAGTGGTTATATGACAGTGACATGACATTAAAAGACTATTTTGTTTACAAAAAAATAACTTTCTAGGACTAAATTACTTGCGGAAAAAAAAAATTCAAGGACCAAATAAAATAGTCTCAAGCGTATCCTCCAGGGACCACAAAGTGAGTTGTCTTAAAAAAAAATTAATTATATTTAAAACTAAGACCATCCAGATTTTTTGGGCTCCTTCACCAGAAGAACAGCACAAGGTTCTGCCACAGCCATGCGATGGGTGTGCGGTTTAATCTTGAATGATCTAGGGGACTATTTCATGCACTCATTCTCCACGCGATATGTGCTCTCAAATGGCAGTGGAAATTGATTCAAAGGTTGCTCTAGATCTTAATTCCAACGACTACTCAACTAATAACCACTTTTTCTACCTCTTCAGTGCATGTGGTGAATGAAATTCAGTCAAATTGAGATCAACCAAATCAAAAGAGATTGAATTGCTTTTTGGGTTAAACAACCCTCATCTGACATCAGATAGTCAAAATAACATAGGAAATAGACAAATAACAATTTAAACAAAAATAACAAATTAAACAAAGACACCAAGCTTAACATGACAAGTTTTTCAGTCTAGTCAAATTGCTGAAGATAAAAAAGGAAATTCAAGGAACAAGGATATGCTGTCACATGAACCGGGCTACTCACGGAGAGAATAATCTACCTCCTCACGCAGGTTTCGGAAACACCAATCAATGTTACACAGTCTGGATCTAAAAGGATCTCGATTTTCAGGAAGCAAGAAGCCTTTTATCTCCTGATTATTCATGGAGTATACCCTGCATATTGAAGAAGTGCGATCGATGCAATATACAGAGTTGCTGTCAAGTCCCCATATACCTGGATTGCTCAATGCAGTGACCTTTGTGTTCACACCCAAAAATAATGCACAATCTCCCAACGTCTCAAGCTTAACCCAATTCATATTGGAGAAGTCTATCCTGTAGACCTCCAAATGTTGAGAGGGTTTAAAATAAACCACTAGAAGCTGATCATTTGAACTCACTAGCTTCAGATTAGAGGAGGCGAAAATGGGGGTATTTTTAAGTTGTAAAAAATTCAAGCTTGGAGAATTCAGCCTTACTACTCCTATTTTGGCCTCATCAGTGATAGCATATATAGTTCGATCAAAAACCACTACGTCCATGATCTTACAGGGACTTCCCCATCTTGAATAAATAGCCCATCTGGAATTTCGAGATTGATAGACATGCAAATTGTAGGACCACGTACACAAAGCCACAATAACAAACTCTTCAGAGTCTACAGCAAAAGCAAGCATGGCTCGGTCATATATATCTATAATAAAACCTTGCTCTTCTGAGCCTGGGATTTTGATCTTTCTTCTCGCAAAAGGATTTATTAGCAAAAGTGAATTATGAGTACCAGCCATCATCAGATATCCACTGGAAAAACCAACATGGGTGAAACCCGAAAAGTAAGGCAGCCTAGTGTTATACATTCTTCCATCAGATATGCTGAAGAAAGAACAAGCTCTTTTAGCATGTGGGGTCTTTTGAACAACCAATGGTGCTTGGGATGCCATGAAACCAGCCCACAAACCTGAATAAAATAGTCTCCAGTTCTTGCAGACTCCCCCAAATGAAAAAAGGTCATCCATATCTAATCTCTTGGTAATGATATCTAGCACATCCGAAGGAAGTTCAGGGGCTTGCTCTGCCTTTTTCATCACTTTCCCTACTCACCACAACATCAACAATGTGTGGTAATTAGTTACTTTAGCAAATGGAAAAAACCATATGATTTTCATTTATCAGAGAAAAAATGGAAAAGTGAGAAGATAAAGATTCATTTCCTGAGTTTTTCCTAAACAATAGTTGGAATCCTATTTTCAACTAAACTATGCACCTTTTTATTTGAAACCCTTTTCATGATCATGCACTTACATACTACTAGAATAGTATGATGGCCAGGTTAAAAGGATGTGTGAAACAATTAGTGGGCTGGGCTCAGCCTAATTGTACCATCCAGTTCTTACTTGGCCTTTTTAATCCTTATAAATAAATGCTAAGGAACCTCACTAAGATAAGCCAGTTGTTCCATTCATTCACCTCTCCTATTCTCTTCTCTCCTTTATCTCTTTTCCATCTCCGAGTACATGGTATCAAAGTTGGGATTTCCCAGGACCTAGAACCCTACCAAGAGCAAAGGTTTGAAAAAATAATAAAGGAAAATTTATACCATGAGGTGCGATTTTTAGTGGCAAGACCATCCCTCGTCTCAAATGGTGGTTTAATCGGTGTAGGAATGGTTTTCAGAGGACCAAGATCTATCACACCCCCTTAGGGTAAGTTACTATACATGGCTGGTAAGGGGGAGCTTCCTAATGGGACAGGGGCAGAGATGTGCGTTTTGAATCTGAGATAAGCCCAGAACGGTTTGTGATGTTTCCGGCCATGTTTGAGGCTTTTTTTATTTGGTGTCAAGGCCGTTAAATGTGAATCTCTTCCTTGATGATGTTTATGTATGATATGACGTTAGATTGCTGACATAAATTTTGGTTTTGGTGTGGTTTTTTTGGTATATTGTGCTAAGTATTTGGTACGGTTGTAATGGCAAACACTAAGGTATTGTGATTGAGGTGATTGCCACCACATTCAAACTACAGGATACTAAGCTAGACCTAGATGGAATGAATTTCCTAGAGTGGAAATACTTGGTTGACAGTCGGACTTGGAGGAATGGGAAAGAATAAATATTTGACTAAAGATTGTCCTTCAATTAAGAAGGCAGCAAAGATATAGAAGCGGGAGGATAAAAGAATTTTGGCTCTTATTCGCAACTCAATAGAGTGGAAATCCATGCATAGACGTTGCAAGACTGCAAAGGAATTCTAGGAGCTTTTGGAATTTATGGTAGTGCTATTAACAACATCAACTACATTTATACCCTATCGCAGGAGATTTATAGACCTGCACAGCAGAAGCGGTCATGGATGAGCTACTAGTTGGACTATAAGAAATTTTGTGAGGAAATTTTCTCTCTTATGGACAGCAAGACTAGGGAAGAAATGATTGTTTAGAGACAAAATCTTTGCCCTATGTAAGTTATCAGGACTTGACCTAAGTATGAGGTAATTCAGTTACAGATATTGTACAGTAAGGCTGTTGATAATCTGATAGATGCTTTCACTTGAACTCTTCAACTTCTCAAGAGAAAGACAAGATAGCAGTGATAGATTCAACCTAGAAATCTGCCTTAGCAATTCAGAGTCATGAGGGTAGTTATTGAGGTGGAAAGGAAGGTGATGGTGGACATTGGGGTGGATGTGGTGATACTATCGAGGTTAAGCTTACAGATGAAGTTGAGGTCACAGACATGCCATATTGTCGTGAATTAGGGTGTAGTTGGCCTCAGTGTCAACCCCAACAATATGCTAATACAGCATCACAAGTTGAGACACCTGCTTCTCCCAAACAAGGTGATGGGAAACAGAAAGTTGTATGACTAATGAGGAGTTTGCTCATCATACCCAGTCTCAAATATTACATATACTAACAAAGATTTCCATTTTCATCCTTGCTTTAAGATTTAGTTGTGCGAGTGAGAGCCCAAAAAAAAAAATCTTAACCATAGACATGATGATGTATTCACCCCCAAAATCAAAGGAAAAAAAAAAAAAAGAAGAAAAGAAGCAAAGAAGCTAGAAAAGACAAGTGGCAAGGGAAAAGCATTTCTAAATGATCCAACGAGGGAAAAAGCAATCTATCAGCCTGCATAGTTTCAGTAGAAATTGCCACAAGTTTGAATGTTAATTCCAAGAAGCTCACTAGCACAGGAATAATAATGAAAGTGAAAGACCCAAGATAAACATCTAAAACCAAATAATTATTTGAGGGTGGCTCTAGAAATTTTGCAAGCTAAAAAGTTGAAGATAGACAAAACTGCAATTTTGGGCAACCTAAGTTGGAGTATTTGAAGAAGGGAAGTTCAATCTGATGCTGAGATTGAGAGAATGCTAAGCTGGCCAGTCCCTAATGAGCTGAAGACAAAGGTTTCTGGGCTTGACAAGTTCGTGCAGGAAGTTTGTCAAAGGTTATGGCAAGATTGCAGCTCTGCTGGTTGACTTGTTAAAAAGGATGCTTGTCAATGAGGCAAAGCTTCACAAAAGGAATTTTGAAGCACTCAGAAGCTATGACCACAATGCAGTTGTTGGCAATGCCCCAATTTCTCTTGCCTATTTGAAATCAAAACAGATGCTTCAGGAAAGGGTGGTCCATATCATATTTCATCCAGGTCTTATCAGTGCTCAGTGTATGAGAGGGAGTTGATGCCCGTAGTTTTTGCTGCTAAAAAGCAGAGGCACTAAAACTGATGAAAAAAGGTTTGAAATTCTTGCTAGAACAGTTAATCATGGACTCTCAGGCATTGAGCACCATAGATTCTTCCCTCTGAGCAACAGAAATAAGTTCTGAAGTTGATGGGATCAAAGTTTGAAATACAAGCCAGGTGGTGAAAACAGAGCTGCTGATGCTGTCTCAGAGAGAAGAATCGATGGTGCTCAATGCCTTCTCAGTTTGGCAGTACGGACAGTTAGAGGACATGGAAATAGAAGCAAGAAAACAATTTGGCTGCCATGATACAGCAACTTGTAACTGGGCAATCAGTCCTCGTGGGTATACTAAGATGAGGGGATGCATGTCAAATAAAGAATAGTTGTGTCTACCAAAAGGGTCTACTCGGTTTCCCATGGGCATAAATTGATGCGCAGCCAACAAATTAAATATCAATCACTTACCAAGTTAAATTATGAATTTAAATCAGACCCAAAAACTAAATTCTCTCATAAAGAAATAAACAGTGGGATGGACAATAAAGATTACGAAAACTTACAATAAATCAAGTAAATCCCCTCCCCCCAAACAAACACAATCTATAACTTTCAAAATTCAGCTAAAATATCAAGTGGAGAAAATCAGTCAGTGCTATATAGTCAAATTTATTGTATAAAAAATAATGTGATACTGGAATTACATGATTCTTTTTTAATAGAAGATAGGACACAGGTACGGTAGGGTACAGTACTATTGATGGACTATTAAAACTGTATTTATAATATAAAATTCAACTACTATTAGAATACGTATAAAAATATTATACAGTATATTGACATGTTTTAGAAGCTTTTCACATGTTTTCATGTATTTTTCAGCATTCGAAATCATAATATAATAATTCATTTTGTCTTGAATTGCACATTTTTCTTTTGACAGTTGGAAACATCTCCAAGGGTTACAAACGTTTTGATCTATTGTAACATGATTTGACATGGCTCAAAACTTTTAGCAAAACAAATGAAGGTATCCATGGGCAGGGATATGGTACATGTATCCAAGACAAATGAGTATTAGATATGGATATGGCTGCAAAAATCTGCTGCTGTGCTTCTTAGATCTAATAAGAGCAGAGATACTTTAATTGAACACATGTACAAGACAGAAAAAGAGAGATGCCAAAGCCAAAGACAAAATGATGAATAACATGAAAAAATAACTGAAAGTAAGGATAACCACAAAATTTAGAAAGTCATACTCGAGGATGAGGATGATGATGGAGGCCAATTATGAGAGTGAGAGTGGTCATTGCTATTGGAACGGCTTTTCTTCATTCCCCGTGTTTGTTCTTCGCCCAACTTTCAGTCTGTCTCTCTCTAAACAATGGGCTCATAACACTTTCTTATAGAGGTCATATTTGACAGTGTCATAAATGCCAAGGAAGACACCTCAAATCTGATTCACCCTGGCAAGCTTCTTTCCTATATATTGGAAATTTTAAATTTTGAATTTGCGTATGCTTATGGCAATGTCATAAAAGCCAACAAAGGCATGTCAAAAATCATTGAACATTGGTCAACTTGTCTGTAAATATTGCATGTTTCAAAATCTGGATATATTCAACTAAATTATGTTACTTAGTTTCTAATTATAAAAGCTATATTTATTGCCCTAGTGCCTATTTGGCACAACAAAAAGTTAAATATTTTAAAAGACGTTATTTCAATTCTTCTTTGAAAATAAATAAATGATAATACTTGTTTCACACCTTTACATTGAGTAAAAATCACTTTTAGAAAAATTTTCCAAACATTTAAATTGTGATTATTGATCTAAAAATACTTTTACAACTCATTATTCAAAACTTCAACGCATCAATATCATTAAGTGTTATTTAAAACATTGGTCAATGAACTTTAAGACGTAACACAATATCTGCCTAAATTGTAATAAAAAAGAAAACGTTACATATTAGTTAAAACTAAACATAAAAGGCCACAAAAATGTCATGTGATACTGTTAGCAACCCCTATGGCAAGTATAGGAAGATTGGCGGAGAGCAGTAACGACATGACAATATTCTGAGTTTTGGCGCCTTAGTGCCAGACCCTAGCGCCAAGGTGGCAGTGCTGGAAGGAAGAGCTGGCGCCTAGGCACAAGACACACAGACCTAGCGCCTTAGAGCCAGGAAGATGACGTCATGGCGCTAATCATGTTGCAACAGCATAGAAAGCCAGCGCCTAGGTGCCAGATTGCAACCACAGGGCTGTTATTTGCCCTGCAATAGTTTATTTTCATTTTTGTTTATTTTCTGTGATTTCAAACATATTTTATTATGTTTCTGTGTTATTTCCTACGGGTAGTTTTCCAATGTGTAGTTATTTTCTGTGGTTACTAAAATTTGGGGTAAAGGAAGTTAATGTCATGTTCCTTATTTTCTGGGGTGGTTACACCTCCTTTAGATTGTATTTATACATGTCTTAGAATTAATAAAAGAGATCAGAAAAAGTTATATCAAGTTTGGAGTCTTGCACTCGAGATTTTGGATCTCTCTTCCCGACGAACAAACACCATAGGACATTCTGGTTCTCTCTTTCCAAAATGAACCATTGCCCCAATCCCATAACAACATCCTTAACTAGGGAGCCTAACAAACTGGTATCACGCGCCATGTCTTTGGTGTATCTGGAACCTAGGCACTAGCTCTTTCTTCCAGCACTGGCGCCTTAGCACCAGGGGCTGGCTCTAAGGTGCCAAAACTCAGAAATATTATCGTGCCACCACTGCTCTCTGCTTATCTTCCTATACTTGCCATGAGTGTGCTGCTAACAAACATAGGGGTAGCTAACAGATACCTTAAGCAAGGAGGATTGGGTAAGATGATGGAGACATAAGGCATCACATAGCAATCATATAGTTCTCAAACATTAATGGATACCATAAGGAGAATTTGAACCCTATTTTGACTTCCTTGACTTTGTCTAAATATTAAAGCCTAAAGATCTAAATGATAAAAGGAGGAATACAGAGGTATGTGTATGATATATGTATCCAAACAAAGTATTGGATACAGATATAGCTAGAAAAGGTAAATATCAATGCTTCTTAAGTTACTGCATTCATTAATTCCCTGTCACAAGACTTACAATGCCCCCAGCCCCCCACCTACCAGTGAATGTAGAAAGTCTTTCACTGCCTTCGCTCCTGTGATAATCTGAAGCTACAATTTGGATTCTTTTTTTTTTTCTTTTTTTCTATTTTTCAGAGAAGGAAGTTTGGGGGGATAAAAATTCTACACTCTCCATGATTGCAAGACGTTAATGCATGTAAAAGTAGAACACAATCACACAAGGCAAGATTAACAACTATTACACTGCATTCAAAAACAACCCAGCATCATCTAGCCATTACTTCCAAGCTACTCAAAAGAAACTAAAAAATATGACTCACTTCCCAAGAAAATAAAATATTATGTAATAATAAAAGGGTTGCAGTAATAAGACTAATTCATTATACGGTTTTGGTGTTTGACAACCATGAAAAGGCACCAAATCCTACATGAAATAAAAAGTATTTCCCAGTGTAATTGGTTAATTAAGTTGCATACCTGCTTGTAATGTACGTCCTGAGTACTATGAAATATAAAACAATGATGATATGGATTCCAGGTTCCACCATTTTTTTGAGTTCACTCCAATAATCATCAATGCAGTAACCATATGCTTTGCAGTCCTTGCACTGGATGAAGAAGGAAAGCTCTAATGAGACTTGACTGAGTTGGCTCAATGGCCAAGACAATTCTGAGGCATTACAGTAAATACAGTAAACAGAAGCACCAGCAAAGTAGATGGCCATTGAACTTTAGCCTGCATATATTTGAAACCCTGGGAGCAAAAACTTAACATCAGATCCAAATAATGTTTTGATAATAATGCCTTTGAAATCTGACTAACCTAACATTTTTTTTTTTTTGAGTAATTTCTAGTAACACTGTAGCGATACAAGATCAAAGCATAATAAGGTTCTAATAAAGTCAAGTAAATATAATAGATGCACATATTTCTGGCACCTGTGATAAACTTTTATGTACAGCACTTCACTGCCTTAATGAAAACCAAGAAGTATTTGCATCCTAATCATGTTTGCCAAAATAGATAAAACATGTCCACATAAAACCCAACGTAAAACATCAAATGATTAATTGGTTTGGAATTTAATTAATCAAACTTTTTCTTACTTTTTCTTAAGTAATTAAATAAAATGATGAAAAGTCAACGGTAAAAGGATAAAACTACCTTGGCTAAAAACAATCTTAGATAACACTAAAATCTCATATAAAAGTTATGCAAATCTACATAAGGGAAAGGTGGCCCGGGAAAAGGGGCTATAAGGCATGCAAATCCAATTATGTCTCTAACAGTATCAGCCCAGAATGCAACCACTAATTTATTTTATTTTTTTGATAGAAAAAGATAGAAATTTATTCGAAAGGATAGAAAAGTACAAAAAAAAAAAATGGGAGGAGGACCAGAGATCCTCCTAGAGGAAACAAAACTTAAACAAAATTAACCTATCAGCCCAACAAAGGGGCTAATCAAAGTCCTCCAATTCATATGGACATCTACTAGGGCAACCCCCTGAAAAAAACATTTAGCTGAGACACAATGGGAAGCAACAAAGCAAATCATATCCTATAGCATGTGAGAAGAGATGCAACCACTGCTTCATCGGTTAACTTTCTTTAGCTTTTTTTTTTTCTTTTTTTTTTTTGGATAAGAAAAAAGTCATTCATTAATAAACAAAGAAGTACATGAGTTCCAGGAATGGAGGGCAAGAAATCCTGCCATACCTGTGCCAAAAAGCTAAAGAAAACATTAAAAAAAGAAAAAACAGAATAGAAATAATAAAATCCCTAAGCTAACTCAATACAGCTCTCCAATCCCTATGAAGGTCTACTGGAGCCATCCAACTAAAGCCGCCATTCGCTGCCACCAACTGAGAACCCATAAACCGAATCCTATCCCAAAGAAGGCAAGGAGGGAGGTATTGTTGTTTGAAGACCCTTGCATTTCTCTCCAACCAAATACACCACGAGATGGCAAACTTCGCACTTTGCCATAGTGCATCGCCCTTTCCTTCCTCCTTCTAGAACCTCTGAAATTGATTGATAGCAATGTTCCTAACCCCTCTGGACTCACCCAAGTCTCCTCCAATATACCAAATAATCTGTTCCACATATTCCTTGCTACTGCACGATGCAAAAAGAGATGGTTACGAGTTAACTTTCTTTAGCTTCCATGAGTAGAACCTAATTTTTCTCTCTCTCTTCTTTTTCTTTTGATAAAAGCAAAACCTAAAAGATTTTGCATTAATATGGTTGGAAAGTTTTGAGCTTGAGTAATTATAAAACAATTTAATAAAGCAAGTTGATCTAAAGCCAAAATGGGAAAATGCAAAATTAACAGCAAAAAATGACTAAATGCACAGCTTATTTTAATATCGCAACCAAAAAATAGAAGGCCGGATCTAAGACTACAATGGTAAGATATAATGAGCCAAAACAAAAAGTTTTCCTAAATGATATTAGAAACCATTCTAGACTTATAAAGTGCCATAAGAAATCATTTGGATTAGATAGTCTACAACATATTGAATATTTACAAATTTTAACCATGCCACCAACTTCACAAATTTTAAAATCTCCTAGCCTACTAAGATCAAAATTAATTACTTGAAATCATTATAAATTCTAGAAAGAAAACATTTGGGCCAATTTATGAATTATCATTTTCAATGTAAATTTGAAGCTATATTTTAAGACTAATGGTTTTGCTAGTAATAGTAACTCATGCATATGGTCAATCACGCTTCCTTCATGGCCAGGAAACATAAGCAAGACAAACTAACAAAGGTAACAATCACAGACAAATAATATTTTCATACTTAATCTTCAAAATAGAGATTTTTTACATGTACATTGGTATATGGTGTGTGATAGACCCTTGAAATTAAAACAGTATGAAAGGAGAAAGAAGAGAAATGAAGAGAAGGTATTTGGAAAGTGGCAAACTCAGAACTTAAGACATATTCGAGAAAGATGAAGGGAGGTGGCAGTAACTAACACATGTGGCAGTAACAACTACTTCTAACTAACATTGGTGAGGTGGCAATTAGGAATGTTCAAAATCAAACGAAAACGCCCAAGCCGAACCAAACCGACTAAAAACTGACCAAAACTGAAAAAAGAAATCCAAATCGGTTTTTGAAATATGAATTTTCATTGGTTCGATTTGGTTGTTGGTTTGGTTCCAAACCGAACCAACTTTATATATAAAAAGTTTATATTTTGTATATATATAATATTATATTTATATATTTTTATGTCAACAAGATTATTTTTATATATATTTTTTAAAATTAATTTGGTCTATTTGTTTTAATTAATTTGGTCTCTTTTTTTATATTTATAAATATTTTATTGAAATTAAAAACTATAAATTATTGTAAACAAAACCGAATCAAATCGCTCAAAAATTAAAACCGAATAGGTCCATAATTTTGCAAAACTGATTAGCTTAGTTCGATTTAATTAAGACTCAAAACTAAACTAAATCAAACCTATGAATACCCCTAGTGGCAGTTAGTTAGGGAATATAAATAGAAGGTAGTTGAGAATTGGAAAGGGTTAGGCAATTAGTAAAGTGTTGGGAGAGACACTAGCCTCACGAATGCTAGTGATTGAGTGTGCGTGAGTTGTATATGTGTGACTGAGACGTTACTCTGCTGTGTAAGAGTGCAAAGTGGTGAGAGAGGGAGAAGAGAGTGCTTCTGTTGTAATGGGGCATTGAAATCCAATAAAGAAATTCAGAACTCATTCAGTTGAACGGGTTCCATCAGTGTGCATCCTTGCAGTTTATGTTAGGCATTTAGAACCATATTATTTAGGTTAATATAAACCTCAGCTATATATAAGATATAATCTAAGTCTGACTAAACAAAGTAAACATAGAGACAAAATCAGCTAAAGTGCATATAGACCTACAGTCCCAGTTCCGAAGCAGGCTCAGTAATGTATTTCCATATAGGTTTCTGGTTAACAAGTAGGATCACCCAACAAATAAACTTCATAAATGGTAAGTTAAATAATGAAATCAAGATCACACTGGTCAGAATACAACATCGTTAAATAATGAAATCAAGATCACACTGGTCAGAATACAACATCGTTAAATAATGAAATCAAGATCACACTAGTTGGAATACAACGTCAATAATATTATCCAAGACATCACCAATTATGCTAGAAGCATAGAGGAGCAATCAAGCATTATGCATATGGCAAAACTGAACCCCAGTGGTGATCTATGATAAAACCCATCTGGTGTACCCATATGATGTATAGAATATAAAATATTCATGAGATGATACATTTAAAAAGAGCATCACTTTGAAAAAGAAAATATGGACCAATAAGTTGTTAGTTGAGGTGGTAAGCGGCCTCACCCATATAAGGAAGAGAACACAAATTCGAATCCCGGAAAGTATACTTGTTGAGAGGGCTTTAACCTTAAAAGCTCCTGACCCGATAGTGATTAGTCCCAAGTCCAGTTTGACTTGGAATACCTTGGGTTCTCACCAAAAACAAAAAAGAAAAAGAAAACAAAGCAAATCTAGAATCAATTTTCAACACTGCTTGAAAAGTCTTTTTAAAAAAAAAAAAATCTTGCTGTCATATAGCATAACTGAGAGATATCAACCCATTGTCGTAAACTAGCACTCACAGTAATTATCAAACTCTTTTGCATTACATAATTAAGAATATACTTCTTAAACAGAGGAAGAGGTAAATCCCTAAACCCATTCAACTTTTAATCTCTCAAAGGAAGCCAATGGCGTTACAATGAGTCAGAGAAAGTGAGAAAGGGGGGAAAAAGGAAGGAAATAATAGAGAAGAGTGATGCCATCAGAAGCTTGAAAGAAAGCAAGGACAAGAGGAAATGTGGATCTTGAGAGAGGTTGACTTTTTAGGTGTTAAGAAACAAAGCCTTGGCTATCTTTTATAATTTCCATATCTGCGGATATCGAATTGACAAAATGCAAAACCAATCTAGGTTGGAACTAGCAAAGGATATTCAGAAAAAATAGGAGAACTCTGCTCTTTATGAGGAGTTTCAAAGACCTTGATTATAAGTTGACAAAAAGGATGTATAAAATTTGGTTCAGAAATTATTCTTGTCATTAGAATTGTAAAAGTTAATCTTGAGTTCTAAACTCTAATATATATTAATCCTCTTTAAGTCTTAAAGTTAAATGTCATGTTATTGCTTTCATGAGAAAGTATTTTAATATCCACCATTCTAGTCATTATTTTTGTGCAGCTGGTATTTGTTTTAGTGTTTTATCTCTCCTCCTCTTCTCTTCTCTCTGCTTACAGGCGTTTGCCTTTCTGGTTAAGATTTTAAATGTTGTCATGGCAACATAATATTTTAAGAATAAGTTCGTAACAGTCGTCCACTTGTTCCTGAAAGATCACTTCCAAAAGTGCTCAAAAATTCATTTATTCAACAGAAAATTTAAAAATCACTGAACATTGCTGTTGTGGAGATGAAATCATAGACGCAAACTTCGCTGATTTTTAGTAAACCCATGAGCTGATTTGTGTGCTTCATTGCATTAAATGGTACAATCTCAGTAATAACGTAGATCATTGTACTAACAACTAATATAGAAGGAAGATAACCATTAATCCTTGAAAATTGAAACGAAAATGCAATAATGAATACATTAGCAATATTCTGATTATTTTCATACCCCCAAATTCTGAGTTTGATATGAATGTCTTAAATATTAACATCCTATAATAGAAATATTTAATACCCTGCTTACCCGGAATGACAGGGAGAAGAACACGCTTGCACTGAAACAGGAACTCCCAATGCAGGCAATCACTTTGAACCCAGCCTTCTGACAATGTTGAGCTGAATTTGAATTTTTGTCTGTGTATGGGCTCCATCCTCAAAAGCAGTGACCATCTCATTGAAACATCCTCTTAAATCTCTCATTGAAACTATATATATATATATATACATATGTATATATATATATATATATATACATATGTATATATATATATAAGACAACCTGCCATAACTAGAAAAAAAGCAAAAAATCCTCCAAAAGAGAGAAGTGACGGGTGCAGAAAAGAATTGTTTTAGAGTAGGAAATTTGTAGGGAGTTTCAAATCTGTTCCGGTTTTTTCCCGAGAGGGGAAACAGGAAAGGGGAAGCACTCTGGCTCTTTATGCGATTCTCAACCGAGGCTAGTGAGCAATTGAATTCATCCTTTCTGAAGCAGGCCTTTGATAAAATTCTAATATCTAGGCCTGGAAAGGCGGAAAGGAGAGGGACAGGCATTCGCCGTAATGGCCAAGAGGAGAAACATAGGTTTCTCAGGTAAAATTTTGCCATGTGATCTCATTAAAAACAATTAACTTGCTTGGTTGGAGACGAATGGAGTAACAGGTAGAGATTTTTTTAAATTGATCACGTTTATTTTAATTAGTTGGAACTACCTCCCTCTCTTTTTTTTTTTTTTGAAAGTGAGAGAATTTAGAAGTTAGAGCCCCTCCCTCTCATTTTCTTTTCCTTCTTTTGAAAGTGAGAGAATTTAGAGAAAAAAAAATTATAATAATAAAAAAAATTAAGTATTTTCAACATCTTTATTTACTATTTCTGTTTTATTTTTTGATTTGTTTACATAAGTTTCTGTAACCATTTTTTTTATTAGTCTGTTTCTTGCTATTATTGTTTTGTTTTTGCTTTTTATTTGCACATGCTGTTTTTATCTTTTTTTGTTATATTTTAGCTCGTTATCATCGTTTTTATCTTGTATTTGTCTCTGTTTTTGTTATATTAGTATTTATTTTATAAATTTTACTAGTTATTTATTTTTAAATATTCTTTTAATATATTTTGAATTTTTTTAGTTATTTATCAAAATTTCAATTAGCATCCACTTTACAAACAAAGTTATAATTTATTTTATTTTGTTTCTTAAATAATATATTATTAACATATTTGTACTATATAAAAATTTTTATTATTATTATATATAAATAATATATTATATGTATAATTAAATAATAAATGATAACTAAACAAACAATCATATTAAAAATAAACTGAATAAATTAATAAGTTAATTAAATTTTACTTAATTATTTTTTTTGTTTCTTCTAATAATAAAATTATTTAACTTTTTTTCTTATTAGGTAAGAATAAAATTAAAATTTTATATAATTTTTAAAATACATTATATATTTAAAATATTTTTTAGATGAATCAAATTAAAACTGATAAAATGTTATATTATTTCACCATAACAAATAAGTTAACTTATTTGAATATAAGTGATAACAAATTTATTATATTCTATTGGTTATACAATAAAAAAGATATAATAGTCATTTTATTTTATTTTCCCTCTCTTTCTCTCTCATTCCTTCAAATTAAACTAAACAAAGAAATTTTATTTTTGCTCTCCTCTCATTAAAATCCTTCCCTTTCATTGAACTAAACAGTCTCTAAATAATAGTAGAGGAATAGGAAAATATTGTTTTAAAAAATATGACTATAATATTAGCAATTAAAAATACCGTTTGATTTAAGACAATCACGAGTTATCACTCGTTAAAAATGAGCCGAGTTTTTATATTTAATGACCAAAGAAAAGTGGGCTTGAATATATTTTTAATTTGGGTTAGGCTGACCCAAATAAAGCATGTTTAGGCCAATTTTAACTATCAACTCATATTTTTATAAGTTAATAAAAATATTGATTTTCTATTGAATAAAGAACAACAATAATAATACTTTATGGATCATTTTAAAAAAAATGACAGATTTAAAAATAATAATTAAAGTGAATTTTCTTATTCAATTAAAATTGAAATAATATACATAACAATTTAATTAAATAATAACAATTCGCATCACAATTTTTTAAGTATAACATAACTTATAAATTTATGAGTAATATATATCAAAATGGAGTAAATTACTTATTTAAAATATTACAGTTTTATCCATTTGGTCTTTGAAAAATTATATTTATATTCTTTTTATTACTAAATTACAAAATTATCATCGTTAAATTTTAAAGTTTTCGTTACTCAAAATTATTCTGACAAAAAGAAAGATTAAATTAAAAAAATAAATTTTTAAAGATTAAATTAAAAAATTTAATATTTCAAAGATTAAATTGAGATAACTATAATTATTTGGAGACTAAATTAGTAATTTAATCTATTAAAATGGTATTACATATTATATAACATGAATACATAATAAACAATTGAACATCAAGTCAAGAATCAAATGGTATATTGTATATTAACAAAAAGTAAAGATACATATCATATAAATTATAAATATTAATATTATATATATGTATAGGAAAGAGAATATTCTAAATAATATATAATTTATATCATATATATATATAATAATTTATTATTTATGTGATTTCTTTTTTTAGTTGTTTTTCAAGAGTATTATTCACTTGAGGTAATACTGCTCAAGACACTATTAGATATTAAACATAAATATCATGTGTAACTTTTATTTTAAAAAAATGTATAAAACTAATGCAGGCTAAGACGAGCTTGAACTAGGCTTAGAAAAAAGCAGCCTGTAATTCTTTTAGGCTTTTTATTTGGGCTCTAATTTTTTGAACTCATTTTATTTATTTATTTATTTTGAATTGAGCCTATCAAGCAGGATAAGCTTTCCCATCCATATAGAATCTATAAATAACATGATATTTGGCAACTTAATATGACCACATATAAATTACAACCTCTATAGGTATAAGTATAACCATCAAAAAATAAAACTATCTCTCACTCATAATAGTACGTGGATTCTCTGTTTATCAAGTATCGTGTTTGGCACACGAGAACCGTCGATCGATGTGAGCTTCATATAAGTCGATAGAACCTAAACTGATCAGATGATTCTTGTGCGCTAAACACGCATCCGACAAGTAGAGAATTCGTGCCCAACAATGACACTATCTAGTGTCTCCCATCCCTCTATCTATTCTTCACCAATACCGACGACCTTCAAATAAGCCCTTTGGTTCTCTACAAACCTCTTTCCAACAAATGGAAATCACACCGTCAACTTCACCTCAAACCCACCCAAGCTACCTGTGGCCTTAAACCTTCCCTTCACACCAAAACCATCTCAAGTTCAGCCCTGCTCAATCATCAAGTCTCATTGATCCATGGAAAAATGCCATCATCCTCAAAAGTCTGCGGTCAACCTTCATGACATCTACTACTTTAAAAAATGTCTTCACACTTAGAAGTGAAGTCAATATACTACACTTACCATGTGTCTATGTTTGGTGCCACACGTTAAGTAAAAGGTTTGGCATTGTACGCTAAGCAAAAAATTTAGCGCACTCGCGTCATTGGATCAGTATAAGTCCTATAAAAACAGAACAGGTAAAATTCATACTGATCAAACGGCCGGCTTGGCGCACAAGCAAAGCATCATTATGCATTTCACCTAGGCACCAACTTCTACCTAGCCTTCAACCTACTACCTAAAAATCACATGAAGATCCTCACCCTCCTCCTTGCCTTACCCGGAGAATACCATGACCTCGAAGCTCTCATCTCCTTTCGATGTTACTTCAAGCCATTGCTGGTCGTATATGCATTAAGCTCTCTTTGAGCAGAAACTTGCCATTTTCATCAGAATTAACGGCTTCGGACAAACCTTACTTAAAAAAACTCTTGATGCATTCAAACCCTTCCTTCCTCTCTGTCGTCAAAGATCTTCTCCCACATGTGCTTCCCAAAAACGACAATAACAAACCGTCAAACTATACAACAAACACCAGCGTCCAGCCCCTTGCCTACGAGCATGCACAGAGATTCTCTGCTACAGGAGCAGGGGCGAGAAGACAGACGACCCACTTTTCCTTTCAAACGAAACAAGGACCCTTTAGGATAAAAAGCTGCTACAGGAACAGAGCCACTTATCGTTTGAAAGGAATTGATGAGTCAGAAAACCCACGCCAGGAAATAGGAATTAATAGCCAACTCAAATTTGAAAGGAATCCATTCAGCTCCGTCTTTAAAGTCACATTTTCTCACTTTAAGAAGTGTAAACAAGAGTTGTCTCCGCAGCTCTACAATCATCCATGGCTTCTCATTCTCATCTACCAAATGCTGTCTACTTCTTCAAGATTACTCTTCAGTGTTCTCTTCACCGTGGAAAGCTTGTAAGTGTTCATTTCATAATTTCATATATATATATATATGTATAATCATCTCTTTCCTTATTTGTATCTCTGTATCTCTTGTTCTTTTGGGTTAGTACTTCATACCTCTTACTCTTCGTAAGATTTTAGGGTAAGTGGAAGATTACCTTTTAACTTTTTAGAAATATTCTTCTATGAGATCTTTAAATTTTTAGTTATTCTAAGTCTTCATAGTGGGGAATGTTCAGCAGTAAACTATAGATTTTGTGAACTTCATACGTTCATATGAGTCATATTACATATATATAATATATTGACTGACAAATAGATTATTCAAAGAAAGTACTAAACAATTTTATTAGAAAATATGAAGGAGGTATGCCAAACTTAGTGCTTCTGAAACCTCCAGATGGAAGTAAGTGGACATTATATTGGACTAAAAATGATGATGTTGGGGTTTGGTTTGGGGAAGGTTAGAGAGAATTTGCTAGCTATTGCTATCTAAATCATGGGCTTGGTATTGTTTAAATATGTGAAAAGAGCTTCTCATCTTGAGGTCAACATATTTGACAAGAGTTATCTAGAAATACAATATCTTCTTCATAAAAACCTTGAACAGAACAACAATGATATTCTGATTCAGTATAATACTTTTATGAGGTACCTCCTCCTCCTAAGCAGAATAAAAAGATCTCATCATAGTGAAGGGATAAAGCTTGAGAAGTCAATTAAATTGGAAGGTATCTTTCGTCTTATTTTTTCATCAGGTATCTTTCGTCTTACAAGACCAATGATTTTATATGAGAGTGAATATTGGGCGATGAAAGGACAACAAGAACATAAAATTAGAGTGGCGGAGATGAGGATGTTGCATTAGATGTGTGGTCATACAAAAAGAGATATGATCCGTAATGATTATATACGAGGTAGAGTTGGAGTGGTACCTATTGAGGAAAAAATGGTTGAAAACCGTTTAAGGTGGTTTGGGCATGTTCAAAGAGGACCGTTGAAAACACCAGTTAGGAGAATTGAGTAGATGGTTTGGAGCCCTGTGAAAAAAAGTCGATAAATACCAAAAAGGACACTTAGAGAAATTATTGAACGGGACCTTATAGTAAATGAGATATTTAAAGAGTTGGTCATTGATAGAACTTAATGGCGTCGTGCGATCCATGTAGCCGATCCCAGTTAATGGGATAAGGCTATGTTGTTGTTGTTGTTGTTGTTGTTGTTCCAAGTTGCTCACTGTAATCCCAAGGTATGTTAATTATTAAATAGACCTTTTTGCTTCGCATGGTTTCTTTTCCTTTTTGTAACTTTAAATCAGGTCATGGAAGTATGTAAATCAGATAAATGAAGATGCAAACTAAGATAATATTCTATAGGAACATAATAAAAAACTTATCTGCGCAATTTTGCAGGTTTTCATGAACATAAAATTAAAAGTGAAATTTATCTGTGCAAACTAAGATGATATTCTATAGTCATTCTTTTTAAAAGTGATCATAAAAAACATTAAAAGTGAAATAAAAAGAATGACTTACTTCTCCAAACATAAAAGTTGTGAAATTTACTTTTACTTTCAAAAATTGAAGGATCTATCTGCAAATAATTCAAAATTTGAGATAAATTTTTTTATTTTGTTTCCTCTTATTTTATTCTATTTTTTAGTCGAACTGCAAGGCCTGTTTTCCCCCCATTAAACTGTCAAGTATTAAAGCAAGCAAAATTATAAAAAGGAACTGCTCGTGAGTGACCAAAATAAGAAATTCCACTTTTTAATTATTGGGAGAACTCAAATACTCTCTTTTGGATTCAAGAAAAAGCTCTTAGAGATCTTTTTTTCTTTTAGAAGATACATGAGTGAAACAATCAACCTATTGATATTGGAAGACTCAAAAGATTCTAAACTTCATTCTTACGTTAAATTATAATTTCAATCCCTATAATTTTATGAAAATTGTAAATTGGCCTTATAGGGATTACTGTGAGCAACTTGGAACATGAGATCATGATGAAGAAATAGGACGGAAATTACTTTCCAATTTGATTGACTTCTCAAGCTTTATTCGTTCACCATGATGAGATCTTTTTTTTTTTTTTTTGGCTTAGGAGGAGGAAGTATCTCATACAAGAATTCTACATAATCAGAATTATCATCGTTGATTTGTTCAAGGTTTCCATGAAGAGGATATTATATTTCCAGGAAACTCTAGTCAAATATGTTGACCTCAAGATGAGAAGCTCCTTTCACGTATTTAAACAATACCAAGTGCCCATGATTTACACAGTAAAAGCTAGCAAATTCTCTCCAACCTTTCTCAAACCAAACCCCACCATCATCATTTTTAGTCCAATATATTGTCCACTGACTTTCGTCTGGAAGTTTCAGAAGCACTGAATTTGGTATACCTCCTTTATATTTTGCAATAAAATTGTTTGGTATTTTCTTTGAACAATCTGTTTGTCTATCAGTTTATTATATATATGTAATATGACTTACATGAACTATATGAAGTTCACAAAATCTATAGTTTGCTGCTGAACATTTCCTACTATGAAGACTTGAAATAACTAAAAACTTTAAGATCTCATAGAAGGATACTTCCAAAAAAAGTGTTAAAGGCCATCTTCCACTAACCCTAAAATCTTAAGAGCAAGAGGTATAAATTACTAACCCAAAAGAATAGGAGATTCAGAGATACAAATTAGGAAAGAGATGATTTTGTGTGTGTGTGTGTGTGTGTATATATATATATATATATATATATGAAATTATGAACAAATACGAAGTTGGAGAATTGAAGAGAAGGACGGTGAAGAACTGAAGGCTTCTTGATTTCATGGGGAATCGATCAAGCTGGAAGTTGGATTAGTCTTCCATTAACACTCTGATTCTTGCAATTTTTCCTTTGTTGCTTCGATATTCTGGTGTGGTTATGCTTATTTCCTTCTAATCACCTTTATCTTGGATTAGTCTTCCATTAACACTCAGTCTATCTACCTTTGTTCTTAATTGTTGTGTTCCTTAATTTTGTTTCGATTATGCTTCCTCTGCCATGAACGATATTTCTGAATAAATCTTACATTCTTTAATCTTATTAACATTCAGAATCTTGAGCCGTAATTTGTTTTCTCTTTGAGGCTTGATCCTGATTTTTCCGTTGCTTGATTTTGGTTCTGTTTTAATATCAGAATTTGAAAATTAATTTCAGAAACGGGTATGACTCTCAATTGTTCTAATCCATTTGATGTGTTTTAAAGGCGTTATATTTTTTGGTTGTTCATGTACATCCGTCTGATCAGAATCAAGATTTTATTTTCATTTTGCTTGTTGTTCTGTGAAAACAAATTCAGAATTGGATCTTAATGTATCATTGTTGATTTATATCCAGTTTGTTTGGTCCGGTTACTATATTTTAGATGTCCTATATTATCAAGATTATAAGATTGGCATGATTGGAGTTAAATGAATTTCATTTCGCTCTAGGACTGAGTACAACATTTGTTTCTCTGTTATAATAATCTCCTTTAGTTCTTAACCATAGTTTGGACCTGTCTAAGACTCTAGGTCGCTTTGCTTTTGTGATTTTGATAGCTCATGCTTGAGGTTTTGGATTGCAATGGCATATTTTGGACTAATACGTGTGTTTGTGGGGATTTAAGAGGATTTGGATTTTCTACTTGGCTGGTTTCTTGTTTGGTTAAATAAGACTGTTCGATTAGCACTGACAGGTGAGACCTATATGAGCCCTATTTGATCGAACGGTGCTATTTAACCAAGTAAATAATCAAATAAGCAAGATTTCTTCTTATGATTTTTGTTTTACCTTTTTATATCATTGCATTTTACTTCTGACACTTTTTTTCAAAAGTTGTTTAATATAAATACTGAATATAAATGGAGTGAATTTGGTGATGTTGAGTAATATGGCTATGAACATAAAGGCTAAACTCGATAAATTTTAGGACGGAGGTAAAAATACGAATTGCTATTTCTGGTAGTTGTTCTTTATCCAAGTTTTAAAATGGTATAGGTTGAGTTTTCTTTTAGTATAACGTATGGCTCATAAAGATGTTGCGCAATGTTGGCAAAATTTCAAGAATTCATGAAAATAATTTTTTTAATTATTATCAAACACTGTATCAACTTCCTCCTAATATCATGGATTCTAGTTGCTTATCATCTAAAGCTGATTTACGCTGGGTGGAGGTAATGATGATGATGATGAGAGATATAGCAACAATCTCATGATAAAAAGAATGAACTGAACCACCAAACGTATAAATTAATTGGTAAAAATTTATCTTAATTTAATTAGAGATTTTGAGTTTAAATTTTTAAAAATGTAACTACGTTAAAATTTGATAAAAAAAATTTTGTTGTCAATGTAGTTCTACTTAACTTGAATTTAGATTAATCAACACTCATGATTTAATGTTTAAACACAGAATGACTGTTTATCCAAAAAAAAAAATGAATTGAAAATGTACATATAGTACTATTAAAACAAGCTTATGCCTTGATCTGAAGCTGGCACGTGTTTACCCATATTTTTGACCAATTTAAATTTCAATTTTTTAACCTATATAAAAGCGGGTCAACGTGGGTCACCTTGCATTTTTTTAATTTATTTTTTTAAAATTTAATTTATTTTTTTACAAAAAAAATTTACTTTGTTGCATTTTATATTTTATAGCTTTAGATTCAATAAATATACCAAATTGAGGTATGAAAAATTTTATAATTTTAAAATGAATATAAAAATTTTAAAATTACATATAATATAATTGATTTTAAAAAAATCAAAAATTAAAGTTACTGATAGTTTAAAAATCATTAAAGATGAAATATTTTATAAGTACTAATTATTTTATAGAATTTATTAAAGATTTGTTACTAAAAAAGTTTAATATCTAATTAGTTAAATATAAAAAATCAAATTTAAAAAAATTAGCCCTATTGGTTGACCTATTTAAACCTTCAGCAGCCATGCTAACGAGTTTGGACATAAAAAATTAGTTTTTAGACCCAACTCTATTGGGCCAAATTAACCCAGGCTGGACACACACTAGCCTTTTTTTTTGGGTAATTGTACACAACTTTGCTCCTTTTTAATTGAACTAAATTGCAAAATAGTGAGAGTATGAATCGTGAAACCCATCTCACTCTTTTTTTTTGTTGGCTCTTTTCTCACTCTTCCTTTCTCTAATAATCTCTCACTCAACTTTTTATCTTTCCTCTGCCTTCAACTTGGACTGCACAAGTACACACGCTACATTTTATGTCTTTCGCACTTTTTTTTTTGCTTTTATATAAAAATAATTGAGGCATATTTTTTTTTTATATAAAAATATTCGAGGCAAATATTTTCTTGTGTTGGGGTATGAAACTCCATGACTCCATCCAACCATTAAGTTCTTCACATAAGTATTGAGGCTTAAGCATGCAGAACAAATCCATGCCGTAAAATTCAATTATACTACTCCAACCAACGCATACACAATTCGTCGAGGATATTCGAAAGTGGCTGTGTTACTCTCATGATTGAATATGATGTTGACTTATTGTATTTCATTTTAAGCAAATAATTAATGCTCCTGAATATGATTGTCCATTTTAAACTTTGAATATGATGTTGACTTATTATATTTCAACAAATAATTAATTTTACTTGAATGTTACCTAATTATTTAATTAAAATATATAAAACCAATCCTTTTTCTTTCTCAATATTTTTTAATATTTATAATGTCACGACCCGTTTTTTGGGCACATGACCGGCACAATGATGAATATCCCATCACTGTAAGCCTTTCGACAAATTCTACCAATGAGTTAGATTATTAATCATTATCTCTATATTCTCAAAATAATAATTCCTTAATAAATACGAAGAAAATATATCAAATTTTCTTAATTAATAGATTCTCAATACATTATCATACTGAAATACAAGCCAAATACCAAACCCCTGACCTAGATGTCATAGACGATTACAGAGCAACATAATCTACAACAATAGAGGGGCCTACCCGATAGCGGGAGGGTCCAAAGTGATCTACTCTTCTAGCGGATATTCTTCATCGGCAACCTGATCTGAACAAAAAGGTTGTACAGAGAGTGTAAGCTTTTAAACTCCGTGAGCGAATCGGCCTCGCGTTAATAAAATTCAAATACATTACCAGTCATGCAAGCATACCAGAAGGCTCATACTCAACCAATAGACATAGTTAGAAATTACATACAAGAAGATAAAAATTCATCCAATTCAACAAACGTTACTAGTACTCGTCAATGGCAATATATCCCGGAGAGTGCACACAGGCCAGCTCACCAATTCTGTATATTTCCGCCATGACGCACAACCTCATCCTCTTAGCTAGGGCGCCTCACGGATTTATCACCAATCCGGGCTATATCCCTACTGAGGGAATCGTTGTCTCCACACTCATTGGTCAAGACACCCTTTCAACTGGGTTTTCCGCCTTGCCGTGAGATGGGGTACTGTCCCGCTCAATCACAATCAATAGCACAACAGTTCATATCATAATCAGAAGTACAATAGAATATTCATCCATATAACAGGTATAGTATATAACTATATTATAAATTTATAAACCACAAATCAAGATAACAATTAATCTATTTTTGAAAAGATTCAAACTTCACATCAACATGAAATACTTGTTTCGTCTTATCCATACTTGTGGATTAATTATCTCATTAGATTCGTTATTCTGAATCCAATTTCCCCCTATGAATCTTGTGAGTGTCCTACGACATACTTTTTATCACCAGTAATGCTAAAACTCTATTAAAACGAGGTCGTTTCACTCACCTGGATTCCGTACGAGTATCACTTCTCTAAGTCGCTACGGACAAGAGTACACAGATGAATTTCAATATTCCACTACAGAGATTTTCATGAAAGATTAGATAAAACAAGTTAGGATTGTTTTCATACAGATAATGTTTATACATACGGTTACTATTCATACATACGGTCATTATTCATATGTACGGTCACTATTCATATATACGGTCACTATTCATATGTACGGATACTATTCATACATACGGAGACTGTTTATACCAGAAATAGAGAATAAAATCTGTAAAAGAGTACACCAGGTAAGTTCCCAGGAAAGAGTGGAGGGTCACAATGGACACACTTAAAAACCAGGTCTTTCCTTAGCCAGAACTTTCCTAGACATGTATTCTTCACAGTTTATATCCTATTTCGGTAATCAGAGAATCAAAATAATATGTAAGCAGCTAAGGACATTTTTTCTGATGTGGAAGATCAGCCAAAGCCACAACCACAAATCATACTTAAGAAAATAACTTCTAAAATTTGAAAGACATAGAAATGACATAGTATCCTTACCTAAGCTGAAAAGGAAAGGCCCAAAATCTCAGATGCCTAGCATTGGAGTAAGAGAAACTTAAGGAGAGAAGAAGAGAAGTTGAAGGTGTGAGTTTAGAAGTGAAATGAAATGGCCTATTTATAGGAAAAGTCAAAGGTACTATTTGATACTATACACTAATAAAATATTTAACTTACTATTTATGAAAATGAAATTTCTAATAATACAATTTACTGTACAAAACGGTTTATAATTGTTTTGTTACTATTCAAAACTTAAAGGGAAAACTATCCTTTCACCTTAAAGCTTTAAGTTTCTTTTCAATTCAGTCCTTTCACTTTAGTCCCTAAGGGTATTTTTACACATAAAACGTTATTTTCTCCCACGAACTTCTTTCTAGTTTTCTCTTATGACCAAACCACATCTAGTACTTGACATTTTGATTGTATAAATGAACAGTATCATATACGTAAATAGTGTTATACGGGTGAATAGTACCGTATACTGAAATAGTAACAGTATTTTGTAAACAAATATTTATATTTTATTTTTCATGGGTATTACATATAATATATGGAAAATAGTTTCACCTACCACTTTACACAAACACCCAACACTACATCAAGTACTACACCACTAGATGATTTTATAATGGGTTCTAATTAGGTATATGACCATTTTGATTTTGGTATTTTGGATTCCAATAACTTGATGATGTTGAGATATATCAATATGGGCTACCAATTTTAAATAGTACTAATAGTACTGAAGGTGATGGTGATAGAGTACAAATAATAGAGAATTCACACTCAAATCCCATAGCTAGATCTAAATCACCAAAGAAAAGGGTAAAAACGAAACTTCATATGTTTGGAAATTTTTCAAAAAAAAAAACAATGGAAAGGGTATAGGTGGAGTAGAGAGGGGATCATGCATTGGATGTAATAACAATTGTTTAGATGCAGGGAAAACTATGGGACTTCTCAATTACATCGTCACGTCTCAAGTTGCAAATTTGTTTCATATCATAATATTGGTTAAATGTTTAATAGTCAAGAAGGAAAAGTAAGGACTAAAGTAATAGATAAAGAAGTATCATGTGAAATGTGTGCACATGCTACTATTTAAGATAATTTGCCATATTCATTTGTTGAATACCATAGGATTGAAATGTGGTTGGAATACTTGATTCTTAGCTTAAGGATTGTGAGAAAGTGCATGTTAGTTCTACAGACTGAATTTATTCCAGTGACCCGCACCCAATGACTTAAATAGGGAAGAGCCTTCGTCAAATATAGAGTGTGTATGTCAAAAGTTGTGTCATGACTAACAGTTTAAACTTTTGGCCTAATGATAAGTGTTATTGGTCATATCAATCTAAAAATACAATTTTGTTTGATGTTTAAAAATTTATGAGAAAGAAAAGAAGAAGTTTAGACAAACTATGGCAAAGATTTCTAATAGAGTTTTTTTGACATGTGATGTTTGGATGGCATTCACTTTTGAAGGTTACATGCTTGACTACTCATTTTCTTGATGAGGATTAGAAACTAAAAAGTAAAATTGTAAGGGTCTGTTTGGTTTGTGAAAACATTTCCTGTTTTCATTTTCAATCTTCATTTCCTGAAATGCATTTCCTGAAACACTGAAAATATCTTTTTTGTGTTTTCAGATTTAGGCTTATTTTAAGAAATATTTTCAAGAAAACGTTTTCAGTTAACTCAACCAAACACATTTTCAAGTTCATTTTCTGTTTTCAGTGAAAATAAAAACAGAAAATGCCCAAACCAAACAGACCCTAAATATTTGTTGTATGCTTCGTTTCGCACAGTAGAGTTGAATTATCTAATACAATAATTTATTGCTTAAAAGAGTGGGGTTTGGAAAGGGGGGAAAAAATCTTTTTCCTTACATTAGACCATGCATCTAACAATGACAATATGCAAGATATTTTGAATAGTCAGTTTTGCTTGAATGATAACTTGCTTTGTGACAATCAATACTTTCATGATTTTTGTTTGTGCTTATATTTTGAACCTTTTTGTTTAAAAAGGTTTGAAAGTAACTAGTGTCACATTGCATGTAATTAGAAAATGTGTAAAATATGAAAAAGGTTACGATGGAAGGATGCAAAAGTTTGAAGAATGTGTTAAAGAAAGTGGTGGAGTTAAAAGGGGAGTTGGTCTATGGTTAGACGTATCAACTAGATAAAACTTATTAAAAATGTGAGTGCACTTAATCGCAAGAAGGCTTTCACTACAAGAAAAAATTATGAGTTAGAGACGGATATAAAATCATGAATTAGAGATGGAATGAAAATTTTATCTCTAATTGATTAGTGACACAAAAAATTTCGTCTCTAATCATTGCGATTCAAAAATTTAATACGAAAATAAATTTCGTTTTAGATTTCGAGATGGAATCACAAACGAATTTTTTCATCTCTAATTTCCTTCTTTGATAACGTCTCTAATTGTCGTCTATAATTCTGTATCTAATTTCTTTTCTTTTCTTTTCTTTTTTTACTTTTTTTGTCAAATTTGCTAACCGCCGCTAGTGTTATATTTTTCATATATATTTTTTTATTTAGTAGTGTTTTGCATCTGCCGCTAATTGACATAATTTCTTGTAATAAAACTATTTAATTTGTAATGGTGGTTTTGTGGGTATATTGAGACAGTTTTTAAATGTCTCTAAAACAATATTCTTTCAATATTTACATATAACAGCCGAATTATATATTCACGATAAGTACTTCTCTTGAAAGAGTATTACAGCATAAATACTAAGCCTCAAGGGAATGACAATCAGGTAACTTGATGAAATAAAAACTAAAACAATTTGACTATCCATCACAAAATTCAAAATCTTTATTCGCAGGCTTGGAAAAAAGAAACAATATGCCATTTAAAAAAAAAATACTAGTTCGTAGGAGTTAGTACAATTCACTTGAGAAGCAACTTTTTCTTACATGGTAAATAATGGCAAATAATAAGCTTCCAGCCTGCAGGCATGTCGCTCACTCTTAGTTGTTACTATGTTACATTTTCTCCCAGCAACCCCACTAAGTCTTACAGTATCCCTTCCAATTCTTCTTGCAAGAATGCTTCAAGGAACTTGTATAGAGAAACTGACTCTTGGGGCCTCTTTGCAAGAAAGCCATGCTTGAAAACTTCAGGTATTGAGCTTAAACATTGTGTGTCATATTGTTGAATCTGTTTATCTGACCAGTATACAAGCACATTCAATGGCTTTAACTCCGCTTTCATTGCTAGTGGCTCATTCATTAAAATCTTGGAGTCTTTAGCAACCCCATTTTCATCCGTTAGGTAAAGCTCCAATCCTCCATCTGCGGGAGAGTCTGAACCATTTTCATGTGGGCCTAAAATAGGATTTATAACCCCCTCTATTTCAGTAACTTCAATTTTATTGGACATATCAGAGCCTTCTGAGGCATTTTCAGTTGATACTAGAAATGGATTGAGAAGTTTTAAATACAAATTGCGGAGATCAGATCCAGTTGTTATATTATAAAGCTGTGCAACAAGAGGAATTCCAAATGCCTTCCAATTTGAAGCCAACTTCCCATGGATGTACTGCCTGATAATATAATGATAAACAGGGAATTTATATTAAGTCAAGGAAATCACAAGTGAAACAAAATTCTAGGTCTAGTCCATTTCATCCATTTTCTTTCCTTGGCTTAAGTTAAAGGGGATAAATAAAGGTCACTGGATAAGGAATTACCAACAGAAAAAATCTCACAAAATGTGGCAAAATTTTCAAAAACAACATCATAAGTAGTAGAATGCACTAATTATTATAAGACGGCAAAAGTTTGATGAAGTATTTCAGCCTGCAAAAGACTGCATATCTTTTAATAATTCTTACATACTTCTCATTTGAGCCATTGCATTTCTACAATTTAGGACTGCAATCTAAGAAGGAACATCCCCTTAAGGTCTTGCATATGAATATCCCAAGGAAACTAAAGAAAATTAGGCAACTCATTTATATATGAGAAAGTTTACATGATGACATTTTGTGTTATGCATTTTCCTTCCTCTTCTCCACGCTTCTGTTGTGTCCTCAGTCACCAACCCCTTTCACCGTCACAGACCTCGACGTTGACGGCCTGAACAGCTAGAGCCACTATGAACAGCGCCGGAAAGAGGACGAAGAAGGAGATGACAACACCATGCGTTCGCGTCTAACTCTCTCTAGTTCTCGGCCCACTCTGTTCTCGCGTGCAAAAGGAAGAGGAATGAGGAAAATGGGTTGTAAGAGGGTTGCTGGTGGAATTCCAGCGAAAGGGATGACGGAATCCATGGTGGTCAGTCAACGACGCAGCTCCCTCGACCCTCTTCCTCCCTCACGAGCTGCCTCCCTCCCATTCTCGCAGCCGCGCCTTTGGATTCAGACACAGAGATGGTCGAAGAAGGGAAGGGACCCACTACGGATACGTGGTGGTGGTTTGCGACAATAACAACCACCGCGCTGGACTTTCTCTCCACTGCTATCGTCACTCTTTCTCTCGCCTTCCCCTCTCTTTGCATGAAGGAGCTGCTCCCCCTCCCTCATGCTTCCTCAAGAAGCAAAAAGCGCAACACGCGTGTGGCCCTCACTGTGCCACATGGCCCTCAACGAAAATAGGGACAGATTTTTAAAAACAGAAAATTTTGTTTCAAATTCTGTTTTTGATTATTAAATTTTTAAAAAATAAAAATTAAATTAAAAATTAAAGACAAAAATAAGGATGGACTTCTAGAGACAAAAAATTCTGTCTCAAATTTCGTCTCTCATTATTAATTTTTTTAAAAAAACTAAAATTAAATTAAAAATTAGAGACAAAAATAAAGATAAACTTTTAGATATGAAAAATTGCGCTAACAATTCTCCTACTTAGACTATATATGATTTTAAAGATTATATATGTACATATCATATATATATATATATATATAAACATTAGTGTATATATTCTGTTATCTAATCAAATGGATTACAATAATCTGATTCATTAACTATATCAGCACAGAACTAAAGATGTTTTTGTAACTATTAATATTGAAATTAAATCCAACAATATTCACAATGCTAATACAGTTTACAACATAGATCTAATTTGGATGTGTAGCATGGAAATTACATCCAAATAATCTTTATTCATACTTATTTCCAACTAGTTCTTACACTTTCTCAACTTTAAGTGAAACCACTTGTACAAAATTGCAAGAGAAAGATTTCACTTATGTTCAGAGTACTCAACACACAAAAAACTATACATAAATAACATCAATTCATATATCAAAATGTTAAAAAATGGATATCCAACAAAATTATATGTAAGACATAACAAATTGAATACAGACCTAATCATCTAAAGGTTTCGTCACACTCATATAAACCACATGCTCATGAAACACTCTAGGTGGGAAACCTTTAATCAGTAAATCCACAATCACAGTGTCTGTACTAACATGATCTATAGATACAATGAGACATTGAACTCTTTCCTTCACAATTAGAAAACTTAATGTTTTTATGTTTAAACTTTGACGAACTTCGGTTGTTCTTACAATATAACTTGGCAGCCTTACTACCACAGTTTGGTATTGTACTTTTTCTCTCTCAAGTGAACCTCCACAATGGCACTTCAATTTGAGGTTGTTGAGGTTCTTCAATTTTAGGAGATTGAATTTCTTGATCCTAAATAGGAGTAATATCTCCTTCCATTGTGCTTTCATGTTCACTTAAATTCATATGTTCAACTATTTCGGGCAAAATTACTTGATCTAATATACCCATGACTATAGTAAGAATATTAATATATTCTTCCTCAAACGCAATATCCCTCATCTGATTACTCCCACTGTAATCAACATTGTTAATAAATTTGGCATTCACAGTCTCAAAAAAGGACCTAGTCAAAGGGTCATAAAACTTAAAACTCTTTAACCTTTCAAGATACCTCTCACAAAGTAGTAGCTTACTATTCTTGAATCCACTTCCTCTCATTAGGCTTATAAGACCTAGCTTCAGTTGGACAATCCCAAACATGCAAGTGTCTTATAACAGGTTTCTTGCATGTTCACAACTCATAAAGGGTTTTTGACATTGCTTTACTTAGTACCTTATTAAGGATATAAAATACAGTCTCTAATGCCTCTTCCTAAAGTGATTCTGGCAAAGAAAAATAATTAATCATACTTTTTACCATATCCTTAAGAGTGTGGTTTCACTTCTCAACTACATCATTTTGACTAGGAGTTTCCAGCATAGTATACTGAGTTACAATCCCACACTCAGCCAAATATTTGGCAAAAGGCTCTGAACTTTGTTTACTTGATTCATCATATCTACCATAAAATTTACAACCACGGTCAAATCTAATAGCCTTGATTTTTTGCCAAGTTAATTTTTAACTTCGGCTTTGAAAATCTTAAACACATCTAGTGCTTGGGACATGAATCATATACACATAACCATATCAAGAGCAATCATCAATGAAATTAGTAAAATACTATTGTCCATCCCAAGAAGGTGTAAGGAACGGACCACAAATGTCAATATGTATTAATTTCAAGGTTTTATTAGCTCTAGATGTATTTGTTCTCTTATCGTTTGTCAATTTACTCTTAATGCACTCTATACATATATCCATATCATCAACATTGGATATCTGTAAAGTGTCATCTAACATAAGTCTTTACATTCTCTATTAAGAGAGATGCCTCAAACGCTAATGTCATAATTTAGCAGAGTTTTCATTACATAGCCTACATTTAGTATCATAATTTACAATATGCATAATCTTAGAGTTATTAGATTTCATACAATTAAATGATATAGATTATCAATTAAAGAACTAGTACCAATCAAATTTGAATTTAAAGAAATACTAAAAGTTTCATTTCTAGATGAACAATTATATCCAAATTTATTTAAACATAAAATCGAAATTAAGTTTCATCTAAATAACGGTACAATAAAAGTATTATCTAAATCCAAAATACATTCGTTCTCTAAATTAAGATAATCTAAAATGACCAATAGCTTTAACATCATTTCCCACATAGATGAATCTTTCAGCATCAAATGGCTTTTAGTTGTTTATGTAATCATGTATATATATGCTTATGTGAGTAGTTGCACCTGAATCTATCTACCATGTATCATTAGGCACTAATGCTAAATTAACCTTAGAATTGACAAAGTTAAGTAACATATCATTTTTCTCAAACCATGTAATAAATTTGGTACCAGAAGTAGATGCTAAGTTGGCAAAAATACTTGAAATGACATATACTAAACAAAACAACAAAACAATAACATGCTCAAACACACGTACCCATATTGTTTTAATTTTAATCAAGCCGTTGCTTGGTGTCTTTTAATGAATATATATAACCGTGGGACATTGGTATATATACACAAATGTTCATATGACCGTTAATGGCCTTAATGTGTGTGTGTATATGAATGTTACACAATATCAATTTGGTTTTCTTTTAATGGTGATGAGAAGTAACATACTTTATATAATATATGTTATTTTAGACAAAGCAGGTGTAAGAATTAGAGTCTTATTTATAATCTTTGTGCATGAATTGTAAATTAAATAGACGAGTTTTGAGATATTGTACTTTGAAAATAACATATTTGTGTACTTCTACATAAAGTGATATGACAAAATCAACCGATAGGAGACGTAAAATTACTTTAAACAAAAACGAGTTATTTAAACTTTAACTAAGTACCTTTAGTCTGTGTTTATTTTTATTTTTTAGATTGTTGTTCCAACAGAAATGATTGTTTTATTTTTTTATATAAAATTATGAAACTCGATGCCAAATTTTAATCAAATTTTTTTTTAAAAAAATTCACTATTAAAAATAAAATAAAAAGCACCTTGCTGTGACGGAAACAATAGCATCCAGCCAATTTTTAAAAAAAAACATACCATACAAATTTTTTGCCACTAGTAGTATTTTGCCAATTTCATCATACAAGTATGGTCCTGTAATTTCCCAGATTTGGCAACAGAATAGGCTAAGAAAGATATACTTCGATTTAGAGAAATGAATGCCTTGGCTATCAGGCCTATTTTCACCCCAGGAACAAAAAAAAAAAAAAACGTCTGTAGGCTGGATGGTAGGGTGCTCGTCTGACATGTCAACAGCCCAACTTTGAATCCTCTCTGCTACTTATCATCAAAAAATAATTAAGAAAATAAGCAAATGTATAAATGGGACATATAGATATACGGAATAGTTTTGGAATTGGATTGTTTTGAATAATAATGTTGAGAGGGTGAATATATTGAGGAAAAAAACCTTCTACATCTGTGTTACCTTTAAATGATATGTCAATATGCTATGTGCTAGTATAATGTTGTTTTCTGTACGACATTATTTTAAAACGTAGTAATTGAAACGAAAAATACAAAATCAACGAATAATGAGTTTGACATACCATCTAAATAAAACAAAAACACAATGAGTTGATGTACTATCTAAATGAAGCATAACTCAATTACCTATGAAACAATGGCATTTACCTAAGGGAACAATGGTATACTTCACAACACAATACACAAAAGATAGTCCTAGGGTAACAATTGAAACAAATATAAAAATTACAATGAAACCAATTCAACTAGTACAATATTGATAAGAATATTGTATAGACCAAGTATGAACACTTTAGATGCTTCCACAAGTGTAATTATTCGCCAGAAAAATGTTAAATTAATTATTTCTGAAAAAATATTAAAATTTCTTTTAGGACTTTGACAATTATATTAAATAAAATAAAATTTTATGACAGATTAAAAATCCAAATATAATTTTAAAGACTATAACATATTGTTGTCTTAATGATGTATTTCTTTTTCCTCTTTTTAGGTAAATACTATCGAATTATTTGTACAACAAAAATATTTAGGATTTAAATTCTCTTCTTGGCTTGGATCAAGTTCATGAACAAATGAGATTTAATTTGATGTAAAGGTTGTGGGTTGTTGGATCGAGTCGATCCAACAGCCCAGATCACGTCCCCCTCAAACTTCCCCCAAACCTCTTTTCCTTTGCTGCCCATAGAGGATTCAGCCACTATTCTGGCCCTCACCCCCTTTTTGCCTCCTCTTCATCTCGACTAGCCTAACTTTGTTGATTCCTCCCCTCGCTCCCACAACACCGATTCCTGGGATGAGCTTATCCCTTTGCCTATCGCCTCCAACAAGCTTCATCTAATGTGCAGCTACGGCAGCCACATCATCCCTCACCCCCCACGACTAGGCCCTCTGTTACATCGGTGGTGAAATGCACATCGTTGTCGTTGAACACCACATCTGGAAATCACATTGCTGTCATTAGTGGCCCTTTGTTACTCTATGCCTGATTCGTCTATTTGGGTCCTCCAAGGGCAGCAAAGGAGACGAGTTTGGGAGAGGTTTAAGGGGGATGCAATCTAGACTATTAGATCGAGTCCATCCAACGGCCCATAGTTTTCACACCAGATTAAATCTTATTTGTCCATGCACTTGATCTAATGGTCATCATAAGCCAAGCATTATGTTTGACTTTATAAGTCAAACTAAAAATCTAGATCCAAATATTCAACATAACAAAATAAATAGGGGAGAAATTCTTCTGTGGGTACAAACCTAACACATCAGTCTTAGGCACAATCAATCACGTATTTACATCTAATAAAATAAAAATAGAAAAAGTCACATGTAAAATAAAAGAAAAAGATTCTTGAGTTTATTTCATCTTTTTTTTACAGTGTCCTCTCTCTCTCTCTCTCTCTCTCTCTCTCTCTCTCTCTCTCTCTCTCTCTCTCTCTCTCTCTCTCTCTCTCTCAATATATCCATGCCCATCTGATTAGCATTGTTTCGAAGGTAGCAAAGAAAACAAGAAGAAGAAGTAGAGATCTAGATTTTAAAATGAAAATGGACTAGAAGAAGAATGAAGTTTGCAATTGAAGTGTTTGTTGAAAGTTGTGAGAGAATGAGAGAAGGGGTGACGAAGATTCAGGAATCAGGATAAGAAGACAAAGAAAGGGAAGAAACTCCCTATGTTTATTTTATTAAATATAAATATTTAATTAATTATCCCTAAAACTGAAGTGTTAAATTTAAAAAAATTTCTTTGACTACGGAGTTCAGTCGTCACTGTATTGGGGCGACACTTCATGATCCATCCTGCAAAACATTAAATTGTGCATTGCTTTCTAGTAAATTAAAAAATGCATTTTGCCACCTGCTTAGCTTCCAGCATTAAAAGGGGCAACAAAAGAATTAAGTGCGACGCAGAACACCATTAAATAGAGTGGCCCCACCCATTATGACGAACACCAACACTTTCAACGGCTTCTAATGCCTTCTCACACATTGCGTGTCTGCGTCACTACCACTTAAAGATCTATATTTCAATCTCTGCCCCACCACTTTGCCCCCATTTGACTTGTAATTCAAGTGGGAACCCGCACTATCCCAGTCCCACCACTTTGCTCCTCAGCACTACCTTGTGTTTTATTTTTTTTTTTTAAAAAAAAGTTATTTTCTACTTGTATTATCCATTAATAGCAATCTTATTTGAATTTGAACACTGAATGAGTGAACGTGAACATTATTTTTAGCAGAATTTCAAATCTAAACTCATATCTTTATATGAGAGACTTATTCCTCTTGTTAGATCAAATCTTTATTCGCCAACGCCACCAAAGTTTGAGCCGTTAAGAACAAGCACTTTCTGTTTTTTCAAGTTCTTTAATAATAAATTACTAGCATGTGGCACAAAGAACGAATTAAAAAAAAAAAGTTAAGCTAACAATCAAATTGGACGATATTATATTTAGGCCATATTAATAATTTAATCGATAAAAATTAATCTTCTTTAATTTAAATATCTAATACCATAACCTTTTAAATCTTCAAATATTTATCGCTTAACCGAATTGATTACTTTAGTAGACAAAACGAAACCTCACGTATTTGTTAGCTACAGATACTTTGTTCAAAAAATTAATTAAAATACATTATTTAAGGGGCTAATTTTAAATGAATAAATTAAAATTAAAATAATAGTAATTTTCAGGCAGTAAATTATTGTTTTATTTTTAGATTTAAATGTAAATTATTATTTTTAATAAACTAGTTATAACTGTACCTTAAAAATCATCAAATTAAACAATATTTTTAATCATATTAATTAGTTTAGAACTTAATTAAGCTTATTAATTAGCTAATAGTTTTCTTGTTGTGTTCTGTATGATCTGCAGTAATGACAAGTTGACAAGAAGGTTGGCGAAAAATGCAGGGCGATTATGTAATTCAAGAAATAGTTCAATCTCATTTACACCATTGATGGAGAAAAAAAAACACTTTCTCTTTCTGTAAGGAGCATCTGTGTACAGAAATTGTTTTAAAAAAATGGAAAAAGAATCTATCCTTTTTTCAATAAATAAAAAATTGAAATATGCAGAAGAGAAGAGGCAACAACGAAACCACAAAAGGGAAATTAATATCACCATACAACGTCAATGGTCATCGATATCAACGGTTCTGGTTGGCTCTTCCGAAGTCTGCAAGCTTCCTGGAGCGGTTCGCACAAAAAGACGACGCAGTAGATATGTGAGGCTTCGCCGCCGTGGCTCTGATCTCCCCCGATGCGGTCATGTCTGGAGGCAATCCCTTAGGGTTCCAGTGAGGGTTCGGGCTCGCCCTCACCAACGGGCTTAAGCAAAAGGCCATGCCTGACACATTCCTTCCTTGGCGAGAACGACGTGTCGCATAAGGTGCCGCCGATGGCGTTTTACGCCACCGCGGAGAGGTTTCAGTGGAGTAGCCGCTGGCGGAAGGGGATCGGTCGTCTCCATCGCAATCGGCAGCGAAGTTTTCGGTTGCTACCGGCGACATTCCCCGATCTGTTTGCCGGTCACGCCTCCGCCCTCTGACGGTGGAATTGTCCGCGAAGCCCATCCTGCAGTCTGGATTCTTCCGGCGACCGGGGAAAATCATCGAGAACCACGAAGGAGACGCCGACGAAGACGGTTCGCATGATTCCTGAGAGGAATTTCTGCGATTCGCTTCGAATTTAGCCGATCTGGATCTGAAAAGACCGGAGAAAATCCAGAACTTCCCCAATTTCTTTCTCGATGAAGCCGTTCTGCCTGAATTGGCCGTACCAGTGCCGAAGGTAGGGCCCACTTGGGGAGTGCTATAGAAGAGACTGTTCTGTCGAGGGTCATAGCTCTGCCAGCTGGCATAGTCAGATTTCCGGCGAGAGACGTAAGGGGAGACGGAGCGAGGGAAGACGAGGGGAGGAGGCGGATTGGGGTCTGATTTCCTGGGCTGATCGTCGGAGGCGGCGCGTGAAGAAACGCGCGCTAGGTGAGCCTTTTCCTGCGCCGCGATGAGTGCGAGAAGCCGCTCTCGGAGACAAGTGGCGCAGACGCCAACGGAGCCGCTGGGGTCCGATTGGTGGTGCTTCTTACACCTCATTTAATTAACCCTTCCAAATTCCCTAATAACAAAACACACAGACGACCTGCTTCAATCCGACGCCGTTTTATATTGTGGCAGTGCCACCGTGAGTTGAAAAGAGATCTGATGGTGAATTAGAAGGAGGACTTTGTCTTCTCCCTGGGAGAAAGAGGAAGTGGGTGAATTGGAGTCTCAAAGTGTGTGTTGTTTGGGGCTAATGGGTATGTGGGTATCTTTATTAAATTTAGAGAGAAAAGGCAAACAGACCGACCGAGAGAGAGAGAGAGAGAGAGGAGAGAGAGTAGAGCGAGGGTCAGAGAGAAAGTTACTAGCCGGTGGAAAAAGACGGATAAACAGCTTTGTTTCCAAGACAGCTAGGAAATTAAGGAAAGTGTTTGCTGTAATTATAACGTCAAGCATCATATTATTTACTGAAATAACATAGACTCCAATTTCATTTTAACCTCTTAGGATTTCTCTATTCCCAAGTTGATCTTTTATAGGTTTTTATTTTTAATTTAATTTTTTATAAATTTAATTATTTTTAATTTAGCCTTTCACAAATTTATATTCTCAATTAGATCTCTCACAATTCTAAATATGTTTAATTTAATTTATCATATATTTTTATTCTCAATTTATTCTTTCACAAATCTAAATAATTTCATTGTAGTCCTTCTATGCAACTGCCATTAAACGAAAGCACTAATTTAACAATTAATTCGTTGACATGGACCTCATGTAATTTTTTTTTTTGATATTATTATGATGTTCAATGTCAAGAGATTCAATTTTGATTACTTTGTTGAATGAGGGAAAAAATTGATAATAAAAAATTCAATGAATTAAATTAAGAACATTTGAATTTGTAGAAAATCAAATCGAGAATATTTAAATTTGTGAGGGATCAAATTAAAAAATGTGACATTTGTGGAGGACCAAAATGAGGTTTTGATCAATAAACATATTGATAAAAAAATATTAGCATTATATATATATATATATCACACTAGATGTAGTATGGTGTGAGTTGTGGATAAATACAAAATTCAGTTTTTGTTATAATTTTTTTTGTACTTTTTAAAAAAATTTCTTCTTTTTCTTTGTTGATACAGTTGACCAAAAACTATTCTTCATATTTAATGATATAAATAATCATATATTATTATTTTGATGCACCTTCCATTTGTTATCTCATTTATTTAAAAAATAAATCATTCAACAATTACTCAATACTAGAAGGGAAAAGACAAGAAATCTGGAATTCTTTTAACACTCGAATCTTCTAATTGTTTGATTGTTTCTAAAATTCTTGCATAATAATGAAATATTATTTTGATATAAATTGTAAAACAATTTAACTATTTAAACTCACTGTATTATTTTAAATTTTAAAACAAATTAATACTTTAAATTGTAAATATTATTTTAAAATTTATGGATAATAATTCTATATACTTTGATATCGACAATCCATGGATAATTATGAACAGTGATAGGATCATTAATGATATTATATGGTGAAATGGTCAATAACTTTTTGAGTGCTGTTTCAACTATTTGTGGATTCTTTGTTTGAGATAATTCTAATTACTAATTAGCATGATTTGAAATAAAAAATTACACAATGGTTCATTTTTTTTTTAAATCTATGAGCTTTGACTTTGATTACATTTGACATAAGATAATTATGATTACATTTGAGATAAGATAATTATAATGATTAATTGATGTAAGAGGCTCCTCGATTTCTTGCCTTATCGGCATCTCATTATTTGTTGGTTGAATCTATGCGGTTTACTTTTTGTAACGATTAATATTATATTACAATTTCCTTAAATTTGAGTGCCAAGTCATTACCTTGATTACGTGTTCGTTTATTTAATTTTGGGGTTGAGAAAGCGCGTGCTCAGACAAGTCAAACTTCGACTTTTCGTGATCGTGTGCCAATCATATTATCTCTGTCTACATCTAACGGATACTACTCTGCTAAAGTAATACACGCGCCATGACCGGGCGGTTTGCTTTTTCTCAATATTCTTCCTAGCGTACGTGGAGCATTCTTTATTTCGAAATTTTAAAATAAAGAGAGAATATGGGGGAAAAATATATATTTTGATAACTTTAATTTTAATTTCCATTTAGTCCTTCATTTCTGTTTGATATTAGTAATCTTACTTTATAATTTATAAAACGTTTCTATAACATCCTTCTTTCGAACGTTGCTACTATGATTATTCATTCGAATTAAGTATCAAGTCTCCCTCTCATTAAGATGATATGTGACCGATGATTCGTGATTAAAATTTATATTTTGTAATTAAATTAAATCGAATCAAACAATAATGGAACAAAATCGGTTAATATTATATTTTTAACTATTTTGAGTTCTGTGAATTTTAGGTCAGTTTTTGGTTTGATTTGTTCCACGCACAATCTTCCACGACAAGAGAGGAGAAAAATTTGGAAAGAGAAATGTAGTTCCAGATCTAGGAGATAAAGAGAAAAGCCTTATTTGTTTAGATTTAATGAAAGTTTGAATATATATTTTTATTTTTTTAATGAATGCATTTAAGATTTTAGACTACTAAATAAGTTTTTATTTAATTTTTTTAAGTGTTTAATATGTCTAAAAAATACATTTTAATGAATATTTATATTATTTATTTTAGATAAAAATTCAGCTTTATCCCCATAAACATTGTATTATATGCATTTTATCTCTTCTAAATTTAAAACTTAATAAATAATTCTTTCAAATTTTATAATCCGTGCAAAACAATTATTTCGTTAAATATTTATTTAATTATATTAATAATTAATGCTTATTTGTTAAGTTTTAATTTTTTTTTCATTCAATATGTAATTTTATTTCTTAATTTTGATTTCATCAATTTCTTTATAACATATGTTTAATTACTAATTTATTTGAATATTATTTTTTACTAATTAATAATTTCTATGTGTTCAAATGTTACAAAAATAAATAGTCTTAATCATTTAGCATTCAAATATAAAGACAATATTTAATATCTTAACTCAGATATGATGTGCACATTATAATTAAATAGCTCTTTAATCCACAGTAGAGTTTAAAGGATACAACTTGTTCCACAATAGAAGACAAATAGAGTAATCAGTATACAGTTTGCATGCCTCATAGCCATGGATGTGTTTCAAATAATGTTTTATATTGTTTTTATGACTAACTGATATTCAAATGTTTTATTAAAGAATACTAAGATATACATATCTCACTTTTCAAACTAACCATTTAAGGGGTGAAGGACAAAGGGAAGGTAGTAAAGCTTGATTGAGATATAAATGACTAGTTTAGTTGTCTCGTGACTATTTTGACACATGGAGGAAGTTTGAAGATTATGTAATGTTATAAGTCAACATTTGTTTTGTTAAGGAAACAAGTATTCTAGAAATTAGGTAGAAAATTTTGCTATAGTAGAGATGAGAAGAGAATGATTAGTTGTCCGATAAATTATGTGGCAATGTAATTCAAAGTTTAATATCAGCTTATGAATCTTTTACATGTATGTTGCTATATTTTAATAAAAGTACCTTCAGGTATTTTGATAGCCAGTTAATAATAAATCAAGGGATGATGCAAGTGGTGACTAGTTAGTAGAAGAAATAGAATTTGAAGAAGGTCGGCAAATATCAACTAGGAGCCTCATACTAGTTGACTGGTCAATCTCTGAATAACGGCAATATATGAGATAGTAAGTAACTAGTTGACCAGATTGAGCTTGATAGTCGATCAGTAAGTTACTATCCAACATAATAAATTATTTAGATCTGTTGTTGATTGTTGTCACTTGCATCCCTTGATCAAGAAGTTCAATTAAAAAAAGTAACCACAGTAAAAGTTACTCATCCTATCATTAGAAGAGGTTGAGAAAAAGAAGCACTCGATAAGGTTTAAAGAAATTGAATTTTTATGACCAAAAAACTTCAAGAGTATTAAAGCTAAAAAACTAAGAAAAGCTAAAAAACTAAGAAAAGCATAGTATAGGCATGGATGTTACACACAAGAGAGGGAGGAAAGAGGAAAAAGAAGAATCATATAAAATCGATGAAAGAGAGGAGAAAGATATCTTGCATTTGAAAAAACCTCTTCTAAATATTCTTTTCAATTATAAATGATTCCATCGTCCATTGCGATATATGAAAAATGATCAATTTGAAAATGCTGTAAGAGATGAACTATCATATTTTATTTTTCATACATGTCAAAGTGATGCAAACCCCCATAGGGAAGGTCCTTCCCTCTTTAGTTGGTTGTGGACGAGGAGGGATTCGAACCCTTGACACTGTGGTTCATAACCACATGCTCTAGTCCTTTGAGCTATAGGCCTCACCCCGTCTCCACTAAATCTATTCCTCAGAGTACCTTGGCCATGAACAGTTGCTCTTGAAGCCGCCAAATAAGGGTTAGTTGATCTTATTACTACAAAATCAATTTGAACAATTAGAACTTGACCTGATTTAGGTGTGGTCCGTTTTTAGCTATACATACATTTTCTCAAAAAAATTGCCCAAGGTTAATTATTGTAAATTTTTTTTCACAATAATTATCATGTTAATTATGATGGAGAAAATGCCAATAAAAATGGAATGCATTCAAAACAATGTTACTACATAAATCAAGCTTATAAATTCCCCCATGTCCCCAAGCGATAAAAAGATGAGTTCTTCTTTCTTTCTTTTTTTATTACCTTTATTGCATATGTATAAGATTGAATCCATTCGAATTGTTATTTTAAAAAGAATTCTTAATCATTAACTTTTCAAAGAATCCTTCATCAGTATTGTTAATCACCAATTTTTCTCAATTTTTGTGGCTTGCTCGTATTGAGGTCGAATTGTTCATTGAGAGGTAAAAGATTAAACCCTTTTAAGATAAGAAATAAAAATTTTGATGATCCTTTAACTAGCAAGGGATCTATAGAACGAATAACACTTTTACCACTAAAATATACCTGCTCCAATAATATTATTGTATAAAAATGGACCTTTTGTCCAACATGGGAATTAGAAATAGGATCATATAAGAATCATGAAATTTATAATGCTAACGTATTTCTTAAGGAGATTTAATGAACTTAAGAAAAGAGCCAATTCATTGGGCCTTTCGAGAAAGCCCCAATGACGTCATATTCTAGGAGCACAAATTAGGTGATTGAATAAATCTTTCTTTATTTGTTGCAGATCAAGGACTCCTTCCCCTTCTTCAAACACTGATTTATATTTTTCGTAGAGAAATCTCTCTTCAACAATAAAACAAGATCCATTTTGAATCATATTTAAGAAATTCCTTGGTTTGGGCCGAAGAGTCATTCAAGTAACGAATTCTGGCCAATTGAAAGGATCTTTTGATTAATCCAAAGATCATTTCAACTCCATTAGTAATGAGGATTTAGAATATCACATATTGATCAATCAAAGAATAAGATCAATAGGCATTATTATATTAGTATTTCAGAGAATATTTCTATACAAACAAGAAGGACTCTAGAAAGATAAATAATCCCTCATAGAATCCTCTTTTTTCAATTTCTATTTATATTGTGCTTAATATTTTCTGCTTATTTATCTTATGTTTAGTATCTAGTGGAATTTTCTTATATTAAAATAGAAAAAACTATTAATTGAGTGTATTTAAATTCTTTTTTTTTGATAAAAAATGTATTTAAATTCTATAAGATTAATATTTGAAAACAATGACATATTTGTAGCGCTGGAGTTGACAAAAAAAAGAGAAATGAGCAATTCTACTTCCATTAAGAAAATTGTTAAAAAGGAAAAATTCATTTTTTTTCACTCTTTTTTTCATTGGATCCTTTTCCTCTTGAGGGAATCATAGCTTAGATTTGTGCCAAGGCTTCAGTTAAAAAGGAAAAAAAATGATCTTTATTTGAATATCCTCGACTAGCCAATTACTTAGAAATTCTATTTTTGGATGATGAAAGGACATTATAAATGCATTTAATATATATTATTCACTCAAACTTATAAGGATTGAAGGTCTAAATCACAATTTAATATAAAGTTAATAGGCCTATCATATTGACTAAAGAGTTATTTTGTTTTAATTAATTAATTTATTTTTAAATTAATATAAAGCTAATATGAATACAACTCCTAAAATCTCTCGTCAATTTTTCACACTACGTTACTTGTGTTTGGTTTCACGTTTAGAGGAGGCAAACCACATTCAATCACTACATATCCACAATTTCTCTTCCTCTAGTATGTTTGGCTAAGCATCGAATGATTTGTCCAAACCATGTTTTCTTACTGAACTATGGTTTGATCCATCACAACTCAACATTGCTTCCAAGGTTGCACTAACCGTGCTCAACCACCACTCACCTGCCTATTCCATCACTGGCCTTTCCATAATTGCATGTTATTCAAAACAACACGCAGCTCAAACATACAACAATGGAGAAAAACGAAGGAGACCTTACCCAGATGGAAATGCTCCAGCTTGACTCACGACAGTAGAGAGAAGGGAGCTTCACAAAGAGCAGGTGATGGTGATTCAAAATTCCTTGCTAGTCTGTGAAGCTTCTCGGCCTTGGTAGGATGTAGGTAGTGGAAACCCACGTGTCTCATATCTAAGATTCCACCAAGGTGGGTTATTAGTAGTGGAATACACATGTAACCTCCTCATTAGGCTGGGTAATTTGGGCATAATTATAATTAAGTCTGGGATCTATTAGTGGCTTAGCTTGTGCATTTTAATCTAATCATAATTAAGTATGGGCTCATTAAATTTAGGCCAATTGAAAATGATTAGGCCAACTAATTTGGTCTAATTGAATCTGGTTAACATTAACTAAGTAATTAAGCAACTAATTTATTAACTTAGTAATTTATGATTAAGCAAGTAATTTATTTAATTTATATTAATTATATAGTAATGATGATATATCAAACAATGGTTAAAGTTAAATAGGTCGCAATAAATAATAATAATACATCAAAAAAATATAAAAGTCATACCATTTTTGATAATTATACATTTAAAATCACGTTTACAAATCAATATCTAAACATCACGGTGTCCCCCAAATCACTTTTGCCCAACTATCTTCTAAACAAAAATCATATTCACCCAAACCATATTCGCCCAAATCTAAGTTTGCTGAAATCATGTTTATCTACCGGTTTTTCAAACAAACCCTTAGTGGGCATAGATTCCAGAATGTAAATACACACACACAAGTTATTAGAAAATTCTTAAAACTTCAATCATGCATGCAACTTGCAAATTTTAGAGTTGTGAGTTGTGAGTGAAGAATTTAATTCTCACAATTTGCAGCATGATCAAAATATATATAAAAATATTTCATATATTTTGTTATTAAAAAGTTATTAAAAATATTAGTGACTTTGTTGATTGTTAATTATAGTTATAAACTAGCTTCACAAATTTTGCTTTTGATATATCTTATATACAATATTTAATATATTTAATATTGTGTAATATATTTAAAAAATCATAGTCAATGTCTTTATTTAATTTATTTACTAGTGTTTTTTATATAATATTATATATGTTTTTTTTTTGTATTCATGAATATTATAATAATTTTTTTTTTACAATTCCTTTCTATTCTAATATAAATTTTACAACCAAACGTGAAAAATAAATGATTTTCTCATTCTTTTTTATGTGTAACCAAATATAGGATCTCATTCTTATTTTAATTGTCGTGCCTCAATTCTAGCAATCAAATATGATGTTTGTGTTTTATAATGATGTCGGAAACAAACTCCATTGGAATCCTATATTCAAATGTCAAAATGCCCTTGTTTTTCTTCTCGACAGACGGCAAAGATCCCTTTACGGCAAATAGTGTGGAGGTCAGCGAGTCTCTTCCTTCGCTATTGTTGAAGCTTGCCATTTTTGAAGACTACATCGTCCTCTGCTGTACACCCACAACCCCCACCCAAGACCTCCATGCCTCACCATCGCTCACTTTCATTGTCTCCGTTTCTGAGCTCTCCTTTGTTCATTATTCTCTTACCCATCATCGTCCTCCTGTTCCTCTTCTTCGCACTCCCTCCCATCCTCTCCTTCACCTCTCACCAGAATCACATTCTTTGTGGAGCTATGTTTTTTGTGTAATGGCCGATGAACGGAATCTATGAGAATGATAGAGATGAATATAACGGTGGAAAGGTCAATCGGGGAAGAGCCTGTGAGGTGGTTATTGGCAAAAAGTACAAAGAGAAATCCAAGGGTGTTGTGTGCCATGGAGATGTTAGAGCAAATTTTTTTTAATAGTGCTAATAATTTTATTTAAGTATACTTACATATTAATTATTATTATATATACATATATTAAGACATATATTGTTATATATAATTAGGTCCAAATTATTGTTATTTGTAAAGTATATTTTGGACTAAACCTATTTGATATATTAAAGTTAGTTTGAAGTGTTTATAAATTAATATTATAATATATGTAAATACTCGACCCAAATTAATAATGGTGATGTAATGTTATTTATCAATGGGATTTGGGGCCTTTCCAATATCCCAAAAGTATTGGACTCTCCACTTTCACCTGGGCCATCGGATTGAAGTCATAGATGATATAGATTGCGCAGAAAGTATTGAAGAGACTAAATTGAATAAACTTAAAAGTTTACAGGGATCGATTTAAATTCAAAACAAAATATATTCTGGAACGAGAGACCTAGATAAAGTTAAATATGATTTTAAATCAAGCAAAAGACAAAAAAAAAGTCTTAGATAGAAAACTATTTATTAGGTGGATGAGATATGGGCTGTTAAATTGTATGGATCTAATGGCTTAGACTCTCCATTACTTTTTATGCGATTTGAGCCGCCTGTGACTTCAATACTTTTGGGGTATTTGAGAGTCTAATACTTTTGGGATATCGGAGAAGCCTCAAATCATAATCAATGAGATCAGCTCATTAGGCCAACTTATTGGATTTAATAAGTGGGCTATAATTTCAAAGGTTATATGTATTTGATTTTTAGATTTTGAAAATATTTATAAATATGTGTAAATGTGTAACCTAATATTCATAACACAAAATTTAATTTGTGAAAAACTATCCATACTGACCTTGAAGGATCTAACATCTTTGAAAATCGATTGTTATGTATTAAGGTATATTTTTCTTTATTATTCTATGAGTTATTGTTTTTATTATCAAATTGTCTAGTAAGATCTAAATCAATCATAAAAATATAAATCATAAAAAATATTTTGTATTTTTGACTAAGTTTTGCGTATGAATGAAATCATAAATATTTGATTATTTGTTGTTTTAGCTATACAAAACCATCCTACATGAAATGACTTGAATGGTCCCAATGCAAATTTCGCATATGGATGAAATCATAAATATTTGATTGTTTGTTATTTTAGCCTTTTGAAAACGTCCAACATGGGATGTGGTCCCGAAGCACACAAAATCGGTGGAAAGAGGTGAAATTGGCGAGTACTGTTCAACGACCTGAGCTGAATATGATTTTATCTTTTTAACTTTTATTTATTATATGGGGAGAGGTAATTCAATAAATTTATATCGAAGTACCCCATTTAATACCATTCCTTAACTTGCTATAACAAATACATCTTTTTCTAATATCTATTCTCCTTACAATTTTTATTTCTGTTTTTTTTCTCATTCTAGAATTAAAGTTAAAGAATTAAGATTCTTGATTTTTGTTTTAGTCTTTGGGGATTTAAGACTATTATATGATGAAAGTTTCATTGTGTTTGTTCGAGAGTAAGGGTTGACCAGACCCCAATGCCGTGTTTGGACGTTCATAGTTCGCTGGGAAAGGCCACGCACGAGACACGACTTATTTACAAATACAAGGGACATGTTGGGATATTAATTTCTTTTTTAATAACTATTTGTAGTCTGAATATTACGTTTATATTGACTAATTAAAATTTGAGTTAGGTAGATGTATAGTAAATGGTAAAATTATGTCTATTAAGTTTTAATGTAACTGTATTCTTAAAATTTAAACTCAAGATCTCTAGTTAAATTAAGATAATCTCTTATCAATTGATCTACGTATTTAATGATACATTAATTTCCTTTTTATTATTATCAACGGGACATTAATTTCTAACCTACCTTGTGGGCATGTACAAAAGTCTATATCTTTTTTTAATCTATTTTTAAATATAAAAATTAATTACAAAATTGTCTTATTCTTAAAATAATGGAATGAGATAATAAAATATTTTTTTACTTTTTACAAGTATTTAAATTTTTTAATAAATTATCAATTTGGTTCCTAAAAGATTACATTTACCTCAGTTTAGTCTCTAAAAAAATTGTGTTTATTTCAATTTGTTCTCTTTCTAATGATTTTTAGTAATGAAAATTATGAGATTAAGCAATAACAAATTTTGTAATTTAGTAATAAAAAAATTAAGACAAAATATAATTTTTTAAAGATTAAATTGAGACACTTGATATTAAGCACTAAATTTAGAATATTGAAATTTGGTAGGGACTAAATTAATAATTTACTTCATTTTTATATTATATTTTATTTATATGCTAACCTATATATATATATATTAGGAAAGATAGATAGATAATGCCTTCATTTCAATCAGCCTGATAACAGCAATTAAACTATACAAATTTTCATAGTTAAAAAAATTGGTCAATTCTAGATCTTTCTTTCTAAATTGTTATATTGATCTTCCTTTTTCAATTTTCGAGTTTGGAATTTTCTCTAAGATCTTAGAAAGGAAAACTTGATTGCTTATTTTGATTGCAAAGAATATATCATGGCGTGGTTGTGGTTGCAAAAATCTTAACTTAATGTACTTGGATTTGATATTTATTCTGTCTCTTTTCCCACCATTAATTCTCAAAGTTTTATTACTTTTTTATAAAAAATTATAATAATATCTAGTTTCGGTATTTATTATTATCTTTTTTAGAAAACGCCACATGAAGAAAAATTGGTCGACAAAATATGAACCCAAGGCATAGGTTAAAATCTAATTTTATTGTTCACATTCCATGCCAATGCCATGCACAGGATTATATAAATTGTTTTTACGTAAATGATAAAATTATAAATATGAATATTATAAGAAATAAATAAAGTAATATAAAAATTAATTCGGAAGGTATAAAATTTGATTGTGAACTTTTAATTAGAGCCGCAAAATTATATAAAAAACATTATGAAAAATAGATAGTTTTAAATACATCTTAATTACTTTAATCCTCTAATATATGTGTGTGTGTGTGTGTGTGTGTGTGTGTGTGTGTGTGTGTGTGTAAGATTTAATAACATTAAAAAAAATATTAAAATGGGAAAAGAGAATCTTTGCTTAGCTAATTTTAACTTCATTCAATAGCCACGTTTTTTACGGTCTTACCTTAGCACCTAAAATGAAAATTTTAGTAGAATTTAAACAAAACCAATAATTATATTATTCCATGAATTTGTTGTTCAATTTTCAATTGTTTTGAACGCAAAATAACAATCATTTAACTTTTACTTTATATGTACTTGATATACCTTAAAAGTTACTTTTACTTGAAAGTGTAATGTGTCGTAATAAATTTCATTCACTTTCTCAAATTGATGAAATCACAGGACCTTATCTGAAATCGCAGAATTCATTTCAAGAATTTTCTGTTCAACTTTCAATGATTTCAAACACTAAATTTCATCCAATGAATTCTTCATTCCAATAGCAAAAAAAATGTAACAAATATTTTTGTAATTTTATCTATGATATAATTATATCAATAATGATAATGTGGAGAACGGCTCCTCTATATTTAATGATAAAAAATATAAAATAAAATTAAAATTTTAGCCATTCGATCATCAAATAGATGGTCAAAATTGAATGAATAAAATTAGAGACATAACTATTTTTTTTAATTAATTTTCATCAATTCAATATTAACTATTTATTTGATAATTAAATGATTGAGATTTTAATTTTATTTTTTATTTTTAATCACAACATATAAATGAGCGGTTTTTAATAATATGTGTTAATATTTGAGGGTTACCCATTCATTTGGAGTAATGGTACTCATGATGAAGGAAATATCCAACAAATATTAGCAGAGCAAAGGCGACAGAGGATTTACTCACACTCACTGACTTTCCTTTTAAAGTGCAGCAGGGTGAGAGATTAGGGTCAGATCATTATTTGTCCACTTTTCTTAAAGATGGACAACGTTGACACTGATTCATCCTGATGTCCCAAATATATATTTAGATTTGAAAAAGCATGGTGTATCGTGAAGCTATATATGATTCAACAACTTGGCCCATTTAAAAAGTGACTTGGCTCACTTTTTTTTTAGTTCGTTGGCCTGCTTTGACAGTTCTATCAATTATAGTATATTTTGGACTGAATTTATTTGATATATTAAAGTTAGTTTGAAATGTTTGTAAATTAATTTTATAATATGTGTAGATACCTGAATACTTCATTTCCCTAACGTTTACCTCGATTTTCATTCATGTCTCTAACATTTTTTTTATGTCAAATATGTTCCTTATATTTCAATTTTGTTCAAATATACCCCTTTTTCTAACATCATTAAAGAAACTAACAGAATACTGACTGGGCTGCCATGTGGCACAAAGCATCTGCCACGTGGCAGCCAAGTGAAAGATGTCATATTTTTTTGCAGTCCACTTGGACTGCCAAGTGTAAATTTTTAAAAAGTTTTTAATCATATTATGACTGAAAATGAAATTATGAACTTATTTGGAGGACCAAACCATTAGAAAAAAGCATAAAAGTGAAGAATAAGGACTAAAGTGAACCAACTAAAAAGTTTATAGGGGATGATTATGACAAAGAAAAAAATAGATTCTTAAACTAAGGACCTAGACAAAGTAGAAGACAAGTTTATATCAAAAATTAGATAAGAAAAAATTTTTGACAAAGGAACAAAGTGAATAAACAGAAACTTTTTTTTCAAAAAAATTTAAAAGATTTTTAAAATTTTTTTAAAAATTAAAAAAATTTCCACGTGGCCATGTGGACTACAAAAAAATCTAACATCTTCAATGCTTTTTGCCATGTGGCAGCCAGGTCAGCATTTCGTTAGTTTCTTTAACAGTGTTAAAAAAATATATTTGAACAAAATTGAAAAATAAGAGACATATTTGACACAAAAAAAGATGTTAGAGGCATGAATGAAAATCGAGGTAAATGTTAGAAATATAAAATATATTTTTACCTTTTTTTTTATAAGTGAGTTATGGTAAGTGGGTTATTAATCAATCAATGGGGTCAGCTCATTGGGTCAACTTATTGGGCTTGATAAGTGGATTATAGTTTCTAAAGTTATGTGAATTTGATTTTTAGGTTTTGAGAATATCTATAAATATGTGTAATTGTGTGACCTACTATCTATAACACAAAATTTATTTAGTGAAAAAACCTTCCATACTAACATTGAAGAATCTAACATCTCTGGAGATTGATTGTTGTGGATTAAAATATACTCTTATCTATTATTCTATAAACTATTCTGATTATTATCAATTTATTTATCAAGATCTAAAATATTCATAAAAAATGTTTTGTATTTTTCACTAAATTGTATATATGAATGAAATCATGAATATTTAATCGTTTGTTATTTTAGTTGTGTGAAAACACCCTATATGGGATGACTTGAATGGTCCCAATTAGTACCGGGGAAAATGATTGTGGCCCGCAGGCCAGATTGAGATGACTTGTAAATGAGCGATTCTAGACTGACCAATTTAAATGGATCTAAACGGTTTAGCTCGTTTAGGCCTTCAGGCCAAACAGGCTAGCCCGCTGGCCTAAACAAGCTTTTTTCCTTTTTTTTTTTTAAAAATTATTTGTTTAAAATACATTCTTTAATATAAGTAATCATTCTTTATCACATTTTTATATTTTATAGCCTTATATTCAATAAATATAATAAATTTAGATACAAAACTTTTGTAATTTTTTTTTAAAAAATATAAATTTATAAATTTAAATATAATATAGTTAAATTAGAAAGAAAATATAAAAAATTAAAGTTATTGATTATTTCAAAATATTAAGGATGTAATGTTTTATATTGATAAATACTATTTTAATAGAAAATTATTAATTGGTTTACTAAAAAATTTAAAATTATATTATTTTAACATTTAAAAAATAAAAAAAATAAAGTGTGGCCCGCAGGCCTATGCTGGCAAGCTTAGTCTTTCCAAAAGGATCGCAGATCTAAACGAAACGATCATTTTAACAGTATTAGTCCCAATGCACACGAAATTTGTGGAAAACAATGAAATTAGCGAATACTGTTCAACAGGAAGGAGGGGCCTGAGTTGAATATGATTTTATCTTTTTTATTTTATTTATTATATGGGCAAGGGTAATTCAGTAAATTTGTATTAAAGTACCCCATTTAATACCATTCCTTAACCTGTTATACCAAATACATCTTTTTGTAATATCTATTCCCCCTATAATCTTCATTTCTATTTCCTTTTGCATTCTCATTTTGTGTACCAAACTACCATCTTAACTTTATTCTACTTTCAATTGGGAATCATAGATTTAAATCAATTTTTAAGTTTTCTACTCTTAATCTCCCAAATTATTTCTTCCATAGTTTACTTAAGACCAAAAAAAAAAAGATATCAAGATGCCAATTAGAATACCTAACTGGCAAATTAAATGCCATCTGAACAGCTTTCGTTCAAAAAGATGATGACAATCTATAAAAAGAACCACATTGAAACGTTACTGAATGTTCAGGAACTAATATAAGACAAAAAAAAAAGAGTAAAGATAAGGGAGAAACTAGGATTAAAGTTAAAGAACTAAGATTCTTGATTTTTGTTTTAGTCTTTGGGGATTTAAGAGTATTATGTGATGAAAGTTTCATTGTTCGAGAGTAAGGGTTGACCAGACCCCAATGCCTTGTTTGGACATTCATAGTTCGTCTTAATCATTTAATGCTCAGTTCCAATATTCGCTGGGAAGGCCACGCACGAGACACGACTTATTTACAAATACAAGGGACATTTGAGGTGTTGTTATTTCTTGTAATCTTGAACTTATTGGTATTTTTGGGATATTAATTTTTTTTTTTAACAATTATTCAGTATCTGAATACTACATTTATATTGACTAATTAAGATTTGAGCTAAATAGGTATATAATAGACAATAAAGTTATTCCTATCAAGTTTTAACGTAATTACATTTTCAGGATTTGAATTCAAGACATCTGATTAAGTTAGGAAAACTAAAAGATTACATTTATCTTAGTTTAGTCTCTAAAAAATTATGTTTGTTTCCATTTGCTCTCTTTTTAATGACTTTTAGTAATGAAAATTATGAGATTAAGCAATAACAAATTTTGTAATTTAGTAATAAAAAAAATTAAGACAAAATGCAATTTTTTAAAAGCTAGATTGAAACACTTGATGTTTTAAGCACCAAACTTAGTATACTGAAATTTTGTAGGGACTAAATTAATAATTTACTCTATTTTTATATTCTATTTTATTTATACGCTAACCTATAAATTAGGAAAGATAGATAGACAATGCCTTCATTTCAACCAGACTGATAACAACAATTAAACTTTACAAATTTTCGTAGTTAAAAAAATCGTTCAACTCCAGATCTTTCTTTTCAAATTGATCTTCCTTTTTAAATTTTCGAATTTGGAATTATATAAAAAACATTATGACAAATAGATAGTTTTAAATACATGTTGATTACTTTAATCCTCTAATATGTATATATATATATATGTGTGTGTGTGTGTGTGTGTGTGTGTGTGTGTGTGTGTAAGATTTAATAACATTAAAAAAATATTAAAACGGGAAAAGAGAATCTTTGCTTAGCTAATTTTAACTTTATTCAATAGCCACGTTTTTTACGGTCTTATCTTAGCACCTAAAATGAAATTTTTAGTAGAATTTAAACAAAACCAATAATTATATTATTCCATGAATTTGTTGTTCAACTTTCAATTGTTTTAAACACAAAATAACAATCATTTAACTTTTACTTTTTATGTACTTGATATACCTTAAAGTTAATTTACTTGAAAGTGTAATGCCATTGTCGTAATAAATTACATTTACTTTCTTAAATAGATGAAATCACACGACCTTACATGAAATCACAAAATTCATTTCAAGAATTTGTTGTTCAACTTTCAATTATTTCAAACACTAAATTTCATCCAATGAATTCTTCATTCCAATTGCAAAAAAAATATAACAGATATTTTTGTAATTTTATCTTTGATATAATTATATCAATAATGATAATGAAGAGAACGACTCTTCTACATTTAGTGACGAGAAATATAGAATAAAGTTAAAATTTTAGCCATTTGATCATTAAATGAATGATCAGGATTGAAGAAACAAAGTTAGAGATAACTATTTTTTTAAAATAATTTTCATTCATTTTCTAATCGTATATTTGATAATTAAAAAATTGAGATTTTAACTTTATTTTTATTTTTTTATCACCAAATGTAGAGAAGCTGTTCTCGATAATATGTGTTAATATTTGAGGATTACCCATTCATTTGGAGTAATGGTGGTCATGGTGAAGGAAATATCCAGCAAAGATTAGACAGAGCAATGGCGACAGAGTATTTACTCACTGTCTTTCCTTTTAAAGTGCAGCATGGGATCATTAATTTTCCAAGTTTCTTAAAGATGGACAACGTTGACACTGATTCATCCTGATGTCCCAAATATATATTTAGATTTGAAAAAGCATGGTGTATCGTGAAGCTATATATGATTCAACAACATGAGGAAAGGGGGCCCTCATCATTGATAATTTACAAACTATGACACATCATTTACAAAGTGGAATTATTTTGGGTACCAAGGATCTTGAGAGGAGCTAGAGCATCTAGAGCAAGGTTTTGTGTTGGAGTAGTAATCTGAAAAATAAAAATAAACATAAAATAGAAGAATTGAAGATTAATGTTAAAATATAAATTGTGTGGTACTGAGATAACTCGTCTTTTTTAAAAGTAATTTTATGTTTCCCACATGTTGATTTTGCTACTGACAGATCTATATACAAGGAGGTGGGGGCAATTGCCCCAATAAGGAATTTTTTTTTACCTGTATAAAAATTTAGATGTTACCCCCACATGGTAAATTATAATTACTCATCTTATTAAGAGTATCTTACTCAATAAATTTTTTTAAAAATTGAATTAAAAAAATTAGTTGTATCTCACCACGACACTACATTATATGTTGTGTATTTTATATCATTTTTTATTTCTTATACATATTTATAATATTTTTTAGTAAAAATATTTATAGACTATTTCTTATTCTCACTAATCAAAATTTCTAGATCTGTTCCTAGATTTTGACATATCACATGGTGCAAGGGTACGTAAACGTATTATCTCTAGGATACAACAGCCGAAAACTTACCTGTTTATTTATTATCTATTCACAAAAAAAGTAAAGCGGACTCACTTTCTTTCACACATTTCTCTATCCAAAATCAATCTCTCTCTCTCTCTATACATGTGTATGTCTTCCATCCTCACTCCCTACCCCACGCATATATATACACATTTATAGAATATATGTTGGCACATTGGAGATCCGTTACTGCACCATAGTAAAATCCTTTGATTGAAAATAAATTTGATTCCAAACAATGTACTCAAACATTGAGAAACGAAAACACCATTCAAGCAACATAAATTAGAAAGGCAATGGTTTTATATATAAATACACACACAACGTTTTATAAACGATTATATATATATATACACACACACACATTATAACATTAGGACACCAAGCAACAACAGTTTTCAATGGATTTTATTAATTATTTATAATTATCTTAATTAATATTTTACACTAATACTACAACATCTTGAGAATCACATTCAGCTCTTGCTAATGCCAAATCTTCAGGCGTCATGCCTGAATGAGTTGTTTTTGTTGGGTTAGCATACTCATTTTTCTTGAAAGGCAATTGGACATAGAAGCCCTTGTTCTTCCATAGTGGTGAGGGATGTTTGAAGCGAGCATCATTCTTTGGGCAGAATGTTTTGAGCTGGTTAGTGATTTGTCGATATTCTGGTGGTGCTTCTTCAAGAGCAAATAGATTTTTAACTGTAGTATAAGGCTAAAGATAGCTCTTACACTTAATTCTTGTGGGAAGGATTTATAAATTCTTGGCTGCACAATAAACATCCATACCAACCATTAGAGCTGTCAAAATATGTTGGGCTCATTCAATCCACTTTTAGAGTAGGTTGAGCTTTGTAAAAAGAGGCCAATTTTTCACCGAGTGTTTTAGGCCCGGCCCGCATAACCTTTGGGTAAGCCATCAACCCACTGATTTTTTTTTTAATTTTTGTTGTAATTTTTATTTTTGAGTTTGACACACCTCACAACACCTTTAGTTCCTCACCTCACAAGTCACAGCAGTGGCTGCACCCTTCCTCAATCCTCTCTTTCACGGCCGTCGTCCGTCACCCAGAAGCTACTTGCTTTAGCCTCCTACCTCCCTTCTTGACATGCCGACACCCACAGGCCACAGCCACAGATAGTAGCAACTGTCCCTCGATCATGTGCCCTCATTGTCGTCCACTTGTCCTTATCGTCAATTTTTGATGTACAAACTGGAGTCACCACTCAGGCGATTGCACTTGCACAACACTCGCACCAATAGTAAAAGGCCAGAACCAGAAGTCGGTGACCACACTTGCGTCACACCGACAACAAAAGCTCCACTTTGGTCTAGAACTCAGAAGCCGCACTTGCGTTGCACAAAAGCACTACAGTCCTTAAGCCTCCAACGACTGTAGATGAAGAAGAAGAAGAAGAAAAAGAAGAAGAAGAAGAAGTAATTAGATCTGGAAGAAGAAGGATTTGAAGATGAAGGAAGAAGAAGCAGATCAAAATATGAAGACTAGATGATTTAATATTTGACAATTTTTTTTGATTTTTCTCTATGTAAAAAATAATGAAAAAAAGTGGGTTGGCTCATTTAGCCCACAGCCCACTAAAATGAGGATCGGGTTCTCAGAATGGTGGCCGTTTAAAATGTGGCCCAGCCCACTTTTTCTTGCCCCATTTTGACAGTTATATTAACTATAGTATATTTTGGACTGAACTTATTTGATATATTAAAGTTAGTTTGAAGTGTTTGTAAATTAATATTATAATATATGTAGATACATTACCCAAATTAATAATGGTGATGTAACTTTTTTCTTGATAAGTGGATTATGGTAAGTGGGTTATTAATCAATTAATGAGGTTAGCTCATTGGGCCAACTTATTGTGCTTGATAAATAGATTATGGTTTTCAAAGTTATATGAATTTAATTTTTAGGTTTTGAAAACATCTATAAATATATGTGATTGTGTGACCTAATATCCATAACACAAAATTTAATTAGTGAAAAAACCATCTATACTAACCTTGAAGAATCTAACATATTTGGAGATTGATTGTTGTTGATTAAGGTATACTCTTATCTGTTATTCCATAAATTATTATTATTATCAATTTATCTATCAAGATCTAAAATAATCATAAAAAATATTTTGTATGTTTGACTAAGTTTTACGTACGAATGAAATCATAAATATTTGACCGTTTGTTATTTTAGCTATGTGAAAACGCTCTACATGGGATGACTTGAATGGTCCCAATGCACACGAAATTGGTGGAAAACAATAAAATTGGCGAATACTGTTCAACCGGAAGGAAGGGCCTGAGCTGAATATGATTTTATCTTTTTTATTTTATTTATTATATGAGCAAGGGTAGTTCAGTAAATTCGTATTAAAGTACCCCATTTAATGTGTCCGGATCCTCTGCTTGGAAAAAATCCAAGCAGAGGCCTGCTCAGTTTTTAGCAACGGTTTTTACCGTTGCTAAAAACCTTTAGCAACAGTTTAGTAACTAAAAAACTGTTGCTGAAAGTTACCGTTGCTAAAAACTGAGCATGAAATATTCACAGAGAATCTGGATCCCCATTTAATACCATTCCTTAACCTGTTATACCAAATACATCTTTTTGTAATATCTGTTCCCCCTATAATCTTCATTTCTATTTTCTTTCTCATTCTCATTTTGTGTACCAAACTACCCTCTAACTTTATTCTACTTTCAATTGGAAATCATAGATTTAAATCAATTTTTAAATTTTCTACTCTTAATCTCTCAAATTATTCCTTCAATAGTTTACTTAAGACAAAAAAAAAAGATATTAAGATGCCAATTAGAATAGTTAACTGGCAAATTAGATGCCATCTGAGCAACTTTCGTTCAAAGAGATGATAGTAATCTATAAAAAGGACCACGTTGAAACGTTACTGAATGTTCAGGAACTAATATAAGACAAAGAAAAGTAAAGATAAGGGAGAAACTAGGATTATAGTTAAAGAACTAAGATTCTTGATTTTTGTTTTAGTCTTTGGGGATTTAAGAGTATTATGTGATGAAAGTTTCATTGTTCGAGAGTAAGGGTTGACTAGACTCCAATGCCGTGTTTGGACGTTCATAGTTCGTCTTAATCATTTAATGCTCCGTTCCAATATTCGCTGGAAAAGGCCACGCACGAGACACGACTTATTTACAAATACAACGGACATGTTGGGATATTAATTTCTTTTTTAACAACTATTCCACGTATGTGTTTGAATATTATGTTTATATTGACTAATTAGAATTCAAGCTAAGGAGGTCTACAGTAGGTGGCAAAGTTATTTCTATTAAATTTTAATATAACTACATTTTCATAACTTGAACTCAAAATTTTTAATTAAATTAAGACAAATACTTACTAGTTGATCTACGTATTTAGTGATACATTGGTTTCTTTTTTATTATTATCAATGGGGCATTAATTTCTAACCTACCTTGTGGGCATGTACAAAAGTCTATATCTTTTTTTTAAATAATTTTTAAATATACAAATTAATTACAAAAAATGTCTTATTCTCAAAATAATGGAATGAGATAATAATTTTTTTTTACTTTTTACAAGTATTTAAATTTTTGAATAAATTATTAATTTGGTCTCTAAAAGATTATATTTATCTCGATCAATTTAGTCTCTAAAAATTGTGTTTGTTTCAATTTGCTCTCTTTCTAATGATTTTTAGTAATGAAAATTATGAAATTAAGCAATAACAAATTTTGTAATTTAGTAATAAAAAAAAGACAAAATACAATTTTTTAAGGGCTAAATTGAGACACTTGATATTTTAAGCACTAAACTTAGAATATTGAAAATTTGGAGGGACTAAATTAATAATTCACTCTATTTTTATATTCTAATTTATTTATATGCTAACCTATATATATTAAGAAAGATAGATAGATAATGCCTTTTATTTCAACCAGACTGATAACAGCAATTAAACTATACATATTTTCATAGTTAAAAAAATTGTTCAGTTCTAGATCTTTCTTTCTAAATTGTTATATGATCTTCCTTTTTAAATTTTCGAATTCGGAATTTTCTCTAAGATTTTAGAAAGGAAAACTTGATTGCTTATTTTGATTGCAAAGAATATATCATGGCGTGGTTGTGACTGCAAAGAATATGTTCCTGTTTTTCTAATTTGCAGGCTGGCTTGTCACTGTGTATTTATTTTTAATAACAATACTTCCAAAATTCTTCACTTAATGTACTTGGATTTGATATTTATTCTGTCTCTTTTTCCACCATTAATTCTCAAAGTTTTATTACTTTTTTGTAAAAAATTATAATAATATCTAGCTTCATTATTTATTATTATCTTTTCTAAAAAATGCCGCATGAGAAAGAATTAGTCGACAAAATATGAACGGATGACATAGGTTAAAATCTAATTTTATTGTTCACAGTCCATGTCAATGCCATGCACAGGATTATATAAATTGTTTTTACATAAATGATAAAATTATAAATATGAATATTATAAGAAATAAATAAAGTAATATAAAAATTAATTCGGAAGATATAAAATTTGATTGTGTACTTCTAATTAGAGCTGCAAAAATTATATAAAAAACATTATGAAAAATAGATAGTTTTAAATACATGTTGATTACTTTAATCCTCTAATATATATGTGTGTGTGTGTGTGTGTGTGTGTGTGTGTGTGTGTGTGTGTGTGTGTGTGTGTGTGTGTGTGTGTGTGTGTGTGTGTGTGTGTAAGATTTAATAACATTAAAAAAATATTAAAATGGGAAAAGAGAATCCTTGCTTAGCTAATTTTAACTTTATTCAATAGCCACGCTTTTTAGGGTCTTATCTTAGCACCTAAAATGAAATTTTTAGTAGAATTTAAACAAAACCAATAATTATATTATTCCATGAATTTGTTGTTCAACTTTCAATTGTTTTAAACACAAAATAACAATCATTTAACTTTTACTTTATATGTACTTGATATACCTTAAAAGTTACTTTGACTTGAAAGTGTAATGCCATTGCCGTAATAAATTACATTTACTTTCTTAAATAGATGAAATCACACGACCTTACATGAAATCACAAAATTCATTTCAAGAATTTGTTGTTCAACTTTCAATTATTTCAAACGCTAAATTTTATCCAATGAATTCTTCATCCCAATAGCCAAAAAAATGTAACAGATATTTTGTAATTTTATATATGATATAATTATATCAATAATGAAAATGTGGAAAACGGCTCCTTTGTATTTGATGACAGAAAATATAGAGTGAAATTGAAAATTCAGTTATTCGAATGTTAAATATACGATCATGGTTGAATGAATAAAATTAGAGACACAATTATTATTTTTTTAATTTTTATCTATTTAGTACTAATCATTCATTTGATAATTGAACGATTGAGATTTTAATTTCACTCTTTATTTTTTATCACTAAATGTAGAGGAATTGTTTTTCATAATGAGTTAATATTTGAGGGTTACCCATTCATTTGAAGTAATAGTGGTGATGATGAAGGAAATATCCAACAAAGATTAGACACAGCAATGGCGACAGAGGATATACTCACTGTCTTTCCTTTTAAAGTGCAGGATGTTGAGAGACTGAGATCAGACCATTAGTTGTCCAATTTTCTTGAAGATGGACAACGTTGACACATATTTTTAGATACGAAGAAGCATGGCGTATAGAGGAGGGTTGTGAAGCTATAACTCAACAACATTAGGAAAGGGGGCCCTCCATCATTTATAATTTACAAACTATGACACATCATTTACAAAGTGGAAGTTTTTTGGGTACCAAGGATCTTGAGAGGAAGTTAGAGCATCTAGAGCAAGGTCTTGTAATATAATAGCCATATGAAAAATAAGAATAAAAACAAAACAGAAGAATTAATGATTAATGTTAAAAATATAAATTTCATAGTACTGAAATAATTTGACTTTTTTTTAAAGTAATTTTATGTCTCTTACAAGTTGATTTTGTCATTGGTGAATCTACATACAAAGAAATATTTTTTTGTCCATATAAAAATTATGTTGTCCCTACATGATAAATCATAACTACTCATTTTATTAAGAATATCTTATCCCATAAGTTTTTTTTAAATTGAATTAAAAAAGTAATTGTACCCCACCATAGCACAATGTTATATCTTGTATATTTTATATACTTTTTTATTGCTTATGCATATTTATAATGTTTTTTAGTAAAAATATTTATAGACTATTTGTTGTCTTTACTAAACAAAATTTCTAGATTTGCCTCTGGATTTTGCCATATCAGATGGTGCAGAGATATACAGATGTATTACCTTTAGGATACAATAACTGAAGACTCGCAGATTTATTTATTACCTCTGCACAAAGGAGTAAAGCAATCCAATAACTGAAGACTCGCAGATTTATTTATTACCTCTGCACAAAGGAGTAAAGCAATCTCTCTCTCTCTCTCTCTCTCTCTCTCTCTCTCTCTCTCTCTCTCTCTCTCTCTCTCTCTCTCTCTCTCTCTCTCTCTCTCTCTCTCTCTCTCTCTCTCTCTCATTCTTTTATATTCTCCCATTATCTTATATTTCTTTCACTCTATAGAATATACGTTGGCACGTTGGAGATCCGTTACTACATCATGGTTAAATCCTTTGATTGAAAATAAATTTGATTCCAAAACAATGTACTCCAACATTGAGACTTGAAAACACCATTCAAGTAACAAAAATTAGAAAGGAAAATGGTTTTATATATAAATACACACACAACGTTTTATAAACGATTATATATATATACACACATTATAACATTAAGACGCCACACAACAGCTGTTTTCAACGGATTTTATTAATTATTTATAATTGTAATACCCATTAAATTTTGGTTAATACCTTTAATAGTATTTTCGATACTAATGTCGTTATTTTGATTTATTCTTTTATTCATTTAATATTTTTATATTTAATTGTTCTTTTTAAATATTATTTAAGGAAATAGTATAAAATGACTAAATTGAATATTCTCAGCCTTGTGTGGTATTTTTTTGAGAAAAGAAAAAAAAATTCTGGAAAGAGGAACTGAATTTAATTAAGTGAAATATTTTGTGTTGGATCAAAATAGGTTTTGGTTAGTGGGTCTGGTACCCATGGGTTTACTCATAACCCATCTCATTTTCACGATTCTCTCTTATCTCTTTAACAACTCTCCCCAAAACCTTTATCTTACTCCAAATCCTTCCTATAAACTTCCAATTTTTGGAGATTTATTCGATTCAAAAGCCTTATAATGATCAAATGTAAGTTTTAATCTCATTATTTTTTTTCAAATTTCAATTTACGTGAAAAGTTAGAGGAAATTTTGTTCTTGAAAATTTTGATGTTAATTCATAGATTTGAGTTGTTTTGGAGGTTTTTGAGTTATAGTAGGTTAAGAGAGATAAAATTCTGGTTTAGAAACAAAGAATTAAAGGATGAAAATTTTTGGAGAATTTTCTGCAAATTTGAATTTAATATAGCAACGAAAAAATCTGAAAAACTTTTTCGAGTTTATTGTAGCAGTTACTATAGTGTCAGCAGTTAATGACACTGTAGCGAACTGTCACTGTAGTGAACTGTTACTGTAGCAAACCGCTATTGTAGCAAACCGTCATTGTAGCATTCAGAAAATAATACATATTTTCATGATTTTGTTTCATTTCTTATGTTTCCTTGTAATATTTTTTACTAGGAAAATTTTTTGCATTATCTTATACAATTTCTTGTAAGGAACAAGGTAAATTTGGACAAATATTAAGGTGAGTGGACAACCTTACAAAATTAATTTACTAAATTAGTTAATGTATAATATAAATCTCATTTGTGTTATTTGTGAAATTGAGAAGATTACTAGTGTATGTTTAAATTGAGAAAAATCACAATATCATTGAGAATTATTTCTATTACCCTATATGGTAGTTCCTTAAATAAATTGGAACATGTTTGTGAGAATATAATTGTATGTAATAATTGTGATTGTGTTTGATAATGTAAGATAAGGTGAGCTATTGATCACCTAACAGACTTGAATAAGGTGAGAGATTGATCACCTAACAGACCTGAATATATCAATTAGTAAATCCATAGATAAATATTTATAAGGATGAAGATTAGGGAGTGTAAACCTATTGAGCACTAATAGATTTCGGGCTTAATATAGTTGTAAGAATGTGAACTCGCATAATTTTCCAAACTGACATAAAACGCTGGTGTTTATATATATAAATATATTGAATGTATTGAATAATACCTTTTGATTGAATTAGTAATGTAATATTTATGCTTATGATATTTTCATATACAGTTGTTTATGTACTGAGTTTGATAAACTCACATTCTCTTTAATTATCTTTTTCAGATATAGAGGTTGAGGAAGAAAACAATCCGTTTGAAGTTTAGAGGCCCCTTTGGAATTACATTCTAATTTTGTTGGGTGGGCTTATAAAGTTATTTTTGTAAACACATAGAGAATGCTCTATAATTTTTATAGATCACCTAGGTTTGTATGATATAACACACTATTTTATGAGTTGCTTACCTTTTTTTTTTCTTTTATGTTATGATTGGTTAGATTACAACTCCGTTGTTGTAGAATTTAGAATAAAAGTACAATGTTGAACTTTTCCTGTTTATAAATGTATAAACCTATGTTTGGAAAATTTATGAATTCCTTACTTGTAAATAATAGAATTGTATAGGGAATTTAGGGATACCATGAAAGTATACCCTAGGCTTGTGCCATATCTAGTTTGGGATGTGACAATAATTATCTTAATCAATATTTTATAATAATATTAATACTACAGCATCTTGAGATTAATAGGATTGCCCATAGCTAATAATCTGAATTAGCAAAGGAATATGTGTGTTGAGATTAACAAATTACATGAACCGGAGGAGACCGTGGAGGCAACGTTATAGGATGGATTGATTACACCGAAGTGAAAAAAATATTGGTTTTTTCCATAAAAGAGATGAGAATGGTATTTAGCATACTCAATATGATCAAATGATGCATATCTTATAATCCTATCTTTTGACTTTGATCGAGGGGGCAACGTTGACATCTATAGATGATGTGTGTGGTTCTCTCAAGAGGAAATCGTGACTGCAACATATTAGCAGCTTAGAGATGCTCTTTTCTAATGAAGATGTTGTGGACTCTCTACAAGGTATGAGCCTTATTAAAAAACCCCAGCTTGATGGTATTGTCACACCTTGAAACCATGAAGTGTGACAAGCATGGAAGGAGAATAGACATTCACCTCCGTAAGCTGTACTCTGAACTTAAATAACTAACAAGTATTTACAGTATCTTCTTTTCCCACAACAAAAGCAATAAGAGAGAGAGAGTAAGAAATCCGAATCCTCTCTAGCGTGCAGGAGAGTCTTGTGTCTTTTTAACTATAATTTTAAGACTTTTAGCCACAGTTATAATCATGTTTAAAAGTCTTAACCGTGACTAAAAGTATTATAAAAAATCACAATTATAAATATTAGATTTGTGGATAAAAAACACAAAATCCGTTCTTGAAAGTAAGTACAGTTACAGAGTATTAGATTACAAAAATACAATAACTATACATATAGACCATCACCTCTAAATCAGGAGGACCAAGGACCCTGACTGTACTTCATAAAGCGACATCTATGTTACCCATGTAGATTTGTACTCATTAGACTCGGACCATTCTAGAAACTCACAAAAATCTGACTTCGCACTTGATCCTATCTCATGTGAGAAAAGGAAGTGAGTTTCCCAAGAGTAAATAACTAGCCTATGCTGCAGTAGGACAAACATGAGAAGGGAAAAGAAATTGAAGTGATAAAAATAAATGGTTTAAAGAAAATATAATATCTAGAGAAATCTTAAAGGTTAAGTGAAAGCTAAAATATAAAGGCGCAAAAAGGGTTAAATAATAATGAAAAATTGAATAAAATAGTTAAGAAAGTCAAGAAAACAATGGAAGTTCAAATACGAGCCTATAAATAACATATTTTGAAAGAAATACGCATATATAAAAACTTAATAAAAGAGTTAAAGTGAAAATCAATCTAAGGGTGATTCTTCACCGTGTAACATCCCAACTAAAATCTACAATTTAGAATTTAAAACCATAAAGGAAACCACAGGGGACTAGGAGACCAAGTGACAAATAAAGGAAATCTTCATAAAAACACTAAAGGGTAGGAAACGGTCGACTGCTGTAAGGACGTATATTGACAACCTTAAAACTTGGATAGTTAAAACATGAGTCGACTGCACTAAGATCGACAATCGACTAATTAAAGTTAGATCAATGTTAGCGGCAAGCTAATGAATTTTTAAAAATGAAGCAATCACTTGGTAATTGTTAGGATTGCAGCGAAATGATTAGAGGTTAGTATCTGGGCATGTATAAGAAGATTTTTTAAATTAAATAATAGATTTAATGGTTCATTTTTATGGAGACATAATGACCAATCTATAAAATAGAGCAACGAAACTAAACAGGTGGGAAAATTCGTTGGAAGCCACGGGAACTGGATAAAAATTCGTTATAATCCAACTAAAATCAGTTGAAATTTACCTAAATAGGAAGGAATGCTAGCCTATAAATAGAGAAAGGTGAATAAAGGCAAATAAATTAGTAAAAACTTAACGAAAAACAGAGTAGTGCAGTCCTGGGAGTCTTAGTTTGGCATAACAACAGGGAAACTTAGAGCTATAGTCTGGAATCAGGACAACCATTGAAGTAGTTTAGCAATTCATAAGAGCATGTTTTGATACTGATGGTTCTTGCAATTGATATATTTTTTTTATACTGAACTTGCTTTACACTGATGTTTTATACTGATGCTTATGAAAACCGTCCATGAATGTTTCTATGAAAGTTAAATGTGAAGAAAAATGTTTTATATGCACAACCACAACGGTCCATCTTTCTTTTTCACTAAAAGTATCAGAGTGTTCCACGGTGAGTTACTAGGCCTAATAAAGCCCTTATTTAACAAATCCTGTAGTTAGCTCTTTAACTCTTCCAACTCTTTAGGGGCCATTAATTCTTGCAACTCTTTAGGAGCCATTTGATAGGGAGGGATAGATATAGGTTGAGTGCTCAAAATTACTTCGATGCCAAATTCTATTTCTCTATTCGGTGGCAAACTTGACAATTCCTTAGGAACTCCCTTATGTAGGAACTTGATCCAAGTTGGTACTCTCCCATCCACATCTTTCACCAAAGCGAGATATCCCTGGTAATCTTCTAGCACCCAAAACTGAGATCATATTATTGGTTACCTCACTATATTCCCTTTGAATAATACAAGAAGGTTCCCCAAGAAAGCCTATCTTCACTGTCTTCGTAAAAGACACTTTATACCCTTTTTTGAGTTGATGAGTATACACAAAACACACTATAAATACCTTGGATCTAACTTCAATATGTTTTGACTATGCTTATGAACAAAAGACATAAATATGAAGACTTCAGGGATAAGATTGTGTGTAGTCTTTATGTTTGGATAAAAAGTTGAGAGAATGCCCACGGGACTTTTTGAAATCCAAAGTTCTTGGTGGCAAATGATTTATTAAATGGGTGGCCGTAAGGACTACTTCCCACCCTCTCCCACAAAAATTTTTGTACAGATCCTTTTTTTTTTTTTTAAATAACAGGTCTTCAATCTGATCTAGAAGGTAACCATTTTTCCTATTCGCTATCCCATTTAGTTGCTGAGAGTTTGGTTAAAATAATTCATGACATTATCAGACCTAAATCTTTTGAGTGTGCCTTAGTTGACTTTCCCAATTTTTGGTCAACCCAATGGTTTGGTGACCTAGGGTTAACATGCTTTTTTTTTGTAACAGTATATGTCATGTCTCTAACGTTTATCTTGATTTTTATTTATGCCCATAATATATTTTTTTGATAATATATATCTCACATGGTTCAATTCTTTTTTTTTAATCAAAAATGCTTTTTTTTTAACACGGTGAAAAAACTAATGGAATTCCACATCACTTACTGATTAGGCTAACCACATGGCAATATACTCTACCACATGGAGGAATTCCATGTCCTTTTTTTAAAAAAATCAAATATGCCTTTTTTTAACACAATAAAAAGGCTAATAGAATTCCACGTCACTTACTGATTGGGCTAACCACGTGGCAATGTACTCTACCACATGGAAGAATTTCAAATCATCTGACGTGTCCAATAGAATTGCGACATGTAGTACATGAGTTTGTTTTGAGGAAAAATAAAAAAAGTGCTATGAGGAGGATTTGAACCTGAGGCCTTTTAGAAGCCGAAGGCTCCTTATACTACTAAGCCATTGATTACATTTATAATTTATATACATATTAAATATTATAAAATTTTTATTAAGTTTAAATAATAATTAAATTTATATTATAAAATTTGTTTATTAAATTTTTACATAATTTAAAATGAGTTATGTAAAATAATAACATATTCTTTTATTATAAGATTTGTTATTATTTTATAATATATAATAATTGATGTATATTGTTTGGAATTTTGAATACAATAACAGAAGTTCATATATATATATATATATATATTAAATTTCTTATATAATTTATAAATGTAATTAGTAGCTTAGTGATAGAAGGTTCTTTTGGCTTTAAGGGGTTTCAAATTCAAATTCTCCCCATGGCACTTCACTTTCTTGATTTTTCCTCAAAATAAATCCATGTGTTACGTGTTACAATTTCATTAGTTATGTCATGTGACTTGGAATTCCTCGGTAGAGTTTATTTGGCTCGTGAGTAGCCCAGTCAGCAAGTAACATAAAATTTCATTAGTTTTTTGATGATGTTAAAAAAATTCATATTTAAAAAAAATTGAAAAATATTAAACATATTTGACAAAAAAAGTTAGGGGTATAAATAAAAATTGAAGTAAGCATTAGAGACATGACATATACTTTTGTCTTTTTTTTCTCTTCTTTTAGTTTCTTATTTTATAAATGATGATGTTGGTATTAAAGAAAATTATGAAAATCATATCAATAAAAATAAAATTTGTAACTTCAATGAGAATATAGGATTGTTTGATAGTTTCAGTATTCTACATGCACAAGAGCTTAGAATTCTTAAGTTCTTTGTTCATTTTTGTTTAAATTACTTATAAATATATTTGTGTAATAGCATACGAAATTTCAAATAACAACAACAACAACAACAATAACGACAACAACAACAACAACGACAACAACGACAACAACAACAACAATAACAACGACAATGACAACTACACAACAACGACAACAACAACAACAACAACAACAATAACAACAACAACGACAACAACGACAACGACAACGACAACAACACAACAACGACGACAACAGATTAACTCTTTAGAAATTTCATTTATCAGAAAATTTCTCTCAATAACCTATTTAAGAAAACTTGTAAACATGGGTTTAAAATTAAAATTTTATTATTTAAATATATATACATTATATGTATATGTATATATATATTTATTTATTGATTTATATCTGCAGTTCCATCGACCAATAATCTAATGACCTGTTCATTCCCTGGTCAGTGACAGGGCTGGTCCACAGACTACGTTCATGAGGACCAAAGGCAAAGAGAATCCAAAGGCAAAGAGAATCCACCACACACATGGAAATAATAGTCCGTAAATGCGGACTTGATTATCGATTTCCTTTACGAGTCCCTCTCTCTTGTCTCAACTCTCAACGCTCTACATTTAAAGGTTTCAGTTTGGTGTAACGTTTATCACATAACGAGACTGAGTCTTCTCTCCCTCAATTTCACTTGCTCCTGCCTGGGCCAGCATCCTCTTCAACTCAGTAATGGCGAACTTCTCCAATCAGATCAGGCTCTCTTCCTCTCTACTCAAACGGTTTAAACGTCATGCAAACAGTTCTGGTCCCTCGCTCTTGCTCACCAGATCTTTCACCACAAACGAAGCCGACCGTCCTGCTATCATCCACAAGCGCAGCATTGACATTCTCCACGATCCTTGGTTCAATAAAGTAAGTCCTTTGTGCTTGAATTGTTCGGTTTATTGTATTTATCTATGATTTGAAGGTGAATTGAATTGTCCGCTGGGTTGCTGCTGTGTGCAGTTTTATTAATTTAGATTGTCGGGTTAATATTTTGAGACTCTATCTTAATTCCATGCTCGCTGTTTCCAACTTTTTAATTCTATTGCTATAGTGGATTTAGTTTTATCGTGATTTTAACAGTTTCAATTGTTTTTGCGCGCTGGGAAATTGCTGTCTGACTAAATTCATGTTTCTATATGCTGCTTGACAATTTATCTTGCGAGTGCAAAACGTAATTTCTATGTGGTATCAAAATTAAGTTTAGGGCAATGTGCATTATCTTCTATTTTCTTGATTAACGGGTCACTTATTTTGGAGAAGCAACTGAATACACACAACATTGCACATCTACAACATGGGAATGCTACCCAGATTGACAGAATCTTGCCTATCAAAGAAAGCAAACTTGAATACAAGTAAGAAAGGGACCAATAGAAGAAGGAAATTAGTATATCTTATTCAAGAAAGAGATAGAACTCCAACTAAGACTATTTCCAAATTCTCCATGACTCTCCTACAGACTATTCCCTCTATTTACATTTTGTAGACCCCCCACGTTAATATCCCAAGGTAAACCTATACTCTTAGCAGCTTAACAACTTTCATGTACATGTATAACAACCAAGGCTATTAATTTGATACTTATTCTTAGCATGTTATTGGTAGCTTCCTTCCCATTCTTTAATTCTTTTTGGGCTGGACATTTAACTGGGACTTGTGATGTATCAATATCCAACCTTAAAGAGTTAGAGGTGGATAGAGGTAGAATTGTTAGGGGCAATGAGGTGATTTTGGAGGAGGTGACTAGATTTTATAAGGAGCTTTATATGAAGGAAGTGCATGAGAGGCCGTTTATTGAGGGGTTGGATTGTTCGTCAATAGACAGTTCCAAGGGGAGTTGGTTAGAAAGATCCTTTGAGGAGGAAGAAGTGAGGCATGCCGTTTGGAAGATACGGCTTTTTTCCAAGCTTGTTGGTCGATTGTGAAAGAGAATTCGATGAAGGTGTTTGAAGAATTTTACCACAATGGCTGTATATGCACTAGTATGAATTCTACCTTTATTGTCCTCGCTCCTATAAAAGATAGGTCGATTAAGGTGAGGGATTTTAGGCCTATTAGTTTGGTTACTAGCGTTTGTAAGATCATTGCTAAAGTACTCTTAGTGAGATTGAGTGAGGCGCTTGGGGCCACAATCTTTGAGAACCAAAGTGCTTTTATTGCTCAGTGACAAATTCTTGATGCTAGTTTGGTGGCTAATGTGTTAGTTGAGGATCTCAAACATAGAAAGATTAAGGGTTTAGTGTTCAAGTTGGATTTTGAAAAGGCTTATGATAAGGTTAATTGGAGTTTTCTAAATAAGGTTTTTTGTCAAAAGGGGTTTGGTGAGAGGTGAAGGCGTTGGGTTAGGGGTTGTCTTTCCTTGGTGGTCTTTTCGGTGATTGTTAATAGCCAACCTAAAGATTGGTTTAAGGGGCACTTGTGGTTGATGTTTTAAGTTGTATGTTGAGTACGGGTTCTGATAGAGGGGTAATCTATGGTTTGATGGTAGGTGTTGATAGGTGTCATGTGTCCCATTTGCAGTTTGCAAATGATACAATTCTTTTCTTGCTTGATAATAGGGAGAATTAATTTCAAGTGCTGACAATATTGCAGGTTTTTGAGTTGGTGTTTGGCCTTCTTATTAACTTAGATAAGAGTGATTTAGTTGGTATTAACAGTCAAGAGGGTTTCTTGTGTGAGTTAGTTGAGTTAACAGGCTGTGTGGTTTTGAGTTGGCCTCTTACCTACCTTAGTGTTACTTTAGGTGGTAATCCTCCTGAAGTCATTTTGGGACCATGTAGTTCAAAGAATTTCTAGGAAGCTTGATAGTTGGAAAGAGGTTTTTTTTTTTTTTTGGGGGGGGGGGGGAGAATTAGGCTAGTTCATGCATCTTTATCTACTATGGCCTTTATATTTTTTTGTCTTTGTTCAAGATTCCTGTTGGGTGGCTAATAGGAATAAGAAGATTATGAGGGATTTTTTGTAGTATGATGGAGAGGAGAGTAAAAGGGACCATTTGGTTAGTTGGGAGGTGTGTTGCAGATCTAAGGAAGATGGGGGTTTGAGTCTTGGTAATTTGGTGTCTAAAAGCATTTCACTTTTGGCTAAGTCGTTATGGTGTTTCCCTTTGGAGCCTTATTCCTTTTGGCATAAGGTGATTAAAGCCAAGTTTGACTTACAATGGTTGGAATGCAAATCCTGCCCAGGAGGAAGGGGGAGGTGTTACTCATGCAAGTCTTTGGAAGGCGATTTCTCAGGTATATCATTCTTTATCTCCAATGTTGTCTTTATGTGTTGGAGACGACACTCGTTTTCACTTTTGGGAGGATTGTTGGATTGGTCATTCCCCTTTTATAGAAAGGTTCCCTTGTCTCTGTTCCTTGTCTTCTTTGCATGATGTCCCTATTGTTGATTTTCTATGTTTTCAAGGGGAGCAATTTTCTTGAAACTTTCATTTTTCTAGAAATATAAATGATAGACTTTTGGCCGAACTAACGGCTTCTTTCCGCATCTCCTTTGTCCTTGATAAGAGGCTGTGGAACTTGCATTTCTCGGGCTTATAGTCTTGTGCTTCTTTTTATAATTTTTGAATTCGTGGCCCACATGTTAGTCTTTTAAAAAATCATTTTGGAAAGCGAAGGTACCTTTAAAGGTGAGGGCCTTTATTTGGACAACAATACTCAATAGAATTAATACAAATGATCTGTGTCATATTAGGCGGCTTTCTAAGGCTTTATCTCTTGATATTTTTGTTATATGTTTGAAGAACTCCAAGACAAATAGTCATTTGTTCTTACATTGTGAGGTGGCTTAGGACATGTTGAATAGATTATTTGGTGTTTTTGAGGGGAGTTGGATTTGACCGATTGAACTTGGTGCTTTCTTTGCCACCAACTTTATGGGTTTTGGAATGAGAAAGACAAACAAGTCTTTGTGGAAGGAGACTATGTTTGCTACCGTGTCGTGTCTTCAAATGGAAAGAAATGCTAGAGTTTTTAAGCATCGGCTCCTGCTTCGTCATTTGTTGTGGGATAGAATTTGCTACGTGACTAGTCTTTGGATTTCGGCTAATGGGCTTTTCAAGGGGTGCCCTTTGAAGTTTTTTACAGGGATTGGAGGGCTTGGACGTACTAGCCCTGTTTTTAGGCTTTTTGGGTTGGTTTTTGTTTGTCATTTGGTTTTTCTAAGACGATATCTAGTCCTCCTTGTGGCCTTTTTGTTTTCTCTTTCCTTTGTATTCTTCCCTCTTTCTTAATAATATATTTTTTTGATTAAAAAATAGCCAATTTTCTATTAGAATCTTTCTTAACAAAGAATGTATGGTCAGTTTGACATTGAGTGTATCCTTGTCATTTTACAACTGCTGTAAACTTTTCAAATTAGGCTCTAGGTTACTGTTTAAGTCCATAAGGATTTATACAGTCTACATACCTTCATAGAATCAAATTATTGGTTCAAGGCCAGGTGGTACCTTCATGTCCACTTCCTCCTCAAGATCTCCATTTAGAAAGACATTTTTCACATCTAATTGATGGAGTGGCAAATCTAAATTTGCATCAAGAGATAGAAGAACTTTCATTGTATTAAACTTTGCAACCGGGGCAAAAGTCTCTTGGTAGTCAATACTCGTGGGTTTGGGTGAACCCGTTGGCTACAAGCCTTGCTGTGTGATTGTTAATACTACTATCTGCATTATATTTAACTGTAAATATCCACCTGCAGCCAACCAAGAGATCATTTTCCCATGTTTTATTTTATTTTATTTTCAAGAGCTTTGACTCTTATTGGACAGCAGCCAACCATTCCGGTTTCTTCATTGCCTCATAGATATTTGCTGGAATTTTCTTGCTAGAAACATTGTGCATAAACGCTTGTAACTTGGGAGACAATTTATGATATGGTATGAAGTGACTAATTGGGTTGCTAGATCTTACCCCTTTTCTCAACGCTATTTGTAAATCCAATTCTTCTTGATCCTCTAAACTTGGGGTAGGAGCATCGGATTGACATTGCTCAAGGTGTGTGTTTTCTTGATTCTCAATCACATTCCTTTTCTTCTTGGTGTAGACAATTACTTCTTTTTCTTGTATGGCACTTGGGCAAGTTTCAAGTTCAGGTTCTTTAGGGCTTTATTTTTTTTTGGTGCTATTCTTGCTGCCATGTGGCTTGGAGGTCACAGGTTCGAGCCGTGGAATCAGCCTCTTGCAAAAATTGCAAGGTACGCTGCCTACATTAGATCCACAAAGTGGATCCGGCCCCTCCCTGGACCCCGCGTATAGCGGGAGCTTTGTAGCACCAGGTTTGCCCTTTTTTTTTATTCTTGCTGTTAATAGTTATGTTGTTGCTATTACTATCTGTGGCCTGTTCAACAGAGTTAGGGACATAAAATTGGCGGTCAAGGTCATTCCTATATTGCCATTCTTGCTAAGTGTCTAAGTTCTCCCCTTGAATGGATGTTTTGGAATAAAAAACTTGGTTTTCAAAGAAGGTAACATCCATGGTAATAAAATTTTTTTGGTTAAATTATAATTTTAGTCCCTATAGTCTTACCAAATTTGTAAATTAGTCCCTATACTTTATTTTCATGTAAAATAGTCTCTATAGTTTCCTCATCTATATAAGCTAGTCCTTACCTTAGTATGGTTAACTTTGCTGTTGAAATGATCCTACATGACAGTTGATGTGTACATTTGTGAACATGTTAGCATGTCCAATCATTAATTTTTGCACAACTCAGGTGCCATGGGGAAACTATAGGAACTATTTTGCATGAAAATAAATATAGGGACCAATTTATAATTTTGGTTTGGTGAAACTATAGGGATCAAAATTATACAACAACAACAACATAGCCTTATCCCACTAAGTGGGGTCGGCATAGGGATCAAAATTATAATTTAACTAAAAATTTTTTAGGAAAGGAGTGTAGCATTCATATCCCTTTTTCGACTAGTAATACTCGGCAAATATGCAATTAATTGCTCTGGGGACAAGTTTTCCCCCATTGTCATTGGGAACAAAAACAGTACACCCAAAGATTTTGAAAGGCAGCGTTGATAGGTACTAATTCGTGGGATAGGCTTCAAGAAGTTTTTTGTAAGGAGAGATGAAATTTAAAACTTTTGAGGGCATTCTATTTATTAGATAAGTTGCTGTCAAGATAGCCTATCCCCAATAGCATTTGGGAGTATTTAGAGGCAAGAAGAAGAGACCTAGCAACGTCTAATAAATACCTATTTTTTCTCTCAATAACCCCATTTTATTGGGGTGTATTACACAAGCGCTTTGGTGAATAATTTCATGAAGAGTGAGGTAGGAGTCAAGATTAGAGTTAAAAATCTCCCTACCATTATCAGTTCGAAATATTTGAATTTGAGTTTGAAACTAATTTTGAATTAGTTTATGAAAATTTTGAAAAATTCAGGGTACTTTAGATTTCTCTTTAAGGAGATAAACCCAAGTAAGATGAGTATGATCATTAATAAACGTAACAAACCATTTAGCACTATTGATGTTGTTAATGTTAGATGGGCCCCAACCATCACTATGAATAAGAGAGAAAGGCTTTGAAGGTTAATGAGTATGAGATGGATAAACAAATTTGATGTGGTTGGATATTTGACAAATTTCACATAGAATAGAAGGATTTTTATTAATGAAATGGGGATACAATTTTTTCATGTAATGGAAGTTTGGATGGCCAAGCCTATAGTGTGTGTGACAGTGTGTCTTCTTTGCTTTGCTAGTTGTAGGTGACAGTTTGTGACAATTGTTTTCAACTCACTCTAGCAACACAACCTCTATTTTTCATGGATATCATAATATATTGGATTGGTCTTTCCATTCTCTCATTTCATTGTTTGATATTTTCTGCATAACTTCCTTCATAGTTGCAAGGGAGAATAAAAAAGCTCTGATTGATAGGATCTTGCTTAGTGTCACCTAATCTGTGATACGGGTACGTGGAGCATCACTTCGTATAAATTGCAATACAATGGGGTATCTTCAAAGGGCAGAAGGCTCTTTTGAGTTAAAGCTAATTTTTTTTTTTTTAAAGGTTTCGGGTGGACTTGTCCTTTGATATGTAACTCTGTATTTTCCTTTCTCCTCATCAAAATATTCTTTCTTTATCCCCAAAAAAAAAATAGTTGGTATGCTTTAGATTGTTTTTATCCAAAGGCTTCTCTTTATTGTTTCTATCTTGTTACATCTTATCGATTTCTTTGTACATTTTCCCTTTTGATTATTGGAATACAAAGACAGGCACTTGGGCGTGGATCAAAGAGAAGCCCTCACTCATATATAGGACCACTTATTGTAACTATACGAAGGACCAACTCGTGTTTCACGAGAATGACCAAAAAAACTAAGGATAGCTGGACAAAAGCAACCAATGATCCCCATCCTTATCTCCTATTTCTAAATACATTCCAACTTGCCTCTTGTGATCTCCTCCCTATTTTACCCAACCTATTTTTTTTTTTTTTGGTGCTAATTGCCTGCTGCTTGAATTGCAGAATGCAAATCAGGCACAAGTAGAGAAATACATAGTAGAAGCTGTAAAATATTGTAGTACAGAGAACAATTTTGTTCTGTTTGTTTTAGCATTCTAGTATGTGAATGTGTCACATTTAGGAATGGAGATTGGAAGGCAGACAATTGAATTAGGTAACGTGCTTGCCTGTAGAAACCAAACTCAAATACAAGAAAGGAGCCAATACAAGAAGGAAAATAATGTCTCATTCAAGAAAGAGATAAAAACTCGAGCAACTAAAACTGCTGTCAAATTCCTAGGTAACTCTCCAACAGCCCCTTCCCTCTATTTATATTCTTTAAACCTCCGCACTTTACCATCCCAAGCTGTAACAACTTACACTTTGACAGCTTAACAACTTCCATGGGCACATATAACAACCAAACCTATTAAAATATATCTTATTGTTCACATGGTAGCTTCCTTCCCAAGTCTTCTTGGGTAGGACCTTGAATTGGGCCTTCTTGTGTATGACAGATCTCACACTATGTTCTCCTAAAGCTAAAGACTTCCTTAGACTGAAATTCCTTTTTTATATCATTTTCATTATGCAAGTACGTCCCCTTTAATTCCTCTTTTGTGACAAAGACTTTTATATTCCTCCACAGGCAGTAAATTTGGTTCAGTTTTGATGATCTTTCTATGACTTCTCGAAGAATTTTTCATCCACTAAAATTCCTTGACCTGATTTCCAAACTTCTATTCTCTTTAACTTTCATAAGGTAGTCCAAATTCTTCTGTAGAAGCTGTAATCTGTACATAACTGATCCCTGTCTTCAGCTTTTTAATTTAGCATCTGGTTAGAAAATGCGCATGAGCGTCAAATTCTTGATGCTAGCTTGATTGCTCATGAATTAGTTGAGGATGTCAAGCGTAGAAAGCGAAAGGGCCTTGTGTTTAAAGTGGACTTTGAGAGGGCTTATGATTTGCTTAATTGGGATTTTTTGGATTGGGTTTTTTGTCGTAAGGGTTTTGTTGTTAGATGGAGGCATTGGATGAGAGGTTGTCTCTCTTCAGTGGCCTTTTCGGTTATTATTAATGGGCATTCTAAAGCTTGGTGTAAGGGGCAATGTGGAGTTAGACAAGGTGACCTTTTGTCCTCCTTCCTTTTTACTTTGGCGGTTGATGTCTTAAGTTGTATGTTGAGAAGGGATTTTTATAGAGGGGTTCTTAGAGGTTTGTCGGTTGGGGGTAATGGTTGCGATGTGTCTCATTTGCAATTTGCAGATGACACTATTCTTTTCATGCCTAATGATAGGGAAATCTTTCTCAGTGTGCTCTTGTTGCTTCAGATTTTGGAGTTGGTGTCGGGGCTCCATGTTAACTTAGGTAAGAGTGGTCTAGCTGGTATTAATATTCAAGTTGAATCTCTTGGTGAGTTAGTTGAGATTGCAGGTTGTGCGGTTCTAAATTGGCCTCTAACTTTTCTAGGTGTTCCTTTAGGTGGTAACCTACATGCAAAGTCTTTTTGGGGCCTTATGATTCAAAGAATTTCTTGTAAGCTAGATAGTTGGAAATGTTCCTATTTTTCTCTAGGGGGAGAATTACCTTAGTTCAAGCATCTTTATCTATTATGCCTCTGTATTTTCTGTCCCTATTCAAGATTCCAATTGAGGTGGCTCGTAGGATTGAGAAAATTACGAGGGATTTTTTATGGTTTGATGAAGGGGAGAGAGAGGGATCATTTGGTTAGCTGGGAGGTATGTTGTAGATCTAAGGAAGATGAGGGTTTGGGTCTTGGTAACTTGGTGTCTAAAAACATCTCTCTATTGGTTAAGTGGTTATGGAGGTTCCTTCTTGAGCCTAACTTTCTATGGCATAAGGTGATTAAGGCCAAGTTTGGGTGTCATCAAAATGGTTGGGATGTTGGTTCCGGGAGTGTTGTTACGCATGCAAGTCCTTGGAAGGCGATTTCTCAGGTATACCATTCTTTCTCTCCTTTGTTGTCTTTGCATGTTGGTGATGGCTCTCGTTTTCGCTTTTGGGAGGATTGTTGGATTTGTCATATCCCTTTTAAAGAAAGGTTCCCTCGCCTTTTTTCTTTGTCCTCTTTACATAATGTCCCCATTGTTGATTTCTTTTGTTTGCAAAAGGATCAATTGTTGGAACTTCCACTTTTCCAAAAATGTAAGTGATAGACTTGTGGATGACCTTTCTTCGTTGCTAGACTTTTTGGCTCTATTCCGCATTTTCTCTTTTCCTGATAAGAGATTGTGCAAGTTGGATTCCTTAGGATTATACATTTGTGCTTCTTTTCTCACTTTTTTGAGCCGAAATCCACTTGTTGTTTTGTATTTTAAAAGATCATTTTGCAAAGTTAAGGTAGCTTTAAAGGTTAAGGCCTTTTTGTGTACTGCAGTTCTCAATAGAATCAATATTAATGATTTGCGTCAAGTCAGGTGGCCTTTTAAGGCTTTATCTCCTGATATTTGTGTGATGTGTATGAGGAACTCTGAGACTAAAAACTATCTGTTCTTACATTGCGAGGTGGCTTGGTATATTTGGAACATGTTATTTGGTCTTTTTGGTGAGTATTAGGTTTTGCCTTGATGACCTTAGTACTCTTCTTGTGATCTGCATATAGCATTTATTGACTTGGAAAAAGCTTATGATCGAGTACCAAGAGAGGTGCTGTGGAAAGACTTGGAACAGAAAGGTGTACGGGTTGCGTATATTAAAGCTATAAAAGATATGTAGGAGGGGGCTACGACTAGTGTGAGAACGTCTGGAGGGGAGACTAGAGACTTTCTTATTAAAATTGGCCTACATTAGGGATCATCCTTAAGCCCTTATTTGTTTGACCTGGTTTTAGATGTTCTGACGAAACACATCCAAGAAGAAATCCCTAAGTGCATGCTTTTTGCAGATGACGTTGTTCTTATAGCAGAGACAAGGGAAGAGATTAATTTTAAACTTGAGTTATGGAGAGCTATTTTGGAATCGAAGGGTTTTCGTCTGAGCAGGAGTAAGACCGAATATATGCATTGTAAGTTTAACAAGCGACAAGCTAGGAACGAGATGGAGGTTAAACTTGGTGATCAGGTCGTATCACAAGTGTCAAAGTTTAGATATTTGGGATCAATTATAAAGATGACGGCGAAATTATTAGAGATGTGGAACATAGGATACAAGCTGGGTGGTTGAAGTGGAGAATGGCATCAGGGGTTGTTTGTGATCGGAAAGTACCTGATAAACTCAAAGGAAAGTTTTATCGTACTGCTATAAGACCAGCGATTTTATATGGGAGTGAATGTTGGGCAATGAAAGGACAACAAGAGCATAAAATTGGAATGGCGGAGATGAGGATGTTGCGTTGGATGTGTGGTCATACAAGAAGAGATAGGATCCGTAATGATCATATACGAGGTAGAGTTGGGGTGGCACCTATTGAGGAAAAAATGGTTGAAAACCGTTGGAAGCGCCAGTTAGGAGAGTTGAGCAGATGGTTTGGAGCCATGTGAAAAAAGGTCGAGAAAGACCAAAAAGGACACTTAAAGAAATTATTGAACGGGACCTTTTAGTAAATGAGATATCTAAAGAGTTGGTCATTGATAGAGCTCAATGGCGTCGTGCGATCCATGTAGCCGACCCCACTTAGTGGGATAAGGCTATGTTGTTGTTGTTGGTTATAGGAAGGAGAACAAAATTTTGTGGAAAGCAGCTATGTTTGCGATTGTGTGGTGTATTTGGATGGAAAGAAATGCCAGACTTTTTAATAAGCGGTCTTTGCCTTCCACTTGCTATGGGAACGTATTCGCTTTGTTGCTTCCCTTTGGGTTTTGGCTAACGGGATGTTTAAAGGGGTGCCTTTCTCTGATGTTTATAGGGATTGGGAAGCTTTGTTGTACTAGCCTTGTTTTTGGGGCTTTGAGGGGAGATTTTTTGTTTCGGTTATGTTTTCTTTGGAGGACCTCTTGTCCTCCTTTTCTCTTTTTTTTGTTTATGTTTTTGTCCTTTGTATCTCTCTCTTCCCAGTAATAATACTTCTTTTTCCATCAAAAAAAAAATTGTCCCAAAATCTTTTTTTTTTTTTTCTGTTATGATATTTGTGCCTAGTTTGTCTTTTGCTTGCGTTTTGAACCAAATTAATCTCCGCTGCTTCACATAGGTGCTTAATTCTTATATGGTGTTAACAGCAATCACAAAAAAGCTAACCTTATGTAGATTATGACCACTTGATCTGGCCATTTTCTTTATAATTCACCTGATCCTCTGGACAATTCATTTGAGTTGAAGAAACTGTTCTGAGTTACTGCAAGTCTTTTGCTAAGTGGCTTTTCTATTTAATCATTGATGCCAGAGTTTAATGTAATTAATGGAATCTACTGTGCTTCTAATTCTGGGGATATTTGTGTTGAGTGAGAAAATTGAGAGCATGTTCTATATATCAACTTTCTTTTTGTTAATAAAATTTTGCCGTTTGGTTAAAAATTTGTGAAGTTTACATTCATTGGTATATCTCTTACTACTCCACTGGGAGCTACCTTTCCTTTTTATTACTGATTTTCAGTTTAAATGTGTAATACATTCACTTTGGTGTTTTAATATTAGGGAACAGCTTTTTCCATGACAGAACGAGATCGTCTGGATCTACGAGGGTTGCTTCCTCCAAATGTTATGTCTACTGAACTACAGATTGAGCGTTTCAGTATGTAATTATACCTTTTTTTCTCTTTATAAAATTGTATCATTATTATTATTTTTATGGGGGTCTGTGGCAAAGCCAATGATGGAGTCAATTTTGCCTTTAAAATATTCCCTTAAACTAAGCCTTAATCCTAGGAGAGATAATAGATATACAAATATAATCACTAATCATGATTATTTCGTATTCTATCATAATGTAATAAATATAGAAGATTATTTCCTTATTCCAACAAGAATGAATACAGGTGATGTCTTGAAGGTAATAATGATGCTTTGCCTCTGAAATCTGTTAAACAGTTTTGACGCCTCTATTTTTTTTTTTTTTGGTAGCTATCTACACTTTCTTGAGAGGAGTGTGGTTTGTCTCAAGAGTTTGGTAAGGAAAGGAAACAAAACTTTTTGAGAGCTTATGGTCTGGTGTATTTGGATGGATCTATATGCTGGGGAAGGATTTTAGACCTTCCATGGGCCATACCTGTTAGATAGTTTCATTTGAAACTACCTAGGGTATCTTGGCAGTGTTTCTATATCTGTTATCGGAGCAACTGGAAAGCTTTCTTGTTTGGAGTTTTCTGATCTTTTCTATTTTTTACCCTTTATTTGTTAGTTTGCTTATCTTCCGGTGTATAACTCTATTGGCAAATTTCTTTTCTTACTATATAGAAAAAAGGCATTGATAGCTGGACATTAGTGTCTTTCTTTTGTTTCCTCAACTCCTAGAAAGCATTTCTTTGTATATCTTCGATATACATGTCTTCTCCCTTATGGTAAGTTCTTTGTAAGGCTTTAGTTGTCTATCAATAGAGAATGAAAAAAAAAAAGAATTTTTTTTTTGTTAGAAAAGAAAGAATTTATTAAGAAAAGAGAGGGGATCACAAATGGAAAAGAAAAAAAATAAGAGAAAGGGGAGGACGAGATTCTCCTAGGAGACACAAAACTCAAACAAAATCAATTCATGAAACCCAACAAAGGGCTAATACAATGAAGCCCTTCAATCCCTATGGATATTTGTAAAGGGCACCCCTTGAAGACATCCATTTGTTGAAGGCCAAAGTGAAGCAACAAAACAAATCCTATTCCAAAGCATGTGAAAAGGGAGGAACCGTTTCTTAACAATAACAACAACAATAACAACAAAGCCTTATCTCAGCAGGTGAGGTCAGCTATATGGATCGCACGACGCCATTGAAATCTATCAATGACCAACTTTTTGAGTATCTCATTTACTTTAAAAACTCTAATATTGATTTCAACCCAAAGACACCAATAAGATGCAAAAATTGATGCTTTCCACAAAGCCTTATTGTCCTTTCTCCTTCTAAAGCCCCTGAGATTGGTGAATAAGAAAATTCCAAGGTTGACCAGACACATGGACTCTCCTCAAATAGCCCAAATAACCTGTTTGAGATAGCCTAGGTCACTTCCCAATGTAAGAATAGATGATTGTTTGTCTTTGAGTTTCTAAAATACATCACACAAACATTGGGGGATAAGGGCTTAGTAGGCCACTTAGTTTGAGATAGATCATTTGTATTAATTTTATTAAGGACCACTGTCCAAACAAAAGCCTTTACCTTTGAAGTTACCTTAACCTTTCAAAACGACTTTGTAAGAGGCACGGAAACTTGTGGGCTACGAATCAAAAACTTATAAAAAGCACACCAGTATGAGCTCAAAGAATCCAACTTTCATAGCCTCTTATTAGGTAAAAGAGGAGATTTGGAATAGAGCGAAAGTGTCTAGTATCAACATAAGATCATCACAAGTTTGTCATTTAGATTTCTAAGAAAGTGAAAGCTCTAGGAGTATTGGTCCTCCTGTGAGCATAAAAAATCAGCAATGGGGGCAATATGCAAAGATGACTTGGAATAAAGATGGGGGAACCATTCCATGAAAAAGGCATTTCCAATCCAAATATCTTCCCAAAAATGAAAATAGGACTCATCTCCAATGTGTAAAGGCAATATTGGAGTGAGAGTGATATACTTGAGAGATGAATTTTTAGGGATTTGCATTTGTAGCAACACCCCCAAGATTTTTTATCCCAACCATTTTGATGTATGCCAAATTGGCTTTCAATCATCTTATGCCACACGGAATTAGGCTCTGGAGGAAAATGCCACAACCACTTAGCCAAAAGAGAAGTGTATTAGACAGAACAATGATGTTGCAGCCTTGTGTTTTCAATTCTAAAAGGTGTTAGGCTACACCAAACCCTGCTAGACTCTAGAATGATGGGGAAATGATCAGACATATTTTAATTTAGTTTTATTATGGGAATCTGTTGATAATGAGATTTTTATATGTAACTTATATTTTAAGCTGAAACTTTGGTGCTTTAAAAGCTTACAAGTTGAAAGAGTAAAGAAATTTCCGTTGTGTTGTTTCTTTAAAGTATGTCTATTTAATATATTTGTGCATAATTTATGCAAAGTTGTTTGGCATCAAGCTACCACCCAAATGACAGGGTACTGAATGAATTCTGGCTATTTGGTCGATAGGTGATAAGAATATAAGGATTTTGATTCTGATTCCTTTATGAGCTGGGTGCTAATCTCCTGTTGGTGTTCTTGTTTTATACTTTACTGACTGGTATATTCATTTGTTGATAGTGTTTGATTTAAAGAGGCTTGAAGTGCAAGCAAGAGATGGACCTTCTGATCCAAATGCTCTTGCCAAGTGGCGGATACTCAACCGCTTGCATGACAGAAACGAGACTATGTACTATAAGGTCAGTTCACAACTTTTTAATTTTCTTCTTTGATGATCAACAATTCCTGAAAGAAAAGCTCCTTGCTGTTACGATTTATTTGGATGTAAGCCATCTCTGGTTGCCTACTGACATTATCACATAATGTCGCTGTAATTAGGTGAGGAGATAGGGAGAGTTGTTTGTTGGAAATTTTACTAATAGTAATAGTTATTGTAAAATGATCAGATGATGCAGAATTTAGGGATTGAAGGGGGAGACATATTTCAGCTCTTGTGCGCTCCTTTATTTCTCTATTGAAAATAATAGTTAGGAGATGAAACTCTTAGATTTAAGATAACTACTAGTGTCCTAAATTATAGAGATAAACTAAAACAATAAAAATAGATAAATAAGATAATTAGTAATTTAAACATAGAAGATTAACTAAACAGAACGTCACTAAATAACAATTCTCTCTAGCATTCCTCCTCAAGGTGGAGCATATGATTATAAATACATTTTTTTATAGGAAAAATAATTTATTAAAGAAAAGATGAGGGAAAAGTATGAAGAATGTTACAAAAACGAGGACTAGGAGTCCTCCCACTCGAAAGTCAAAACCTAAAATACCTTCCTCATATATAACTCAAGAGAGCCTTCCAGTCTCTGAAGATCTATGAGACACTCCCTTAAAATAACTTTCAGCAAAAGCCCACAACAAGGACATGAACATAATCCTTTCCCATCTGGGGCATAAAGCCCTTTAGCAAAATGCACTCACTTCAGCAATGTGCAGTATTTGCTTTTTTATGGTGCATTTAGTTAAAGTGGAATGCTAGAGTGTTCAATCACCAATTCCTTCCACTGCATCTTTTTCGGGAAAGGATTATTTTTATGTCCTCTTTGTGGATTTTGCAAATTTTTTTCTTTGGAGGGATGTCCTTTTGGATCTTCAAAGGGATTGGAAAGCTCTCCTGAGTTAGAGACTTTGTTGCTTGCTCTCTTTTATTTTAATTTTGTCTGAAGAGGACTCTTTGGCCTGTACTACTGCATTCCAATGACATATCCTTGGAGAGTCTAAGAATTGGCTAACAAAGCTAGTTGCCAAATAAAAAAAGCAACAAAAAAAAAAAGACAAAAAAAAGGGCCAAGTCACAATGAGTTAACTTAGTTTCTGTACCAACCCTCTGTACTTGGTTTTGATAACAAGTCACCTTGATCTGCCATTAGTTTAGAATTTTGTACCATAGGAGTATCAATAGTGCCTATATACAAAAACAAAGGAGACACCCAGAACTGCGCAAACTACCGAGGGATTAAGCTTATGAGTTACACTCTAAAATTATAGGAAAGAGTGATTGAATGTAGGTTAAGAATGGAAACGAGTATTTCGAAAAATCAATTTGGATTCATGCTAGGGCGATTTACTATGGAAGCTATTTATCTTCTAAGAGGGTTGATGGAAAGGTATCGGAGCAAACAAAAAGACTTGCATATAGCGTTTATTGATTTAGAAAAAGCTTATGATCGAGTACCAAGAGAGGTGCTCTGAAAAGCCTTGGAATAGAAAGGTGTATGGGTTGTGTATATTAGAGCTATAAAAGATATATATGAGGGGGCTATAACTAGTGTGAGAACGTCTGGAGGGGAGACTAGAGACTTCCCTATTAAGATTGGCCTACATCACGGATCATCGTTGAGCCCTTATTGGTTTGGCTTGGTTTTAGATATTCTGACGAAACATATTTAAGAAGAAATCCCTAAATGTATGCTTTTTGCTGATGATGTTGTTCTCATAGCAGAGTCAAGGGAAGAGATTAATTTTAAACTTGAGTTATGGAGAGCTACTTTGGAATCGAAGGGTTTTCGTCTGAGCAGGAGTAAGACAGAGTATATGCATTGTAAGTTTAACAAGCGACAAGCTAGAAACAAGTTGGAGGTTAAAATTGGAGATAATGTTGTATCACAAGTGTCAAAGTTTAGGTATCTAGGATCTGTTATACAAGATTACAGCGAAATTATTGGAGATGTGACAAATAGGATACAAGCTGGGTGGTTAAAGTGGAGAATGTCATCAGAAGTTGTTTGTGATTGGAAAGTACCTAATAAGCTCAAAGGAAAGTTTTATCGTACTGCTATAAGATCAGCGATTTTATATGGGAGTGAATGTTGGGCGATGAAAGGACAACAAGAGCATAAAATTGGAGTAGCGGAGATGAGGATGTTGCATTGGATGTGTGGTCATACAAGAAGAGATATGATCAGTAATGATTGTATACGAGAGAGAGTTGGAGTGGCACCTATTGAGGAAAAAAAATGACTGAAAACTGTTTAAGGTGGTTTTGGCATGTTCAAAGAAGACCATTGGAAGTGCCAATAAGGAGAGTTGAGTAGATGGTTGGGAGCCATGTGAAAAAAGGTCAAGGAAGACCAAGAAGGACACTTAGAGAAGTTATTGAACAGGATTTTCTGGTAAATGAGATACCTGAAGAGTTGGTCATTGATTGAGCTCAATGGCGTCGTGCGATCCATGTAGCCGACCCCATTTAGTAGGATAAGGCTTTGTTGTTGTTGTAGGAGTATCAATAGTCACCTTGATATGTTCTTGGTTTTGTAAGGGGGTGTCTCTTATGGATCTTTAAAGGGATTGGAAGGCCATCCTGAGATAGAGTTTGAATTGTTTTCTTTTGTTTTATTTTGTTTGGAGAGGACTCCTTGTCCTCTAAATTTGTCTTCTTGTGATATTCTTTCTTCTCATCAATAAATTCTTCTTTTATCGATAAAAGGAGTATCAATAGGCTTGGCTCCCATTAATCTTGTATGCTCCAACAAATAACTACATATTTTCTTTGTGAAATAAGATTTTAGATTTGGACTTGGGCCAACTGAATGCCAAGAAAGTACCTTCAACAATCCCAAATATTTGGTTTGAAAATTATGGTGATGAAACTATTTCAAATATGCCTTTCCTTTAAAGGATCTGTTGTATTAGGTCCCATGTTTGGTTTCGTGGTTCGGGCTCTTTTGAGTTTTTCGTTTTTAGGAAGATTTCTTGTCCTCTTTTTCCCATTGTACTTTCCTTTACCTTTGTAATCCCTTCTCAACTTTACTAAATTCTTTCTTTTTCCATTTAAGAAAAAAAAAACTTATAGGAAAGTATGGAAAAAGAAATCGTAAGGTTGCCAGAGCTGACACTGGGGGTCAATGCCTAAGAAATTTGTCAGATGGAAGTTGCATGATCTATAGTGAAAAACAACTTTATGCCCTATCTGTGATTTAAGTTTTATAATCTGTACTTATATTTTCTTTCACTCATCCATAAGAATATCAAATTTGCCTTGTTTATTGTATTTTGTAATTGACTAGAGATGTTCTTGTACAACTTAAGGACTTAAGGATCATGAACGATTACATGTTAACTGTAATTATATATACTGACATGGCAGGTTTTGATTGCCAACATTGAGGAATATGCACCAATAGTGTACACTCCAACTGTAGGTCTTGTATGTCAAAACTACAGTGGTTTATTTAGAAGGCCAAGAGGAATGTATTTCAGTGCTGAAGATCGTGGAGAAATGATGTCTATGGTTTATAACTGGCCAGCCGAGCAGGTCCTTGCTTGCCAGTTGTCATTCTGTTTTCAATGATATCTTAGATTAATGTAGAGCTAAATTTGCTCAACTGAATGCTTTTACATATTTTGTTCCTCAGACGTGTTTGGGTTTAAGTTATATTCTCTTGTTCATGTGTATCTATGGTTGCCTCTGATTCCTTTTCCTTAGGCAGTGACTATATTGGGTTTCATTTGTTGTTTCAAAAGCACTGGGCTGAAAAGTCGTCTATGTAATGATTTAACCATGGTATGCAGATTGATTTAGAAAAATGTAGTTATCCATTTACATGTTTTTAAACAAAATGGTTCTCTCTTTTTGATGGTTTTGCAGATGTCTTGTCTTTGCTTGGATTTTTCTGTAAGAATATCTAGGTTGAAAATTCTAAAGGTTGGATATGATGGCATAAGATAATATAATCCATGCTTATATGGCATTTAACCTATGCCTCGATAAATTATGGGAATCCCAAGAAAGGGAAGGGAAAGTGAGTTAACCTATGAAGATCTTAAGTTGTAATGTTAATGGTCTTGGTAACCCGCATGAAAGAACTAAGGTGAAAGAGGTTATTAGGTGAGTTGATCAGGACATTGTTTTGATTCAGGGAACTAAGTGAGGGGAGGTGGACAGATTTTTAGTTTGTAGTATTTGGGATAATAGGTTTAAGGATTGGGAGTGTATGCCTTTTTTACCTGCGTGAGGTGGTTTCTTGGTTATTTGGGACACTAGGGTTGCCTCTAAAGTTGATGTGTTAATGGGTGTTTTTTCCCTCTTGCAATTATTGGATATCAAGGGTAAAGGATGTTAGTGGGTTACTAATGTGTACGGCTAGATGAATCTTAGGTTGAGGGGTCCCTTATGAGAAGAGGTGTCTTTTGTTCCTAGGATGTGTAATCCTCATTGGTGTGTTGGGGGCAACTTCAATGTTGAGCGCTTTCTGTTGAAAGTTAGGAGTGTCTAGTTTTAATGCTAGTATGAGAGGTTTTGATAATTTTATTAAGTATTGCAGGTTAAAGGATCTTTCTCTTTCCAATTCCCAATTTACTTGGTCAGTTAACAGGGGTGGGATAGTATCTTCTTGGCTTGATAGGTTTTTGGTCACCCCTGAATGGGAAGATTTTTTCCTTGATCATATTCAAGAGGTGGGGTCTCGTTTGGTGTCTGACCATTTTCCCATTATTTGAGAGTCTAGCAGGGTTAAGTGGGGTCTTACTCCTTTTAGATTTGAAAACATGTGGTTGCAATACTAGTCTTTTTTGAGAACTGTGGACTTGGTGGTCTGAATGCTCGGTTTTTGGGTGGGAGGGTTTTAAGTTTATGAAGAAATTGAAATATGTAAAGGAGAAGTTGAAAGCTTGGAACTTAGAAGTTTTTGGGGACATTAGAGTGTAGAAAAAAGGTGCGCTAAAGGAGTTGGACACTTGATGAATTAGAGTCAGGCTGGTTTAGAGGACAATCTTGTTGCTTGTGAGATGACACTTTGGAATGCTTTGGATGATATTTGTAAGAAAGAAGAGATGAGTTGGCATCAAAAGAGTAGAGTTAAATGGGCTAGAGAGGGAGATGTGAACACTAGCTTCTTTCAGAAGGATGTTAATGGGAAGAGGAGGAGGAGCTTTATTAAAGAATTAGAGCTGAATGGTGGTAGAATTTTTAGGGAAAATGAGGTGATCTTTGAAGAGGTGACTAGTTTTTACAAGAAACTATTTACCAAGAAGATGCATGAGAGGGCTTTTATTGAGGGTTTGGATTGGTCTCCTATAGACAATTCTAAGGGAGTTTGGCTAGAAGGACCTTTTGTGGAGGCAGAAGTTAGAAGTGCCATTTGGAAGATGGACTAGGACAAGGCTCTTGGGCGTGATGGGTTTAATTTGGCTTTCTTTCAAGCTTGTTAGTTGTTTGAGAAGGTGGATTTGATGAAGGTTTTTGAAGTATTTTTTCACAGTGGTCGTTTACTGACTAGTATAAATTCTACCTTCATTGTCCTTGTTCCTATAAAAGATAGGTCTATTAAGGTGAGGTATTTCAAGCCTATTAGTTTGGTTACTAGTGTTTACAACATCATCACCAAGGTGCTTTCACTAAGGTTTGGTGAGGTTCTTGGGGACTCTATCTCTGAGAATCAAAATGATTTTATTGCTGAGCATCAAATTCTTGATGCTAGTTTGATTGTTAATGAGTTAGTTGAGCATATTAAGCGTAGAAAGCAAAAGGGCCCTGTGTTTAAGTTGGATTTTGAAAAGGCTTATGATATGGTTAACCGGGATTTTTTGGATTGGGTTTTCTGTTGTAAGGGTTTTGGTGATAGATGGAGGCATTGGATGAGGGGTTATCTTTCCTTAGTGGCCTTTTCGGTTATTGTTAATGGGAAGTCTAAAGCTTGGTTTAAGGGGCAACATGGGATTAGGCAAGGTGACCCCTTGTCTCCTTTTCTTTTTACTCTAGCGGCTGATGTCTTAAGTCGTATGTTGAGAAGGGGTTCTGATAGAGGGATTCTTCGAGGCTTGTTGGTAGGGAGTAATAGTTGTGAAATGTCTTATTTACAGTTTGCAAATGACACTATTCTTTTCTTGCCTGATGATAGGGAGAATTTTCTTTATATGCTTTTGCTACTTCAGGTTTTTGAGCTAGTGTCAGGGCTTCGTGTTAACTTGGGTAAGAGTGGTTGAGCTAGTATTAACATTAAAGGAAGGCTCCTTACGTGAGTTAGTTGAGCTTACGGGTTGTGTGGTGCTAAGTTGGCCTCTTACTTGTCTAGGTGTTCCTTTAGGGGGTAATCCTCGTGCGGAGTCTTTTTGGGTCCATATGGTTCAAAGAATTTCTCAGAAACTTCATAGCTGGAACGGATCCTATTTTTCCTTGGGGGGAGAATAACATTAGTTCAAGCGTCTTTATCTAGTATGCCTCTGTATTTTCTGTCCTTATTCAAGATACTGACTGGGGTGGCTAATAGGACTTAGAAGATTGTGAGGGATTTTTTATGGTCTGGTGGAGGGAGAGAAAGAGGGATCATTTGGTTAGTTGGGAGGTGAGTTGTAGATCTAAGGGAGATGAGTGGTTGGATCTTGGTAACTTGGTGTCTAAAAACATCTCTCTTTTGGCTAAGCGGTTGTGGAGGTTCCCTTTGGCATAAGGTGATTAAGGCCAAGTTTGGATTACATCGGTGCATTTTCACCCCAGTTTTTTTTTAATCGAAGAGGAAATATTATTAGAGAGAGAAAAAGATACAAAGGAAAGAAAAGGAAACACATGCAAAGAAGAGGACTAGATATCCTCTTGGGGAAAACTAAAACAGAAAAAAAATCAAAAAAGCTCGAAAACAGGGCTAATACTTATACAAAGAAGCCCTCCAATGTTGTCCAATGTTCTCGGGGGTCACATGCTAGTCCTTCGAAGGCGATCTCTCAAGAATACCGCTCTTTTTCTCCAATGTTGTTTGGAGATGGATCTTGTTTTCACTTTTGAGAGGATTGTTGGATTGGTCATATCCCCTTTAAAGACAGGTTCCCTCACCTTTTTTCTTTGTCTTCTCTACATGGTGCCCCTATTGTTGACTTTTTATGTTTGCACGGGGACCAATTCTGTTGAAACTTCCATTTTTTTAGAAATGTAAATGATAGACTTGTGGCCAACCTTACTTTGATGCTGGACATTTTGGATCTATTCCGCATCTCCTCTTTACCTAATAAGAGGATGTGAAAGTTGGATTCCTTAGGCTCATACACTTGGTGCAGTGCTTCATTTTACAATTTTGTGATTCGTAATCCTCGTTTTTTCGTATTTTAAAAGGTGTTCTTTGAAGGTTAAGGTGCCTGTAGAGGTGAAGGCCTGTTTGTGGACTGCAATTCTCAATGGAATTAATACTAATGATCTGCTTCAAATCAGGCGGCCTTCTAAGGCTTTATCTCCTAATGTTTGCTTGTCCCGTTCTTTAAAAATAGGCCTTTGCTTGGTGTCATTTGAAATTATCCTTTTCACATCTTAAAGATGTTCCTTGGTTGGATTGTTCATAAATTGACTAGCCATATATATAACAAAATTAAAATCTGGCCTTGTATGAGAAAGATATATAAGTTTTCCAACAAACGATTGATATCTTCCTTTGTCTAATGGAGCAAAGTACCTATTTTATTGAATGGGCCCATTGATGACCATTGGAAGAGGTCTATATTAAGGTGTAGGTAGAATGATACATTGTTTCTATTAGAGGTTGGGAATAATACTAAGGATGCTTTTCTTTTGGTTTTCAAAATTTTTCAAGGAGAAAGGAAAGTGTTTGTCAACGTTCCAGAGGAGGTAGAAGGCAAGGGATGGAGGCATATTGGAAGTGCTATGGGGTCTTTTTTGTTCCTTGGGACAATGATAGGAAGCATGTCACGATAAAGTTAGGAAGGAGTATGACTTTGGTAGCTTCAGTGCATGATGGTAGGACAAAACAATTGTCTTATGTTGAGATGTTAAGAAGAAAGGTCCTAGATGTCTTGCAGAGCCCTCCCATGGTGGTGTTGGTGGTGGCTTTGGCGAGTGCAACCACAATGGTGTTGGTTTTCAAGAAACCATTATAGAGAGATTCAAAGGAGCATTTAACAACAACAAACAAACAAACAACAACAAAGCCTTATCTCACTAGGTGGGGTCGGCTACATGGATCGCACGACGCCATTGAGCTCTGTCAATGACCAATTTTTTAGATATCTCATTTACCAGAAGATCCTATTCAATAACTTTTCTCAGTGTCTTTTTTGATCTTTCTCGACCTTTTTTCATATTGTTCCAAACCATCTGCTCAACTCTCCTTACTGGCGCTTCCAATGGTATTCTTTGAACATGCCCAACCCACCTTAATCGGTTTTCAATTATTTTTTCCTCAATAGGTGCCACTTCAACTCTACCTCATATACAATCATTACGGATCATATCTCTTCTTATATGACCACACATCTAATACAACATTTTCATCTCCGCTACTCTAATTTTATGTTCTTGTTGTCATTTCATCGCCCAACATTCACTCCTATATAAAATCGCTGGTTTTATAGCAGTACGATAAAACTTTCCTTTGAGCTTATCTGGTACTTTTCAATCACAAACAACTCTTGATGCCATTCTCCACTTCAACCACCCAGCTTGTATCCTATGTGCCACATCTCCAATAATTTCGCTGTTATCTTGTATAACTAATCACAGATGCCTAAATTTTGACACTTGTGATACAACCTGATCTCCAATTTTAACCTCCAACTTGTTTCTAGCTTGTGGCTTATTAAACTTACAATGCATATATTCTGTCTTGTGCTCAGACGAAAATCCTTTGATTCTAAAGTAGCTCTCCATAACTCAAGTTTAAAATTAATCTCTTCCCTTAACTCTGCTATGAGAATAACATTATCAGCAAAAAGCATGCATTTAGGAATTTCTTTTTGGATGTGTTTCGTCAGAACATCTAAAACCAAGTCAAACAAATAAGGGTTCAAAGATGATCCCTGATGTAGGCCAATCTTAATAAGGAAGTCTTTAGTCTACCCTCCAGATGTTCTCACACTAGTTGTAGCCCCTTCATACATATCTTTTATAGCTCTAATATACGTAACCCGTACACCTTTCTGTTCCAAGGCTTTACACAGCATCTCTCTTGGTACTCGATCATAAGCTTTTTCCAAATCAATAAATGCTATATGCAAGTCTTTTTGTTTACTCCGATACCTTTCCATCAACCCTCTTAGAAGATAAATAGCTTCCATAGTAGACCGCCCTGGCATGAATATGTTGGGGGGGAGGGATGGGAGGTCGGAGAAGTTATGGGGTTGTTTCTTTAAAAACATTTTGAGGGTTAAGTTCAATGATATAGGGGCAGGAAAGGTTTATTAGGGTTTGGGGAGTGTTAATATAAGCCATATTGGAGGAATGGGCTAGAAAAGAAATGGGTCAGGGCCTATGGCTCAAAGGACAGTTTGGCAGCATGTTTTATTTGCACTTTGAGAGAGAGGCCCAAGTGCCATCCAATATAGAATAGGCCTGTGGGGATTTCAGGTAGGGCATCTGATGGAGACTCGACCCACAAACTGGGTTTGTGGCTACCTGGTGTGCACGATGTGTGACCCTCTTTCTAGTTACGTTTACTAGAGGAGGATGCTGAGGGTGGCACAAAATGCACCGACAACTGATTGTGGGTGGTAGAGAGGATGTTGATGCACTACAATGGTGATTGACCAGCCGGTGAGGACCAACGGTCTTGATGGGGCCTTGAGATGGGCTGGTCAGCAATGACAAAGAGCCTTGCAAGGGCTTTGAAGATGGGGTTGCGTGTGGTCCTTTGGTGGTTGGTTGTCGTAACTTGATGACTAAGGATGTTGCTAAGGGGAAAGAGGTTTTTGTGGCACAAAGTGAGGGTGACTCTGAGGCAGAGGGAGTAGAATCTCTTGGGGGGAAGGGGAGTAGTTCTTTGAGGGAAATTTTTTGCTGTCCAACTTTGATAATGAAGCAAGGTTGCTCATTAAACAGCTTGAGGAGGAATCAAGTGGACAAGAGAAGGGGATGATCGGAGAGAACTTGAAGGTGGCTTAGATGGTGTTGCTTAGCTCTTCGAAGAGAAGGAGGATATTGGAGTTGCTTGTAGGCATCTTGGTTTGAAGCAGATTAGTACTAATCATTTGAGTAATGCTAGCGTGCAAGCAGCCCCTTTGCCCACCTCTTTCTAAAAATGTAGGAACTTGAGGGATTGAGAAAGAGGAATGGAGGGACGTTGTGTGGAGACGAAATGTCCTTTTTAACATTTACCTTTGATAAGAGAAAGGGTAGGTCCTTTATTAGTAATTTTGTCAGTAAATAACACTTTTATGATTTTACATTTAAATAACATTTATAATTTTAATAGGACCTTTTATTTACTATACCCAAATGTAAAATATTTTTTTACTTGTTACAAAAGCTCTACAATAAAAAGGCCTCATAAAAAAATACTTTTTTTGAAAAGGTTATCCAAAAGGCCCCTGGACGTTGTGTGGAGACGAAATGTCCTTTTTATCATTTACCTTTGATAAGAGAAAGGGTAGGTCCTTTATTAGTAATTTTGTCAGTAAATAACACTTTTATGATTTTACATTTAAATAACATTTATAATTTTAATAGGACCTTTTATTTACTATACCCAAATGTAAAATATTTTTTTACTTGTTACAAAAGCTCTACAATAAAAAAGCCTCATAAAAAAATACTTTTTTTGAAAAGGTTATCCAAAAGGCCCCTGGAGCTTTTTTATTTTCTTGTCTCTGATTTTGAATTTTATAATTGTTTATTCAGTTGTTCTAGATGGACTTTTTGACCTCTGTCTTTGCACTTTTCCTTCTTTTAATGAACTACTGTTTTGTAAAGATTTTTTTTCCTTTTACCATATTATGCTGTACTGATGTGATATATATGTTGTACTTGACATTTATCTTTCATTTGATACTTTTCGAAACTTTGATCTATATCTCAATGTTGTCATATCTCATTTGATGATCTGAAAAATCAAACATTTTCCTTTTCAGGTTGATATGATTGTTGTCACAGATGGTAGCAGAATTCTGGGTCTTGGTGACCTTGGAGTTCAAGGAATTGGTATTGCAGTTGGGAAGCTGGATCTTTATGTTGCTGCCGCTGGAATAAACCCTCAAAGGGTATGCTGATGTTCATTGTTTTGTTATTTTTTCCTTAGAATTAATTTTAGGTAGAAACACTTGGCAAGTGTATTAGGTTCTTGTTCAATTCTTGTATGGTTCTTGTTCTGTCTATATTTTGTTTTCCGTTCCATTTTATTTTTCTGTTATCCTTCTGTTTTGTAAGTGGTTTCTATTAGTTAGAAGGTTGACCGTTAATAGTGTTGAGACAGTTGTAACTATAAAACAGTGCTTTGTTTCTTCTGGCAATAAGAAAAGTTCTATTCAGTACTCACCTGCTCTTTGTAATCTCTCGGCTTTGTCTTCCATAAATTTTCTCTTGTTATCAAAGCTTTCAAGGCTCGCGCCATGGATTCTCATGTCGCCTCATCAACAACGTCGAGTTCTGTCGAAGGTATGACATCACAAAGAATTGCTGCCTTCGTCGGAAGTCAAGGCAAGACAGCCCCACTTATTTCAATGCTAAATCAACTCTATTCTGACAAATTGGTTAGAACCAATTATCTTCTCTTGAGGTTAATGATATTCCCTACAATTCGAGGGAATAAATTGATGGCTATTAACCCGGCTTTCAAAGAATTGGTAACAATGGACTAATTGTCACTTGGTTGGTTGTATAATACAATGACTGTGGAGGTGGCTTCTCAGGTTCTTGGTTGCAAGACCTCCCAAGAACTTTGGTGTGCTGTCAGAGAACTTTCAGGAACTTAAACAAGATCAAGAGTGACTCCTTTTAAGAATGAGTTATAGAGGCTAAGGAAAGGAAATCTGAAGATGGAAGAATATTTAGGCAAACTTAAAGGGATTGTAGATAACCTTCTCCTTTCTTGAAGTCTCATTTCGACAAATGATCTTTTCACTCATGCCCTAGTAAGTTTGGATGCTGATTACAACCCAATTGTGTTGCAGTTAGTAGACAAAGTAGATCTGTCTTGCGTTGAGGTGGGCTCTCTTGGCATTTGAGAGTAGATTGGAGCAAGTTTTTGATTGAAAAAGAGATATTATTGAAGAGAAAGAAGGATATAAAGGGAACAAAGAAAACAAAAGAGAAAAGGAGGATTAGATATCCTCCTAGAGAATACAAACATATAATGGAGTAATGAAATTTTCTTCGATATTTTGACGAATGAAGTGACAATCCATCTCAATATGTTTAGTTCGTTTGTGAAACACAGGATTAGAAGCAATGTGAAGAACAACTTGGTTGTCACACCATAGCTTTGTTGGTAGTGGGAGTTCGAAGCCAACTTCTTTCAACAATTGATATATCCATAAAATTTGACATATAGAGTTTGCCATAGCTCTCTATTATAATTTTGTAGTGGATCAGGAAACTACATTTTGCTTATTACTCTTCCATAAAACTAGGTTTTCTCTTATAAAAACACAATAACTAGTGGTAGATCTCCTATCATCTATGCACCCTGCATAGTCTGCATCAGAATAAACCTTAATCTTAGTGTCCATGATACTTATAAAATAATTCACGTCTTGGGGCTCCTTTTAAGTAGCAAAGGATTTACTCTAGAAAGGCCCAATGGTTGACTATTGGAGAGGCATAAAGCGGTTGACCACACTAACTGAATACGAGATGTCAGTACGAGTCAGAGTAAGATAATTCAATTTCTCCACTAGTCTCCTATACCTCTTAGGATCATGGAATGGCCCACTGTCATCCTTTACAAGCTGTATGTTAGGGGTATTGGAGTACTAGACGACTTAGCCCTCGTCTTTTCTGCTTCTTTCAATGAGTTAAGAACAAACTTCCTCTGAGACAAGAAGATGCCCTTCTTATTTCTCATAACTTCAACCAACAGCACAACAACAACAACAACAACAACAAAGCTTATTTGTTTGCTTTGGTTCTAGACATTTTGACGGAACAAATTCAAGAAGAAATCCAGTTAAATATTAGCTTTTGGTATCATTTTGTGTTGTGTTCATTGTACGGTGTCGTATTGTAGGTGTCAGTTATACTTTTATTCTGTTACTGTTTCTTTTACTAAAACGGTGTAGTTTTGGGTTGGTTTCGGTGGTTATAAACACTTGTGTTCAAGTGTTTTAGTAAGGAATATACGGTTCTAGAATTTCTCTTTCCTGTTTCGGTGGTCAACACGTAAACTTTCTGTCCAAATGCATGTTTTTTGCAGATAATATAGTCTTCATGGCGGAGTCAAGAGAAGAGATTAACTCTAAACTTGAGTTACGGAGGTGTACTCTGGAATCGAAGGGTTTTTGTCTAAGCAGGAGTAAGTCAGAATACATACATTGCAAGTTTAACAATCGGCAAATTAGAAATGAGTTAGACGTTAAAATTGGAAACCAGGTTATACCACAGGTGTCAAAGTTCAGGTATCTGGGACCAATTATACAAGTTCTCATAACTTCAACCCCTAGGAAATATTTCAAGGGTCCCAAATTTTGTGTAAAAATAGGAGTGCAAGAAAGTCTTAGAGGCCAGATATGCTTGAACTGTCACTACTAGTAATTACAATATCATCAATGTATACCACAAGTAGGATGATGCCATCTTTAAACCACCTGTAAAACATTATGTGATCAGATTTACTTTTCTTCATTCCATATTCCAAAACAATTTGGCTAAACCTGTCAAACCATGCCTAAGGGCTCTGCTTCAGACCATACAATGATTTTCGAAGTCAACATACTTTCCCATACCCCCTTGAGCAACAAAACCAGGTGGTTGCCTCATATAGACTTCTTCCTTAAGAGTACCATGAAGAAAAACATTTTTAATATCCAACTGGTGCAGCAGCTAATTATGAGTGGCTGCCAAGGAGATCAACAACTATACTGAGGTAAGTTTGGCAACTGGAGAAAAAGTATCTGAGTAATCAGCACAATAAGTCTGAGCATATCCTTTCGCAACAAGATGAGCTTTGAAATGGGCTACAAAACCATTAGGATTGACTTTAATTGTGAATACCCATTTGCACCCAATAGGTTTCTTGCTAATAGGTAAATTCACTAATATCCAAGTGTCGTTATAATCAAAAGCATTTATCTCTTCTATCATGGCATCACGCCACCCTGAATGGGCCAAATCTTCACGAACAATTTTAGGGATGGACACAGAGTCTAGTTTGGCCAAAAAAGAATAAGAAGTAGAGGACAAGTGATCATAGGAAACAACTGAAGCAATAGGATAAGTACACAAACATTTACCTTTGCAAAGAGCAATGGGAAGGTTAGGAGTAGTTGAACTGGGATCCGGCGATGAAGCAGATGGTGGAGGGCATGAATCTGACCTTTGAAGATGAGGTTGTTATCTAGTGTAGACATGGGCAATAGGTGGCCGAGTAGACTTTAAAGGAGACACAAGAATATCTATGGGTGGCTGAGAACAAGAAACGGTATAGACTAACAGATCATTGTCTTCCCCCTGATCACGAGAACTCGAGGAAGCAAAGAAGATGGGAATGTCTTCCTAGAAGGTAACATCAGCAGAGACAAGGTAATATTGAAGAACAGGGGAGAAACATCTATATCCCTTCTGGAGACGAGAATAGCCAAGGAAGACATATTCAAGGGATTTAGGGTCTAACTTCGTAACCTGGGGTCATGTATCCCGAACAAAAAAGTACTGCCAAAGATACGAGGCTTAATAGGGAAAATAAGAAAACATCTATATCCCTTCTGGATACGAGAATAGCCAAGGAAGACACATTCAAAGGATTCAGGGTCTAATTTCGTAACCTGGGGTTGTGTATCCCGAACAAAAAAGTGCTGCCAAAGATACGAGGCTTACAAGGTGACCTTTTGTCCCCCTGCCTTTTCACTTTGGTGGCTGATGTGTTAAGCTGTATGTTGAGAAGGGGTTTTGATAGAGTTCTTAGAGGTTTGTCGATTAGGGGTAATGGTTGTGATGTGTCTCATTTGCAATTTATAGCTGACATTATTCTTTTCATGCATAATGATAGGGAAATCTTTCTTAGTGTGCTTTCGCTGCTTCAGATTTTGGACTTGGTTTCGGGGCTCCGTGTTAACTTAGAAAAGAGTGGTCTAGCTGGTATTAATATTCAGGAAGAATCCCTTGATGAGTTAGCTGAGATTGCAGGTTGTGCGGTTCTAAATTAGCTTCTATCTTATTTAGGTGTTCCTTTAGGTGGTATCTTGTGTGTGGAGTCTTTTTGGGCCCTAATGATTCAAAGAATTTCTCGTAAGTTAGATAGTTGGAAAGGTTTCTATTTTTCTCTAGGGGGAGAATTACCTTAGTTCAGGCGTCTTTATCTAGTATGCTTCTGTATTTTTTGTCCTTATTCAAGATTCCAATTGGGATGGCTCGTAGGATTGAGAAAATTATGAGGGATTTTTTATGGTCTGATGGAGGGGAGAGAAAAAGGGATCATTTGGTTAGCTGGGAGGTTTGCTGTAGATCGAAGGAAGATGCAGATTTGGGTTTTGGTAACTTGGTGTCTAAAAACATCTCACTATTGGCTAAGTAGTTATGGAGGTTCCCTCTTGAGCCTAACTCTTTATGGCATAAGGTGATTAAGGCCAAGTTTGGGCTTCATCGGAATGGTTAGGATGCTGGTTCCGGGAGTGTTGTTATGCACACAAGTCCTTGGAAGGCGATTTCTCAGATTTACCATTCTTTCCCTCATTTTTTGTCTTTGCATATTGGTGATGGCTGTCGTTTTCGCTTTTGGGAGGATTGTTGGATTGGTTATATCCCCTTTAAAGAAAGGTTCCCTCGCCTTTTTTCTTTGTCCTCTTTATATAATGCTCCCATTGTTGATTTCTTTTGTTTGCAAGGGGACTAATTTTGTTGGAACTTCCACTTTTCCAGAAATGTAAGTGATAGACCTGTGGATGACCTTTCATCGTTGCTAGACATTTTGGCTCCGTTCCGCATTTCCTCTTTTCCTGATAAGATACTGTGGAAGTTGGATTCCTCAGGATTATACACTTGTGCTTCTTTTCTCACTTTTTTGACCCGAATTCCACTTGTTGTTTTGTACTTTAAAAGATCTTTCTGGAAAGTTAAGGTGCCTTTAAAGGTTAAGGCCTTTTTGTGGATTGCAATTCTTAATAGAATTAATACTAATGATTTGCATCAAGTTAGGTGGCCTTTTAAGGCTTTATCTCTTAATGTTTGCGTGATGTATATGAGGAACTCTGAGACTAATAATCATCTGTTATTACATTGAGAGGTGGCCTGAGATATTTGGAACAGGTTATTTGGTCTCTTTGGTGAGTATTGGGTTTGCCCCTGTGACCTTGGTACTCTTCTTGTAACTAATTTTAGTGGCTTTGGTTATAGAAAGGAGAACAAAATTTTGTGGAAAGCAGCTATGTTTGCTATTGTATGGTCTATCTGGATGGAAAGAAATGTCAGATTTTTTAATGAGCGGTCTTTGCCTCTTCACTTGCTGTGGGAACGTATTCGCTTTGTTGCTTCTCTTTGGGTTTCGACTAACGGGATGTTTAAAGCGGTGCCTTTCTCTGATGTTTATAGGGACTGGAGGGCTTTGTTGTATTAGCCTTGTTTTTTGGGATTTAAGGGGATTTTTTTGTTTCGGCTGTCTTTTCTTTGGAGGACCTCTTGTCCTCCTTTTCTCTTTTTCTGTTGATCTTTTTTCCTATATATCTCTCTCTTCTCTATAATAATACTTCTTTTTCTATCAAAGAAAAAAAATAGGGAAAATAAGTTTAGATGGGAATAGAACATGATAGGGAATTTTCCAATCAAGAACAAAAGATGACATCTGATTAATTAAGAAACACGGTGTGGAGACAGCATTAGCCCAAAAAGGTTTAGGAACATGCATTTGGAATAAAAGAGCTTAGGCTTCCTCAAGTAAGTGCCTATTCTTTTGTTCAGTGATCCCATTTTGAGTGGATGTGTCAATACAACAGGACTGATGAAGGATGCTATCCTAAAGCATATAAGACTGATTATAGGTACTCTTTGGCATTGTCGCTCCTCAAGGTTTGAACAGAAGTATTGAATTGTGTTTTAATTTCAGCACAGAAGGCACAAAAAATGTGAAAAGACTTGAGTGATTTTTCATTAAATTTAACAAGGTAACACTATAATAATCATCAACAAAAGCAATAAAATACTTAAAACCAGTCTTGGACATAATAGGACAAGGGCCCCAAACATAAGAATGGACTAACTCAAATGGGGACGTAGCTCGTTTATTAACTCTAGCCCTGAAGGGGACACGGTGTTGTTTAGCAAATTGACATGACTCACATAGTAAGGACGATAAATGACGAAAGTGGGGATGAAGTTGCTTGAGAACTGAGAGAGACGGATGACCTAAATGACGGTGCACCTCGAAAGGAGACAATGAACTAGGGCAGGCCAAGGATCTCGGTACTTGAGTGTCAAAAATGTAGAGGCCTCCAAATTCATGTCTTCTACCAATATTTTGCTTCGTTGTAAGATCCTGAAAGAAACAATGATTAGGAAAGAATGAGACACTACAATTTAAGGTACGAGTGAGTTTACTAACATAGATTATAACAACAACAATAACAAAGCCTTGTCTTATTAGATGGGGTCGGCTACATGAATCGTACAACGCGATTGAGTTCTATCAATGACCTACTCTTTAGATATCCCATTTATCAAAAGATCTCGTTCAATGACTTCTCCAAGTGTCCTTCTTGGTCTTCCTTGGTCTTTTTTCACAGGGATCCATACCATCCGCTCAATCCTTCTTATTGGCGCCTCCAACTGCGTTCTTTGAACATGACCATATCACCTTAAATGATTTTCTACCATTTTCTCTTCAATAGGTGCTACTCTGACTCTGCTCTGTAAATAATCATTACGAATCATATCTTTTACTAACATAGATTAGATTAAATGAAAAATTAGGTAAGCTCAGTACCGAGGATAAAGATATAGATGGAGTTAGGTTAATAGTGCCAGATCCAAAAACACGGGGTGTGGACCCGTAAGCTATTGTCACATGCGATAAAGAGGCATGGGTATCGAAGGTAGAGAAAAGGTTAGGATTACTTGTCATGTGGTCTGAATCACCAGAATCAATAACCCATCTAGACGACGAAGAGACGAGACATGTAGAGGATTTACCTATATCAACAAACGCAACAATAGGAGTAGGATTCTTCAATGATTCTTGATACTGAGTGAACTTGGCAAATTCATCAATAGATACCATAATAGTCTTATCAGAAGATGAGGGAATGAGTGCAAATCAGTTTGTTTGATTCTTGTTGAGGAGTTTCTGGCAAGTGCGTTTTGCATGCCCTAGCTCATGATAGTAAAAGCACTCAACTTTGCTTGTTCCTAACTCCAATTGTCTGCATTCTTGTTACGATTGTGGAACCCTCCTTGAGAGCCACCTCGAGAACCACCATGACTAACAAGAGCTTTGTTATTAGTAGTGGTTTGAGAAGGTTGAGTTTTCTGTGCGAAGAACTCTAGCAAAAACTTCTTGCAGACAAGAATTTCAGATTCCAAAAGTATTTGAGATTTTACTGCCTCAAAATCCAGGCTCAAACTTGTCAGGAAACTCATAACTGCCATTTTTTCCCTCTGCGCTTGTTGAACCTTAACATTAGAACTAAAGGGGAGAAGCATATTAAGTTCTTCATAGGTTTTCTCAAATCCCATAAAATAAGCAGTAAGAGTCTTGTCTTGTTGCTTTCCTTGATAAAAGGACTTGCATGCCTCGTAGGTGCGTGATATGTTTCCTCATCTAAAATACAAAAAATCCAAATACTCCATTAATTTTTTTACAAATTTACAGTAGTTAATCAAACCAAGTATCTCAATGTCAATAGAATTCTGAACCTGCTAGAATAATCTTGCATCATCCCACAACTACGCTTTCTGGGGGTCATCACTAGGTGGGATCAGAGGTCAGATGATCATCCTTCTCAATGCTCCGCAAATATACTCAAACAGTTTTACTCGAATCTAAATAGTTGGAGCCATTGAGTTTGTGTTCGGTGATTTTTGTCATAATGAGAACCGCCTCAGCCATGACTGTGGGTTTATTTTCTGTCATAGGTGAAACAATGCACATAGCGGCAAACAAAAGGAGAGATTTATGCCAATCAGAAAAGCACAGACTGAGAACACAGTAAATCAAAGGTGACCAAATCCAAATAGAAGCTCAAATAGTGTGAAAATCATTGGAAACCACAGGATGTCGCCGGAAATGGAACAAGAATGCTGGTGAGACAAATCGGAGATGAAGGGGATGTCAGATGCGCCCTTACGCACCGGCTTGTGGGTATGAAAGCAGCAACTGCAATTGGCGCGTGGCTTTCACATGCGCTGCTAAAGGGTCGGTTGGTCGGTGATGTCTGAACGTCTTGGGAGGGCGGTGAGAGAAAACAACCACTGTGGATGGATGCCATATTCTCACGCACTCACAAAACCTCAAACTCTAAACGAAATTATCAGATTAGGCTCTGATACCACGTCAAAAAGACAAAGTTGATGGAAATTGTGTCTTTCTCATTCATATAGTAGAGGTATATACAGAGGTAATCATAAATACAAAATAATTAGAATCATAAACTAATCCCCACAATCATGCTATAATCGCTACAAATATGCAATCCCTATAATCATGTTGTAATGTAACAATGCAATCCCTATAATCATGCTGTAACATAACAAAACAAGCTCCAAGAGCTTGGTATGATCAGTTGAGGAATACTCTTGTTCAGTGGGGATTCAAAAATGCCAGAAGTGGTCATTCCCTATTCTTCTTTAGCACTAAAACTCAAATTGTAATCATCCTTGTGTATTTGGATGATATATTAGTGACAGTGAATGATCTTGGCTTGGTCAAGCAGTGTATTGGAAGGCTAAGTTCTGTTGTTTCATTGACGGATCTTGGATATCTTCATTATTTTCTTGGGTTGGAAGTGTTCAGAAATGATGCTGGAATTTTCCCAAGTCAAGGAAGGTACATTCACAATTTATTAGAAAAATTTAATATTGCTAATGCTTCATCATGTCCTACTTCTATGACTTTGGCAAAGCACAAAACTACAAATAGTGAAGAGCCATTGAAGAGTCAGTCCTTGTACAGAAGTCTTGTAGGAGGATTGCAGTGCCTTACCAATACAAGACTTGATATCTCATTTACTCTGAATAAATTAAGTTAGCATCTTAGTTCTCCTACAAAATTACATTGGCAGGGCAGCAAAGCCAGTCTTAAGGTATCTCAAGGGAACTACTGAGTTGAGAATTCACATTAAACCATCAGTGAGTCTTGCTCTCACCGGTATTCAGATGCTGATTGGGCTGCTAGCTCCATGGACAGAAGATCTGTTGGTGGCTGGTGTGTGGTTTTAGGGAAATCTTGGTGTCATGGTCAAGCAAGAAACAAAGTGTGGTGTCAAGGTCAAGTGCTTAATAAGAATATTGAGCTCTAGCTACTCTAGCAAGTGAGATAGCATGGCTAAAATCTTTATTAACAGAGATTGAGTTTCTTATTCCTAGGATACCTACTCTTTGGTGTGATAATCAGAGTGCCATTGCTATTGCTGCAAATCCTGTTCTTCATGCTAGGATTAAGCATGTAGAAATTGATCTATTAGAGACAAGGTGGGGGCCAAAGAAATCACTGTGGCATACGTTCCGTCTTCTGAACAGCCTGCAGACATACTGACTAAGCCGTTGACTCATTCTCATTGTGTTTCTACGTGATAAACTCGGGTTAGCTACAACACCCTCTCGTTTGAGGGAGGCTGTTAAGGTAGAAACACTTAGCGAGTGTATTAGGTTCTTGTTTTGTCAACATTTTTTTTTTTCTGTTATCCTTCTGTTTTGTAAGTGGTTTTTGTTAGTTAGGAGGTTCATCGTTAATAGTGTTGAGACAGTCTCAACTCTCTTATAACACAGTGCTTTGTTTCTTCTTGCAATAATAAGAAAATTTCTATTTAGTACTCACCTGCTCTCTGCAATCTCTCTTGGCTCTCTCTTCCCTAAATTCTCTTCATTGAAATCTTCAATTTTGATTACTATTTTTTTTTCATAGAAAAAGAAATATTATTTCGGAAGAAAGTGAGATACAAAAGAAAGAGTAGAACACAAAGAGAAAAGGAGGACAAGAGATCTTCCTAAGAAAAACAAAACTGAAACAAAACCTACCCACAAAGCCTTCCAATCCCTAGAATATCTACAAAAAGCACCCCCTTAAACAACCCATTGGCCAAAACCCAAAGAGTAGCAACATAGTGAATTCTATTTCATGGCAAATGAGGAAGCAGAGACCAATGTTTTAAAACTCTATCATGTTTCCAACCAAGTACACCATACAATTGCAAATGTAGCGGCTTTCCACAAAATCTTGTTCTCCTTCCAAGTACCAAAACCAGTAAAGTTAGTTACAAAGAAAGCACCAAAGTCATCAAGGAAAATTCAACTCTCATCAAAGAGACCAAAAAACTCTGTTCCAAATATCCAAGGCCACCTCATAATGTAAGAACAAATGACTATTTGTCTCTGAATTCCTCAAACACATCACACAAACATTATAAGATGAAGCCTTAGAAGGCTGCCGGATTTGACGCAAATTTGCTTTTAGACAAATTTTCTAATTGAAAAAACCATATTAACAACGTTTAAATATGCCTATTGCATTAGTTATTTTTCTTCTTGTATGCTTAAACTGTCCTTTGGAATGCCTTATTCTGTGGAACCCATTACTAGCCTGCTTGCCTATTGATGGTCACCACTGATTATCAATTAAAGCTAGATTTACTTTACTCTGCAATAGAGTTACTTAATTAAATGAGATTTGTGGTATTTGGTAGTTTATTTTGCCTTCCAGTTTTCTGTCTTATGTTTTGCCACTCGGGAAATATCTTGTTATTGCTGATTACTGCAAAGAAAGAAACGGAGTAACATAAGGATGAAATATATTGGAAAGGGTGGGCTGGCTGGAATCAATGTCGATTGTCAAGTTCTTTCTAGCGTTGTTATTTTGTCTGGTCGTATGATTTTGTAGTGGTATTAACATGGACTGTAAATACCGGTTGATGTGCAAACCATTTTAGAAACCTTGCTTTTATTCCCCTGATGCTCCAATGCTCTGATGTTCACCTTACTTATCTTTGACCAAGATGATCTGAGGAAGTTTATATTGTTTACTCTCTCAGGTACTTCCTGTCATGATTGATACTGGAACTAACAATGAGAAGCTACTGAATGACCCCTTATGTAAGTGTTTCTATATCTAGTCAATGAAAGATATTGTAGAATATTCCTATAGAAATGCCATTGTAGCATTAGAAAATTGTTAATGATGCCTTTTCATCAAATTTGGGTTATATTTTTTGTTTAATTGGCTGTATTAGAAAAATTATTTGATTTCTGTTCTTGCTTTCTAAAAAAGAATATTATTTGATTTAGGGGCAGGGGTTGAGATATTCAATAATGTAAATCAAAATGACTTTCACATGGGTAATCGAGTAATGTCTGGTTGGGTATTAGCTTCTCAACAAGTCTTTGGTATAAATGTCTATGGCGTCCCTTGTCATGGTTGTTGTTTGACATTTTGATTTATAGTTGTGTCAACAGGTTTATAATCTACCTTTGGGCTCACCCGATTTTCGTCCATAATACCAAATAATCTATTCCACATACTTGCTACTCCACAATGCAATTAGAGATGTATTAGTCTCTAAACTCTTATAGCACATCACACAAACATTCAATGGAAGGGCCATGTCAGGTCTCCTAGTTTGGAGCATATCATTTGTATTAATTGCCATTCAAACAAAAGCCTTTACCTTAGATGGAACCTTGGCTTTCCAACAAGATTTTGTGAAAGGCAAGTTAATGCCTGGGATACAAATGAAATACTGATGAAAAGATGAACAAGTATAGGAGACTATTATTTATGTTTAATAGAAGAGCCCAGTGTGTCTAACAGAACAGCAAGCTCATCAACCATCCTATTATTTATGTTTCTATGAAAATGAAATTTCCATGACACTTGATTATCTTGTTCAATTAACAAATCAAGGATTGAAGCATTATGTAAGGAAGAGAGTCGTTATAGCCGTGTAAAGATTTTGAAAAATAGGGAGCTAGCAATCTATTGCTCTTCCCAAAAGTGACTCTGGTTCCCATATCCAACTTTTAAAAGACATGAATAAAGCAAAAGAAGAATATACTTGTGATATGTGTTTCCAAGGGCTTGCCCAAGTAGCACCAATCCCAGCATTGCCATCCCATCCATTATGTTGAATTCCATACCTACTCTTGATAACCCAATGCAAGAGTTTTTAAGCAACAGTCCTTGCCTCCTCATCTGCTGAGAGATAGAATTCGCTACATTGCTTCTCTTTGGGTCTCAGCTAAAGGGGTTTTTTAAGGAGGTGTCTTTGGTAGATGTTCATCGGAATTGGGGGATGTTGTTGTATTAGCCCTGATTTCGGGCTTTTAGGGTTCATCTTTTGGTTTGATTTTTGTTTTCTCTATGAGGATAACTAGTCTTCCTTTTTTCTTTTGTTCTTTCTCTTTCCTATGTATCTTTCTCTCTCTTTAATAATATTTCTTTTTCTATCAAGAAAAAGATACCTCTTCATCCTCGTATCCTGTCCTCAACCCTCACACTATTCCCTTTTCAAATGCCTTATGCAACATGTGTCTCAGAACATCAAACACTTGAGTAAACAAAAATGGAAAGAGGCTCCCCTTGCCTAAACCCTCGCCGTCCTTTGAACCATTCTTTAGGATGACTATTAACAAACACTGCAAAGACTATAGAGGAATGACAGCCTTAAAACCACCTTCTCCATCGTACCCTAAACCTTTTACAACTCAAGACCTTATCCAAGAAACCCCAACTGTCCTTGTTGTAAGCTTTCCCAAAGTCCAACTTAAAAACTGAGGAAATTGGGAAAGATGAATTCTTATTCCTCTAATTTTGAATGACCAGTACAGCCCTAATATATAGATGATACAACCAAGACTAAAAAGGAAATACAACTAATCAAATCTACTAAAAACAGTAACAACTAAAAAGGAAGGGAGGAAATCATAAAAAGAGGTCCTAGGTAATTAATCAGCAACGACTACATCTAAACAAGGAAATAAAATATATTCTACACTTCCCATCAAGCTAAGCTGTAAATGTTGATCAAGCCTAGTTTGAAGTTCAGATCTTCAAAGTTTCTTCTTGGTAGGGCCTTAGTAAAAATATCTGCTGTCTGAGATTGAGTTGGAAGGTATAGCATCTTGATTATTCCCTGTTCAATTTTTCTTTTATAAAATGGCGATCAATTTCCACATGTTTGGTTCTATCATGGTGGACGGGATTTTTTGCTATGCTGATAGTGGACTGATTGTCATAGTAAATCCTCATAGGATCTTCAAAAAATATTTTTAACTTTTTCAAGAGTCTTTGTAGCCATATCCCTTCACATATACCATGAGTTAGGGCCCTAAATTCGGCTTCTGCACTGCATCGTGATACAACATATTACTTTTTGCTGCGCCAAGTAACGAAGTTCCCTCATTCATACGTGCAATACCCAGAAGTTGGCCTTACCCATTTGTTTTCTACATTTGATGTGCTCTACAATCTCTTTGGCCACGAGCCCTACATCTACGATTGGCCTACTTGCTACAAAAGAACTTTGGTTTTTCGAAGTTGTTGCCCGGATAAGACTTTAGTTATTATTTTGTAGAGATGCTTGACACCAAACCAATAGGCCAATAATCCCACACCTTAATGGGTCGATCTTTTACCGGGACAAGTGTGATGAAGGTTGAGTTAATGTTAGTTATTAACTTCCCATTATGGAATAACTCATGGAAAACCTTCATTAAATCCTTCTTGATCCACAGCCAACAAGCCTGGAAAAAGCCGTATTGAACCTGTATGAGCCTAGTGCTTTCTCATTATCCATCTTCAAGATTGCTTTGCTAACGTCCTCGTCAAACTGTCTTTCTAACCATTTGGATCGGGTACCTGAGTGGGTGTTGATGGAGTGTGAGGAGCCCATCCAGCATCCAAAGATGTAACTGACTAAGAAAGTGAGGCAGTGAGTGAGTGTCATTACATGAATAGATTGGTGCTTTTTATTTGGTTTGTGTGGGTGAATATATTAGGCCTAGAGTGAATATGTCTCATATGATACTGATGTAAATAGGTCATTGAGGATTATAACAGGGGAATCAGAAAGAAATGGAGGGACACTTATAGGTGTTGGGTTGATAGTTGTAACTAAAATTATAGTTATAACTAACTATGAGACCTAGGGGCCTTTATAAGGTGGTGATGGCTGAGTGCTAGGGGGAGAATTTTGGTTAGTGTTATCTTATTACGGGGTAAGGGGTTCATTAGTGGTATCGGAGTGGTCTCGATCAAGGGATTGTGAGAAAGATCCGAAGATGGTGAACACTCAAATAGAAGGAAAGGTTGAGGTTCTTGAAAAGGAAGTGGGAGGTCTCAAGAACGAAATGGAGACGCTAAAAGGGGAAGTAGGGACGATCGAGGATATCGTTCAGGGACTCCGAGAATCAATGGCAAGGATGGAAAGTGTCAAAGTATAGCTTGTATATGTCAAAATATAGCCTGTATATATGTCAAAGTAGAGTCTGAACTTAGCATGTGTACAGCCTGAACAATTTGACGTGGTTTTCATGAGGACTGACTTAGGTATTCGGTGGAGTGATTTTAGGAGAGATTGAGGGTTGTAATCTAGCCTATAAATACTTGTTTTTCTTTGAGTAATAAATCAGAACATTGCATTATCAGATTGTTCTCACTTACATGGTATCAGAGCCATCTTGGTTTTTTGGTATTTCTGGATATTTCAGTGTAGATCACGTTACTTCTTGGTTGGTCACTTAGAAGTGACTGTTAGTCGACACCGCCGGTCCAGGGAGGTGTGTAGTGGCAAATCCGGCCAGTCACCGAAGTCCGGTGACCTAACTCTAAGCGCGTGAAGCTCACGCGCCGTCGCTACAGTTCGGATCGTCTCCCACGCGCCAGCGCGTGCGGTGGAATCTCCGGTCGCGGTTTGGTTCGACGGCGTCGAATCGCCATTTCCGGTCTATCCCCGGCGTCATCTTCCTCATTGGAAGCTTTTTAGGTACTGGGCATCATTCACAGGAGTTGTGCATGCTGAGTTTAATCTGGAAGCTATGCCAATTTCAGATTTATATATTCTAAAGTATCAGTTGGCTTAGTGGATATTCACATTCTCAACTCAGTGGCAGTTTGGTGAATATTTAGGTTCAGGTTTTATATTCTGAAATTCTTAATTCATACATTATTTCTTTGTCTTTATCACAAAGAAAATGTCAGATACTAAGCCATCTATTAATGAGTTAGTACCCACAATGTCAAAAATAACTGAGCATAAGTTAAATGGGTCTAACTATTTAGAATGGAGTAGAACCATTAGAATTTATCTACGGAGTGTTGAAAAAAATGACCACTTGGAAAAAGAACCTCCTACAGATGAAACTAGACAAACTTGGCTTAGAGATGATGCCCGTTTGTTCCTACAGATTACGAACTCAATTGATAGTGAAGTAATTGGGTTAATTAATCACTGTGAATTTGTCAAGGAATTGATGGAATACTTAGAGTTCTTGTACTCTGTTAAGGGAAATATATCTCGTATATATGATGTCTGTAAAGCTTTTTATCGTACTGAGAAAGAAGGTAAGTCGCTTACAGCTTACTTCATGGAATTCAAGAAGATCTATGAAGAATTGAATGTGCTTTTACCATTTAGTACTGATATCAAGGTACAAAAGTCTTAGAGGGATCAAATGGCAATCATGAGTTTTCTGGCAGGCCTTCCTTCAGAATTTGAGACTGCCAAATCTCAGATTCTTGCCAGTACTGAAATTAACTCACTTCAGGAAGTATTCAGTAGGGTCTTACGTACAGAAAATACTTCATTAACTCAACAACCTAATGCCCTCATTACCAGAGGAGGGGATGTTGAAAGAAGGCTAAACAGAGGAGGAACTTCGGCCACTGGAAAGACTAGTGATATTGTGTGCTATTACTGTAAAGAGCCCGGCCATACAAAGCGTAATTGTAAAAAATTACAGAATCGCAACCAGAGGTATCAAACCACCAATGTTGCTGCTGTTTCTAGTTCTTCTGAGAAGGGTATTACAATTTCAGCTGATGAGTATGGTAAATATCAAGCTTTCTTGAAGGAGTCTATTTCAGTCACTAGTCTTGCTGAACAAGGTAAAACATGCCTTATCTCTTCTTCAAACAAATGGGTTATCGATTCTGGTGCCACAGATCATATGACAGGTAATTCCAATACTCTTTCAAATTTCAAGTCACACAAATCTCCATCCCCAGTTACCATAGCAGATGGGTCTACATATAACATTAATGGTCTAGGGACCGCTAAACCCACTTCTTCTATTACTTTGTCATCTGTTCTAAGTCTACCAAATCTCTCTTTTAACCTAATTTCTGTAAGTCGACTCACTAAAGATCTAAATTGTTGTGTCTCATTCTTTCCTGATTACTGTCTTTTTCAGGATCTTATGACGAAGCAGATTGTTGGTAAATGACATGTATCTAATGGTCTTTACATTTTTGACACTTGGGAACCTCAGTTAGTTGCTTCTGCTTAGGCCACCTCTCCATTTGAAGCACATTGTCAGTTAGGACATCCTTCTCTGCCTACCTTGAAGAAGTTATGCCCTCAATATCATGATGTAACATCAATTGAATGTGAATCTTGTCATTTTGCAAAACATCATCGGGGTACGTTAAGTCCTAGAATAAATAAACGGGCTGCATCAGCCTTTGAATTAGTACATTCAGCTATTTGGGGACCATGTCCTGTATTGTCTAAATTTGGTTTTAGATATTTTGTTACATTTGTGGATGATTTTTCTCGAATGACATGGATTTATTTTATAAAGAATCGTTCTGAGGTGTTTTCCCATTTTTCTGCCTTTTCTGCTGAAATTAAGACCCAGTTTAATGTTTCTGTACATGTCTTAAGGAGTGATAATGCTAAAGAATATATGTCATAAACATTTCAAAACTATTTAACCCAACAAGGGATAATTCACTAGACTTCATGTGTTGATACACCGGCTCAAAATGGGGTAGCTGAAAGAAAGAATAGGCATCTTCTTGAGACTGCCCGTGCTTTAATGTTTCATATGAAAGTTCCCAAACAATTCTGGGATAGTGCTGTTTCCACAGCAAGTTTTTTAATTAATCGGATGCCTTCTACAGTCCTTGATGGTGCCACACCTTACAGTATTCTGTTTCCCAATAAGCCACTATTTCCTGTGGAACCTCGGGTATTTGGAACTACATGTTATGTTCGCGATGTTAGGCCCCATATTACTAAACTTGATCCCAAAGCCTTGAAGTGTGTATTCTTGGGATATTCTCGTTTTCAGAAGGGTTATCGGTGCTACTCTCCGGATCTAAACAGGCATTTGGTCTCAACTGATGTGGTCTTCTCAGAGAAACAACCTTTCTTCTCCTCACTACCCTTAACACCAAGTCAGGGGGAGGATGAAGAATGGTTAATCTATAATACCACATCCTCAAACGCCTCTGCCGGTCCATCTGAAGGGAATCCAGTTGAAGAGTACTCATCTGCAGAACAGACGGACACTGATATCCTTCATGCTACTGCAAGACCACCGATTACTCAAGTGTATTCCCGAAGACAAGCAACCAGTGATACATGTCCTGTGCCAGCCACTTCGTCATCGGATCCTCCACCAAACGATCATGACCTACCTATCGCTCTCCACAAAGGTAAACGTCAATGCACCCTCCCTCAGTCCAATTATCCCATTACTAATTTTATATCCTATAATCATTTATCACCATCATCTAGTGCTTTGATTGCCTCTCTAGACTCTGTTTCTGTTCCTAAAACTGTTCAGGAAGCCTTGGCCCATCCAGGATGGCGTGCTGCTATGCTTGACGAAATAGAAGCATTAGATGCCAACCGAACATGGGATCTTGTACATTTACCTGCAGGAAAGAAAGCTGTCGGATGCAAGTGGGTCTTTGCCATTAAATTTAATACAAATGGTTTCATTTCTCGACTTAAAGCTAGATTAGTAGTTAAAGGATATGCCCAGACTTATGGGGTAGATTATTCTGATACATTCTCTCCGGTGGCCAAACTCACCTCAATCCGTCTGTTCATTTCTCTAGCTGCATCCGAAAATTGGCCATTGTATCAATTGGATATAAAAAATGCTTTCTTGCTCCATATATACTTCACGAAGAAGTATATATGGAGCAACCACCTGGATTTGTTGCTCAGGGGGAGTATGGGAAAGTCTGCCATTTAAAAAAATCATTGTACGGTTTGAAGCAAAGTCCCCGAGCATGGTTTGGTAAGTTCAGCATGGCAGTTCAGGAGTTTGGGTTGAAGAAAAGTAAATGTGATCACTCTGTATTCTACAAGCAATCAAAGGATGGTATTATTCTTCTTGTTGTTTATGTTGATGATATTGTCATTACAGGAAATGACTGTGTAGGAATTTCATCCCTCAAATCATTCTTGCACACCAAGTTTCAGACAAAAGACCTGGGCCACCTAAAGTACTTCTTGGGAATTGAAGTAACAAGAAGTAAGATAGGAATACTTCTGTCCCAAAGAAAGTATGTTCTTGACATGCTTGCAGAAACTGGAAAGCTAGCTGCTAAACCTTGTAGTTCCCCAATGATTCCAAATGCACATCTTGCAAAAGATGATGCGGATCTCTTCGATGATCCAGAAAAATACAGGCGATTAGTCGAAAAATTGAACTATCTTACTCTAACACGACCAGACATTGCTTTTGCAATAAGTGTCGTTAGTCAATTCATGTCTGCACCTACTGTCAAACACTGGGAGGCTCTAGAACAGATCCTACGCTACCTAAAAGGAGCTCCTGGTCTTGGTATATGGTACAGCAACCATGGGCATACCAGAATTGAATGATTTGCAGATGCTGATTGGGCCAGTTGCAAGATTGACAGGCGATCCATCACTGGATTCTGTGTCTTTATGGGAGGAAACTTAATATCATGGAAAAGTAAGAAACAAGGTGTTGTATTTCGATCAAGTGCTGAATCCGAATATAGAGCTATGGCACAATCCGCTTGTGAGATCTTGTGAATATACCATTTGTTAGATGAGGTTGGAGTGAAGTGTTCAATGCCAGCAAAAGTGTGGTGTGATAATCAAGCTGCTCGCCATATTGCTTCAAATCCAATTTACCATGAAAGAACTAAACACATTGAGGTTGATTGTCATTTTGTTCGTGAAAAGATTGAAGAGAACTTAATCACTACTGGATATGTGAAGACAGGAGAGCAACTTGCTGACTTATTTACAAAGTCTCTAAATGGGACTCGGATTAATTATTTATGTAACAAGCTGGGCATGATTAACATCTATGCACTAGCTTGAGGGGGAGTGTCAAAGTATAGCTTGTATATGTCAAAATATAGCCTGTATATATGTCAAAGTAGAGTCTGAACTTAGCATGTGTACAGCCTGAACAATTTGACTTGGTTTTCATGAGGACTGACTTAGGTATTCGGTGGAGTGATTTCAGGAGAGATTGAGGGTTGTAATCTAGCCTATAAATACTTGTTTTGCTTTGAGTAATAAATCAGAACATTGCATTATCAGATTGTTCTCACTTACAGAAAGGTTTGGCCAAATGGTTGAGACGCACTTGTCAGGTGCAAACAGTGGGCCGAACGAAGATGAGAGGAGAACATACATTGACTTAAAGGCACTCTTGGAGGAACTTAGAGAGAGGAATGGCAAATTCAGAAAAGAGAGGGAAACAATGGAAAAAGAAACTGAAAAGGAATCTAAAGAGCAGAAATCGGGCTCAGTCAAAGAAAGTAAGAAAGATGTGGTGGTTGTCTTCAAGAAAGGATTTAGGCAAGAAAATAAAGAAGAGGAAAGTTCCAATTTATGACTGACACTCCAAAAACCATGAGAATAGAAACGTAGGACCACCAAGAATGGAGTCCTAGCGGCAGTAGCAAAGAGAAGATCTTTGTCGAGGATGTGTAAGAGGTACATATACCAAGTTCAGGTCGGCCAGCGAGTAATTTTAACTTTTTCGGCACTGAAGCAATAGAGGGGAGTGGTTGGAGATATGGTAGCTGCATGGAAGAAGATAATCGTGGATGACACCAAATTTTGGCTAGAAAGGATGACAAAAAGGAGAGCAAGTGGATCTTGGATCGGGTTAGGGTGTTTAAGTGGGGAAGAGGCCCAAAGAAGAGAATAGAGAAAAAGCATTTATGGGCCCTTTAATCTCATGAGGAGTTTGGGCCTAAAAAGAAAAATAGATGGATTTAGGGTAAAATATAAAAGAGGGGCTCAATTATTGGATCCATGTAAAAGAGCTAACCCTACCCAACTCTCTTGGGTTACCCTAGTAATTGACCCGACTAGAAAAACCTGGCCCCAAGTAGTGAGTCTTCTTGTCGAGTGCTCTATAGGGCAAAAGTGATGTTCGTTCGTAGTAACAACGGCCACCCAGCCAAATGTTGTCCATCACCCATCTAACGCCGAGAACACCACAAAAAGGGAAATGGGGCCTGGTTCCGATTCTGCAAACCTAGTTCAAGCAAGCAAAAGGAGAAAAAACATTCCCCATCGTTAACTACTTACCATGACAGATGAAGAAAGAAAAGGAGAAACAACCAAGATGAAGATTCGAACACAGGTAAACAAAGTGGACTCTGGGTAAGAGAGGCCTATGACTTTAACTGACGAGTTATTTATAATTATTGGAAAAAGGGGGAATTCTTTTGGGTATGCAATGCATAACCCAGTTGCCAAAAACCCAAGAGATATGTCCAGCAGCTGACAAAGGGATTGGAAGCAGCACTCTGGTTTCTTTCTTACCTTTACTGAGAGTTTGGACCAAGAGAGATGTATATGTGTTACTGCAGAGGCAAGGACAAATGATTGATGGATCAGCAATAAACAATTCATTTTATAAGATGCAAAAGGCTGCTGTCAAACTTTATGGTTGCTAAAGTTGGTTATTGCTGGGAGTTTTATGATGTTATCAAAATTAATAATTGTTGTGCTTCATGCTTAATTGAGGAAAGGGAGCGGCTAACTGAACCAGAAGATGGTATCAGAAGAAGTGGAATGACCAGTGGCCAAGAGGAAGTTTTAGTGAAATGGGAAGGGCTGTCTGACTTTGGAAACACTTGGAAATTGTGTTACAGTAGGAAAGGAATCCCTTCACTGTCACCTTGAGGACGAGGTGCCTCTTGAAGGGGGCAGTAAAGATGAGACTGATGTAAATGGGTCATTGAGGATTATAATAGGGAAATTAGGAAGAAAGGGAGGGACACTTATAGGTGTTGGGTTGATAGTTGTAACTAATATTACAGTTATAACTAACTATAAGACCTAGGGGGGAGAATTTTGGTCAGTCTCGGGGAGAGTACTAGCCTCTCGAAAGCTAGGATTATTGTGTATTGTCTCTGGGCATTTCCAATCAATAACATTTGTATCATTCAGTTTAATTGTGTTATCTTATTACTGTTACTGGGTAAGGGGGTTCATCAGTCTCATGGACATGGTCCATCCATTATAAATTGTACCCAAATTTACCTGATCCATTAGATCCATCCTTTTAATGGATCTGATTGGGTGGATAATCTAGTGGATATAGACTGTCCATGCTTTTTCTTAGGTACCCCTTTTAACAAATATTTTACTTTTTCTTTGGCAAAATGGTAATATTTAAAAATATCCCGTTCTAAATGAGTGAGTTTTGAGAAATTTATTTACGATGTCAATTTTATTGATGCTTGATATACTTGCATGTGCATTCATGCTGATTATCAGCTTTTCTCTTCAGCCTGCTAATTGAGTTGATTTTACAGTGAATTATCAATAAATTATTCTGTGTTGTCAGATTTGGGATTGCAACAACACCGTCTTGAAGGGGATGACTATCTTGCTGTTATAGATGAATTTATGAAAGCTGTCTTTACTCGTTGGCCAAATGTTATTGTGCAGGTTGGCTTTCCTTATTATTATTATTTTTTCCTCCTCTGCAATAGTGAGTTTCGAAATGTAGCTGCTTGAATGCATGGTTGTGTTGGGTGCATTTTTTTAGCAAAAAGTTTTAGAAAGTTGACTTGCACATCGATGGAGTCCTGCATTGGGGAACCACAAGTAATCCTTGTGGTACTTAACAGGCTTAGTTCTTCCCCCTCACAAGCTGGTTTTGAGGGTGGGTTCTGCACACTTTGGTCGCCATCAATTGGTATCAAAGCTTATCTGATGTTCATGGAAAGAGCTACCTGTTGAAGGTGTAAACCAATGTCCGGAACCTGCCAGCTGGAGTGAGCACCATAGAGTGCAGCCATTGAGATTTTGGCTCTTTAGGGAAGGAGCTATGATGGAGTCCCACATCTGGGAGCCATAAATGGTCCTAGTGGTACTTGAGGGGCATGGTTCTCCCCCCTTAGAAGTTGGTTTTAAGGGTGGGTTCCCCATGCTTGCTTAAGTCTCCATCAAACATCTTTTTGAATTATTATTATGAAGCTTTAAATAGTAATGTTCTTGTGCTTGCACAGTTTGAAGATTTCCAGAGCAAGTGGGCTTTTAAATTATTACAGCGGTATAGAAGTACCTACAGAATGTTCAATGATGATGTGCAGGTATAGATTTCTTTCCTGTAAGAACATATCATCTCATCATTTTATGTGGTACTTTGATGGTAACTTTTGGACCTTCAGAGCTCTAAGAATATATTGACAATTATCTATATTAACGTGTTTAGGGCTGACATGGTCCCAAACAACAAATAGTAATAGTCACTACAAGTTTATATCATGTTTAATTGAAAAAAAGGGAATCAAAAGTGGAGGTTGAGTTGTCCATTATTGTATAGTTAAGCGGTTGATGTAAAAGGATCTGATAGAACCCAATGCACCAGAATAAATTGAAACACCAGAATAACAACTTCTATTCAGAAAAACCTTACACCACGAGAATCCAGAGTCACAATGAACACTTAACAATGCTGAAACAGAGATAACCAATACACAGACTCTAATTACAACAATCACTCAGCACTCATCACAGAACTGAGATGAAATGCAGAAAGAAATTATAAGACAACCAGAAAACTAAAGCAAAAGCAGCAACAACGCTAGACTTTCGAGAGGCTTAGCTCTCTCCCAAACGCTCCCAAAAGTTTTTCCTTGCCTTCTCTCTCCATCCATGACCCCTTAACCTTCCACTACCCCTGACAGCACCACCACACAGGACAGCTCGGCAGTTAGTTACGTCCCTCCTCTCTTTTCAATTTATTTTTATCTTTGGGCCACATCTACTGTACTGCATAATGGTCTTGGGCCCAACAGGATCAAAGGACCGTCAAATTGAGAGCAGTTTCCTACTTGGGCAGATTACTGACCCAGTTGAAATTATCTTCTTTCCACCCTCTGAATTTTTTACTCTACTTTTCAGCCATGAAGTCCTTCAACTCTCATACATGATTCCATTTTTTTTTTCCTTCTCTTTATTTTTCCCATCTCCTTCTCTTATCCATTAACCTTACTCTCCAATCAAATTTTCACCTTTCCCCTAGTAAAGAACCACTCTAATACCAATTTGTTAGGAACCCACTGTTTTAACTGTGAACTCCCATATATTTACACTGTTATGGTAAAAACTGAGCAAGCTAGTGGCAGTCAAATTAAAAGAAAAGAAAAATGTTCCTAGCAATTCAAGTGATCCTTGCTAACAGCAAATTAATTCCCAAGCAGTTGTGTAACTAGATGGGTGAATCCTCACTGCCCATTTCCCATTTAACAGCCACAAATGGTTTTAATTGAAAACCCCTATGGTCCTATCTAGTGCGAATTTGGTTTTGCATTTGAAACAGTAAAATCACGTTCGTCCTCTCCAAACATGATTTTGCAGCAGTTTCTTTCTGTTTGGTTATGCTCCCAAAATTGATCTTATAGAACTCCTGCTTGCACTTAAGCAACTCCCACTTGCTTTTGCATTGAGTAGAATCACGTTTCTCTTCAACTGCGTCATCTCTTTTAAACCATCATTTCTCCTATCTTCTCTCACCTTTTATCATCTTTGTTCCTTTCACAAATTGCCTTTTCATAAATTTCCTGGGTCGGTGTTTGAATTGAATACGTGGTGCTCTGAATTCCATGCTAAAACTTTGGATATTTGGGAGTGAAAGGAAGTGCAACGAGAGGAAGTGTAAAAATTGAATGAACAGAATCTCACAAATGCCAAAATGGTCATTGAGAAAAAATTGCATTCTTGAATTTATTTTTGCTAAATTTCAGCTTTGACCCCATATCTAGTTCTTTGTTTTCATTTTAGTCCCTACTGCATTTTCATTTTGACCCCTCATTGTTATTTTGTTTTTCGATTGAGTCCCTATTTTTGTTATTAGACTAAATTGTATTTAAATCCATGATTTTTTTTAATTTTAGAATGTTCATTTAGGCCCTTTAGGTTACTTGAAAATGTGTTTTAAAAGAAAGAAAACAAAATCAAAAGCAAGAGTGTCAAGCAAAAATAAAATTCATACCCTTTTTTCTAATTAGACATCCAAAAGTGATTTTGATAACAGTGTCCAAACTGTCAATTTTTCTAAAATCACATTTCAGATAAGTGTTTCCAAACATGAATTATGGTCATGCAATGTCACTTTTAACCAAAATCAAGTTGATCCAAAATCAGTTTGTCCAACTCCGATCCAAACGCACTTAGTCTTTGAGCCAAACCTACTTGGATTTGAAAAAGGTTATACATGGGGAGGCTATGCAGACAAGACTGAATAGGGGTAATGAGACCATCCAAAGAGAAGAAAGCTCCCCTCTGATTACCAAACTGCTTGGAAACTTTCTGAACAAGATTTCAAAAAGAGCAATGTTCTATGCTTCTTTATTTATTTATTTTTTTTTTTGGCGATTACAAGGAGTCCTTGGAGCCAAACAAAAGAAAACAAACACTACAAGCACACACTCTGCAGCTTTTCTCTCCCAGACTTATCATCAGATATCAACTGCTCAATTCATAAGGGCACTCTTTATGCCTCCCTAAACCAGGACTTCACATCAAGCTCCAATTAGCAAGGAAGTCTGTTCAACTATTAGCCTCCGTGTAAATGTTCTTAATGGTATAACTCCACTTGTTCTTTAACAGATGCAGAGTTTTGCCAATCATCTCAGGAATTCCTTTCTTCATTTTTTTAGCACTCACCATATCCACTAACACTGTTGAGTCAGACTCTATCAATATTTTACATCCCAGATCTCAGTGTAACTCGATACCTTACTTCAAAGCTCAGCACTCAGCCTTCAAAGAACTGCTTTTACCAAGGTTTCTAGTAAAGCTTCAATCCATTCCCGTTCACTATTTCTCACAATCCCTCCACAACCTGCTTCACCTGGGCTGCTTCACCTGGGTTCTCCTTTGAACCCCGTCAGTGTTAAGTTTAACCCAATCTTTGTCATGTATTTTCCATTTCAACCTTATATTATGCCTAGCCATTCCTCCAAAGCTCCTCTCCTTTAGAACAACTTCACCCCTGTAAAACGTCATCCTGTTCCTTATAGTCCTTGTCTCTTCTCTTGGTCAATAAAAATCCCTTTGCAAAAAATATTCCAGAACATCCAGCAAGAGGTTTTCCAGGTCACTTTTCACTTCCCCCGTTCATGTTCCCCTTCACTTTCAAACAGGTTAATCTTTTTCCACTGCTTTAAACCCACCGAAAAGAATATAATTTTCTTCTCAGGTTTGACTAACTTAATGCAACTTCTACCAACTACCAGGAAGTCTTCTAGGACATGTAGGATATCTTTAACCTTATCACTGCACCATTTACATAACCCATCACTTAAGACCCACTTCTTTCTCTCTCATATTTCAGCTATCAACATTATTTTTAGTTATTACCAAGTATTCAGCTTCAACATGATTTTAAAAAGCTAACAAATAAGATTGCTTAAAGGTCAAATTTATACGATTATATTACGATTATGGATGAATTTATCTCTAAGTACTATGGTAAGTATTTGCTCTCATTTATGGAGCATCTTTTTGTTGAAGTTGTTATGAAATGTATCACTAGCTTCTTATGTAATAATTGAGGATTCTTTATTGCTTTGACCATGAATTACTTCCCACCCTGCATGATATACATAGAGTTCTCCATGCAGGGAACCGCTGGAGTTGCAATCGCTGGACTTCTAGGTGCTGTAAGAGCACAAGGAAGGGCAATGATTGACTTCCCAAAGATGAAGATTGTTGTTGCTGGTGCTGGAAGGTTAGTTAATTGTACTGTCTTGCGCAAGGGCAGTTGGGGATTAATATTTTCTTGTAAGTTTAAAATTGGAATCTTTTTGTGTTTAATTCTGGAATCTTTTACTATAATCACTATTAAAGCTTTAGAATTTCAAATGGACTTTTAAGAAGATAGTTTTCTTCCCCTTGTTGATCTTCAAGGGATGTGAGAAGAAAGATAGAGGAAAAGGGAAATTTGTTGAAGGAAAAGTAGTCAGTGAGTTCGAAACATGGTACATTTATTTTTTAGAATGTGTAATTATTAGTAATTAGTAGTAAATATTTTGATCTTAAAATTTGGGGGATTTTTCAATCCATAGACTTTAGCAATTGTCTCCTATTTACTTGATTTCCTAGAATAGCACTCATAATTGTACAAATAGCTTGATCAATAATAAAAAGTTCAGACCTTTTTGTCATAGCACTCATAATTGTACAAATAGCTTGATCAATAATAAAAAGTTCAGACCTTTTGTCATGGTGACAAAGCTAAGCTTGTTTCTTTCAAAAGTATTTGTGGCCTTCATTGCCATTTTTCTCTCCTATGGCCCTCATTGCCCTATTTTCCCATGGCATTCAATGTGTCTAGGTATTTTACCTTTCGTTGATTCCCTTTTCACCCAAACTGCTTTGAGTTCAGCTTGGAACTCACCTCTAGCATCAAGTTTACAGCCTTTGGGAGGCAAAAGGAGCATAAAGTTCTCTAGCATTGTGCAATTTTGCTAGCTTATGGTGTATTTGGTTAGAATGGAATGCTGGAGTGTTTAATTAGCATTTGTTTCTGCCCCATCTTTGGAGAGGATCATTTTTATGTTGTTTTTATGGATTTCTGATAATGGTTTTTAGGGGTATGTGATAGGTACCTAGTAGAGAAATACAATGTGTGTAATGTGTGATTATATGAGTTTGTTAGAGGGGTAATTTAGGAAATTTAGTGGGTCAGAGTTGGTTATAAATTGGGGAGTGGGAGTGTGAGTGGAGAAGGCAGAAAGAATGTTTTGACAGTGGAGTGCTGTGGACAGAATTCCTTGGTGGGTTTTCTGTAGGAGTTGTAGGCTCTGGGGGAGGATTCATTATCCTTCATTGGTTACAAAATATTTCAGTAGCTCTTGGGGGCAGTGTTCTTTGTATCCTTCTTATTTCTTTAAATATTACAGTGATATTTGAGTGTTATTTTTTGGGTTCTATCAATTGGTCTGACCTTCCGGATACCAAGATGCCACCGGAACCAACTGATATGGTGGAGGTTGTTGGAGCTTGTGTGGACTCCGTCGAATCTTCGTTTGCAGCACTGGAGACTGCAATGCGCGATATTTTTGCCACTTTTCAACAACGCCAAGAAGCTATCCTCCAAAACTTGTTTAGCAAACTCGACCAATCAATTGTATTCTTTGATAATCGTGAACGCCAATCTGATGATGCGTCTGGGTGTGTGTCCTCTTCGATGGCGGCAGCACATGTTCCTTCGCCGTCGCAATCTACTCAGAAATTGGTTTCTAGCTGGGCTTCATGTGGGTCGAGTCCCTCCAACGGGCCAACACAACCAAGCATTCCTGGAACTGGATCTTCCATCGAGTCGGGCGTGCACAACAACTGGATTACGACTCTGTTTTTGGCATCATCGCAGGGAAGCATTGCCAGAGGTCCTACGCTGACGAAGGTGGCACAGATAGCGCCGATTTCGTCTCAGGTCAAAGGAAATCGAAGATTGACGCCAGTGGTGAAGAGGAAGACGAAGACGAAGACGAAGACGAAGACGAAGAAGAGGATCTTGGTCACTGAGAGAAAACGCATAGGAGAGAAAGGGCTGAGCACGAATGCGACACTGGGAGGCAATAAACCCTGGATGACGAAGCTCTCTACTGTCGAAGGAAGAGGAAATATGGAAAAAGATGGAGCTCACCTGTGGCTATGGAGATGGGACCAATGCACGGGAGAGGAAGATGATGAAGAGGAAAGACTGAAAAGAAATAAGTGGATCTTGGTAGATCCAAACTTGGGTAACCCAACCCAACCACCTTGGTTTAAGTCAGTTATGGGCCCAAGTACAATGTATGAGGCCCAATATCTCTGGGCATGTCAGTTTCAGAGAAGAGTGGGAATAGGTTGACTTTTGTTGTATTTTTTTTTTCTATTTCAGTGTACTAACAAAAAAAAAAGTTTATTTCAGCCTTGAGGACAAGGCAGATTTTAAGGGGTGGGTAATGATAGGTACCTAGTAGAGAAATACAATGTGTGTAATGTGTGATTATATGACTTTGTTAGAGGGGTAATTTAGAAAATGTAGTGGGTCAGAGTTGGTTATAAATTGGGGAGTGGGAGTGTGAGTGGAGAAGGCAGAAAGAATGTTTTGACAGTGCTGTGGACAGAATTCCTTGGTGGGTTTTCTGTAGGAGCTGTAGGCTTTGGGGGAGGATTCATTATCCTTCATTGGTTACAAAATATTTCAGTCTACTTCAGTAGCTCTTGGGGGCAGCGTTCTTTGTATCCTTCTTATTTCTTTAAATATTACAGTGATATTTGAGTGTTATTTTCTGGGTTCTATCAGTATGTCTCTTGTGGATCTTCAAAGGGATTGGAAGGCTCTTTCTAATTAGAGCCTGGGTTGTTTTTTTTGGGTACTAATGGAAACCAGAACAATGAGTGCTGAATAATACTCCTTTATCGATTTGAAAAGCTGAGAAAATACAAAATTGCTTAGATTCCCCAATTTGAGAAACCCAAGAACCAACCATAAACAGAATAACCTGACCCTACTAGCTTTTGAGAGGCTAGTATCTCTCCCAAATGCCTGTCTAGACTGTCCCCTCTAAACCATAACCTCCCTTGCAATATATAAAATCTCAACAGCTGGTAGTTACAAAAGTTTATATTCTATCAAAAAAAAAAAGTTTATAACAGAGAACCAACTTAACTACCGCCACACCGTTTATTTCTCCTCTTATAAACTCTCAGCCCTTATAATTTTATTCTTTCTTCTGCTATAGCACTTTACATTCAGAACAATTCCATCATGTACCTATTTGTATTTTTATTTCTACTCGGCAGTAAATTCTTTTTTATTAAAAAAAAAATGTTTATTAGTACTGAGGGCCTTCATTATCAGGGGAGCATTTCATGACTTCATTGGTTATATTTGTGTTGCTGCAGTGCAGGAATTGGTGTTCTTAATGCTGCAAGAAAAACAATGTCAAGGATGTTGGGTAATAATGAAGAAGCTTTTGACAGTGCAAGGAGTCAATTCTGGGTTGTTGATGCTGAGGTATTGTATAATGTCGTATCCTTAATTAGGACAACGTAGTTCTTGTGTAATCAAGTTTATTATATAATGGACGTGCTAGCATTCTTTGTCCAGAGCAAACACATTGTTGGGCTCCCTGTAAACCTATTTATATTTAAAAAAATGTGAGCATTTTTTTTTTGGATCAAAAAAGAGATTTTGTTCCAGAAAGAAAATAATACAATAGGAAAGAAAACATAAATAGAGTGGAGGACAATAGATTCTCCAGGAAAAGAGAAAAAACACAAAAGGGCTCAATCACTAAGCCAAACAAAAAAATACTAAGAGAGCCACCCCCTTTAAGAATATATTGGCAGAAACTCAAAGCGAAGTCGCAAAACGTGTGTCCCAAAAGCATAGTTGTCAAATTGCGATTTGAATTGTGAATTACTAAGCTAAATTATGAATCGTGAATCGTAAGATTTGCGAAGATAATAAAAATATCATAGATATGTTATAACATATATAACATACTTGATTCTATAGGTTTAACTCATAAATAAGTCTAAAGCAAATGTCAATTTATAACAAACAAATAAAACAAAAGACTTATCCTAAGTCATACATAACATAAGTCATAACACAACTATATAAGCAATCAAACCAAGTTTAAAAAGACTCAAAGACTGGTGGTCCTTCTATTCTATTCATCAAGAGACTCAATATCATCACTATCACTATTTTTGTCATCATCCAACATAACCATTGGTAGGTTATAGAAGAGAGGGACCAGAAGATAGGTTGAGGATTGAAGAGGTTTTTTGACTTTTTTCTGATTTTCTCCCTCCTAGACGTTATACTTACTAATACTGATTGATATTTGATGCACAAAATTGTTGAATATATGCGTGAATTTAGTTAGCTGTATATGTATGTGAATGTATTTAGCTATACATTGACTTAGGCATTTTGGTGGAGAAAATGTTGGAGTGATTGTAGGAGTGATGGAAGCATGTATTGTCCTATAGAAACCCACCTGCTACTAGAATAAAATTCAATTGAGCATTCTTTTTATTCTGAGTAAAAAATCACATGGTATCAAAGCCTGAGTGATTTTTGTGTGTGTATTTTGTGCCTTTGTTCTTCATCCGTGAGCCCCTGTGAGTGCTTGAGAGGAGAGCACCCATATATAGTAGCCATTGTATCTCACCACCTACATAGAGACACTCGCCTCTCTCAATTCGGCCAGTTCCAGGAGACCTATTGTAGTTTGAGGCGTGTGCGAGGCTTACGTGCCACCTTAAACTTAGATGGAATTCTCACGCGACGGTGCATGTGATAGTGGTTCTGGCTCGTCTCTGTTCTCCCAGCGTCGACTTCCTGTCTCCAGGCCGTTCTCGGTGTTAGATTGGTGATTTGAGTATGTTTGTATATCGGGTATCTCCCTCCCAGGTGATTCATATACGTGTTGCTCTGTTTCTTGAGGTATAAACTGGCCTTCATTGCTAGTACTGAATTAGCTCCTTTCTTTGACCTTAATTGTCATCTTTGAGTGGCCTTCATTGACATTTCTTTTTGAATCTCACCATTTTTTCCAAGACCCATTGTAATGACCTAACTATGTCTGGAATTGAACAAATTGATGTTAAAATTCAACTAGAGGAGGTTACTTGAATAGGGGAATCACCAAATATTCATGCTTCCTATATCTCAAATGGTCTCAACTTATTCGTACAGTGCTGAAAGGGAAAGGAAAAACCAAACATCTCACAGGATGGGCTCCTAAACTTGGAGTTCCTAAGTTTAAACCATGGGATGAGGAAGACTCCATGATTATGGCATGGTTATAGAGCTCCATGACACTTGAAATCAGTGACACTTGTATGTTTCTAGCCATTGCTCAGGATATTTAGGAAGCAATTAAGCAAACATACTCCAAAGCTAGAGATGTTGCCCAATATATTTGGTGAAGGCGAAAACTATGGCTGCAAAACAAGTTAATAAGAATGTTATTGAATATGCAAATCAATTAAAATCTTTGTAGCAAGAACTAGATCATTATAGGGTCATAAAAACTAAATGTTCTAAGGATGTTGCTGTTCTAAAGGAGTTTATTGAGGAAAACTGAGTGTATGACTTTTTGGTGGGACTCAACTCAGAATTTGACCAAGTTAGGATCCAAATTCTAAGGAAATCAGACGTTCCATGTTTTAATCAAGTGGTTGCCCTTATCGAAGTAAAGAAAGTAGGAGAGCACTAATGCTTGAGACAAAACTCACTGATAGCTCTGCTATGGTGTCTAACTCAATTTCAAACCAAGAGAGATTAGCAAGTCTTGAAAGGGAAAAAAGTGGCCAACAACAAAAAATCAAAACCGGGATGAGTTATAGTGTATTTACTGCAAAAAGTCTCATCATACACAAGAAAATTGTCGGAAACTTTATGGAAAACCACCAAGCAAAAAATGGGGTCAAAAAGGAGGGCAACAACGAAATAGCGGCCAAGCACATGTTGCTATAGCATCAGAAGGGGGAGTCATTGCCACAAGAGCAAAGCAGCCTCAATCAAGAAGAGATTGAGAGGATAAAGGCTTTTGTTAGCAACATAGGAAAACAAGAAGAAGCCCCATGTATTTGCTCCATGGCTTATTCTGGTAAGTTTCCATTTTTCATTGGATTAAATGCCTTAGATATAACTTTTTCCAACTCTTGGATCATGGATTCAGGAGCAACTAACCATATGACTCATTCATCTAAATTTTCCTCAACTTATTCCCGATGTTCCAGCAATAAGAAAATAGCCACAGCTGATGGGTCTTTAACCATTGTGGCTAGACAAGGTGATGTCAAAAACAGCCCAACTGTTATTCTAAAAAATGTCCTACATGTTCCTAAATTAACTACAAATATGGTCTCTATCCAAACGCTCACTCAAGACTTTGGTTGTAATGTGGTTTTTCATAAAACTTATTGTGAATTTCACGACAAGGATTTGGGGAAGATGATTGGACATGCTAGAGAATGGAATGGCCTCCACTACCTTGAGATTCCAAATAATGCTAGGAGCAAGATACCCTCTACTTTTATTTCAAAGTTTGCCACATCCAATAAAGAAATAATTTTTATTCATCATTACCATCGTGGACATCCATCTTTTTCAATTATTAAAACTTTGTTTCCTTTATTATTTAAGGATTTAGATGTTGAAAACTGTAAGTGAGAACAATATGATATTGCAATGTTCTGATCTATTACTCAAAGCAAAACAAGTATTTATAGGCTAGATTACAACCCTCAATCTCTCCTGAAATCACTCCACCGAATACCTAAGTCAGTCCTCATGAAAACCAAGTCAAATTGTTCAGGCTGTACACATGCTAAGTTCAGACTCTACTTTGACATATATACAGGCTATACTTTGACATATACAAGCTATACTTTGACACTCCCCCTCAAGCTGGTGCATAGATGTTAATCATGCCCAGCTTGTTACATAAATAATTAATCCGAGTCCCATTTAGAGATTTTGTAAATAAGTCAGCAAGTTGCTCTCCTGTCTTCACATATCCAGTAGTGATTAAGTTCTCTTCAATTTTTTCACGAACAAAATGACAATGAACCTCAATGTGTTTAGTTCTTTCATGGTAAACTGGATTTGAAGCAATATGGAGAGCAGCTTGATTATCACACCACACTTTTGCTGGCATTGAACACTTCACTCCAACCTCATCTAACAAATGGTATATCCACAAGATCTCACAAGCGGATTGTGCCATAGCTCTATATTCGGATTCAGCACTTGATCGAGATACAACACCTTGTTTCTTACTTTTCCATGATATTAAGTTTCCTCCCATAAAGACACAGAATCCAGTGATGGATCACATGTCAATCTTGCAACCGGCCCAATCAGCATCTGCAAAGCATTCAATTCTGGTACGCCCATGGTTGCTGTACCATATACCAAGACCAGGAGCTCCTTTTAGGTAGCGTAGGATCTGTTCTAGACCCTCCCAGTGTTTGACAGTAGGTGCAGACATGAATTGACTAACGACACTTATTGCAAAAGCAATGTCTGGTCGTGTTAGAGTAAGATAGTTCAATTTTTCGACTAATCGCCTGTATTTTTCTGGATCATCAAAGAGATCCGCATCATCTTTTGCAAGATGTGCATTTGGAATCATTGGGGAACTACAAGGTTTAGCAGCTAGCTTTCCAGTTTCTGCAAGCATGTCAAGAACATACTTTCTTTGAGACAGAAGTATTCCTTTCTTACTTCTTGTTACTTCAATTCCCAAGAAGTACTTTAGGTGGCCCAGGTCTTTTGTCTGAAACTTGGTGTGCAAGAATGATTTGAGGGATGAAATTCCTACACAGTCATTTCCTGTAATGACAATATCATCAACATAAACAACAAGAATAATACCATCCTTTGATTGCTTGTAGAATACAGAGTGATCACATTTACTTTTCTTCAACCCAAACTCCTGAACTGCCATGCTGAACTTACCAAACCATGCTCGGGGACTTTGCTTCAAACCGTACAATGATTTTTTTAAATGGAAAACTTTCCCATACTCCCTCTGAGCAACAAATCCAGGTAGTTTCTCCATATATACTTCTTCGTGAAGGTCACCATGCAAGAAAGCATTTTTTATATCCAATTGATACAATGGCCAATTTTCGGATGCAGCTAGAGAAATGAACAGACGGATTGAAGTGAGTTTGGCTACCGGAGAGAATGTATCAGAATAATCTACCCCATAGGTATGGGCATATCCTTTAGCTACTAATCTAGCTTTAAGTCGAGAAATGGAACCATCTGTATTAAATTTAATGGCAAAGACCCACTTGCATCCGACAGCTTTCTTTCCTGCAGGTAAGTGTACAAGATCCCATGTTCGGTTGGCATCTAATGCTTCTATTTCGTCAAGCATAGCAGCACGCCATCCTGGATGGGCCAAGGCTTCCTGAACAGTTTTAGGAACAGAAATAGAGTCTAGAGAGGCAATCAAAGCACTAGATGATGGTGATAAATGATTATAGGATATAAAATTAGCAATGGGATAATTGGACTTAGGGAGGGTGCATTGACGTTTACCTTTGCAGAGAGCGATAGGTAGGTCATGATCGTTTGGTGGAGGATCCGATGACGAAGTGGCTGGCGCAGGACATGTATCACTGGTTGCTTGTCTTCGAGAATACACTTGAGTAATCGGTGGTCTTGCTGTAGCATGAAGGATATCAGTGTCCGTCTATTCTGCTGATGAGTACTCTTCAACTGGGACCGGCAGGGGCGTTTGAGGATGTGGTATTATAGATTAACCATTCTTCATCCTCCCCCTGACTTGGTGTTAAGGGTAGTGAGGAGAAGAAAGGTTGTTTCTCTGAGAAGACCACATCAGTTGAGACCAAATGCCTGTTTAGATCCGGAGAGTAGCACCGATAACCCTTCTGAAGACGAGAATATCCCAAGAATACACACTTCAAGGCTTTGGGATCAAGTTTAGTAATATGGGGCCGAACATCGCAAACATAACATGTACTTCCAAATACCCGAGGTTCCACAGGAAACAGTGGCTTATTGGGAAATAGAATACTGTAAGGTGTGGCACCATCAAGGACTGTAGAAGGCATCCGATTAATTTAAAAACTTGCTGTGGAAACAGCACTATCCCAGAATTGTTTGGGAACTTTCATATGAAACATTAAGGCACGGGCAGTCTCAAGAAGATGCCTATTCTTTCTTTCAGCTACCCCATTTTGAGCCAGTGTATCAACACATGAAGTCTGGTGAATTATCCCTTGTTGGGTTAAATGGTTTTGAAATGTTTCTGACATATATTTTTTAGCATTATCACTCCTTGAGACATGTACAGAAACATTAAACTGGGTCTTAATTTCAGCAGAAAAGGCAGAAAAAAGGGAAAACACCTCATGATTGCCATTTGATCCCTCTAAGACTTTTGTACCTTGATATCAGTACTAAATGGTAAAAGCACATTCAATTCTTCATAGATCTTGAATTCCATGAAGTAAGCTGTAAGCGACTTACCTTCTTTCTCAGTACGATAAAAAGCTTTACAGACATCATATATACGAGATATATTTCCCTTACCAGAGTACAAGAACTCTAAGTATTCCATCAATTCCTTGACAAATTCACAGTGATTAATTAACCCAATTACTTCACTATCAATTGAGTTCGTAATCTGTAGGAACAAACGGGCATCATCTCTAAGCCAAATTTGTCTAGTTTCATTTGTAGGAGGTTTTTTTTCCAAGTGGTCATTTTTTTCAACACTCCGTAGATAAATTCTAATGGTTCTACTCCATTCTAAATAGTTAGACCCATTTAACTTATACTCAGTTATTTTTGACATTGTGGGTACTAACTCATTAATAGATGGCTTAGTATCTGACATTTTCTTTGTGATAAAGACAAAGAAATAATGTATGAATTAAGAAATTTCAGAATATATAAACCTGAACCTGAATATTCACCAATCTGCCACTGAGTTGAGAATGTGAATATCCACTAAGCCAACTGATACTTCAGAATATATAAATCTGAACTTGGCTTAGCTTCCAGTTTAAACTCAGCATGCACAACTCCTGTGAATGATGCCCAGTACCTTAAAAGCTTCCAATGACGAAGATGACGCCGAGGATAGTCCGGAAATGCCGATTCGACTCCGTCGAACCAAACCGCGACCAGAGATTCCATCACACGCGCCCTCACGCGCTTAGAGTTAGGTCACCGGACTTCGGTGACTGGCCGGATTTGCCACTACACACCTCCCTGGACCGGCGGTGTCGACAAACAGTCACTTTTAAGTGACCAACCAAGAAGTAACGCGATCTACACTGAAATATCCAGAAATACCAAAAAACCAAGAGGCTCTGATACCATGTAAGTGAGAACAATCTGATATTGCAATGTTCTGATCTATTACTCAAAGCAAAACAAGTATTTATAGGCTAGATTACAACCCTCAATCTCTCCTGAAATCACTCCACCGAATACCTAAGTCAATCCTCATGAAAACCAAGTCAAATTGTTCAGGCTGTACACATGCTAAGTTCAGACTCTACTTTGACATATATACAGGCTATACTTTGACATATACAAGCTATACTTTGACAAAAACCTTCGATGTGAAGTGTGTGAACTTTCCAAACCCAAGCGTGTACCTTATCCAAAATAGTAATAAAAGAAGCTTTGTTCCATTCTACCTTGTTCATATTTGGGGACCAGCTACTGTTTCTAATGTTTTAGGGGCTAAATGGTTTGTTTCCTTTATTGATGATAAACAAACATTTGATGTTAGCTATGTTTTTCCCAATTTTTAGTCCATGATAAAAAACCAATTTGGGGTTACTATCAAAAGTCTTAGGTCTGATAATGTTAGGAATTATTTCAATTAGAATCTCAACTCGTTTTTTGAAAAGAAAGGAATTATACATGAGTCATCATGTGTTTATACTGCATAAAAAAATGGAGTGGCTGGGAGAAAAAATGGTCATCTTCTTGAACAAACTCTTGCAATGTTATTTCGGAAGAATTTGCCTAAAAATTTTTGGGAAGAAGTTGTTCTTACAGCAACACACTTGATAAACTATTTACCTTCAAGAGTTTTGGGTTTCAAAAGTCCTGTGGACATTCTTTCAACGTTCTACTAATTTGAAAATTACAAACAATCTTATCCCTAGAATTTTTGGGTGTGTTGTTTGTTTATATCCATCATCAAAATAGAGGGAAATTAGACCCAAGGGCTCTAAAATGTGTTTTTGTGGGGGTGATATCAACTCAAAAAGGGTATAATGCTATCAACCTCCCACAAGAAAATTCTGTGTCTCAGATGCTGTCACTTTCAATGAGTCAGAACCATATTTTCCTACCCATTATCTTCAGAGGAAGAATACACCTGAGGAAGATAAGGGAAGCCTCTTACTTGATTTTTCATCAATTCCCATGCCCAAATTCATCAATCCCTTGATAGGGTCTAATCCTTTACCACAAAAACAGTAGCAACAATGGTTGAACCCATGTCTAGATCTGAAACAAAGGACAATAACCATGAAACTGAGTTTGAAACAATGATTGAACCCATGTCTAGACCTGAAACAAAAGACAATTTGGGCTCTGCTCTTGAGAAAGTAAGATTGGCAAAGGCAAGGTATTTACAAGGAAGAAAGTGGTTGTTCCTGAACCTATGCATGTCTAAGAATCCAACTCACGACCTTCAAATGAGGTAAGATCTCGAACCATCAATTACAAATTGAAAATTAGGTTTTTGAGAATAGTGACTAGGATCTTCATCTGCCCATTGCTCTTAGAAAAGGAACCAAAAAAAGTACAAAACAACCTTTATACCCTCTTGCACAATTTCTATCATTTGGTAACTACTCACCATCTTTCAAAGCTTTTTTTACAAGCCTAAATACTATCACCACAACAACAACAACAACAACATAGCCTTATCCCACTAAGTGGGGTCGGCTACATGGATCGCACGACGCCATTGAGCTCTATCAATGACCAACTCTTTAGATATCTCATTTACTAAAAGATCCCGTTCAATAATTTCTCTAAGTGTCCTTTTTGGTCTTCCTCGACCTTTTTTCATAGGGCTCCAAACCATCTGCTCAACTCTACTAACTGGCGCTTCCAACGGTCTTCTTTGCACATGCACAAACCATCTTAAACGGTTTTCAACCATTTTTTCCTCAATAGGTGCCACCCCAACTCTACCTCGTATATGATCATTACGGATCCTATCTCTTCTTGTATGACCACACATCCAACGCAACATCCTCATCTCCGCCACTCCAATTTTATGTTCTTGTTGTCCTTTCATTGCCCAACATTCACTCCCATATAAAATCGCTGGTCTTATAGCAGTACGATAAAACTTTCCTTTGAGTTTATCAGGTACTTTCCGATCACAAACAACCCATGATGCCATTCTCCACTTCAACCACCCAGCTTGTATCCTATGTTCCACATCTCTAATAACTTCGCCGTCATCTTGTATAATTGATCCCAAATACCTAAACGTTGACACTTGTGATACGACCTGCTCACCAAGTTTAACCTCCAGCTCGTTCCTAGCTTGTCGCTTGTTAAACTTATCCTAGGCTTTATCTAATGGAAAATGGAAACAAGCTATGAATGTGGAAATGGAAGCTTTGAAAAAGAATAAAACTTGGAAATTGGTGAAATTACCTGTTGGAAAAAGATTAGTAGGGTGCAAGTGGGTGTATACTGTGAAGTATAGAGATGATGGGTCAATTGAAAGATACAAGGCTAGGTTGGTAGCCAAAGGTTATACCCAAACCTATGGAGTTGACTATCAAGAAACTTTTGCCCTAGTAGCAAAAATGAAGAGTGTTAAGAGTATTATTATCAATTGCAGTTAATTATGGTTGGGAATTGCAAATATGTATTATTATCAATTCAACTAGGATATGAAAAGAATTTGGCTACAAATATTGTATGTAAACTGCAAAAGGCATTATATGGCCTCAAGCAATCTCCATGTGCTTGGTTTGGGCATTTTACAAAAGTTATGATAGCTATGGGGTTCAAAGAAAGCCAAGGCAATCACACATTATTCATCAAACACTCTTTAGGGGGAGTCACAAGCTTATTGGTATATGTTGATAATATAATAGAAACTGGAAATGATAAAAAGGAATAACGAGCCTTGGGTCAATGTCTAGCTAAGGAGTTTGAGATTAAAGCTTTGGGAAGACATAAGTACTTTCTTGTAATAGAAGTGGCTTAGTCTAAGAAGGGAATTTTTATCTGTCAACAAAAATATATAACAGATCTTCTCAAGGAAACAGGTAAAACAACATGCAAACCAGCAAGCACTCCTATAGATTGTAACTTCAAACTTGGAAGAGTTGAGGAAGACATCTCAGTTGATAGAGAGTCATATCAACGCTTGGTAGGAAGGCTTATTTACTTATCTCACACTCGGTCAGACATAGCATATGTAGTGAGTATGATCAGCCAATTCATGCATGACCCAAAGGAAACTCATCTACAAGCTACTCATAGAGTACTACGTTATCTTAAAGGAACGCCTTGAAAAGGTATCTTGTTTAGAAGAAATGAAGGTTAATACTTGAAACATACAATGATGCTGGCTATGTTGGATCAATTATTGATAGAAGATCAACATCAGGGTATTGCACCTTCCTTGGTGGGAGCCTTGACATGGAAAAGTAAAAAACAAAGCGTGGTGGCCTGTTCAAGTGTAGAAGCTGAATTTAGGGCAATGGCTCAAGGTATATGTGAACTACTCTTTGGTTAAAGATTATTCTTGAAGACGTAAAGATAAAGTGGAATGGCCCTGTGAGACTCTACTATGACAACAAATCTACCATCAACATATTCCATAATCCAGTACAACATGACCGCACAAAACATATTGAAGTGGACAGGCATTTCATCAAAGAAAAATTGGGAGTGGACTGATTTGTACACCATATGTCTCTACACATGCCAACTTGCTGATATTTTAACCAAAGGATTGAATAGCTCAGCTTTCCAGAATATTGTATGCAAGTTGGGTATAGAAACCATCCATTCACCAGCTTGAGGGGGAGTGTTGAATATATGTGTGAATTTAGTTAGCTGTATACACATATAGTTAGCTGCACATTGACTTGGGCATTTTGGTGGAGCAAATGTAGGAGTGATGGAAGCATGTATTGTCCTATAAAAACCCACCTACTACTGGAATAAAATTCAATTAAGCATCTTTCTATTCTAAGTAAAAACTCAAAAAAAATCAGTATAATATATTTTCTATTCTGATTTCTGCATTCTGAAATCGGATTGATTAGTTTTTCAAAAAATTATTTGATTGGTGTATATTTATATGGGTTCTTTTTTCTAATTCACTAAAGTGTGGCCCTATTTTTTGCTGATTGAATCAAAGTCAATCTATTTCTGTCTCCAGACTTTATTGTCCACTACTGCCTTGATGCAGGCCCAGCCCAAATGTCCTTTAAAATAGTCATCTACAATACATTTAGGCTCCCATGAGTACACTACTGACGTAGGTTCAGCCCAAATGTTCTTTTAAAATAAATAAATAAAAAGAAAGAAGGCATAAGCAGACTTCATCTGCTAGGTCTTCGTGACTTGTCGCACTGGTGAAGTTTGAATCGCCGAAACACTGTGATTCACTAGTTCCGTGAGAATTGCACGATTCCGGCTATTCTAGCCTCCTATCGATTCATCCCTTAGTTCGTATTGCCGGCCACATGATTCGAAATGAGGTGGAAGAAATTGGTTATTAAGAACTTTAACATTCCTTTCCCTCTAAAGGCACCAAAGCACTGCAAACCCAGCTGCTTTCCATAAGCGCTTACTCTCCTTCCTCCTTCCAAAACCTCTAAAGTTCATGGCCATGAAGGCTCCAACATCAGCCAGACATGCCCAATTATCTCTTAAAAGCCCAGACAATCTGTTCCAAATTCTCCACGCTGCCTTACAGTGCAAAAGATGGTTATTGGACTCCAAGATTCTAAAACATATCACACAAACATTAGGGTATAGGGCCTATGAAGCTACCTAGATTCTAAAACATATCACACAAACATTAAGGTATAGGGCCTATGAAGCTACCTAGTTTGAAGCAGGTCATTTGTATTAATTGTTTTGAGTACAGCTGTCCAAACAAAAGCCTTGACCTTAAATGGAACCTTAGCCTTCCAAACGACTTCTTGAGAGAAGAGGGTTACATGGGCTTCAGATAAAAAAATTGAAGAAAGAAGCATACGAATCGGACCTTGAGGAATACAACTTCCACAAGTACTTATCAGGTCAATGGGAAATGCAGAACGAATCTAGGAAGTCCAACATTTGGGCAAGATCATCCACAAGTCTCTCTTTGAGGTTTCTGGTGAAGTGAAAGTTCTAGGACCAGTTTCTTTTTCTTCCCTTTGTATCTTTCTCATCAATAATATTTCTTTTTTGATCAAAAAATTAAAAAAAGTTCTAGGACCAATGGTCATCTTGAGAATGAATAAATTTGAGATAGGAACATTATGTAAATAAGATAACTGAAAAATACAGGCGAAACGATCCCTAGAAGAGACATTACCAATCCAGGAGTCCTCCCAAAATGCACATGAGGACCATCTCCAATGCACAAAGAAAGCAATGGAGTGAAAGAATAATATATCTGAGAAATAGACTTCCAAGGGCTTGCATGAGTAGCAACAATCCCAGAACTATCATCCCATCCTTTCAATTGAATGCTATATCTACTCTAATCACCCTGTGCCACAAGCAGTTAGGTTCTAGAGGGAAACACCACCACATGAGTAGTGTTAAATAATGCTCATTGTATAGTGCGCTGCTTATGAAATCCCAGCTCTTTCTCATTATAAAAAACTCAATACTCATTTTAAACAATACTAATCACTATAATGAGCTTAGATGCAAAATCCACAATTCAAAGATCCAGGCTTACAGTTTTGCGGCTGAACTGTAGGGCATACTCGAATGGCTTCAAAAGGAAATGGCATACAGCGCCCTGGTTCAGTTTTGTGCCTCAAGCTATTTCTGTTAAGTTGAGTCACTTTCTAAGATTTGCCTTGGAAATTTGATACCTACTTGGTTTTCTTGTCCACTGTACTGGTTGAAGAAGATGAGCGAAAAATAGGAGAGGAGAGAAGAAAATGCTTTATTATTATTTTTTTTCAATTACCCATGTCAGCACTCATATGTCAAAACTTTAATAAAAATAATATGTAGGGTCCAACTGGGATGATGTAAACATTTTTTGCTAAACATTTAAAATATGTTAGCAATTAGGAAAGAATTGAAAAAGTTCATTAGCTTAAGGGACTGATTTGGAATGAAAGTAAGTTAAGGGACTAAATTGAAACTTAGGTCAAAATTAATGCACCAAAATGATGTTTTTGCCCTTGTTTTTAGACAGAATGTTTGTTGCCTTTTTTTCCTTTATTATCACAATTTTGTTTGTGAAATGGTTGTATGCTTCAGCATCAATTGTTTGTGAGGTTTACATTCTTAGCTACTAATGTGAATGATTGCAATACTTGCATCTATTTTATTCGAGTTCGTTTGAGGGTGATCTGCTGATCTCTCTTGTATGATAATAATTTTCCGATTGTACAAATCTAGGGTTTAATCACGGAAGCACGTGAAAATATTGATCCAGATGCCCTACCTTTTGCAAGAAATGTGAGAGAAATTGGACGTCAAGGTCTGGGGGAAGGTGCTAGCCTTGTGGAAGTGGTTTGTGAAAATACTTCTTTTTAGTATGAGTTATGAAATATCAATATATGCACAATCAATATATGAAATATATTTTACAGTTTATTAAATATTTATATGTTTAAGTACTTAAAAAACTTATTAAAAATATAGCTTCAGTCAAGATTACTGGAATTTCTTATGATAAGATTCTTAATATCCAAAAAAGATAAACTAGATGTACTATATTTTAGGTTTTCCATGAGGTAAAATTCAAGAATTTGCATCTTTTTATATTCTTAAAAACATTGCACCACGTATATTGGTATAGTCATTCATTATTTTTCTCTTTTAATTTTTTGGATGAAAAAGAATTTCTTGATGGGATGAAAGAATATTGCATAAAAGAACAAATTCCTCCCAAACTAGAAGCAGAATATATCTTTGAGAACTGCGTATAGGAAAATAAAAGGATGTGTATAAAAGAGAACTAGTTGCTTTGTCTTCTCTCTACGTCATATGCATTCTCCTTCCCTGACCATAATTTTCTGTCAAATCTTGTTTTTATTCATGGTGTTAACATGGAAAGATTAATATAAATGGATTCACTGACTCAAGTTGGACAGGCTCCTGATGTGTCTAATTCTTTTTTTTTTCATAACCCATAAATTAAAATAAAGTTGGACGGGCTCTTGTTTTTTTTCATAACTCACTAGTAATAATCTTTTATTTTGATCTTGTCATCATAAGCTAACACCATTCTAACACTCCCCTTCAAGTTAGAGATTATTCAAGCCTTTAGTTGTTACCAAAAAAAAAAAATCATTCAAGATACTAGATATAAAGATACAACACCTTGACAAAGGATCATGATTCACATAAAATGCATTAAAAGAATTTCATCAAATGGCCGTTCCTCTAATGATGTCCTCAGTAAACAAGCAGAAATGGTAGGAGCTCATCCCTGAAAATGAAAAATAATTGAAGCCTTACTCTCCCTTCAAATCTTGCTCTAATACCAACTTAACCAAAAATTAGCAATCTGAATGGGATATGAGAAAGTGGCAGAAACACGGAAATAATGTTGTCTTATTTACAATCAATGCGTATAATTATTTATAGGTTTGAAGCCTTTGGTCTAGTATGAGAGAGATATATTAATCTTCCCACCAGTCTCTGGTACATAGCCTTTTCTTCAAGTGTTGAGTTTTCCTTTGACCTAACTTTGTGTGCTGCATCCATAGGAGTAGTAGCTGGTTAGCAACCAAACATTCTGGTATCTTTAAGCAAGTCAAGGGTATATTTCCTTTGGGATATGAAAATCCCTTTGCTTGATTGAGCAACCTCAATGCCTAGGAAAGATTTCGATGCACCCAAATCTTTGATTTCAAATTCCTTGCTCAAAAACTTCTTGAGCTGGGCTACCTCTTCTTCACTATTCCTTGTTACAATTATATCATCACATAGTCAAGATTTTATTCTTATTTCCTAATGATTTAGTAAATAGTGTTATTGGTTTGCCCTTGTATAAACCCAATCCCTTTAATTTTTTTTTTGGATAAATAAAAATTGGTTAAATTATAATTTTAGTCTCTATAGTTTCACCAAAATTATAAATTGGTCCTTATACTTTATTTCTATGTAAAATGGTCCCTTTAGTTTCCTCATCCATGTAAGTTAGTCTCTGTCATCAGTATGGTTAATTTTGCTATTAAAATAGTCCTACATGGAAACTGATGCGTACATTTGTGAACATGTTAGCATGCCCAGTCATTTATTTTTGTCCAACTTAGTCGCCATGTCAATAAAATTATTTTTTTACCCTTAATTCCCAATTTCTTTGACCTAGCATTTACATAAGGAATTAAGGGTAAAATGAAAATTTTGTTGATATGGCTGTTGAGTTGGACAAAAATAAATGACTAGACATACTAATATATTCACAAATATATACATCAGCTGCCATGTAGAACCATTTTAATAGTAAAGTTAACCATACTGACTGTAGGAGCTAATTTACATGGATGGAGATACTATAAGGACCGTTTTACATAAAAATAAAATATAAATACTAATTTACAATTTTGGTGAAATTATAGAGACCAAAATTATAATTTAACCATAAAATTTCATTAATGATGGAAGGGTACAACAGTGCCAGGTGTAGAGGATAAGATATCCTCCCAACCCGTTGCTGAAAATATAAACAAATAAAACAGTTAACAGAAACAATGGGAAAACATAATAAAGAAAATCCCTAAATTTTCTCAGTACAGCAACCGAATCCCTATGGAGGTCTACTAGTGCCAACCCACTCAAGAAACCATTCACCAATACCCATTGCAAAGCCATAAAACGGATCCTATCCTAAAGGAGGCTCGGGGGAGGTATTGTTGTTTAAAAACCCTTGTGTTTCTTTCTAGCCAAATACACCATAAAACAGAAAACCTTGTACATTGCCACAACGCTTGGTTATCCTTTTCCCTTCCAAAACCTCTAAACTTTGTAGTAAAAAGTGCTCCAAGTCTCTTGGATACACTGACTTTTCCCCCGCTATACCAAATAGTCAAGACCACATACTCCTTGCTACTACACAATGCAAGAACAAATGGTCACTAGTCTCTAAGCTATCATAGCACATCACACAGACATCCAGTGAAAGATTTTTATTTGTTCTTTTGGTTTGGAGCATATCATTTGTGTTAATACTATTATGTATGTACAGTGTATGCTTTTGAAGAAACACCAAAATTCTTCTCCAAAAAGTGTCTTCTCTCTCTTTTTCTCTCTCACTTCACATGGTATCAGAGCCTTTTGAGTGAGAAGTAAAATAAGAACAACAATAAAAGCCTTCATATAACTTCTCCTAATAAGTTGACCAGCTAAAAAGGGAAGGAATCCCCCCTCATAAATCAACAACAAAGAGGCGAGATTATTTCTTAGGATCATTGACTTGAATAACCAGGCTCGCTTTGTCTGTCCATTTACAATCATAAATTAGGTCAAGAATAAGGACAATACTACAAGTACGAGCCTAGGGTAATAGCAATTAGCACACGTATTATTATTTAGCCGTCACACACGCAGTCAGACTATTCTATCACATGGAACATTATTGCTTTTGTAAGATTTCATATTTTGTTGCATTAAGAACTAGTGTTTGATTACATTTGTTCTCTAGATTTTATAATCAAGTTCCACCCATTTTATTTATTTATTTTTTGTATTTTTGACCTCTTAACTACGTTTCTGGTACATCATTGCTAAACTTTGGTAACCAGGTGAAGCAGGTTAAGCCTGATGTGCTTTTAGGATTGTCTGCTGTTGGAGGATTGTTCTCAAAAGAGGTATATAGAACTGATGCTTGGATTGGACTATTCATTGCATACTTTACTCATTATGTGAGCACGAATATTGAATTAACTCATTGGCATTTGAGTTATGCATATTTTGTTTAGTTGCTTTATTGCAGTATGCTCATAATTTTCTGATATCTGCAACCTGAATTTTATTTTGGAGCACAATTTGAGATTTTTTTTTTTGGCTTACAGAGATTAAAACATTGGCTAGTGTCTATCCTTGGAAAATGGGGTTGAAGAGATTGGGAGGGAAAGAGGGTAGTAAATGGATCCAAGTCACTAGGTGGGCCCTACTAGAGGAAAGGTGAAACACTCAAGACAAGCACTTAAGACAAGAAGGCTCAAGTCATATTTACCTTACCCTCCTCTGTGTAGGTGCCTCAAATCTTAAAGGGGTAAAGAGGTTCTCACAAGACTTTTGTTCTTTGAGCTCAAGAAAAAGCGGTGTTGCAGGAATGGGATTTTGTGGAGTGTTGGTAAGCTTCAAGGTGAGAGTGAGTGAAAGTGAGTCGAAGAGTGAGTACCTCCTCGTTTGAGAGATATGGTTATGAAGAATGGGGAAAAACTACTTGGAGTGATATGGTAGTGATGAGGATAATTATAAGTAAATCAAGGTTTCTCATAAAAGCTTATTTTAGGTGAAATAGAAGAAATAACAATTAGGGAATGATATTTTATTTATTTTTTACTTATCTACTTTTTACTTTACCTGTTTATTTTCTTTATATTTCTTTTAGTGCTTCCTATATACAAGGCCTTAATTAGTTGTATGAAGATACTACTACTAAATAATTTTCAAGCTACCTTGCTCCTCACCATTTGTTTCTCTCTTCTCTCCCATTTCCTCCCTCTCTGACCTCTCCATTTCTTCTTCGTTCTCTCTTCCTCCTTATTGTTCTGCATCATATGGGGAGCTATTTATAATGGAAGAGAGTGGGTGAGCATTTAACGAGGGAGCTATCTCCAAATGGGGCTTAAGTGTCATGTGTGACAAGTGAAGATCAACAAGGACCATCTCCTTCTGATTAGATTAGGGATAGTTCTTGTGAGAATGACAACTCTAGGAGATAGATAGACATAGCAATCATGGGTTGGTTAAGAAGCTTAACACAAGGTGCTTAGGGACAAGAACTTAGAAAGAAAAAATAAGTAATCTCATTGAAAAGCCCAACTCAAAACCTTCATGTTGCTTCCGTTAAGTGATCATTTTTAGGGCAAGGAGTATTTGCTTAAATCCTACCAAGCGATTCCCAAGACTTGTCCCACAGCAAGGAGGGTGAGAGTGGCCTCCTTCATAGTGTTCCGAGTTCATTGGGCACTTTTTTAAGCATTGGGGTTGGCTGAGGGTACTCTGGAGCACTCATCTCCAAAGATTTGTGTGTTGGGATTCATGAGTGTCTAACTTGTGAATCATCTTACAAGGCGCTTTAGGGCTCCCGGCCTCCAAAGGTTCACTTATCTTATTGTGTGGGGCACTCTATCCTTAAGGTTACATTGAGGAGCACTTTGGGGCACTTGTTCTTAGTGAATGATCCTTAGCTCGTGGGCTTAGGCCTTCAATGAGGTTTGCCCTGTAGGGATGGTTTACTTAGGTGATTGCCAAGTCCTGCCACAGTGACCACTTGACTGTCTTGTGTGTTTGAGGAGTAACATGAAGTTGTGTCTCCAATGTGAGACTTGAGGAACCCCATATTTGAATGGGAAAGAATAGGATAAACCAGACAAAAGAACATTATCCCAAAATTTTAAATGATCTTTCTACTCTCTCATTTTATCGCTGTCCGCCTATATTTTGTATGACGTATTTACTTTCCACGATGACACCCTTGTAAGTGGCCTGATTTACTTGTGTAAAATTAACACAGTCAAGGAAATAGAAAATTACAACTTACAAGATTTCTTTTTTCCGTGGTTGCTGTGCATTAAACTTAGAAGGGGAAAGCCAAATTTCAGAGCTTATGCATGAGCTTTAGTTTTGTGATCAGTTCTCCATCAGGGTATTCATCCCTTTTGTGTAAGCCATGGAAAAAAGTTATACACCATGGAGAATGTGCAAATCCGGTGTTCAGGAATTGCAATTCTATACTGCTTGCGATGTTCCCAAATCCAGATTGATTATTGAGTTGGAAACAGAAATTTATTGTTCAATGGTTCTGTTAAGAAAATAGGAAAGAAAAAAATTAGGGAGAAAAGGAAGGGACACCATAAAAAATTTAGTGCTTGTAATTTCTGGATGTAAGTAATTTCTCTTGTTCAATTTCATTCATAGGCAACAGATATATATACATGTGAATCCCTACAATCAAGCCTACAATCAAGCTATACAATCAAGCCTACAATCAAGCCTACAATCAAGCTATACAATCAAGCCTACAATCAAGCTATACAATCAAGCCTACAATCAAGCCTACAATCAAGCTACTATATCTTAACACTCCCCCTCAAGCTGGATCATAGATGTTAATCATGCCCAGCTTGTTACAAATATAATTAATGCGAGCTCCATTTAAGGCCTTAGTGAAAATATCTCCTAACTGGTCTTCAGTTCTAACATATCCTGGAGTAATGAAATGATCTTCAATCTTTTCACGAATGGTGTGACAATCGATCTCAATATGTTTAGTTCGTTCATGAAACACGGGATTAGAAGCAATGTGAAGAGCAGCTTGGTTGTCACACCATAATGTTACTGGTAATGGGGTCTCGAAGCCAACTTCTTTCAATAGTTGGTATATCCATACAATTTCACATACTGAGTTTGCCATAGCTCTGTATTCTGATTCTGCAGTAGATCGGGAAACAATATTTTGCTTCTTGCTCTTCCATGAAACTAGATTCCCTCCTACAAAGACACAATAACCAGTAGTAGATCTCCTATCATCTTTGCACCCTGCATAATCTGCATCAGAATAAACTTCAATTTTAGTGTGTCCATGATACCCATAAAATAATCCACGTCCTGGGGCTCCTTTTAAATAGCAAAGAATTTGTTCTAGGAGTGCCCAATGGTTGACAGTCGGGGAGGACATAAAGCGACTGGCCACACTAACAGAATATGCAATATCGGGGCGAGTCACAGTCAAATAATTCAATTTTCCCACAAGTCTCCTATACTTTTCAGGATCATGAAATGGCTCACTGTCATCCTTTGCAAGCTGTATGTTAGGAGTCATAGGGGTACTTGATGGCTTAGCCCCTATCTTTCCTGTTTCTGTCAATAAGTCAAGAACATACTTTCTTTGGGACAAGAAGACCCCCTTCTTATTTCTCAAAACTTCAACCCCTAAGAAATATTTCAAAGGTCCCAAATCCTTTGTCTGAAACTGTGACTGCAAGAAAGTTTTAAGGCCAAAGATACCAGAACTGTCACTCCCAGTTATCACAATATCATCAACGTATACCACAAGAAGAATGATACCATCCTTAGACTGCTTATAAAATACCGTGTGATCAGATTTGCTTTTCTTCATTCCATATTTCAAAACAACTTGGCTAAACTTGCCAAACCATGCACGAGGGCTCTGCTTCAGACCATATAGCGATTTCTGAAGTCGACATACTTTCCCATACTCCCCCTGAGCAACAAACCCAGGGGGTTGCTCCATATAGACCTCTTCTTGGAGAGTACCATGAAGAAAAGCATTTTTAATATCCAACTGGTGTAGTGGCCAGTTATGAGTGGCAGCCAAGGAGATCAACAAACGAACGGAGGTAAGTTTGGCAACTGGAGAAAAAGTATCGGAATAATCAGCACCATAAGTCTGAGCATATCCTTTCGCAACAAGACGAGCCTTCAACCGAGCCACAGACCCATCAGGGTTGACTTTAATTGTGAACACCCATTTGCACCCAATAGCTTTCTTCCCAGCAGGTAAATTCATTAATGTCCAAGTATTGTTATAGTCAAGTGCATTTATCTCTTCCATCATAGCATCACGCCACCCAGGATGGGCCAAAGCTTCATGGACAGTCTTAGGAATGGACACAGAGTCAAGGTTGGCCAAAAAAGAGCAAGAGGTAGAGGATAAATGATCATAAGAAACAACTGAGGCAATAGGATAAGTACAAAGACGTTTACCTTTGCGAAGGGCAATAGGGAGGTCCGGAGAAGCGAAATCAGGATCCGGCAACGAAACAGAAGGTGGAGGGCATGAATCTGAACCTGCAGGCAATGGACGTCGAGTGTAGACATGAACAATTGGTGGCCGAGTGGGTGCCAGAGAAGGTGTAGGAGTACTTGTGGATGGCTGAGAAAAAGGTACAGTGTAGATGAGCAGATCATCATCGTCCCTCGGAACATGAGAAGAAGAAGAAGTAGAAAAGAACGGAATGTCTTCTTGGAAGGTAACATCAACAGAAACAAGATAACGCTGAAGAGTAGGAGAGAAACATCTGTATCCCTTTTGGAGACGAGAATAACCAAGGAAAACACATTTAAGAGACTTAGGGTCTAACTTTGTGACCTGGGGTCTAGTGTCCCTGACAAAACAAGTGCTGCCAAAGATACGAGGCTCAATAGGAAATACAGCTGTGGATGGGAACAAAACAGAATATGGAATCTCTCCCCCAAGAACAGAAGATGGCATGCGGTTAATCAAAAAACAAGCTGTGGAGACAGCATCAGCCCAAAAAGGTTTAGGAACATGCATTTGAAACAAAAGAGCTTGAGCAACTTCAAGTAAATGTCGATTCTTACGTTCAGCAACTCCATTTTGGGCGGGTGTGTCAACACACGAGGATTGATGCAAGATACCACGTTGAATCATGTAAGACTGGAACGGCTCAGGGAAATACTCTTTAGCATTGTCACTCCTCAAGGTTTGAACAGAAATTTTAAATCGTGTTTTAATTTCAGTATAGAAAGCACAAAAATGTGAAAAAACTTCAGAGCGACTTTTCATTAAATATAACCAGGTAACACGAGAGTAATCATCAACAAAGGTAACAAAATACTTAAAACCTGCCTTGGCTACAATAGGACAAGGACCCCAAACATCAGAATGAACTAATTCAAAAGGGGACGTAGCCCGTTTATTAACTCGAGACCCTAAGGGAACACGATGGTGTTTGGCAAACTGACAGGACTCACAAGGCAAAGATGATAAATGTCGAAATTGGGGATAGAGCTGCTTGAGAACTGGGAGAGACGGATGACCCATTCGACAGTGCAAATCAAAAGGAGAAAGCGAACTAGAACATGCCAAAGATCTTGGTGTCTTAGTATCAAGAGTGTAGAGGCCACCAGACTCATGCCCGCTACCAATAATCTGCTTCGTCGTAAGATCCTGAAAAATACAATGAGTAGGAAAGAATGAGACACTACAATTTAGGGCACGAGTGAGTTTACTAACAGAAATCAGATTAAATGAAAAATTAGGTAAACTCAGTACTGTAGGTAGAGATAAAGATGGGGTTAGGTTAATGGTGCCAGAACCAAGGACACGGGGTGTAGAGCCATCAGCTATAGTCACATGAGACGAATGGACATGAGTATCAAAAGTAGAGAAAAGACTAGGATTACCTGTCATATGGTCTGAGGCACCAGAATCTATAACCCAGCTGGACGATGAAGAGATGAGACATGTGGGGGATTTACCTGTATCAGCGAAGGCAGCAGTGGGAGTAGAAGTTTTAAGTGATTCTTGATATTGAGTGAACTTGGCAAAGTCATCAGCAGAAACCATAATAGTCTTATCAGCAGATGAGGCAACATGGGCAGATCGTCCTGTCTGATTCTTGTTGAGAAGTTTCTTACAAGTGCGTTTTGTATGCCCCAGCTCATGACAGTAATAGCACTCAACTTCACCAGACTCCTGACTCCGATGTTCTATATTTTTGTTACGATTGTGCGATCCTCCCCATGAGCCACTTCGAGATCCACCACGACTAACAAGAGCACTGCTATTATGAGTAGTGATTTGAGAAGGTTGTGAGTTTTCTGTACGAAGAACTCTAGCAAAAACTTCTTGCAAAGGAGAAATATCAGATGCTGAGAGAATTTGAGATTTGACTGCTTCGAAATCTGAGCGCAGACCTGTCAGGAAACTCATAACTGCCATTTTCTCTCTTTGAGCTTGCTGAACCTTAATATCAGAACTAAAAGGGAGAAGCATATTTAGTTCTTCATAGGTTTTCTTAAATTCCATGAAATAAGCAGTAAGAGACTTGTCTTGCTGCTCTCCTCGATAAAATGACTTACATACCTCGTAGATGCGAGATATGTTTCCTCGTCCAGAATACAAAAAATCCAAATATTCCATTAATTCTTTCACAAATTCACAATGGTTAATCAGACCGAGTACCTCTATGTCAATAGAGTTCCGAATTTGCAAGAATAGTCTCGCATCATCACGCAACCACGCTTTTCGAGTGTCGTCACTAGGGGGATCAGAGATGAGATGATCATCCTTCTCAATGCTCCGCAAATATACGCGAATGGTTTTACTCCAATCTAAATAGTTGGAGCCATTGAGTTTGTGTTCGGTAATCTTCGTCATCACAGGGACGACCTCAGCCATAACTGTAGTTTTACTGTCTGCCATAGGTGGGAAAAGTACACAGCACACAAACACAACCAAAAATAAATGGATTCAGCCTAAAACAGTAAACCAAAGAGAACCAAACCAAACCAGAAGGTCAAACAGCAGGGAAGACGCCGGAAAGGACAGGAAGTCGCCGGAAAACGGACGAAAACGCCGACGAAACAAAACGGAGAGGAAGACGACGTCGGACGCGCCCTCACGCGCCGGCGCGTGGATCCGCTGGCAGAAAGAACGAGTGGCGCGTGGAGGTCACACGCGCCGCCGATGGCTTCCGGACTCTCGGGGTCCGCCGGCCGGGGAAGTCTGAACGTTGTTGGGGGGGTGGTGAGAACCAACAACCACCGTAGAGGGTTGGGCTCTTCTCACGCACACATAAGCAGTACCGAGAACGCCAACAGGCTCTGATACCATGTAATTTCTGGATGTAAGTAATTTCTCTTGTTCAATTTCATTCATAGGCAACAGATATATATACATGTGAATCCCTACAATCAAGCCTACAATCAAGCTATACAATCAAGCCTACAATCAAGCCTACAATCAAGCTATACAATCAAGCCTACAATCAAGCTATACAATCAAGCCTACAATCAAGCCTACAATCAAGCTACTATATCTTAACAGTGCTGTTAAAAGACTCAATTATTTCTATATAACACTGCACTGACCCCTCAATTTCTATTTATGCTAACTCTATAGCCACACAAAGACACTTATATTCTTTTACTTTGTGTGCGCTACTAGTCATTTTAGGCATTTAATTTTATGGGTCATTGGGGTACTAGATGGCTTAGCCCCCACTTTTCCTATTTCTTTCAACAAGTCAAGAACATACGTTCTTTGAGATAGGAATATCCTCTTCTTATTTCTCATAACTCCAACTCCTAGGAAGTGTTTCAAGGGTCCAAAATCCTTTGTCTGGAAATGGGAGTGCAAGAAACTCTTGAGATCATAGATGCCTGAACTGTCACTTTCGGTAATCACAATATCATTAACGTATACCACAAGTAGGATGATGCCATTCTTAGATTGCCTGTAAAACACTGTATGATCAGACTTACTTTCTTTATTCCATACTCTAGAACAACTTGGCTAAACTTGCCAAACCATGCCCGAGGGCTCTGCTTGAGGCCATATAATGATTTATGAAGACGACATACTTTCCCATACTCCCCCTAAGCAACAAACCCAGATGGTTGCTCCATATAGACCTCTTCCTGAAGAGTACCATGAAGAAAAGCATTTTTAATATCCAATTGGTGCATTGGCCAATCATGAGTGGCTGCGAAAGAGATCAATAACTGAACTGAGGTAAGTTTGGCAACTGGAAAAAAGTATCTGAGTAGTCAGCACCATAAGTCTGAGCATATCCTTTCGCAACAAGACGGACTTTCAAACAAGCCACAGAACTATCAGGATTGACTTTAATCGCAAATACCCACTTACACCCAATAGATTTTGTGCCAACAGGTAAATCCACTAATGTCCAAATATTATTATGATCAAGAGCATTCATCTCATCTATCATGGCGTCACGCCACCCTGGATGGGCCATAGCTTCACGAACTATTTTAGGAATGGTCACAAAGTCTCGTTTGGCCAAAAACAAACAATAAGTCAGAGACAATTGATCAAAGGAAACAACTGAAGCAATAGGATAAGCACATAGACATTTACCTTTGCAGAGAGCAATGGGGAGGTCAGGAGTAGTGGAACCGAGATTCGACGATGAAGCAGATGATGGAGTGCATGAATCTAAACTTACAGTGAGAGGTTGCCTTCTAGTGTAGACATGGACAATAGGTGGCCGAGTAGATTCTGGAGGAGATGCGTCTCACGAGATAGTATAAACTAACAAATCATCGTCCTCCCCTTGAGCATGAAAAGTGGAGGATGGATAGAAGGGAATATCTTATTGGAAGGTAACATCTGCAGAGACAAGGTAGTGTTGAAGGATAGGAGAGAAACACTTATATCCCTTTTGAAGACGAGAATAACCAAGGAAAACACATTTAAGAGGCTTAGGGTCTAACTTTGTGACCTGGGGTCGGGTATCTCGAACAAAACAAGTACTGCCAAAAATACGGGGTTTAATAGGAAAAACAGGTTTAGATGGGAACAAAACGGAATAGGGAATTTTTCAATCAAAAGCAAAAGATGGCATTCGGTTGATTAAAAAAAAAGCTGTCGAGACAGCGTCAACCCAAAAAGGTTTGGGAACATGCATTTGAAATAAAAGAGCTCTTGCTATCTCAAGTAAGTGTCTATTCTTTTGTTCAGCAACCTCGTTTTGAGCGGGTGTGTCAACACAAGAGGATTGATGAAGAATGCCATGCTGAAGCATATAAGACTGAAACAAATCAGGTAAGTACTCTTTGGCATTATCGCTTCTTGGGGTTTGAACAAAAACATTAAACTGCATGTTAATCTCAACACAAAAAGCACAAAAATGTGAAAAAACCTCAGAGCAATTTTTCATTAAATGTAACCAAGTGACACGAGAGTATTCATCAACAAAAGTAACAAAATATTTAAAGATAGTCTTAGACACAATAGGACAAGGACCCTAAACATCATAATGAACTAGCTGAAAAGGGGACATAACCCGTTTATTGACTCTAAATCCTAAGGGGACATGATGATGTTTTGCAAATTGACATGACTTACAAGGTGGGGTTGAAGTTGCTTGAGAACTGAGAGAGACGGATGCCCCAAACGATAGTGCACCTTGAACTGAGACAAAGTACTAGAACATGCCAAGGATCTTGGTACCTGAGTGTCAAGAATATAAAGGCCTCTAGATTCATGTCCTCTACCAATAATCTGATTCGTCATAAGATCTTGAAAGAGACAATGGGTAGGAAAGAATGAGACACAACAATTCAAGGAACGGGTGAGTTTACTAACAGTAATCAAATTAAATGAAAAATTAGGTAAACTCAACATTGAGGGTAAAGATATAGATGGGCTCAGGTTAAAAGTGCTAGAACCAAGGACAGAGGTGTGGAACCATCAGCTATAGTCACATGAGATGACGGGGCATTTGTATGGAAGGTAGAGAAAAGGTTAGGATTACCTGTCATGTGGTCTAAAGCACCAGAGTCAATAACCCATCTAGATGATGAAGAGATGAAACATGTAGGAGATTTACCTGAATTAACAAATGCAGCTGTGGGAGTAGGAGTTTTCGAAGTTTCTTGATATTGTGTGAACTTGGCAAATTCATCAGCAGATACCATAATAGTCTTACCAGAAGACGAGGCAACGTGTGCAGATCGTGTCTGATTCTTGTTGAGAAGTTTGTTGCAAGTATGTCCTAGCTCATCACAATAAAAGCACTCAACTTGGCTCGACTCTCGACTTCGATTTTCCACATTCCTGTTATGATTGCGACCCTCCTTGAGAGCCACCTTGAGTACCACCATAACTAACAAGAGCATTGTTATTCGTAGTTGTTTGAGAAGGTTGAGTTTTTTGTGCGAAGAACTCTAGCAAATACTTCTTGCAGAGAAGAAATTTCAGAATCCAAAAGGATTTGAGATTTTATTGCCTCAAACCCAAACCTGTCAAAAAACTCATAACCGACATTTTCTCCCTCTGAGCTTGTTGAACCTTAGCATCAGAACTAAAGGGAAGAAGCATATTAAGTTCCTCATAAGTTTTCTTAAATTTCATAAAATAAGCAGTAAGAGACTTTTCCTATTGCTCTACTCAATAAAAAGACTTACATACCTCGTAGGTACTGGATATGTTGCCTTGCCCAAAATACAAAAAATCCAAATACTACATTAATTCTTTCACAAACTCACAATGGTCAATCAAACCAAGTACCTCAGTGTCGACAGAATTTCGAATCTGCAAGAATAATCTCGCATCATCCCATAACCAAGCCTTCCGAGTATCGTCACTAGGTGGATCAGAGGTGAGATGTTCATCCTTCTCAATGTTCCGCAAATACACCCAAACTATCTTACTCCAATCTAAATAGTTTGAGCCATTGAGTTTGTGTTCAGTGATTTTTGTCATAACAGCAACCACCTCTGCCATAACTGTGGGTTTATTTTCTGCCATAGACGAAATAATACACACAGCAACCAAACAAAGAGAGACTCAAGTCAACAGAAAAGTGTAGAACGATAATCGCTAAAAAATACAAGATGACCAAACCCAAACAGCAACCCAAACTATGGGAAAGAGGCAAGAAACCACAGATGTCGCCAAAAACAAAAAGGGAACGTCGGCCAGATAGAAAGGAGACGAAGGGGACGACGGACGCGCCTTCACGCGTTGGCGTGTTGATCGGGAAGCAGAAATTACGAGTGGTTCGTAGAAGTCACACGCAACGCCAATGGCTGCCGGCCGACTATGTCTGAACATCTTGGGGGGGGCGGTGAGAGAAGACAACCACCGTAGACGGGTGCTGTAGTCTCATGCTCACTCAAAATCTCACAAAATCGAAAAAAGCGTATCCACAAATCAGTATTGCCTCTGATACCATGTTATTACAGAGAATATAATCTGAATAACTTGTGTATTTCATTCATAGACTATATATATACACAAGGAACCATAAATACAATCCCTACAATCATGCTAATCAATCCCTATAATCATGTATAATTACACTCAATAATATCAATCCCACTAATTAAGCCTATAATGTAACATATACTAACTTTCTTTTCTTCTGTATACTCTTTATGCTGTCCTATTTTTCAGGTGTTAGAGGCCCTCAAGGACTCAACATCAACAAGACCAGCCATATTTGCCATGTCAAACCCAACAAAAAATGGTAGTGATTCTTTCATATTATTTTGTATAGCATTCTCTTGCTATAACTTATTATTGTAATCTATGTGAGCAGCATGGATTCAAACTAACTCTGTGCAATTCATTCTCTCATTTCTTGACAGCTGAATGCACCCCTGAAGAAGCATTCTCCATTTTGGGTGAAAACATTATATTTGCAAGTGGGAGTCCATTCAAGGATGTGGATCTTGGTATGTAGTAAGTTTAACAGTTCCCCTGCCCCCCTCTTCCACTGAGAAAATTGGAGAAGCAATTAGATTATTTATTGCTCTTTAAAACATGTAAAATTGTTATTATCCATATAGTTTTTAGTATTTATCCTTACCTATTTTTTATTTATTTAATATTTTTTCAGTTTTTTAGCATTATCTTGTTAAGTTATTTCGATTGTAATTAGATTAGGATTAGATATGACTCAATTAGTTAGTTAGCCTTATCCTATTAATTATTTCTTCCTACCCTAATTAGATTAGGATAAGATTTTATTTTATTTTGACTTCCTAGTTTTTAGGACTTAGGAGATGACTTAACAAAGTCTTCTCTTTGAAGGACTTAGGAGAACTTCATTACTTCTTGGGGATTGAAGTTATGAGGAGTGATTATGGCATGTTCCTGAGTCGGAAGTGGTATGTGGTAAACCTGCTGGAAAAATTCAGTATGAGTGGGGTCTCACCTTCTCCTACTCCCATGACTCTTGGGAAGCATAGACCAAACATCAAAGAGAAGCCTCTAGAGAATCCTACTGTGTACAGAAGCCTAGTGGAGGATTACAGTACTTGACAAGCACAAGACCAGATATTTCCTTCACTGTTAATCAACTTACTCAGCATCTCAGCTCTCCTACCACTGTTGATTGGCAAAAAGCAAAAAGAGTTCTTAGATTTCTAAAGGGAATAGCAGATTATGGTCTACACATCAAACCAGAAATGGATTTAACATTAATTGGGTTCTCCAATGCAGATATGGCAATTGATGTCATGGACAGAAAGTCTACTAGCAGGTACTGTGTGTTTCTTGGAGAATCTCCCGTGTCTTGGTCAAGTAAAAAAACAAGGAGTTGTGGCCAGGTCAAGTGCTGAATCAGAATATAGGGCTTTGGCTTCACTAGTCAGTGAAATTACATGGTTGAAGTCTCTCTTACAGGAGATTAGATTTCCTATCCTCAGGGTCCCTATCTTGTGTTTTGATAACTTGAGTGCCAAGGATATTGCAACTAACCTAGTTTTAAATGCTAGAACTAAACATGTAGAAATAGACCTACACTTTGTCAGAGATAAAGTTCTAAACAAAGATGTCATTGGCTATGACCCTTCTTCTCTAACAGCCAGCAGACATTCACTAAGCCACTCTAGTACTAAATTTGATCCGTTGTGTAGCAAACTTGGGGTGATTGAAACACCCACTAATTTGAGGGGAACAGTTAAGTAGTGTAGTTATTTTTAATATCTACTATGGCTGTTATTAATTGCTCTACTGTCAGTATTTGTGTGTTTTTTGTGTTTTGTTAGTTGGGTAGTTGAGAACTGTTATTAGTTTGTTGTGGCTGTCGGGTAAGCTGTTATCGGCTCTCTTGTATAAGTTTCAGCCTCAGAAGTCAATAAATTTAATGTTCTACAATTCTTTTGACCATAATCCCTCTGTCGACATCCTCTGTCAGCCTTTCTCTTACTCAATAGAATTAATACAAATTATTTGCTTCAAACTAGGCAGCTCTATGAGGCCTTATCCTTTAATGTCTGTGTGACGTTTTAGGAATGCAGAGTCCAATGGTCATCTGTTTCTGCATTATGAGGTGGCTTGGAGTATTTGGGGTAGATTGTTTGGTTTCTTTGAGGAAAATTGGCTTACAAGACTTCCAAATTCCTTAATAGTCACTTTTTTTATTACCTTTTCAATGCCTTCAAGATTTTGAATAAGTTAAATGTTTCCGATGAATGTCTCCATCTACATTACTTTGGTGAAACACAAGTTTACAACTAAAAAGCTTTTTAGTTTCTGCTTCATTAAGTAAATGAAACTCCATATACTTGTGTAGGAAATGGTCAGATTGGCCACTGCAACCAAGGGAACAACATGTACCTCTTTCCAGGGTTGGTTGGCTCTTCCACAAAAGAATTGACTTTTTAACATAAGCTGCATTATACTCAAGCATATGATTATTTTATGGTTGATGTATCTACTGTTTCAGCATTGGTCTTGGAACTCTCTTATCTGGATCTAGGATAATCTCTGATGGCATGCTGCAGTCTGCTGCTGAGTGGTATGTTTGTAATGTTTAATATTCCAAATTTTGATAAATCAGGACTGAGGTGTTATTCTATTCTGGTTTAGTTAGATGCTAGGTACTATAAAGGTTTATCTAACTTTATAAAGAAGATGGATATTTATCTTTTCTTTTCCTGTATATTTGATTTGAACTTTAGTAACTTAGAAAATTTGTGACATTTGAAGCATTACTAAATGCCAGAATTTTACTTTTTTTCTCTTTTTCACTTTTCCGTTGGTGATGACTAAATATTGCAGTCTGGCTGCATATATGAGTGAAGAAGAGGTTCTCAAAGGAATTATTTACCCACCAATATCTAGGTATGGATCAGCTTTTCTTTTCAAGTATATATGCTAAAAGAGATTGTTTAAAAGAGTAGGGCTTTCTTGAAACTAATGCTTAATTTCAGAATTCGAGATATAACAAAGGAGGTAGCTGCAGCTGTTATAATGGAATCTATAGAAGAGGATCTAGCTGAAGGACACCACGACATGGATGCTCGAGAGCTGCGCAAACTTGATAAGGTAATTTTGTTTGTTGGGCTATATTAAACTTCTATTAAATCTACAAAATCGTTGTTTTGTAATCTCCACTAAAATATGGTCAAGTATGTCAGTGCTTGTGAAACATATATGCTAGTGTCTGTAATTGCTTATACGTGATACTTGTCACCCTATGCAGACATAAGATTACATGAATCTATCAGTAACCTTGTTGTCCAGTGTGCAATGAGCTTTTTACTTCAGCTATTCTTATGAGTTCTCTATACCTATAATTCTCTTAATATATGTTTATTTTTAAGCACCCTTAACTCCAAAAACTATAGAAGTGCAATACCTAATCCAATTAAACCTGTATAGTTGTTATTGTGATAGACTAGTTTGGGATTATATTTTATGAGGGAATCTGTCATGTCACCAAGTCCAAAATCAAAACACCGGTGCAGTCAAAGATGTCAGTTTAACTTTTTCTTGTCTTTGTGTAAATCTCTTTAATGAGATTGGTCTAACATGCATGCTTGAGCAACTGATTAGCATATTTAGGTATGACAAATTAGAATATTAATTTTATCGGATGAAAGAATGAGTTATTTTTCTAAAGTAAAGGTTGCAGATCTGTCTTCTAAAAATTGGCTACAAAAGTGCAGAGTTATAGAGAAATGCTCATATTTTTAAGGTTCTTATTGCTTTTTTAGTTGTTGTGGGACGGGGTAGTGTTTATGGCTCCCCAGATTCTTCGCATGGTTTCTATAAGGGGGTGGGAGAGTAAATATGCGGAGAGATTAGTGATCCTTGGTACATTATTGATTTTGGATGCTTTTTGCTTGTTTTCTTTTTTTCTTATCTAACCTTAAGTTGATAAGTTATCCTCCCCTTGAGCTATCTTTTTAAAACAAATTTTCTTTTCAATCAAAAATATAAATAAAGGGTAACAGGCTCATTATATGATGTATTCTATCCATTTACAAGCCTCGTTCATGGTTGTAAAAATTGAGTTCTAACACAAAACTTCTCTGGGTTTTAAGAGTTAAATAACAAGACTCAAATTCTGATGCAATGGCTTATAACTCAGTTCAAACTCTTAAAGTAGTTAAGAGTTACCAATTTGATTTTAACTGGCACTAGTTCCGCCATATTGTGGCTGGCTAGACCTAGGCACTAGGCCAGCAAAGCCAATTTGTCACTGGTCCTATTTTTCTTTTCTTGACTTGAGCCATCCCAATTGAAGAAAAACAATGTTTTTTCTCTCTGCTCCAGCAAACTCTGCAGCCAATTCCCCCTGATCCAAGCACTGATAATTCGCCCTTGAATCCTTCTGAGGATGACACTCGTCGCCTTGGAATATTTATCTCTCTATCTTCCCCTATCTCCCTTCTCCAACCTCTACTTCCCCTCGTGTTAATCAGTCTGATCCAAGCAATTTTGACCAGCCGTTCACATATCTCTGTCAAGCTTTCTGTTGCAGATTACTTGACTCTTTGAAGTTGTAACTGAGAACAATCTGATAATGTAATGTTCTATCTTATAACTCTAAGCAAACAAGTATTTATAGGCTAAATTACACAAGTATTAACCCTCAATCTCTCCTGAAATCACTCCACCGTATGTCTAAGTCAATCCTCAAGGAAACCAAATCAAATTGCTCAGGCTATACACATGCTAAGTTCAATCTATACATTGACATATATACAGGCTATACTTTGACACTCTCCCTCAAGCTATGCATAGATGTTAATCATGCCCAGCTTGTTACATAAATAATCAATCCGAGTCCCATTTAGAGACTTTGTAAATAAGTCAGGAAGTTGCTCTCCTGTCTTCACATATTCAGTAGTGATTAAGTTCTCTTCAATCTTTTCACGAACAAAATGACAATCAACCTCAATGTGTTTAGTTCTTTTATGGTAAACTAGATTTGAAGCAATATGGCGAGCGGCTTGATTATCACACCACACTTTTGCTGGCATTGAATACTTCACTCCAACCTCATCTAACAAGTGGTGTATCCACAAGATCTCACAAGTGGATTGTGCGATAGCTCTATATTCGGATTTAGCACTTGATCGAGATACAACACCTTGTTTCTTACTTTTCCATGATATTAAGTTCCCCCCAACAAAGACACAGAATCCAGTAATAGATCGTCTGTCAATCTTGCAACCGACCCAATCAGCATCTGCAATGCACTCAATTCTGGTATGCCCATGGTTGTTGTACCATATACCAAGACCAGGAGCTCCTTTCAGATAGCGTAGGATCTGTTCTAGAGCCTCCTAATGTTTGACAATAGTTGTAGCCATGAATTGACTGACGACACTTATTGCAAAAGCAATGTCTAGTCGTGTTAAAATAAGATAGTTCAATTTTCCCACCAACCTCCTGTATTTTTCTGGATCATCGAAGAGATCCACATCATCTTTTGCAAGATGTGCATTTGAGATCATTAGGGAACTACAAGGTTTAGCAGCTAGTTTTCCAATTTTTGCAAGCATGTCAAGGACATACTTTCTTTGGGACATAAGTATTCCTTTCTTACTTATTACTTCAATTCCCAAAAGTACTTTAGTTGGCCCAAGTCTTTTGTCTGAAACTTGGTATGCAAGAATGATTTGAGGGATGAAATTCCTATACAGTCATTCCCTGTAATGACAATATCATCAACATAAACAACAAGAAGATTGCTTGTAGAATACGGAGTGATCACATTTACTTTTCTTCAACCCAAACTCCTGAACTGTCATGCTGAACTTATCAAACCATGCTCGGGGACTTTGCTTCAAACCATACAATGATTTTTTTAAATGACAGAATTTCCCATACTCCCCTTGAGCAACAAATCCAGGTGGTTGCTCCATATATACTTCTTCGTGAAGGTCACCATGCAAGAAATCATTTTTGATATCTAATTGATACAATGGCCAATTTTCGGATGCAGGGAGAGAAATTGATGGGACCCGAAGACTTAATTAAAGAAGAATTAAAGAAAGAACAAGATATTATTTATTAGTAGATGAAAATACAGAATTAAGAACTACAAGAATGACAAGACAAAGATAATTTTCAGAGATCAAATCTCCTAGAGTCAAAAGACTCTCCCTCAATGGTAAGTCCCCAAACCTTATCAAAGCCAACCTTACAAAATAACTATTCCATCTCCCTCTCCCCTTCTGACATTCCCATGTTTCTATTTATAAGAAACTCATCCACTAATAATATCCTAATTACCCCTTTAACCATGTAACTAACTATAACAACTATAACAACTATTCTAGTATCCTAACATTACTCCCCCCTCAAGATCAGCCTTGTCCCCAAGGCTGGTTTTTTTTTTTTTTTTAGCCTATTCCATCTCTTCCCGGAAGACCTATCCAGAAATATTGGGCCTTTTCTATTGGATTTAGACCCATAGTTGGATGAAGCCCCAATAACCAGGTTAGGTTACCTAAGTAACCGGGTCGGATAGGATTCAACCAGGCCCACGTTTTCATTTTCGGCATACTGTCCTCTTCATCGTCTTCTGCTAGAATCACCACTCGAAGCTACTTGTCTGCACATTTATGGAGGGAATGAAATCTTTCCCCACACCTGAAACACAGCCCCCAATTTTTCCTCTGCATCATCTTAGTATACGTTAGATGTCGCACCCCTCTGTTCTTACCGACATTGCTCCCTCGCTCACCATCGTTCTTTTTCCAAGTGGATTGCATTGTCGACTCCCTTGGTCTACTCGTCTGCGCAGGTGAACTGACCATTGAACTCGAATTTAATTCCCTCGCATTGTGTGACCCATGCTCCATACTCGAAGCCGTACTTCGAAATCCAGTTCAACTCGAACCCATTGAGAACGAAGTTGGGTTTCGGTATGACTGAGAAAATCCGAAACCCGTGCCCATTTTCAAACCCGTTCTCCAACCCGCCTCTCTTCCCCAGATAGCGTTCGCGATATCATCATCTTCACGTCTAAGAGCTAAAAACACACAAGCTTCACCCACCGTCTTCTTCTTCGCCTTTCCATTTAAATTAATCGCTTCCTTTTGCGATTGAATCCTAGGCTAAGATGAAATGACATCTCCTCCATTTGGTTTTGCTTCTTCGAATCCTTTCTTCCCCGCGAACGGATCTTTTTCCCCATCCTTGCTAATAGATTCCATCGGGGTTGGGTTTTGTTCTGGTTTCCCTCCTTTTGCTTTAGTCACAGCAGCATCAGTCTTTGGTTACTTTCCCAGAAATCGATCGATCATATCTGTAATGAGTTCCAATTTTCTTACTATTTCTTGTCGTTGGTCGAAAATTTGAAAAGACATACTGGCTCTTCTCGAACATTCGGCCATCCGGCAGGTCGGATCAATTGATGGGACCCCAAAACTTAATTAAAGAAGAATTAAAGAAAGAACAATATATTATTTATTAGTAGATGAAAATACAGAATTAAGAACTACAAGAATGACAAGACAAAGAAAATTTTCAGAGATCAAATCTCCTAGAGTCAAAGACTCTCCCTCAATGGTAAGTCCCCAGACCTTACCAAAGCCAACCTTACAAAATAACTATTCCATCTCCCTCTCCTCTTCTGACATTCCCATTTTTCTATTTATAAGAAACTAATCCACTAATAATATCCTAATTACCCCCTTAACCGTGTAACTAACTATAACAACCATTCTGGTATCCTAACAGAAATGAACAGACGGATTGAGGTGAGTTTGGCCACAAGAGAGAATGTATCATAATAATCTGCCTCATAAGTTTGTGCATATCCTTTAGCTTCTAATCTGGCTTTAAGTCGAGAAATTGAACCATTTGTATTAAATTTAATGGCAAAGACCCATTTGCATCCAACAGCTTTCTTTCCTGCAGGTAAGGCTACAAGGTCCTATGTTCGGTTGGCATCTAGTGCTTTTATTTCTTCAAGCATAGTAGCACGCCATCCTGGATGGGCCAAGGCTTCCTTAACAGTTTTAGGAACAAAAACAGAGTCTAGAGAGGCAATCAAAGCACTAGACGACGGTGATAAATGATTATAGGATATAAAATTAGCAATGGGATAATTGATGGTGCATTGACGTTTACCTTTGCGAATAGTGATAGGTAGGTCATGATCGTTTGGTGGAGGATCTGATGACGAAGTGGCTAGTGCAGGACATGTATCACCGGTTGCTTGTTTCCGAGAATACACTTGAGTAATCGGCGGTCTTGCTGTAGCATGAAGGATATCAGTGTCCGTCTGTTCTGCAGATGAGTACTCTTCAACTGGACTATCTTCAGATGGACTGGTAGAGGCATTCAAGGATGTGGTATTATAGATTAACCACTCTTCATCCTCCCCCTGACTTGGTGTTAAGGGTAGTGAGGAGAAGAAATGTTGTTTCTATGAGAAGACCACATCAGTTGAGACCAAATGTCTGTTTAGATCCGGAGAGTAGCATCTGACGACGAGAATATCCCAAGAATACACACTTCAAGGCTTTGGGATCAAGTTTAATAATATAGGGCCTAACATCACGAACGTAACATGTACTTCCAAACACCCGAGGTTCCACAGGAAACAATGGCTTATTGGGAAACAAAATTCTGTAAGGTGCAGCACCATCAAAGACTATACCAGAATTGTTTGGGAACTTTCATATGAAACATTAAGGCACAAGCAGTCTCAAGAAGATGCCTATTCTTTCTTTCAGCTACCCCATTTTGAGCGGGTGTATCAACTGGTAAATTATCCCTTGTTGGGTTAAATAGTTTTGAAATGTTTCTGACATGTATTCTTTAGCATTATCACTCCTTAAGATATGTACAGAAACATTAAAATGGGTCTTAATTTCAGCAGAAAAGGCAAATAGATGGGAATACACCTCAGAACGATTCTTCATAAAATAAATCCATGTCATTCGAGAAAAATCATCCACAAATGTAACAAAATATCTAAAACCAAATTTAGACACTACAGGACATGGTCCCCAAATATCTGAATGCACTAATTCAAAGGCTGATGCAGCTCGTTTATTAATTCTAGGACTTAACGTACCCTGATGATGTTTTGCAAAATGACAAGATTCACATTCAGCTGATGTTACATCATGAAATTGAGGGCATAACTTCTTCAAGGTAGGCAGAGAAGAATGTCCTAACTGACAATGTGCATCAAATGGAGAGGTGTCCCTAGCACAAGTAGCTAACCGAGATTCCCAAGTATCAAGGATGTAGAGACCATTAGATTCATGTCATTTACCAACAATCTGCTTCGTCATGAGATCCTGAAAAAGACAGTGATCAGGAAAAAATGAGACACAATAATTTAGATCTTTGGTAAGTCGACTTACAGAAATTAGGTTAAAGGAAAGATTTGGTAGACTTAGAACAGATGACAAGGTGATAGACGAAGTGAGTTTCGCAGTCTCTAGACCCTTAATGTTATATGTAGACCCATCTGCTATGGTAACAAGGGATGGAGATTTGTGTGACTTGAAATTTGAAAGAGTGTTAGGATTACCTGTTATATGATCTGTAGCACCAGAATTGATAACCCATTTGTTTCAAGAAAGCTTAATATTTAGCATACTCATCAGCTAAAATTGTAATACCATTCTCAGAAGAACTAGAAATAGCAGCAACATTGGTGGTTTGAAACCTCTGGTTACGGTTCTGTAATTTCTTAGAATTACGCTTTGTATGGCCGGGCTCTTTACAATAATAGCACACAATATCACTAATCTTTCCAATGGCCAAAGTTCCTCCTTTGTTTAGCCTTCTTTCAACATCTCCTCCTCTGGTAATGAGGATGTTAGGTTGTTGAGTTGATGGGGTATTTTCTGTACATAGGACCCTACTGAATACTTCCTGAAGTGAGGTAATTTTAGTACTAGCAGGAATTTGAGATTTGGCAGTCTCAAATTCTGAAGGAAGGCCTGCCAGAAAACTCATGATTGCCATCTGATTCCTCTGAGACTTTTGTATCTAGATATCAATACTAAATGGTAAAAGCACATTCAATTCTTCATAGATTTTCTTGAATTCCATGAAGTAAGCTGTAAGTGACTTACCTTCTTTCTCAATACGATAAAAAGCTTTACAGACATCATAAATACGAGATATATTTCCCTTGTCAGAGTACAAGAACTCTAAGTATTCCATCAATTCCTTGACAAATTCACAGTGATTAATTAGCCCAATTACTTCAATGTCAATTGAGTTCGTAATCTGTAAGAACAAACGTGCATCATCTCTAAGCCAGGTTTGTCTAGTTTCATCGGTAGGAGATTCCTTTTCCAAGTGGTCATTTTCTTCAACACGCCATAGATAAATTCTAATAGTTCTACTCCATTCTAAATAGTTAGACCTATTTAACTTATGTTTAGTTATTTTTGACATTGTGGGTACTAACTCATTAACAGAGGACTTTGTATCTGACATTTTCCTTGCAATAAAGACAAAGAAATAATATATGAATTAAGAAATTTCAGATTATATAAACCTGAACCTGAATATTCACCAAGCTGCCACTGAGAGTTGAAAATGTGAATATTCACTAAGCCAACACGTTACTGATATTTCAGAATAGATAAATCTGAAATTGACTTGGCTTTCAGATTAAAAACGCAGACTCAACATGCACAGCTTCTCTTGTGAATGATGCCCCGTACCCAAAAAACTTCCGATGAAGAAGATGCCGCTAGGGATAGACCGGAAACGACGATTTGACGTCGTCAAACCAAACCGCGACAAGAAAATCCGCCACATGCACCCTCACGCGCCGGTGCGTGAGAGACGATCCGAACTGTAGCAACGGCACGTAAGCCTCACGCACTTAGAGTTAGGCTGCCGAACTTCGGGGACAGGACGGACTTGCCACTACGCACCTCCCTGGACCGGTGGTGTCAACTAACAGTCACTTCCAAGTGACCAACAAAGAAGTAACGTGAAGGATAACTCTTCCTACACTGAAAAACCCAGAAAACCAAAAGCCAAGAGAGGCTTTGATACCATGTAATTGAGAACAATCTGATAATGCAATGTTCTATCTTATTACTCTAAGCAAACAAGTATTTATAGACTAAATTATACAAATATTAACCCTCAATCTCTCCTGAAATCACTCCACCGTATGCCTAAGTCAATCCTCAAGGAAACCAAGTCAAATTGCTCAGGCTATACACATGCTAAGTTCAGGCTATACATTGACGTATATACAGGCTATACTTTGACAGAAGTAATTAATGGATAATTGGATATGCTATTTCCTTTTTATTTTTTTACTATATTCATATTTTATTATTCATTTTAAGAGCGCGCGCACACACACACACACGCGTTAGATATCTACTGAAGTATGAAGACTTACAAGTTATAAGACTAGTTTATCCTGCCTTCACAAGTTTATCTGAATTCACAAATTTAGCAACCATGCATGAAGAATATCTAATGCTCAAATCTGTTTTTGCTGTTGACATCCTCAAATATCTTGCACCATCTTTCCAATCGCCTGTGCCATGTTTTAAATTAATTATAGGTTCATGGTTTCATAATTATGAGTTCAGGGCAGAAAGTTATCGAAGATTATGTGCTTTACATATATAAGTGAGGTGTAAATAGAGTATATTATAAAGCTATATGAGTGTGATCTAGACAAGGTTGACAAAAAAGTGCCACTTTCTCATTCATAGGATTGTGATATATATACAGAGGAATCATAAATCAAAATCCGTATAGTTATGCTATCCTGATTACATGCCTATAACTATGCTAATGTCATCTGTAACATAACACTCCTCCTCAAGCTAGAGCATAGATGTTAATCATTCCCTTTGTTTTTCAAGTTCTTGAAATTATGCTATGTTTATGAATCTGGTATTTTGATTTGCTAATTGCTATTTACTAGTGTTTAATTTATGATTTGATGTTCTGATTTGCTACTGCTTGAATTGCTACTATTGGCTACTTGCTTGTTTTGTTTTTTTATTGTATTTGTCTATTTGAACAGGAGTTGTTAATTTTAATATAATCATAATCTCATATCAATGGAATCTAATCTCAACCTATATTATTTTTGCAATATATGCAATATATGATATGTTTTATAGGTGAACTCTTGATATTTTTGCAGTGTTAACACCTATATATATTTTTTATATTTATTTATGAAATTTTACGGAATCTTACGATCCTCAATTCAATCTTTCCTATGACCCTTCCGATCTTATGTAAGATCTTGATTTTAATAACTTTGTATAAGATAAACTGACTGTATATTGTAATGAAACGTTGCAGGTTTATAGCTTTTAAGATAAACTGATTGTTTGATGGTTATCAAAAGAGCTGAATGGAGGCCTAGAATTTAGGTGGCTTTCCATAGAAAAAACATAAGGATGTAATTTAGGAAAACAGAGCAGGAAGAGAACTCTTTGGCATGCTTTGCATTGAGGAGTGAAGCAGGGGTATAAACAAGAGGGGAATTCCTGTTTCCATCAAATGCTTCGTTGTTTGCAAAAAGCTGGAGCATGGAAATGCTAAGATTGAAACAAGGTTTTAATTATACTAGTTTGCAGGAGGGAAAGTGGTATTTTTACTCATACATAGGATGTTACTAAGATGTTGAGTTAAATTCTTCTTAATTGTGAAAAGTAAGAAATAGATTCTCATGCATTGGGTAATTAGTGACTTGACAGTTATCAGCCTTTCTGTCCTATCCTGCTCATGTTTTTTTATTACTTCCTAGATTGAGGTTACAAAAGAAATTTGATTAGAGGATTTTATTGCATTTCTGTGTAAAGTCTTTTGAATATACTGTGTTAGGTCTTAATTTCAGAATCCTACAACAACAACACAAGCCTTATTCCACTAGGTAGGGTTAGCTTCATGGATCGTACAACGCCATTGAGCTCTATCAATAACCAACTCTTTAGGTATCTCATTAATCAAAAGATCGCATTCAATGACTTCTCTAAGAGTCCTTCTTGGTCTCCCTTGTCCTTTTTTCACAGGACTTCATATCTGCTCAACTCTCCTTATTAGAACTTTCAATTGCCGTCTTTGAATATATCCAAACCATCTTGAACGATTTTCAACCATTTTCTCCTCAATATGTGTCACTTTGACTCTACCTCGTATATACTCATTACGAATCATATCTTTTCTTGTATGACCACACACCCATCTCAACATCCTCATCTCTGCTGTCCTAATTTTTTGTTCATATTGTCCTTTCAATGCCCAACAATCACTTCTATATAATATTGCCAGTCTTATAGCAATGCGATAAAACTTTCCTTTAAGCTTGTTAGGTACTTTCCGATCATAAACAACTCTTGATACCTTTCTGCATTTCAACCACCCAGCTTGTATCCTATGTGTAACATCCCTATTAATTTCGCCACTATCTTGTACTAATAATCCTAGCTACCTGAACTTTGACACTTATGGTATAATCTGACCTCCGATTTTGACTTCCAACTTGTTCATGATAGAGATTATATTGAGTGTACAGTTGACTTATCTTGTATTTATCTTAGGCTAATTTATAGGCATGTAATCCTAGGCTGATTTGTAGGCTAATTCTTAATGATTTTCTTGATAGCATAATCCTAGGAATTCTGTCTTTTATTTCCTTTCTTTAACTCGTAATCTGTATATATAGCCTAGTTGATCAGTGAATAGATAACAAGATAACTTTCCATCTTCCTGTGTTTATTTATGTTTAATTACATGGTATCAAAGCGCATCAGTTCAGTGTGCTTGTACGTGTCACTTAGTCACTCAAGAAAGTGACCCTTTGTCTCTCATTGCCAATTCAGGGAGGAACGCCACCTCGAGATCAGCCTATCCCGGAAGACCGGTGGCAGTTCGAGGCGCGCATGTGACTCACATGCCGTCTGAAGTTTCGTCTGTAATTTTCTTCCCCAGCGTCAACTCGTCATTTCTGGCCTGTCCCTGGTGTCAGAATCATGATTCAGGTCCATTTGGATATCGGGTTTCATTCCTTCTTTACAGCTACGCTGTGTTTCCTCTCTATCAGCCTGTGGGTCCCAATTTTGAGTTTGTGTTTTCAGTATTTCTGTATCTTGGTTTTGCTACAGGCTTCTTTTTGTTGTTCACTTGTGGTTTTGTTCGTGGTTGCGAACTGTTCGTATCATTTTTTTTTTGGTTTTGTTCGTGACTTTGTTTGGTTCGCAGTTGTGACACCACCCTCTGCTCTTTTGTGTCAGCTGCCAAAGTTGGCACTGACCCATATCAGTGTGGTTTCGTTTGCTTGTTGTTTGTGAAAATCAGTTGTGGTTTTTTTTTTTTGCACCTCAAGTTTTGTCTCGCCTTGTATTCATGTTGAAGATGTCTCAGTCAATACCTCATTCAGTTTTCGCTTTGTCAAAAATAACTGACCAAGGTAAAACGTGCCTTATCACCTCTTCAAATAAATGGGTCATTGACTCTAGTGCCACAGATCATATGACAGGTAATACCAACATCTTCTCAATTTTTAAGCCGCATAGATCTCCATCTCCTGTTGCCATTGCAGATGGGTCTACTTATAATGTTGAAGGTTTAGGGACCGCTAAAGCCACTTCTTCTATTACCTTGTCATCTATTCTAAGTTTACCCAATCTTTCTTTCAATTTGATTTCTGTGAGTAAACTCACCAAAGACCTAAATTGTTGTGTCTCTTTTTTCCCTGATCATTGTATTTTCCAGGATCTTGTGACGAAGCAAATTATTGGTAAAGGATATGTATCTAATGGTCTCTACATCCTTGATGCATGGGAGCCTCAGTCAGTTGCTTGCACTAGTGTCACCTCTTTGTTCGATGCTCATTGTCGATTGGGACATCCTTCCTTGTCTACCTTGAAGAAGTTATGCCCCCAGTTTCATGATGTAACCTCTTTGGAGTGTGAATCCTATCATTTTGCAAAACACCATCGTAGTACATTAAGTTGCAAAACACCATCGTAGTACATTAAGTCCCAGAATTAATAAACAAGCCAAATCAGCCTTTGAATTAGTCCATTTTGAATTACTTTTGTGGATGATTTTTCTCGAAGGACAAGGGTTTACTTTATGAAAAATCGGTCTAAAGTGTTTTCACATTTCTCTGCCTTTTGCGTTGAGATTAAGACCCAGTTAAATCGTTCTATATGTGTATTGAGAAGTGATAATGCTAAAGAGTATATGTTAGCATCATTTCAGAATTACTTGATCCAGCAAGGGATTATTCATCAGACTTCTTGTGTGGATACACCCTCTCAAAATGGGGTAGCTGAGAGGAAAAACAGACACCTTCTTAAGACTGCTCGTGCCTTGATGTTCCAAATGAAGGTCCCTAAGCAATTTTGGGATAATGTTATTTCCACAACTAGTTTGCTGATCAATCGCATGCTGTCTACGATTCTTGGTGGTGAAATTCCCTACAGTATTCTTTTTCCCAGCAAGCCATTGTTTCCAGTGGAACCACGGGTATTTGGTAGCACATGCTATATTCCTGATGTGAGGCCTCATGTTACTAAACTTGACCCAAAAGCCTTGAAATGCGCATTTTTGGGATATTCTCGACTTCAAAAAGGTTACCAATGCTACTCTCTAAATTTGAATAGATACTTGGTTTCAATTGATGTGGTATTCTTAGAGGAAACACCATTTTTCTCCGTATCTTTTCCATCCCCAAGTCAAGGGGAGGACAACGAGGAGTGGCTGATTTATAAATCTACATATCTTAGTATCTCTGTTGAGCAACCAGAGGAGGTTCCAACCACTGTAAGGCCACCCATTGTTCAAGTTTACTCTAGGAGGAAAGCAACCAATGATACACCGGCTACTTCGAGTCCTCAACCAAGTGACAGACAAGCAACTAGTGATACTTGTCCAGTATCATCTTTGTCATTAGATCCTCCACCAAGTGACCATGATATACCGATTGCCCTTCGTAAAGGTAAACGTCAGTGTACCCTTCCTCAAACTACTTATTCCATTGCTTATTTTGTTTCATATGATTATTTATCTCCTGCATCTAGCTCCTTTATTGCTTCTTTAGCCTCTGTATCACTTCCTAAAACTATTAAAGAAGTCTTGGCTCATTCGGGTTGGTATACCGCTATGCTTGAGGGGATAAAGGCCCTCGATGATAATCATACATGGGACCTAGTGGAATTACCCAAAGGCAAGAAAGCTATGGGATGTAAGTGGGTCTTTGCAGTCAAGTTTAATATAGATGGCTCGATAGCTCGACTCAAAGCCCGATTAGCGGCTAAAGGGTATGCACAGACGTATGGAGTAGATTATTCTGATACTTTCTCACCTGTGGCCAAACTCACCTTAATCTGATTGTTCGTTTCTATAGCGGCCTCTCAGAATTGGGCTTTGTATCAACTAGACATCAAGAGTGCCTTCTTACATGGTGATCTCCTGGAAGAGGTGTATATGGAGCAACCACCTGGTTTTGTTGCTCAGGGAGAGTATGGCAAAGTCTGTCATCTGAAGAAATCTTTGTATGGATCGAAGCAAAGTCCTCGTGCTTGGTTTGGCAAGTTTAGTATGGTGGTGCAAGAATTTTGATTAAAGAAGAGTAAATGTGATCACTCGGTGTTTTACAAACAATCAGTAGCTGGCATTATCCTTCTTGTGGTCTATGTTGATGATATTATAATTACAGGGAATGATCATGCAGGGATCTCATCCCTCATTCTTGCATACTAAATTTCACACGAAAAACTTGGGCCAGCTAAAATATTTCTTAGGAGTGGAAGTAACAAGAAGTAAAAAGGGAATATTTTTGTCTTAAAGAAAGTATGTCCTTGACATGCTTACAGAAACTGGAAAGTTAGCTACCAACACCTTACAAAAGACAATGGGGATCTCTTTGATGATCCAGAAAGATACAGGAAGTTAGTTGGGAAATTGAACTATCTTACTGTAACTCGTCCTGACATTGCTTTTGCAGTAAGTGTTGTTAGTCAATTTATGTCTGCACCTACAGTCAACCATTGGGAAGCTCTAGAACATATTCTATGCTATTTGAAAGGAGCTCCTGGACTTGGTATATTATACAGTGATCATGGGCATACTAGCATTGAGTCCTTTACAGATGCTGATTGAGCTAGGAGTAAAGTTGACAGGAGATCTACTACGGGATATTGTGTCTTTATTGGGGGGAACTTGGTATCATAGAAAAATAAGAAACAAAATGTTCTATCTCGATCGAGTGTGGAATCCGAGTACAGGGCTATGGCACAATCCATGTGTGAGATCATGTGAATATATCACTTATTGAATGAGATTGGGTTGAGGCATTCGATGCCAGTGAAATTGTGGTGTGATAATCAAGCTGCTTGTCATATTGCATCAAATCCTGTTTACCATGAACGAACTAAACATCATTGAAGTTGACTATCACTTTGTTCGTGAAAAAATTGAGAAAAACTTGATTGCTACCGGATATGTGAAGATAGGAGAGCAACTTGCTGAAATATTTACAAAAGCCTTGAATGGGACGCAAATTGATTATTTGTATAACAAGCTGGGTATGATTAACATCTATGCTCCAGCTTGAAGGGGAGTGTTAATGATTGAGATTATATTGAGTGTACAGTTGACTTGTCTTGTATTTATCTTAGGCTAATTTATAGGCATGTAATCTTAGGCTGATTTGTAGGCTAATTCTTAATGATTTTCTTGATAGCATAATCCTAGGAATTCTGTCTTTTATTTCTTTTCTTTAACTCATGTAATTTGTATATATAGCCTAGTTGATCAGTGAATAGATAACAAGATAACTTTCCATCTTCCTGTGTTTATTTATGTTTAATTACACAACTCATTTCGAACTTGTCGCTTGTTAAAACAGTGCATATATTCTGTCTTATCCCTACTCAGACGAAAAGCCTTCAATTCCAAATTACATCTGTATAACTTGAATTAGTCAAGAATAGGGGTAAGAATAGCAATAAGAATTAATTTAGTCAGGAAGAGAGAGAAGAAAGGAGAGAAGGATAAAAGAAAGATTAGAAGACAAAGAAGACAAAGAACACAGAGACAAGAAAGAGTCCCCCCCCCCCCAAAAAAAAAAAAAAAGAGAAAATCAATCCATCTTTATTCATCATATCATCTAACATTAACTTCCTCCTACTTATAGCTATATTTTGCCTCTAACAAATTAACAATCTAAACAAAATAGTAGAAATATTTCTTTTTATATTTCTATCCCTATCCTAATCAAAATCAAAATAATAGAAATATTTTTTTATATTTTGATCCTTATCACAATCTAAACAAAATAACCAAAATGCTCTTCTTTATATTTTGATCCTTATCAATACTCCCCCTATAGACCCTTGTCCTCAAGGGTCAAGAAAGAGATTAACATCAACCAACATCTAGTATCAAATGGAACCAATTAGCTACAATCCTAACAACATCATCCTCAACAAAATTTATGATACTTTTCGTATTCATTGTCATCAAGGAATTATAATAAGAGTTGTTAGTGAGTGAAGTGGGTGGCACTCGAATGAAGATAGAATCTTTTGTGAAGATGATTTCATCAATGGCATGGTCCCCATTACTTGATACTCTGTGGCATTGTCTTTCTTTAACAATGGAATCTTCTTGAAATTATTTATTTCTAAAGTTAATGTTGATCCTTACAAGATCTGAGGTATGTAATGTTTCCGTTGATACCACTGGTAAGGCAACAATGGCAGATGAAGGTAGAAAGAGAGATATATAGGGAGGAGTTGAAGGATATATTGATTCAGTATTCCTTGACAAAGAGTTGAGAGTAACGGTGATTCCTCCATTACAGTACCTACTACCTACAACCTTGATTGTTTCTTGAGGCTTTATTTGCTCAACTATCTCCATGGGTTGCTTTTCAACCAAAATACTTTCCTAATTGTTGTTAATTTGCTGAGTCACTCCTTGTGCTACCATATCAGTTTGAGTATTCTTTCGTGATTCTTGATTGCAGCTACTTCCCTTATAGTAGTTCTGCCATCTTGCCTTCCCCACTTCCTTGAAGCCACCATTCGCAAATTCTTGGAGCTGTGCCGGCCAGTTGGCCTCTAGCACCATTTGGGGATTACATAATTCAACCCCAAGTGCTATCTCATGTTTCAGGCCAGCAAGGTTGCAATTTAGCTTCTGTGATTCTGTAAGTTTGACCTTGCAAGCTAGTTCTTCAAACTTTTCTTGGTACTCGGCTAATCTTCCTTCTTGCTTTAGCCGCATCAGTTTAAGCCTTTCCATCATTTCTTGAAACCAAGTGTGCTATTTTGATGCATTAACCATGGTCAAAAGATCAATGCTCTAATTCCAATGTTAGGTCTTAATTTCAGAATAGGGGTAGAAATAGGAATAAAATTAATTTAGTTGAGAAGAGAAAAGAAGAAGAAAGAAATAGAGAGGGATAAATCTATTCATTATATCATCTAACATTAAATTCCTCCTACTTATATTTTGCCTCTAACTGATTAATACTAATCTAAACAAAAGTAATATTCTTTTTATATGTTGATCCCTATCCTAATCAAAATCAAAATATTTTTTTTATATTTTAGATATGAATAGTGAAAAACCTAGTGGGTATTCACCCATTGTCATTCCTATCTGTCGTCCAACTCAATGGTCATACAACGAAATTAAAGCGTTACACATGTTTTGATTGTGTTTTGCAGGAAGGAATTTTGGAATATGTGAAGAAGAACATGTGGAGTCCAGAGTACCCAACATTAGTTTATAAGGAAGATTAAATAACCCTCAGAGCGGATAGCTACAATTTCTTGAAACATGTCTTCAATCAGTTTCGGATGTACTGTTCGGCGTGGAAGATAACATATAATCTTCGATTATTCAACTTTTGCAGATATTTTGGATGGCATTATTCTGAATGCAGAAGAAATATTTATGTGTATATATATACACACACACATAAATGATGCATTATTTTGAAGTTTACCAATAGTTATTTTGCAAGGGTTGAAAACCAGCAGGCCACCGTCTACCTTCTTATTTCGTTTCTCTTGTACGCTTATTGCATCCCATATGCACAATCAGTATTATTTCCGAGCTTCAATCCATAAAGCCATGACATCGAGTACGTCAACAATCTTTTTTAATTACGAACTTTTTTAAACGAAGTATGACATTCTAGACCAAAGTGCAATCTGAAAATAGATTTCTCATGTCGGTGATCAACCACCTTAGCGGCATAATCTCCTTCATTGGACGGGAACCTTCTCTTTTATTTTCTTTTCTTTTCTTTTTTGTGTTTTTTTATCTTTGACAGATGATGTCAATAATCGTTTATCTGTTTTCTTATATTTTCTATCTGATTTATGATAAACATGGAACCGAAAAACATTGAATACTGCAACTCTACTTAAAACTCTCGTCATGAGTCCAATCCATTGGGCGTTTAAGGAATTTTCTTCAATTAACTAAGTTACAAGGATGATTTTACAAGCTGATCACCACCGACTATAGAATTTTCCAAAGTCACTAATAATTAAAAGGTCTTCCAAGTTTATTACCAATTCACCCACAACTTGAAACTTTCCTATCTAAAAGAAAGATTTTTCATAGAGAATGTTGAATTTTTTTCATTGTTATACAGTCAAGGGAATCTCACTTTTAAAACACCAAGTAGCTATATATAAACTGTGTTCAAAGCTCGCAATCTAACGTAAAAAGATGAAAAAGAAAAAGATTTGTATTGTTCTTGCATATGTTCTCAATCTTCTCTTCAAGAGCTTCTTTTAAATTGAATGTTGAGATAATCATGTTTCCAAGGAAGGTGAGAAACATGAAATAATGCTGCAATTGACACACGCACCACACAAACACACACACACACACACACACACACAAAAAGAAGCCACCTAGTAGACAGAAGTGATAATAACGTGTGCAAGTTTTTATCACCTAAACAAGAGTGTATCATTTTGTATGGATCTATCTTTTTCCTCTTTGATCATACCTCTTTTCTTATTTTTCATTCCTTTATGAGCTAAACATGAAGTATAAGTAGCATTCGAGACAAAATGAGATTCTTTCAAACTAGGCTTCCATTTTACGCGAGCCAAGGACGAGATGGAGACAAAATGTGTAACGCAATCATTTTGGGGAAAGCTCATTATTTATTTGAATTAGAGTTAGACAAATTTGATTTTGAAACAATTTGATATTTAAACTTCTAGCATGTTTGGTAAGTGGTGAATACTAGGAGAGAGAATGAGAAAATAAGTATAATCGTTTAATCAAAATGTTCAAATTACCCTTAAAAAAGTACTCTTTTTTTAGGGTATTTTAATAAAGTTATCCATTGTTATTGTTTTTTTTTAACGTATCAAACATATCATTTATTTTGGTTAAAAGTAAGTTAAAATTACTTTTGATAAATAAAAATTTAAAAAATAAAATATAATTTGAGCAATGAGATGAATAACAACTGCTTTTATGCCCAAAATTTGAGTTCAAAAGCCAAACCAAACACACACTTTTGTACTCCAACCATTTTTATGGCAAGACCAAGAATACTTAGGTTGAATGAAATAATATTCTTGCTCTATCGTGCTAGCCTTTTTCAAAGAGAAATTTAAGAATATCCTTTTTTTCATATAACTAAATAAAATGAATATAAGTTCAACAAATCACACGAGGCAATTTTTTTTTTTTAGGTAAAGAAACAATATTATAACAAGCCGATAAAACAGATTCTCAGTGGGGAAAAGGGACTAACATAGACGGAGGCAAATTACTCGTGATTTTAACAAGGGAACATGCTGTACAGGATGCAGATGGAGAGATTAACAATCGAATCTCCGTATTATTTCGTTACTTTAAGGCCATCAGATCATTGCTTCCATGAAACTACTCATTACCCTTTGTCTCTCAAGATATTTTCTTTCAAATAATATATCTCTTTGAAAACTAAATATACAAAAAAAAATTCTCATCAAGACTAGTAATGAAGAGGTTGTTCATTATTCTCTTCCCAATAACATCACTGAGTTCATAGTTCCCACCTCTTTTTTTCTCTTTCAAAACTTGCTTTAATATACAACTAATCAAATAACGAAGAAATTTTTCATTCATACTTCATTAGGATCAAAGAGGGTGTGCATTTCCAAATGCTAAGACGAACCATATTGTCCTCTAAATTCTACTCATGTTACAGACATTTTAATATATATTATACAAATTTACTTGCTACTACCCACTTCTGAGTTTGATCAATTGCAACTCCACCTAGGATGCTAGGGCGATCCAATCAGTTTGATCCAATCATTTTGCAGTGTTGAGTAATGACTTTCTTTCTTTAACTAAAAAATGATTGTCCATTCAAATACTGTGGGAGATCACAGCTTCCTCATCTTCTACCTTCTCCTTCTCCACATATAACAAGCTTCCAATTCCAAAAACAAGAATTGTACAAGTATTTTTTGTAATGTGGCAATCCACTACATTATAATCTTGAAGAATCTCCAATGATGGATTGCATACTGTTCAACGAAGATAAAGAATTTTTCTATACTCTTTCTGCAAGTAGATATGTTCCAAATGATGCATGGATGTAGAGAATAACACATTGCATTCCTTTTTTTTCAGTTTCTCATAAGTATCTTCCACTAAAAATAACTCTGCTTGAAACACCGTTAAGTACTAAATATAAGCACTCTCCCAACATAGATTCGAACTTTGGTACACCACCTTGTAGGATACTAGCCCCCGTTCACTAGACCTAAACCCAAACCCTGTTAGCTCATTTGCATTCCTTCGAATCAAATGAGTTGTCTAATAAAATTGTACTTCTCACAATCCCAATAGGATAAGGCTGTTACCCTGTGAATCTTTTGAAACGGCCATTTCACACCGCTTCATCATGTCAGAATTCATTCATCATTTATCTCTGCAAACTGTGGTGAAGCTGAAAATCAGTGAAAATGGCACCCATTGAGTCTAATAGTGATAACAATCTGTGTAGGCACATTAACTTCTCTTCAAGTTCAATGCACCTCAAACTCTGATTTCACAACGTTAATGTCCTCCAAAGGACCACCGAACTTTCAAATGATACTTATTGAAAAACCTCCAACAAGTTGTATTCTTCAAATGCCCTGTAGAACTAGAGTTCTACTCTGCTAGCACATCATTTTTAGAACCTCGAAATCTTCTTAAAAACAGAACTGCTAGATGCTGAACTCACAGGCAAGTACTACATCTGCATACTCCTGTAAAATTGCAACTGCACATAAGTTCATTTCAAAGCTTTCTGATTGTTCGATTTCTTAATCTTGTGAATTTCAGAAGACCTGCGGAATATTTCAGGATGAGTCACGATGAAGATGTTAAAATAAATGATATTCCAACATATACATGAAGAGATAATTATTTCTTAAAAAACATGAGAAGTTCTATAAACATAGAATACATAATCTCCCATAACGTCCCAAAAACCATTCAGTAGCAGAACAACTGATTCATTTAATATTAATAGATATAAGACTCATCTACTCACAATTATGTCCAAATAAAATAATAACTTTAAAATAATATAAAACAAAATAAAAAGATAACCAGAGTATGTCCCCATAGTCCAAACTATCCAAAACATATACTAACTAAAATCACAAAGAACTGGACAATCCAGAAACTCAAACAAGCCAAGCAACTAAAGCTTGCAACAGGAAGAAAACTGATGCAGAAATGGACAATGGAACACCAATCAATTACATAATGGCCCTATAGAATACAATTTTCTTATAAGTATTATGATACGCAAATCCCAAGATAATACTATCAGACACACATAAATATGCACAGTTGAATTTTCAGTCACTTCAGAGTTTTCCTGAAATATGTAGCACCTTCTAAAATGCACAAAGTAGCAGTTACATATTTCCTCTGGTGCTAAAAGGGTCGTGTGACCCTTCAAATATCAGATGACTATAGTTGTCAGAAAGCGGCAGTATTTCCTTTTAATTTAATATTTGTTTTCCTTTTTGTTTAGTTTTATTCTATAATTTATTGGGTGAATCACAACTCGCCACCTTTTAGTTGATGAAAACACATGAATGTTAAAATGATGAGTAATTTCATAGTTAAGAGCTTTTTCACTTATAAATTCAACAATTGCATAGTCTCTGAGGTTATTACTAGTCTTATTCTAACAATTTCATTATTTAAATGCCATCTTGATCCCAGCAACTACGGAATTGTTGAAGGTACAAGTGAAATATAAATTCAACAATGATCTTGTACACCATTTTAGTATTCACATAATTGATGGAGTGGGATGGAAGAGACAACCCACTCAATTATTTGGAAGTTTAAAGAAAAATTTTATGATCACCCACTCCTTACTGTTTGGATGTTACTATGTCATTCATGGAGTGAAGTGGATTTGAAATTCCTAAAATTACCCATTTGGTAAATTAAAAGGCAATGTACAAGGAAAAGGAATGTGGAGAAGATTAAAAGAAGGTGAATAATAATAATAATAATAATAATAATAATAAGGAACTTGGCGCATCCAAATCCTTCAATTTGGAGGGGTTGAAAAAAATAGGATGTTGGATGGTGTGGGATGGGATTGGTTCTGACCATACCATTACTTTTACAACATCCAAACAATGGTTAGAACCCTTAACCCACACTACTCCCAATTCATCCTCCCAATCAAGCCCTAAACCACTAGGAGGAAAATTAGTTCGAGGCCAAAAGTTAAATGGATGGGATATAAGTCAAGCACTAGCAACATATTTAACAGACAATCTTAATAAGAAAGCAAAATAAGTAACAACTTTTCACTAACTAAAGGATAAGGATTATTTGTGAGGTGTCACACATGATCCACTGTCCCCAACTAATGGGATAAGGCTTTGTTGTTGTTGTCGTCACACATGATTCACTGTGTTGTCTCATTTTTTTTTTTCTTGGATAAGAGAAGAAATTTTATTATAGGCCAAAAAAATAAGTAGGTTGATCTTTACAGAAAATTTTCTTTTTATTTCTCTGTTCCAGTCATTTTAGAAGTTAGGAAGAAATTAGTCAAAGAGAATTTAAATATGTTGAACTTCAAAAAATTCGAAAGTTCTTTGATTAAAGTGATTTACCATCTTAAAAAGAAAATCCTTTACAAACAATCAGCTGGTATTCTTCCACTTTCTTCCACAAATACCCAAATAAAAAATGGAAGAAAATCGTGAATTTAGCATAATGTTCCATAAAAAGAGAGGAAGTAATTCCTAACACTATACTAGCATTTAAAATTTCCAGAAACTTGAGCCCTGTCACAACATGAAGAAATGAATTAATGCTGTGCAGCAGCACATATATATGAATGAACCTTATAAATCATATATTTTATGAGTCTCTTGGAAATTCAATGTAAAGACATACTAGATCAATCACCTATCCTAGAAGGCAGCCAAAGACTAGCAATGTTAGAAGCAAACCAGAGACTGTATTGCCCCAGCTGCCAATGGACGTGCCAGTTCAGAAGTGCCAACCATTAGCACGCCAATATCTTCTTGCATTTTCTCGGGTACGAGCACCTTTGATTTTCAAAAACAGATTATAAGCTCTATCAGCTTTATTCGAAGCAAGCAGCCTATTACTTAATTTACAATATACAAGCCTGCTTGGACAGAATCCTTTGCGCAAAGACTCTTCCATAACAAGAATAGCATTTTCAAGCTGTCCTAAGTTGCAAAGACCACTGATGATATACTCATAAACCTCCACATCTGAAGTATGCCCACATTTTTGCATCTCCTCCCATATATGTAACATCATTCCACATTTGCCAAACTTAGAAAGGCGCATAAGCAGTAGCTTATAAGCATCCATTGATATAACACACCCCACTTTTCTTGCCTTCCTGTAAATCATCAAAGCAGCAAAAGGTGGACCATAGCTACATAAATATTTCATGAAGGAGGTTATAATCCCAGTCGAAGGAACAAATCCTCGACTTAACATCTCATCAAAGGTCTGAAGCGCGTCTGCCACTTTTCGTGCTTTGAGGAAAGCAGTAATTATTCTGGTATATGTTTCAATATTAGGTTCACAGTTATCAGTCAACATAGCTTTATAATACTTCATGCACTCATCAAAATCTCTGATTGATAGAAAATTGAAAATCATTGCATTATAGGAGCCAGTATCTGGTTGGCAATTTCTCTTCTTCATGTCATGGAAAACTTCAACAGCATCATTAATTCGACCTGCTCTCCCCAAACCCTCAAGAAGATAATTAAAAGTTGTGCAATCGGGAGTAAACCCATCAGCTACCATTTCACCCAGAACTCTCTCAATCTCATTCACTCTACCAAATTTAGACCAACCACCAGCAATCACATTGTACGTTGTATTATTGAAAGGTATTTTCCGTTTCATTGAACGGAAAACAGAATTTGCAGCATGCACATGAGATCGTTGACAAAGACACATTAAAAGCACATTTAAAGCCTCTGTATCACGTTCCAACCCAATATCATTGATGTTCCCAAATATTTGAATTGCTCTAGACACATGGCCAGCCCTGACAAAGCTATCAATTACAATGGACAGCATCGGTAAATCAGGTTGTATGCCTTCCGTCTTCACGTTATACAACAATTCCATCATAAACTTGAAGAATTTCCTTCTTCCCAATGCCTTGATGATTACCCGGTAGCTATCAACGTCTTTGGGCACCATAGGCTGTTTAATCGCCCAATTGAAAAAGGTAACCATGGATTCATCACCCAGATTCCCTGAGTTCACTACCCTGCCAAGAATTTCAACATTCATATCAACACCAGCATTGAATAAAGCACGCTCAATTGCTGTTTTACCCTTTAATTTCTGAAGAAAAACTCCTCGCAATTTCTCTTCAGGCAACAAAAACCCATCGACAGATTTCATTTCCTTTTCTGATTTACCATTTTTCAACTGGGTTTCCTCTGATTTACGGTGATTCAAAAGGCTTAGACTTGCATTGTTACGAGATATTGGTAAAAGGTCGGAAAGCTTTTCAAGAACAAAGCATTCCTCGAGTTTGTGATGGTCATGTGTTTGTTTAGGCAACGATTCCTGGTCCAAATGGCTTGAAGGAGCGTGTACAGAAGAGAAAGGGAAAGAACTAATGAAGCCAAGCATATACGGCAATGGATACCTGTCTTTGCCGAACAGCGCGAAACGTTCTGGAAATCGAAGAGATCGAAACGCCATGGATCAAAATGCTTTAGTTAGTTTCATGGCATACCTCCAATGAGACTCCCAATGCTTTTGGAATCAGAGGTTCCAAAACACTGCACGGTATGTTAGCGAAACCTGGTAAAGAATTCAGTATTGACCGAAAATTTAAGTAACTCAATCAATATTTTTAATTGGATTATCTAAAATTATTTAAATTATGTGATTATGTGACATGCTTTGTGTAATTTACATGAACATTAAAACTATTTGCTTTCTAATTTACATGAGGAAAGTACTAATCACCTCTTTGAGGATTGTCATTGGGCGAAAAAGGTACGGTTCTTATCTCCTTTAGGCCGAGCTCCACACGTCCCCTCCGACTGCTGCATAGCACAGTGGCTTCTTGATCGCGCCACCAAAGAGCCAGAAGAAGTAAATCTGATTTTCCATGGTACTTTAGAGAATCTGGTCCAGTAGAGACAAAAATCTCTTTCAGGGAACAGAGCAACCCCTCATAGACGCAGTTAATAAGGCAGCAAAGAAAATCAAGGATTACCTCGAAGCACTGACAAATCAAGCCAGAATGCTGAATGCGTAACCCGACCAATCCGAGTAGATGGATGCCTCCTCAGCAAAAACAGATCAAAGCAAACACTGACACACCAAAATTGGAAGGTTTTGTTGGGGGTCTTCTTGGGGTGGTGATAAGAAACTAGAAGGGCGAGACAATCCCTGCAGCAAAAAGAATAAAAATTAAAAAGTAAATTAAATTAAAAACTTTTTTGAAAAAATTAAGAAAATGATCAAGTTCATAGATAATCCTTCTATCGCAGACTCTTAACTAGTCTTTGAAGATAAATATAGTATTTATCTTTTTATCACAGTTGGATTTTAGACAAATAAGTGTTTTCAAAAAGAAAGTCAGCTTCAATAGTTGAATTTGTAAATTCAACAACGAAAAACACTTCATTTGTCTTTAAAAATAAGCAAGAATTTGAACTTGAATGATTACCAGCTGCTTGAGAATTCCGCACGCCCCACCCGGATGACTGAATGCTCTCATTCACAATCTCAAAGGTGACAGTCGTAAGTAAGGTTGTCAATGAATTGGGCTTAGGTTGAGCCAATACTTTTAATAAATATGAGTTGGGATGAATTGGACTTAAACATATAATTAGATTAAAAATTATGATTCAACTGCAGGACTATTAGTTGGATGGACTATCTCATGTTTTTAAAAAAAATAATTTTTTTATTTATAATTTATATATAATATATAATAAAATAAAAAATATATTATAAATGACATTTTTGTTTAATGAAACTTAATGAGAAAAAAATATAAATTAGTGTCAAAGATTTAATATTTTATTTTTAATTTTTGAAGTATTTCTTTGGATAACCTTAACAACTCATGATTTAAGTAAAAAAAAAAATTACAAACCAAAAGTATTAATATTTTTAAATATTTTTATTAAAAAAGCCCATAAAGTTGATTCGTCTCAACCCACCTCATCTTTGTGAGCCTAAATGGGTTAGGATAAAAGTCCTTATTAAATATAGATCACTAAATTTTTAGCCGTCCCACTCTATTTACAAAACTAGGCCAAACTAACCCAATAGGCTTAGCTTATTTTAACATCTCTAATTAGAAGATGGAAGTTGTGTTTGGTAGGTGGAAAAAGAAAAGAATGAAATAAAAATAAAAATGAGGTATTTTATTAAAATATTTTAATTTTCAAAAAAAAGTATTTTCAGAGAGGTAATTTGAATAATAGAAGGGTCACAAGATCTTGTGTTAGTGTTGATATATATATATATATATATTGTTTTTTTCAATAAGTAAAGAAGGAATATATGTGCTATTTTCAGAATAATTTATTTTTTCTTCCAAAATCCTTTTTTCGTTTACTAAGACATTAAAATTATTAAGGATCTTTTAATGAGCACTTTTCAACTCATTATATTTTGTCATCAGATTTTTTTGAATTTTCCAAAACTCTGTCAAAAGCATGAAGCAGTTCACCGTAAGTAAAACGTTTATCATTTACCTCAAGTTAATCATCTTCTGAGCTGTCATCTTCTTTAGCTACCAGAGAGAGATTAGCTATCTCTATACCTTCATCTAAATCTTCTAGTATATTATCATCACTCCAGGTAGCGTTTGCCACCATAGCTTTCTTTTTGTCTTTCCCATTTGAGTAGAAGACAATCTACCTTTATATGACTTGGTTTTTGGCACTCATAGTAGATTATGACATCTTTAGATGATTCATACCTTGGGGGGCTTTCTCACAGTCCTCTCTTATTTTGATGCCTCTTTTTGTAGTAGGTGTAGATCCTTCACAATTTTTCCAAATCTTGAAAGTTTCCATAGTAGGCTCTCCTTCTTGTTGATGAAAGAGACCAAACTCTTTTAATAATGCAACAATCCTAGCTCTTCGTTCATCATTAGTGCTTTCATATGTCAATTCAAGCTTGTTCCCAATCTCTTTTGATGTTATGCATCAAACAAGTTTATTAAATTCTTCAGAGTTGACATCATAGTAAAGAATGTTAATGGTTTTAGAATCTCCTTGTCACATTCTTTCTTAGTGGGCACGTATGATCCATTTGTAATGACTCACAACATCTTATTTGTTGCTTGCACAAATATCTTCATCCTTGCCTTTCAATATGAGTAGTTAGTCTCGTCAAAGAATGGTGACCTAGTGATAGACTGTCCTTTTGGTTTAAGAGGAATATTCATCTTTATAATCTTTTCTCCAAGTAGAAAGACTTGTAAACTCTAAGACCAATGCTCTGATACCAATTATTAGTGCAGATATTACATAAGAAGAGGGATTAAATTGTGTATTAAAATTTTCTTCTTTTTCTTTCCAAAAGATATTACTACGTTCAATAAGATAATGTAATAAAACAATATTTTCAATAATGCTAAGAGAAATGAAAAAGAAGTGATACACAAGATTTATAAAAATTCAAATCTAATAACTCGAATCCTACGACTTCTCAGATTGCATAGAGCTAAGAAGTTTATATATTAAATTTGGTTAAAGATTAAGAGATTTACAAGGATACACCTCAGGGATAAGCCTCCTAAGTTTTTACTCCAATGACTCAGAAAACTTCAACCCAGAACAAGATTACAAGGATAGTTACAACCTTGATCGTAAGGCTTAACTAGCAAAGCTTTTACAATTCCTTAAAACAATATAAAACTTTAAGAGAAAAGATGAGAAGAAGGACTTGAATGAAGAACCTTTCAACTATCTAGCACACTTAATTCTAACTCATAGAGTTCATAAATAAAGAGAATAACAAAGACTTTGATGAGAATGTTCTATCAGCAATGACTCTCTTAGTTACTTCGTTAGCTTCTACAAAGAGCCACTTTAGTGCTTAAATATGAAAGAAGAAAAAGATAGTTGTTGTCTCTGTTGTTCTTCAATGGACACCGTCGTTAATGCTTTGTAACATCTTCTATTTCCTCCATCAATGCTTTGCTTGAAAAGTGAAGAGTAGAGTCAACATAGAGAGAGCAAAATGTGTTCCATAAGTACATGCGAAGCTCCCTAGGTCTTGACATGCTCTTTTTTGCCTCCTGCTTTATTGACAAAAACATGTTTCCTTAAAAAATTGAGAAAGATATTCAGAGAATTGAATGGAATCAGGCAGATATGATAAAAAAGGCTTAATGAGTTTATTAATTCTTAGATTAAATTTGAGCTCGACTAGTAAACGAGTAAAATTATCAAAAAAGTTCTTTGGGCTTAAAATATGTGGGCTTCATCATTGTTCAACATCATTATCAAGTAAATAAATTTACTACATATAATGCTATTAATATCTGTAAACTTGTGAAGAAATAGTATCCTTTAGACTTTTTTTTTAACTAGGAAAGATTTATTTAATATATGAATTGCAACATTATGAGCTGGATGAGTCCAAGGATCCAAACTTCATACTTTAACTACTGTTTTTTATTTAGGTCAAAAATTAGCAGGGACTGAAAAACCATACATTTATATATTAATTGGTAGATTGAGTCATCTTGTCTTGATTAACAATTACTGAATGGGCTTTTCAGCAATGAGAATTATTAAAACAAGACTTTGCAACAAGATGAAAGATAATTTTTTGTTTTGTTTTGCAGATTACATGATTGTTTACATTTTGTAAGTTTGACCATAGATGCAATAATTGATTATTCGAACACCATGAAATATTGTCAGGCACAACTTAAGAAGTAGATAACTAAATATATTAAGTATATGCACTTGCTATTATTTTATATTTGATTATATTGATTATGGATATATGTGTAATTTATATTATGTTTGGTTAAATGTTAAATTTATTTTCACATAGTATTTTGTTAGCAATTATTTTTTCTTTAGTATGTTAAATATTTAAATAAATACTGGCCCCTTCATTGTATATCCCTAGCTCTGGCCTTGAGTAAAAGTACATACAATCGAGGTCTACAAGGTTATTGCGACGGTTTGTTTGGTCGTGTGGATGATGATCCCTCATTCCCTTGTGATGAGAGGTGGTGCGTATGACTCTGGCGCTTGTGCACTTGTTTTGCAATGATTCCGGAAAGCGTGTCTATAGCTAACGTCAAACATAATTGGGACAAATGACAATGTAGCTCCTCAGTGGGCCAAGAAAGCATTTCTAAGGCCGCGTTTGATACTCACTTGGCTAACGACAATCCATTTCTTTTTATTCTATTCAAATATGTTTGGTGTCTATTTTGTAAAAGAAAGAGAAATCCTTCTCTCTTACATTGTCTGCGGATCCATTCTATCAGAATTTGACTAGAATTCCATTCCATTACTTTAGCTTAATTATAAAAATGTCATATTTATCCTTTGTGATTGCTTGAAATTTCAAATTTTTTTCATAAAATTCGTGAGCTGAAACATTTTTCTCATTATCGTCGGTCACTGTTGCCCTCCTCAACTTCTGATTTTCGACCACTTTCGTGGAACTCCATACGAGTTCTTCTCATCGATGTTGCTTCGCCGAATAAGACCTAGAAACTTTCACTATTTCGACAAGATGAGAATGGCAACAACAACTAAGTAGAAGAGGATGGGCGACGATGAAAGAAAAGAGAGCAACTGGGTAGACGTAAAAAGGTTTTGTTGGTAATGTGCTTTTGTTATATAAGAGTATTTCAATAAAATTACTTTAAATTTATTTCATTTCCTCCTTATAAAATACCATATCAAACACGCTATCTTATTTCTTTTTTTTTATATTTTACTAAACATAATTTTTTCATTCATTTTCTTTTTCTTTTTTTATTTCTCATTTTTATTCTCATTTCCTTTCATTTAAACACTCAAATTTATATCAAATAGGTCCTAAGAGTAAATCATCTAATTTTTAATTTTGATTTATTAATCTAAACCAACTGAATATATTCTTACTTAAACCTTTTCATTTGATAAATCACTTAAGCTAAATTCAAAATTTTTACCAAATCAAGTACTTTTAAAAAAAAAAAAACTCCTTTCAGAAATCATAAGAATATGCGTCCTATTTTTGAAAAAAAAATTACCCGATATTATTTAGAAAGCATGTGACCAGCTCGTGACCCTGTTCGAGTTTTCTCTCCATGCCCTACCTGCACAAATAGAGAAAAGGCCGACGCATAGAGGAACCGATTCTCACTTCTCAGTCCTCACTCATCTACGAAGAATTCGAGAAAGAATGGCGCTGAGAGCAGCCATACTCCGCCATGTCCGTGTTCCAGTGCAAACTCTTTCTCTAGCTGGTCCAAAATTCCAGGCCTGGAATGGTTTCTTCCGGTCCATGTCCTCACACGGCGACGATCATCTCGCCAAAGAAGATGTCATCGAGAGAGTCCTTTCTGTTGTCAAAGACTTCCCCAAACTTGATCCTTCCAAGGTCTCATTCTCTTCCTTTTACTCGCTTCACAGTGATTTGTGATCTTGTAGGTCTTAGTAATGTGAGATACGAGAAATGGGAACTTCAAATCTTAAATCTGTCAATTTATATTCATGGCTTGATGCAATGCGGGTAGTGTCTCGCCTTGCGAAATGCTGGATGAAACTAGTTGAAAGACTTTATAGAAGATCTTGGGTGACAGAGCGAATTGGGTTAATGTTGTTCAGCTGAGAATCAATTGAATTGAGATGACATCGTTTAAGGAGATGTATCTGTTCTGGGATTCTTGTAAATGTGTGTAAATGTTCGATTTCTTTTGAATAAGATTTTGTATAATGTCTTAATGGGGGATGTTGATTAAAATTTTGGTTGATATGTTGTTCTGTGCTGCTCTTCTTATCCTGGCTTTTCTGTAATGTTGAGACTTTATTTCAATGTGCTGGCCTTCCTTTGGTAATTGGTAGTTTTAGGTCTATATAGGAATCAATTCATGAGAATTTCTGACATAAAGGATATTTTGGTTGTTGTACGATTTGAGTGTTGTTTGACATCTTTTGTAATATCTGGGAACTTTTGCTGACTTCTACTTGCGTGACTGTAGCTAGTCATCATTTCTGGAAGCAGGGAACTATTACTTAATGCTCCTGCCTAGTGGTGCATGCTAGAACATTTGAAACTCTGCTGCTGTTACGGTTTTTCATTGGAAACCTTGCCATATCATTCTGGCTCTGTTAAGGCCAATTCAACTTAAGTTTTAGCTATTAAGTAAAAGCCCATGAATAGTTTGACAACCCCGTCACATTAAAGCCTTTTAGGTTTGAAGCGTGGACAAAGCACTAGCCCATTATATCTTGTGATGAAATCTAATTTTAATTAAAAGAATGGGGGCAGTGAGGATTGAACTGTTGATCATTTGGTCATGGAGGCTCTCGTTATCTCATACCATGTTAAGAACTATTTCAACTCAAAAGCTTAAACTATTAAGTTAAGGCCCATGAATAGTTTTACTGTAATTGTTCCTCAAATGAGGCAAGCTCTGTTTGACAACTTTAGCAGAAATTAAAATCTTTTTACATTCTTTTCATAAGCTTGGTTACATTTTTCACAGTCCCTAACAAAAATTGTAGAAAGTAAAATTTACTATCTTAAAGACTCTTGTTGAGTATTTGAGCTTGCAATGACATTTTCCTTAATTTTTCCCTTGTTTCTTTGCTGTATTTTATCCTTTAAGAAAGTTTTTTCCTATTATTGAAGTATTCATTTCTTATAAGAATAAAATACTTTTAAGACTTAAGTACTACATAAATAATAACTTATTTATAATCCTGTAGACAAGAATAAAATATGAGATCACAACTGTTTCCCAAACAGCCTGGGTTCAGATAAGGGTGATACTATGGAGAGGAGGTCAAGCTCTCCCATCGTTAGATCTACTTGAGATTTTATACAGAGTGATTTTTATTACTATGGATACAAATCTCAAGATGATTCAATAGTAAAGAGTTTGGACCTCTTAGGAGGTCGAGGTCCCTTGAGCAAAATCCTTTATAATTGCATTAGGTTGATCTAATGAGCTAAGTCTGCATTAAGTCATGTAGAATTATAATGTATTGAAGGAGGAAGTTTTCATGTGCTTCTAGTGATGCTTCAGCCCCCTTTTGCTATGTTATAAATTTTAAAAGCTTCAGTGCTGTATGAGCTGTGAAAAAGCTGATGTGGAAGAACATCTAAAATCTCGTTTAGTGAAAATAATAATAATAACTGCTGTAAATTATATAAAATTAATTTTATTTAAAAAAACTTTATATGATTAATAAACTGGTAACTTTATTGTAAAACTGCTAAAAATATCTAAGATTACACAAAACAAAAATGTTTTAAGTTTGAATTTGGAAAGAATAATGTTAGCACATGGCAAATTTGGATTTTGGACAGTAAGGATTTTAATTTGGAAGTTTGAATGCCAATACTTCAAGTAGTTTCAAATTAATATCAGATAGTGTTCCAATATAATGGTATCATGAATTTCCTTACGGAGCCTGACGGCATGTAGTTGACATGAATAGTTAAGATTTGGTCTCTTCAATGACCGGTGGGTGACTTGGATCATTTTTCAGCTTTTAAGTTCCAGGGTTTTGGGAGTATCAAGTAGCAAAAGGTCCTTTGGCAGAACGCTGTTTTTTCAGGTTTCTGTCTATAGTTAGAATGGAATGCAAGAGTTTTTAACCAGAAGCTTTTTCTGTCAATTTTTCTTTGGGAAATATTTGTTTGATGGCCTTCTGCTGAGTTTCAGCTAATGGATTTTATGGGGGAGTTACCCTTGCAGGTTTATGAAGGGATTGGAAAGCTCTTTCAAGCTGTTTGTTTTAGTATTTTACTTGTGGATGGATTATAATTGATGCATTACTCTCTTTTCTCATCAACAAATTCTTTTCTATCTAAAAATTTGTATGTTTCTCCAGAACCAAAAGGAAAATGCAGTTTGCTGAGGTTAGCATGCCCTCTTTTCCTTGTAAATTGTCTTTTTGTACTCCTAATTTATCTATATATCTATATAATTTTATTTTCATTTTCATTGTCATTCTTGCTGGCTGAAAGTGTCTACACATAACTATCATGTACATATTACAATCGATGTAGATCAAGAAAAATATTATTGGATTTACCGGCTTTTTATTCCTTTACCTCAGGTAACTCCAGATGCACATTTCCAGAAGGATTTAGGTTTGGATAGCTTGGACAATGTGGAAATCGTAATGGCTTTAGAAGAGGAGTTCAAGCTAGAGATCCCAGACAAGGAAGCTGATAAGATTGACTCCTGTCAACTTGCTATTGAGTATATCTATAATCATCCCATGGCCGGTTAATTGATGTGTTTCTTTTTTGGTAGTTTTGTTTCGTGTATAACTAAACATCAATGCAAGCTTTCCCCCACCGTTTCTTCTAGATGTTTCTGAAACATTCTAGATGTTTCTGAAACATGGTTCTCTCTGTTTTCCATTCTCCTTTATACTTTGGGTGAAGGGGTGGGGTTGTGGAAAATAATGTGAATTTGTTTGAGAATGAATTGGTCTATGAAGAATTGGGCTTCAAAGGATTATTGTTTCAACTCTGAAATATCTACTCCGCTGAATAAGATCTGCCAGGTGCTTGTCTGTAGATTATCTAGTTTATTCATGTCAGCAAGTGACAAATTTAGATCATGAATCAATGTTTATAACTTGGGACAAAATGAAGCTTACTACCATGCTTTGTTAGCATTTTGGTATTCCTATGATTAAATTATGTCCAATAGTGTGCTCAAATCCTTAATGATGAACCCTTAAACTAAAACATTTGTACTAATGAAGCTTTCGTCAAAAATCAGAAGAGAATAACAATGCTCAAGAGGTCTTGTCCTATTTTGTTCCTGCGAGTGCTCGACACAGGCCCGACAAGCAATAAAGTGAGGGTGTTATCGAAAAATAGGTGAATTGGGAATGACACTGGTGTAGATGATCCTTAAAACTGGCCATCATATAACACGGTTAAATATCGAAGTATTGGTCAGAATCTTTTTGAATCCGGCAAAATTGGTGGTTTAACAATTTTGACTACTTTAGTTTTCGGGTATATGAGGCGTTTTGATCATAATTTTGGATACGAATATTTAAAATGTGCGTTTTCTTCGGATTTACTTAGGATGCGAATTCTAGGCATTTTGGCCAAAAGGGACTGCGAATAATGGGGGGAAAAAGGAGTGGATATTTGGCTATTACCGTTTTTATTTATTTATTTTTTTGGATGAGAAACAGCATTACAAGGTTATCAGAAACTACCTATTTGAGAGAAATGGGGAAGGGAGTTGACTAAATGAACTATAACATCAATCTGACTGGGAGTGAAATAAGGAAAAAAAGGGTTATGCCCCTCCTATTACAGAGAAGATGAATATCTCTCAGAGAAGTTGAATACCTCTCACTGGACTCCTTAGATTAAAAAAGGTTGTGCCCCTCCTATTACAGAGAAGTTGAATACCTCTCATTGGATTCCTTGGATTAAAATGAGGATGGAGCTTTCCCGGACCAGATTAATGGTTAGCCTATTGCTGCAGCCAAAGAGGCATGGTAGATTGTCCTGCTATTGAGTTTTCAGAAGGAAATTCCTTATGAAGACCAGCCCTTCTGCTTCATTCCAGAGGTCCTTCTTGTGGGAGGAAAAACGGAAGACTTTGGAACACTTCGCCAACCAAACTGCATAAAAAATCCTTGATTTCTTCCTCTTTTCCTTCCAAAAAAGATAGAGGGAGTGAGAACTACTAAGATCTGAAGGACTAAGGGTTAGAATTTGATTATCTTCTCCCTTATAGCTTCTGTTATTAGCAGAGCCCTCTTTCAAGGATATGGTATCCTTCCTTTGAGCTTTGATCAAATGAAGAACTGAATTGTTGTCAAAAGTCTTTCACCCCAAAGAGAGCATTATTTCTCGCTCTCCCTATATTGTATAACAGCACCATAATCAAGGCCGTAGGCTCATGCAATAAAGCCTGGTCTTTTCTCCAGTTCTCAAACCAGGTGCAAAGCCATTGGAATATGGAATGCTGTGAGAACATGGGGGTTATGAGGGTGTGATCCAATCCCAGCCAGACACTTCTGGCAATGTCACACGACAGGAAAATATGATCAAGTGAAACTTGAGTCTCCAAAAGAAGATTAAAAATTTTTGAGGCACCTTTAATTTCCAAAATTCCTTCCAAGGAAGACCTTGCAGCCTATTTCTAAAATTTGGAGCTTCAAGAGCCTTGTAAGCAGTCGATACCTTATATTCCCCTCTATTGTCTAGACACCAAACTATTTTATCTTCCATTCCTATGACTGAAGGAGGGCTTCTAAGTATCTCTGCTCAAACATTTTCATTGAAGAATTCCTCGACTAGATCAATAGTCCATTTGCCGGTTGATCTTTTAACCAAGTCAGCCATCATTGATACATTTGGATGATCTGTTGATTTTGATCCCACTGAAGAATTCTGAGACCAGAACCTGTTATTCCTTATGATGATACTTGACGTGCCCCGCTCAGACCATCTCAAATTGTCAAGAACCAGATTGATTAAATATATTTAAGGCCTATTCAGGATAAATATATTTAAGGTCCACTGTGTGTTTTTGATAATGCGTGCCATTGAGTTGTTTGGGCTATTCTATCTAATTCTTTCTTAAAGCCCATTTTAATTTATTTGGTCCACTCATGTTTATTTCGGATAAAGTTTAGTTTTTTATTTCTTGCATTTTTTTCGAGAAAGAGACTTTTCTGACAACAAATTAACTTTCTATTCACTGCATAGTTTTTTAATTAAAAGTTATTCTGACATTAGTACAAAGTCCTAAGGATAAAAGTCAAAATGACATGAGACAAAAAAAGGTGTTTGGCAGCTCTTGGGAAGTAACACCTAAATATGATCTATCTTCTTCATTCTCTCTTCGAGCTACTTCTTCCCTGACCAAGCTAGGATATGCAATTAACAGTGTGATTCTGCATTTATGAGGGAGACATTGGGCTTCAATGGCTAGTTTGCTGGCACTCCTGTTTAAAGCTTGTTGATGCTATGGAAAGGGGTATTGATTGAAGTGAAGCAAAATTTATTGTAGCAATCATCTCTTCACCAACTCTCTGCACTTTATTAATTTTTTAGTGTTCTGTATGAGCTTGAGTTTGAATGTTCTACAAATTGCTTGAGAGAATTTCCTATATTGCTATTGCTTTTTTGTTATTGATTTGCTTTAAGGGGTTGTAAAAGTTGTAGGCTGAACCTTTGGGTTGAAAGAGGTTATTATTTGTTTTCCTTGAGAAAGCATTTCAAGTCTGCCTGAGTTTTAGGAAGTAAAACTTTAGAAGGCTTGTTCCTAGAGATGTTTTTTTGTAAAGCTCAAGATATTCGAAGTTTATAAGAAATCCCTTGGCTTTTGTATATTGGGAGGAGAATGTATGATCTAAGAGTTGGGATCTAAACCTCTTTAAAGCTTTTGTGTAAAATTCTTCTTTTCTCACTACTGTTTATAGAATTCTATCTTTATTATCATTCATCCTCCTAAGGAAGATATATTGAATTATATATTAAAAAAAAAAGAAGTTAACATTGTCCATATACACAATTCAACTCCCTTCTCGTGTATTTTTGCTCTAACACCTTCCAAATAGCTGGTCTGTGAGAGTTTCTGTCAAAAAAGAGGTTCATTTTCATCTGAGCAGTATTTATTGAAGATTCACTTGCTGAGAATGGAATCCTTATGCTCACCACTCTCCAAATCTGGTTTGCTAAAATAGCTTTATTGAAAGATTCCATCCTTTTAAGACCCAAGCCTCCCAGGTCTCTTGGACTAGAAAGAATTTCTTTGGATAAAAGATGAAATCTTTGGCCTCTCCTTCCCATATCCCCAAAAAGAAGTTGATGTTGCTGCTATCATTTCTTTGAGTATACTTCTTAGGAAACTGCAGATAGGACATTGGGTAAAGAGGAAGACTCTGGAATACTGATTTGATCAAAGTTAATCTTCCACCTTGAGAAAGTAACTGAGCTTTCCATCCTCTTAGCTTGCCCTCTATTTTTTCAACTACCTACTTGAAAAATTGACTCTTCTTCTACTGTTGATCCACGTCAGCCCTAGATACTTACCCAACTTCTTGAAATTAACTCCAACAATTCTAGCCATAATCTTCTTTAATCTATGATGAGTGTTGGGACCAAACACGAGAAAAAATTTACTCAAATTTCTATCTTGCCCCACCCATTTACACTATTTTTGCAAAATTCCTTTTATATTTGTACAAGCCTCTAGATCTACTTTGAAAAACAAAACTGTGTCATCTGCATACATTAGATGAAAAATGGCTAAACCTCTTCTAGCAGATCTAGCTCCTTTAATCCTTCCTTGCTTTTCTGCATCCAAGATCAAACATTATAGCACATTAACATAGAACGAGATGTAAGGTGAGATGGAAGACACCTTCTGCCCATTAAGCAGCATTATATATCATACATTACCATTTCTAGTTAATTTTTCACTCAGTAAGTGAACTATCTTTTGTAGCATATGTAAGTTTATTGTTAAAAGTATATAGTAACTATTGAATTTAAAGGTAAGCGTAACACTAACTTCAAATTCACTTCTTATGTCTCAATTTGACACTTATTACCCTAATTCTAGTAGAATTTGTGATTTACTAGTTTCTTTTTTCTCTTTAGTTGACCTTTATAATAAAAGAGAAAAGGTGAGGTTTTACAAAATTAATTCATGGTTCTAGTTCACTTTATTCACAATAACTAATTACATATTGAGATTTAGTTCATTTTACGCTATAGTCTCCTACACTACCCCTTGAATGTAAAGCTAGTTAAGGAAGAATGGGTAGGAAAGATCGTAGTTTCAAATTTAAGATTTCTATATTATAGTTGTGAGTACTTGGTGTGCAACACCTTACACTTAATCCAATTTATTAACTACTCAAGTTCTGTAGTTTAGGAGGGCAAGAAATTGATTTAGTTTCAAACTAATCATAATAATAAGTTTTACTCATAAGTTTATTTACTAAAGCTAGTCAGCCTTTGGGTAACATATCATTTGCACTAATCCATTTCATTATCTTCTGAATTTTAATACTTAAGAATATACTACATCCATTAGTAAATTTCAGTTACACACAGTATGTTCCTGAACTACCAAAACATGGCACATAATCCTCCTTGGGCTACAAGACTCTTTACAAACAAAGATTATTTATAGAATATTAGAATTAGTTATAAAATACATAACAACAACATTTACATAATCAAATGTCTACAAAAAGCAATATCAAATAGAAAGCAATCAAGTCACTAAACATGGTTTCCTCCTCTTGCCTCCTGATAGCTAGAATCTAGAAGTTATTTAAAAACACTAATGAGATATTTAATCTCAATAGATAGCATGGTTCATTAAACATATTGAATATGAGTAGTTCCAAGATGATTAAAAATTGAATATCTTCAAACGCATGCTATATTGTAGTTATTTCAGAATTCATAAATATCAATTGTAATATGTACCAGCAGGAACTAACTTTCAAGAACTATGTTTCACATAGGAATTCACCCACAAAGGATCTCATCCATGTAGAATGTCACTGTCACTTTTACTGTAGTCCAATACCAACAACAAGTGTATTTCATGTTTGCACACTATGAGTGCGTTTAAAAGAGTTTATTTTGAGTTTATTTATACTTATTTTATGATATAAACGCTTATGAATATGTTTAAAAGAACTTATAAAAATAGCTTATTGTACTATACCCATAAGCAGTTTTCAATTTATTTTTATAAACTTTCTAAGATAGCTTACAAAAATAGCTTATATAGAGCTTATGTAAAGTTTGCCTTTATAAACTCCGTCATTGTAAAAATAACTTATATATAAATGTTTAATTAAGATGTTTACCCAAACGCACTTTATATCTTAATTGAGCAGTATCTCATCCATTCAAGATTTATCCTTCATATTTGCACATTTCATCTTATTCACGTAGCACCTCATTGGTATAGGAGGTATCTTTCATATTTCCATACTGCATCTTATTCATGCAGTATTTCATCCATCATGTAACTTCTTAATTCATTAGACTCTCACCCAAACAGGGTGTAAATTGTGCACACACATTCTGTGTTCAGCAAATCATTTAAATTAGCCTATAGTTTATTTGATTAATTTATAAGTTCATTAGAAGTTTTTGGTAGATGAGCTTATTTCAGTAATTTATAGTTTATTCTGATATGCTACTTTTAGTAGTTTATAATTTATAACTTTATATTTTTCTTCCCTTTTTACTCTTGTTATTTTATGAAAATACTCATTATACTTTTATCTCACATAGATTATATATATAATAAAATATATATACATATACAATAAAATATAAATAAATATTATGTATGTAACATATATATATATAATATTTAATTAATTTTTTATATATAATAATTTAAATTAATTTAATTAAGAAACAAAAAATAATATGTTTATTTGCATTCCTCTCCCACCGTTATATATATATATATATATATATATATATATATATAATATTTATATATAAAAAATATAATAATATGTGTATATATATATTTAATGAAAAAAAAAATATATATATATATAATAATAATAATTTAAATTAAATTAATTAAAAAATGATATGTTTATTTTGTATTATTTTAAAATTATAAAATATATACCATTTTATGTCATTTTATACTTTTTAGCTACTTAATATATCTACTTTTACCAAACACCTTTAATTTAATAAGGTAGCTTATAAACTTTCAGCTTTCAGTTATAAATTAAAAATTAAAAATTAACTTATAAACTTTCAACTAACTTATAAACTAATTTTACCGATAAGAGCCACAATGTTTTTTCCACCAACAACCTCGTTGTTCATCCACAATATGATGTTCCACACAATATAATCCACACTAGATATAAATCATAAACTATTTACAAGGAACATATGTATGTAGATTTTATTTTGTCCGACTATATTTTTAATAATTTTTGAGAAAATAACAATGTATTTTCCAAAAGGTTACCAAAAAATTATATGAATTTTAATTTTCAAAAAATTGGGTATTTTTTCTAGCCACTTTTGTCGCATTATAGGGGGTCCTTGCACCATGCTCAATTTTGATTTGGAAGAGTCCAATAAATAAATAATAAATAATTTTTTAAAAAATATTTGAATTAATTAATTAATCAATCAATTAAAAATAATAATTAATTAAAGAACTAAAAAAATCGTAAATTAAAAATTAAACAAGTTTTATTAGGGATTCCTCTTCTCAGAAAGTGCATTTTTTTAATAACCAAATAAAATTTCAAAAGCAACGAAAAAAGGGATAGCAGCAGAAAAAAAAAAACAAAAAATAACATCATAGCTAAATGTAGCGTAAAGCTACTTTGCAGCAATGTTGCATTTCTTTGCTTCCTTTTTTCTACATGTCTCTCTTTCCCTTGAGATCTCTCTCTTGTTTTCTTTCTCTCTTTGTACTATTTTGGATCTGCTTCTTGTTTTCAAAGATAAAAAATATGTTTGTTTTTCTGTGAAAATCCAACGATTTAAACTTCAAGTCAAGATTTTTTTTAAAAAGGAAGATACTAAAATGTGACTCGTTGAATTTCAAATACAACAATCTACAAAGAGACAAACATATTTATTATCCAATCTCATACCGTACTCCCACTTTGTCAAGTATCAAGATGAGAAGGGAGAGAAAGAAAGAAATACTTGCGCAGAATTGAATGAAGATCCTCTAAGTGTTTATTAAATTCAAATTAAGGATGAATTTTATCAGAGGTATTATTCATAATGGCTAACAGAAGGATAAAATGGAAAATACACATAGCATGTACTTAACGAACATAACGGCCAAAATGGAAAATACACATAGCTTAAAGTTAAAAAAAAAAAAGTGTTAAGTTATTAAACATTAAAAAAAAACATACTATAAAGAACGTAACTTCTTTGAACAGAAAATATAAAATTGGACTAGAGAGAGAGAGAGAGAGAGAGAGAGAGAGAGAGAGAGAGAGAGAGAGAGATTTGTCACAATATATTTTGTATGTTTTGTTCATTGAGGTCCGTTGCAATATGGTTTTTTTTTATGTTCAATAACCTATCACATATTTTTTGGACTAAAAATATCATCAATTAACCTAATACATATGAGTTTTTTATTTTTACAGTAAAGTAAAATGCTTATGATATCTTATTCTAGATTAATAATAAAAAATGTATCAAAATATATAAAAATTAATGTTTTTAAGCTGATAGAAGGTATTTTAATCAAAAGATGTGTTATTAGATTATTGATTGTTAAAAAATATATGGTGACAAATCACTCCCTCTCTCTCTCAATGAATTTTAAAATAAAATAAAAAGTGTGATACGTCTATAGTCTACGCATATCACACTTACAAAAGAAGTGCTAGGGCTTTTTTATCCATATTTGTTGGATGATATCAAAATTATATATAAAAGCATATATTAAGTTTAATCACATTTATTTTAATTAACTTATAAAAAAATAGTGAAAAATGGGTTTGATAATATTCATTATAGTAGATTTTATTTACGAAAAGCCTCCTAATACAAAAGTAAAGATAGCCTTTGTCCTTTAGTAAAAAGAAATTTGATGAAATTGCAAAAAAGTATCTAATGATTACTTTAATATTTTCAAAGGAGAATAATTAGAATTTTGCTAAAACAAGATAACCTTATGCTTCTTATGTCTCAGTGCCTCCTTTAATTTACGAATGATTGGTTAAGAAATAGATCAGTTGCATCTTAATTAATAACTATAGCAATTTAGAATTTGATCTAACAATTTTCTTATCACGACGACAAAAGGTATGGCTGTCCGTTGACGTAACTCTACATTTTTAACTCACAGTTGAGCAAATGCTCAAGCGTCAATTAAATACTCAACAAAGTGATCATATGTGTAGTGAAATTCACTTTGTTGAATATTTATTAACTTACTGTATAATCACGTCATACATTATATGCACTTAAACTCTTCATGTGAAAATATTAGCTCATATCATGTTGCCTCGCCACGAAGTAGCATTATTATTAAGCCTTCTCGTCGTGCCACTAAATAAGAGAGTCCTGATTGAATATATATAAATATATATATACACACATACCAGTAGTTTCCATTTTCAAGTCACTTAATTTTAAAGCAAGGTGCACTCTACTTAATTATCAGACAGATAATCTAATATAGAACTGTTGTAATTAATGTAGCGGAGGAGGAAATAAAAAGCACATTCCCAAGCCATAAATTGATCAATTTCAAAACCAGAACGAAACTCCTATTGGCATACTGTAATAAATAACTAAGGCCTTAAATAGAAAATAACCCTAAACCAAGAAATCAATTTGGAAGCCAAATCCAGAATTCAATTTCTTTACGTGATTTCGAAAACCCACTTCTACAACAGCTAGTTCTCAAGATAAAAACTGGCTTCTTGCCTAGTGTGCCACAAGCTCGAGAAATATACTTTATATAATACATTATGTGGCTATACAATATATAAGATATAAACACCTATCAAAATAGGTATTCTACGTTGATGAATTTTCATCCTATTTGTTGTATAGCCACATGATATATCATATATATGTGCTTGAGTGTTTCTGCAATAAACTCTTCGGTGGCATTATTTTGGTTTGCCAACGCTGCGAGTCTGACCAGGTTTCTTGGTTGGGTTGCTAGGAATAGCTATGTTCTTCAGGCTACGCTTTACTCCACCACTTTTATCAAATTCACAATATTTTTCATCTTTTTGAACTTCACCAAACACCTTTTGCTCCATACCTCTCAAAACCCCTCTTTGCTTCTCAACAACATCTGCATAGCGTTTCTCAAACCACACATCAGGACACTCCCTGAACTTCCAATACACAACAGGCTGCACTCCAGATTTCCAATCCTCAGCTCTTTCCACGCCAAACACGTTCAAGAAATTCCTCACACGCTTTGAATACTCAGGACGAACATTCAGCCGCGAGAATTGAAATTTCAAGCTGTTGCTAAACAGGATCAGCACATAGTCTCTGGCCAAATCTTCAACACTCCCCTGAGGATACAGCAAAGCACTCTTTGGAGCCCACAGTCCTTGAACCAGTATTGCATGTTGCTGCAAGAATCCTAGGAGCTCGTCGTCTGAGTACTCCGGTGCAAAGTACTTAACGGCCCTGAATCGGTGCAGAGTCCGTCCTTCAACCAGCAATTTCATGAGGCGTTCTTGAAGAGGCAGGGCAAGCATGGACCTAATTAATTCACCCTTGGTTTTGGTGTTATTATGGCTCAGTCTAGGACACAGGGAGGATACATAGTCACATGGGCTCATTGTAAAGCTTATAGGAGCAGTTTCTTCGTGTGCCAACATTTTCCTCAAGTATAAAGCACTAACATCACTCTTGGAGCTATGGTACTTCAGAGAAACCCAGCTCTGATCTTTAGCTTTACTTTCGTCCTCATCAGTCTCTTTAATGTTCTTCGCCTTCTTTACAGTGTTAATATTTCTCTGTAACGACGGTCGAAGTTGCAAAACGGCATCAATGGGGTGAAGGTGAAACTTGTTATTCCTTAAAAACCCAACGGCATAATGACTACTTGAGCGAGACGGGGTCCACGATTTTGATGATGATAAAGTCTGCTTCGTCATCGTTTTTTGGTCTTTGTCATAATTAACGGACTCAAGGTCCAAAGACAAATCCATCTCCACTTGTAAACTCTCTGGTTTCAACCTAACCTCGTCGCATCGCTCGTCTAATTCATACGGTCGCCACCATGATCTCAGCGGATACTGCATAACGTAAAACTGCGTATTTGGATCAATCGACGAAGGACTGAAGAAAACGTCGATTTCGCGCAAAAGGGGACTTTCTTCGGCGCTGTCATCTTCGTGTTTGATGGGATCATCGTCGGATTTTGGTTCTTCTTTCGTCTCTGACTTTGGTGATGACTGACGTGCCGCTGGGTCGAATTCTTGGGGTTCTGGTTTGCATGTTGATTCTGGGTCTACTGGTTTCGCGTCTGCTTCTTGAGGTTCCAATTTTGGTTGAGGTTTAGGTTTAGGATTGAGCTTTTTCGATGATTTTGGGGCAAATCTGGAGACTCGAGAAGGAACCTGGGTGGGTGCGTCTAAATCGTCGAGGTCCATTTTTGAACTTTGAATTCTGCGTTCCTTTCTTTCAGGGTTTTTCTTGGCAGGTTTTGAGTTTCACGGTGATTAGGGTTTAGCTTTTAGTTTAGTTGTTCGAAAAAGATTACGATGAAGTCTATGATGGGCCCAAACAACTAGAGACTAGGCCCAATCAAAAAATGCCACGTGGAATATTTAGGACCACAAACTTTTTTCTGGTGTGGGTTTCTGTTCCATAATATAATTAAAATCCAGTATTTTGCTATATATTGGCTTGGCATCGAAAAAAAAAAATTACTTTAAAATGTGTTTAATTTTTTTGGTATGTCTTAATAAAAAACATTTAAATTAAATTAGTTTTTTTAAAAAATATTTCAATGAGATTAACTTTGATAAATTATATTAATGTCTTGGCACACTACATGTTGATAAGTTGTCACAATTCAACATTAAAGAGTCAAACTCTTTGTATGCTTTCCCTTTTTTTTTAATGGGACTTATTAATTTTATAACTGCATTTCCTCAGGGCCTCTAATAACTCAAAAAAAAAACCAAAAAAAAATAAGTAAATAAATAAAAGTATCCCATACCATTGAACCAAATTGAAAAATCACTACAAAAAACTTGGAATTTAGCGTCGGTCAAAATCACTCTTTAGCGTCGGTTTACAAAACCGACGTTATCTGTTCCGTTGCGAGGTTGTTTAACGTCGGTTTTGACATCCGTGGGAATAACCGACGTTAGATGATTTTAACGTCGGTTTTGACAAAACCGACGTTAAATTCTGAAATTTAGCGTCGGTCATAATCGACGTTAAAGTTGTGATTTAACGTCGGTTTTGACTGACGTTAAATTTGTGATTTAACGTCGGTTTTGATCGACGTTAAATTCTGACAATTAACGTCGGTTATGACCGACGTTAGATGACATATTGATGATTATTTGGTCATTTAACGTCGGTTGTGACCGACGCTATGTGAGTGATTTAACGTCGATTTTGACCGACGTTAAATGACTTTTGAATTTTTTTTGTTATTATCATTTAGCATCGGTATCGACCGTCGCTAAATGTTTGATTTAAAATCAATTTTATCTGATGTGAAATAATTTTGGGCAATTTTTTTATTTTAATTAAATTGAAATTACCATTAATTTCCAAAACCAACATTATTTGGTCAAAATTTAACAAATAATAATAGCCAAACTATAAAAGAAAATATATTTGAATAAAAACATATATTTTAAACATAAGTTTTACATCAAATTCAAAGTTACAAGTTAATATATTCTAAAAGAACAAGTTTCACATGTCCTAACAAAATAAATATTACAACTAGTCATAGTCATGGGTTGTGACTAGCTCCAGAAGAACGTCGACATCATTAAGGTGAAGCTCATGCATTGTTTGCTTCAGGTGCCTGTAAACATAATATTTATTATTAGAGTCCATAGTAAATGAAAATAATGAATTAATAAATCTAAAATTATATAAAGTTAAAATTGTTTAAGATAAATAATATTTGTTTAAGATAAATAAAGTTAAAATTAGAAATAAATAGAAATAAAAATAGATATCAATAACCAACAAAAAATGAGTCCAAAGAAATATAAATAGATATCAATAAAAATAATATTATTTCTTATTGCACTGACCAATTAATTATCATTGCACAAGGGTCCAATGACAGGACACTAAGGGGTTAACTCGTAAATTAGTTCTTGATCACTTAGCCAATGACACTTTGATATCATATTAACAAATTATTCACCTAAAGAGTATGGATTAAATTACAAAATGGGCTTACTAGGCTTAATTCTTTGACGCTTAAGAAATCTAGCATTTTCAGCTATGCACCTAAATTAAGTGCCCAAACTCAAGGAACTAAGCATGCACCTAAATTCTGTTTTAAGGTTGATTTTAGCCATGACTTAACAAAAATTCTGGTATTGATTCAAAACTCCATAATTCATGAAATTTTGTATACGTCCTTATTTATGTATTGGCATACTAGAATAAAAATATCAGCCCAAAAATCCAAGATTTGGCTCTTCAAATGATCACTTTAGTACTCCTATATCAGAATTTCCCAATTCTGCCATTAGTTCTGTTCTTATGTGCAACAGACCATCTTAGACATATATAAATGCAATGAAACTTTGGAGATCATTAGCATTATGTCTTGGCTAAATGGCATAAAAATTTCAGCTCAAAAAGAGACTTTTAACTACCATAACCAAACCAAATTCCTAAACTGTTCAGATATTCCTCTTTACTGGGCAAGTGATGCTCTCATGCTTATTTCACCAAGAAAACCAGCATTATCTTGCTTAAAACTTTCCAGATCAATTTATTACAATATAAAGAACCTTTCCACAAAGTTTCATGATTTTAGGAGTGGATTTGGTCATTCAAAGACACATAAAACCAGTAACATCAAAAGCTGTCATGGTATTAAGCTTCTTGTAAAAATATATGATTGTATGAGACTTTTTATTGTTAAAAACTTGAAAAGATAATGTAGTTATTTTTATTACCTTCAGCTCTTGTAAGTCAGCAATATGCCTCTCCAGACATTCCTTCAAAGATTTCTCCTCTACTTCTTTAAGTTCCATCAACTGTAGCCAAAAGACATTACCTTTAGCTAACCAACTTCACATAGCCTATCTCTCCCTTTATAATTTCGTCCACTGTCATACTCTTCACTTTCATCATTCCCATCATCATATCATTGCACTTTAATAATTTCCCTCAAATAAATTCTATCATGGGCTACGGTTCAGGCCTCCTTGTAATAATATATATATATATATATATATATTTATATGTATTATTAAATGGTCCAAATGGCTAATGGTAATGTAAAGTAAAAGCAAGAAGGGCTGAAAATCAGAGGGCTTGTAAATAAAAGCAAGAAGACCTTTAAATCATCTATTTTGTTCTTCTTAATAGCTGTTAAGTATCACCCACTGACCAAGTTAATTTGAATTAGCAACTAATTAAATCTGTTACAGAGGAATGGCTAATGATTTACACAATTGAACTTCATTTGACTAATATATAATGAAATAGCAAATTGTCATTAAAATGAAAGATTACTAATATATAAATGAAAGCAGTTAGATAGCATGGCCAACAATGAAAAGCAATCATAAAGAATGGATTACCTGCCATCAATTTGTTTGTTTGCTTGTACCTTCATTATCAACCAAAGGACCACCAATATCTACCAAGTGGTCCAGAGAAGGCCTGAAGCAATTTGGGAAAAAAGAAGGGAAGGACCATTTTGCAATAGAATGAACACTAGAATTTTGAAAAAATAATTAAATAATATTGATTATCTTTAGAAGATTATTAAGGAAAAAAAAAACTATGCCAATTTCAGTGTAGTAATTGAAATTAATATGCATAATCAGATAACATCAATACAATCAAATAACAAGACCAAGGTTTTCTTAACACTAATACCTGAAAAAAGAAAGCACACAAGCAGGAAACAAAAAAGACTTCAGCAAAGGAAAAAATTGTTGCATGATATTCCAGTAGAATCCAAAGCACAGAACAGAAGATATGCAATAAATTGCGAGTCATTGATTTTTACCAAAACATCCACACATTCAGATTATACTGATGCTAACAGCTACAATTTGATGCCAAATCTAGGAAGCTCATTGATGCAATAGTTCAAAGCTTTTATAGGGTTCATGAAAAGTAGCTAATTTAGTTTAATAACCATGCAAAGCTCAAAAGGTGAGCTTAAGCAGCAGAGCATTTGCCAAAGTTTATGCACAGAGAAGTAGATCAAATTGGTACAAGCAAAGAACAAAGAAACTAGGATATATAATCATATAAGCACATTTGTTCATTCCAGCTAGTAGTGCCACATGGCTTTAATTGACTACAGAACAAAGAAACTAGGATATATAATCATATTTACTAATTTTTGTTACCTGATATATGATGTAAATAGCATATACTTTCTATCTCTAACTGCTTCTATTCCAACTGAGACATCACCTCAGGTTACATTTAAATTGGCACAAAATTCCAAACTCAAAAAAATGCAAGAGAAAACCATTTGTAATGAACGAGAGAAAAAATACATACCTGAAATCTCAAAGAAGAAAGAGAGAGTGAATACGTGGAATCAAATTGAAGGTTAATCCTCCACTTTTTAATAATCATTCTCTTCAACCTTTAACCTAAAATTAAAAGAAAAAGGATTATGGAGAGAAGAGAAAATTTGCCGTGTATAGGTGTGCGAAAATGGAGAGAAGAAAGTGTCAAAGATAGAAAATACCCAATACAGAGAGAGTATGCGATTGTGAATATGGAGGAGTTTCTTGAAGAGAAGCTGTCTTTGACACTCTTCCTCATTTTCCAATACGATGTGTTGCGATTTGCAAGAAGACAGAGAGAGTGCCGAGGAGGAGAAAAAACGCACAGGAGAGAAGAGAAGCTACAAATATATCATCCTTCACGTTGTTCCTCATCTTCCATTGTTTGTGCTGAGATTTGGAAGGATTTCAGAGGAAAAGTTGTGGGAATTTAGGGCTGTGCGCTTTCTAAAAATGATTTGAGCTCTAGCGTTGTGTGATTTATGAGAAAATTGAAGGAGAAAGAAAAAGGAGGGAGTCACAAAAACAAGGAGGAGGGAAATGAAAAAAATAAGGAGCGCTTAAAATTGGTGAAATTGGAAATGAGTAAAATGGGGGGAAATTGGAAATTGGTGAATTGGAAGGCTTGCAATCTAGATTTTATTATCAATAAATTAATGGATATATACCAGCCGTTATTAGCTCTATTTGAAAAATGGAACTATTTCCTTTTTTTTTTACTTAGTTATTTTTTAGTCATATACCTATTTAACTGTTAAAATTTTTTTTATGTAATAAGAAAATCCGGTACTTCTTATCACCCCAAGATAATAAAGGACCTTTTAACCTAATAACAAATTATAACCATTTAGTATCTAACTAGCTACTGGATCTTCGTTATATTTATACTATTAAAATTAAACTTAATTTTTAATAGGCATAATTTTCTTTTTTTACAGTAAATTAAACAATATTTTTCTTTTTTTTTCACTTTTTTTGTAATGATCTACTGTATAAAATAAAAAAAATAGTAAAAAAAATTTCAAATTATTTTCTTTAAAAACATTAGATTTTTTTTAAAGTTCAAATATTTTAATAAAATACTCTATTTTCATTCTTTATAATATTACAATAAAATAAAATCTTCATATTGTTATACAAAATAGAACAAGATCATGTTACAAACATTTATAAGATATAATCAATTTTTAACATTAATAAAATAAATTGCACAACCTTTCAAATTCAAAGAAGTTGTGGGTATTCTAACCTGTGAAAAATTGTGTATTTAAATGATTAGACTTCATTTTGATTAAAAAAATTGTAAGTATTCAGAAGTCTTCACTGAAAGTGGGTAGTGGTGCTTATGTGTGTGTGAAGCTATGGCTGAAGGTTAAGTGTGCAAGTGTACATAAGTGTTCATATCACACAAAGAAGGGGAAGAGCAATCAAGCTTGGAAGGATAACTCACCAGGGCTGGACTTGAGACAGGAGCTGAGATGAAGTTGGTGGGAGATTTTTACAAAAACTGCCACTAAATATACATATATATATATATATATATATATATATATATGTATACACTACATTGAGGTGGAGATGTTACTGAATTTGAGACCAAGAAATCATGATGAGGAAGAAATGGGTCGAAAATTCATGAAGTGTGAGAAAGACTATCTCACGTTGATGCATTGTCTATGGCATCCCTTTCTCTCTCTCTCTCTCTCTCTCTCTCTTTCTTTCTCTCTCTCTTTCTCTCTAACCCAACACAGTTGTTACTCTCTCCAGCATTCTCACACTCACGATGAGAATGTAAGGATTATGGTTAAAAATGAAATTATTGGAAGGATTATGGTCAAGAGGTGGGTGTGGGAGAAAATATTGGAGGGGAATTGAAATAGAGAAGAAGAGTGAAACTAAAATACGAAAGAGATATGTGAATGACATGTTTTGCGGAAGAAATTCTCCTATTTTTCTTTTCTTAAAATAAGGCATTTAGCGTCGGTTTTAACTGACGCTATAGAAACCGACGCTATATGCGACATCTAACGTCGGTTTTAACCAACGTTATAGAAACCGACGCTAAATACAAAATCTAACGTCGGTTTTAACCGACGCTATAAAAACCGAAGCTAAATTCAGAACTAACGTCGGTTGTAACTAACGCTATAGAAACCGACGCTAGTTGCGGCATCTAACGTCGGTTTTTGAAACCGACGCTATATTCCCTTTTTTTTGTAGTGAATATGTAACTTTGTTGCGGAAGCATGTCTCATTGTCGTCCAACATGTGAACGTGAATACAATAAACGAAAGAGCAAATCAGTATTTTGGTTCTGAAATGATTGTCACATTTTTCAGTTCAGTCCTTCAGTTTTAAGGTATCTCAATCTAATCCTCCAAAGAGACTCCTGTTATCATTGCAGTCCTCAAGGTAACAACAGCTAACAAGGCTCAACAATGGTCAGACAATCATTATTTAATAATAAGACAATTAAATCGTTTGATGTTTTTCAATGATTTGGCTTCGTGCTCCACAAAATTCTAAAATATGTCGCCAAGTGTGTTAAAATTGTAATTTCAATGACATCATGATTATATTAATAGCAGAAGTTACTTCAAAGCTCCAAATAAAGCTTTAAAAATAGTGTGAATTACTAATCTAGTCCTTCAAAAATTATAATTTATCTTAATTTATTTTATCAAACGTGTTAATTTAGTCTTTAAAAAATTATATTTATTTTAATTTAATTATTTTCATTATCAAAACCGTGAAACTTGTTAAATTCTAAAATTTCATAATAAAAATTTACTTTTAACAAGTATAGAGACAAAATTAATATAAGTATAATCATAATTTTTAAAAATTAAATTAAGACATTTAATTTTTTAAAAAAATTAAAATAATTATAATTCTATGAGAACTAAATCAATAATTTACTCTTAAAAATAAAAGATTGAATTGGAAAATATAACATCAAAGATCAAATCTTTAATTAACTCATTTAAAGAGTGTTGTGATGTGCAAGTAGCATTAATTTCTCCCAAAATGCACAAACTGATCATAGTACGTACGTACACAGTAAAGATCTTTAGTAAGAATATAACATGTTATCATCCCACACAATCATGTTCTCACAGCTAATTCCTTAGTTTGGAGTTTTTTGGTGTTTTCTCTGTTTTATCTTCTTGAACAGAAAAAAGGTTTGCCTATGTTGGTGAAAGTTTGAATTAAATTATGCATACTTTTGATTCAAATTATATATTGTATTAAAAAAGATGTCCGGTGTTATAAAATGGGTCATCATTATACGTAACAATTCTGCAATACTTGGCCCCTGGAAGAGATCATCATCAACGAGCTTAAACGAGCTTAAAGATATGTCACTGAATTGGTATAAAACTTGAAAACAAATTAAAGGCATTAACTTTGTAGCAAGATGTCCAATTCCAAAATATTTGTTGCATTTTTGTAGTAATCAATTTTAATAAATGAACAATTCTTGTTTAAAATTTCAGATTAAACTTAACCATAATATGAAAATTTATTACATGACTTTCAAAAAATACAAATTAAATTACATAATATATAAATAACAAAAACCAAATGCTCAAAAAAAGTACTGAGAAGAACTCATTATTTCATGAAGCACGAAGAGAGAATAAATGAGCATTGGCACAACTGAACAATTTGATTTCTACGGAGATTTGCGGAATTAAAGAAACTAATTTTTCTTTTTAACTGTGTTTTGACAGAAGGTAAACACTCAAGTTTCGGGTTTAGAGATTTAATATCTTTTGATGACTACCAAATATCACCTCTTAAGAACTAGGATCTCCCTATGACCCGTGACCAATGAAAAAATATTAACCAATATCCAGAGGAAAAAAAGCAAAAACCTCAACTGCTCTCTCTGTCCCAGATGAGAGCAAATATGGTGCTTGTCTTCGGAGACAAGCCCCAGGTCCAGTCTTTGAATCTACTGTTGGGACAAATACAGTAGTCACGATTTTAACCATGACTTTGGTTAAAAAAGTTCTTTTTTTAAACACTTTCAGCAACGATACTGCTGTTGAAAGTTTTAGCAACAGTTTAAACCGTTGTTAAAATTTTTAACCACAATAAAAACATAAGTAAATGACAGGCATAAGATCCGCTCGTCCAAGTCCATAGTCATCTGACATGCGATATCTGAAGATGCTTGTAGAGCCAAAATACTGAGCGGATTTTTTCAAAAACGGCGTTTCCGAGTGGATCTTGTTTAACAACTCAAGGAATATAGGGAAATTGGAAGAGTTGAACTGGAAGGTGATATTCTAAGGGAAGGGAAGGGAACAATGCAACAGATTGGCTTGCGGCTAAAGCTCCAAATTACAGACCTGGGATTTATAATATTCTGTATACCCCTCAAGAACTGAAAGCGGTGCTCTGTAAACATAATAGAGATCTCGATGTCTCAAGTCCTCACTTTAATAGCCTTTTGGAGTGCGATCTATACACAATTCACCATACCATGTGCTGAAGTTTCACTTATATTGAGCATGATAACATATCGAAAATCATTATGAACCAAACACTTTAATAAAGATCTATGAATAATTTTATTACAACATTTTGTACTAGGATTCATAATAAAGTTCATATAAATCATGAACACAATTTGTACTCAACTTTGTCCTCAGACCAAATAAGATGACATTAGATTCCAACTAATTCTCATATGTGAAGGCATTGTTGCCACAAACCGTAGAACATCAGGATCCTGACCATCTGAACGGCGCGGTTCACCGGTTCTATTATTCAAAACACGCAAAAACTTGGCAATGTTGGGAAGTACAAGTTCCCTGCACTGCAGATGCAACAGAGGGACCTTGGATAAAACGCTTCCCTTTTGAACATCCAGGCCTTCCGGCCTCCGCAACTTGTATGGTTTTCCAGTCGTCGGCTCAATATCAACTCGGGGCATCTTTTTCCACCGGCTATGCACAAACCAGCCATACTTGTAGTCGCCAACTATTGGTGTGCCAAGTGCTTCAGCACAATGAACACGCAACTGCAAAAAATAAAAATTTTAGAAAAAGGAGAACAGATATAACACGCATAAGATAAGCTAGCTGCTTTAACTGTACATATATTTTGCAATCCATCATCAATGTAAGGAATTTAAAAATCATCTTGATGAAGGATAAGGCAAAAATATCTGAATTGATATGGATAGAGATTAGAGATAATCACATGCAAATCTAGGTTGTTATTGAAGATTTGTTTAAGTCTTTTATTTATTTAATAGAATTTATTTACCTTAGGCTTTTAGTTACTTAGACTTACCTAATTTTAATTTTCAGATTTATTTATTTTATAGTTATCTCTTTTATGCTTCCTATAAATAGCTTTCAATAAGTTGCATGATGGAACAATATTGAATAAGATTTTGACCTAGTTTCTCATATTCCCTCTTCTATTCTCCCCTCTTCTCCCCACTCTTTCCTCTATTTCTCCCTCCTTCCCCTTTCGCCCTCCTCCTACATCAATTAATATCAGAGGAAGGCTTCCTTGTTCCTACCACACCCCCCGCTGATTGGCATCACCGAAAACACACCAGAATCTTGCCAAAAATTTACAGTAACTGCTGTCAGATCTAGATCTTCCACTAACAGCCACCAACTCAAGTGAGCGACCATACCATTAGAAGCAACTAACTCAGTTCAACTGTCCCCAGAAGCACATTGTTGCATGCACTAATGACGTCCTCTGCGTGTGGGCTACATGCACCTACGGGCGCCTGCATGCACCAGAGAGCAAAAATGACTATTTCCACCATTTTTTGCTCCCATTTTCACCCCTTTTCCATTCTGGGCTACAACGACTTTAGTTAGTGATTAATTTTTGCTTATTTTGGCTCCCTAATTACAATGGTAAAGTATTCAAAATTTGCTAATGCATAGGAAAATCTTGTAGGTCTAGAAAATTATGATTAACAAGGGTTTTTTTGGTCGAAACTCTGATGGAATTTTGGATGTTATAACTTGGTTAAGTCAAAAAATTAATGAATGACAGAATAGGCTCCAACTTCCTATTTTGACCCCCACCCAAGTAGAAGGCAAAATAAGAAATATTGGTATAGAATTTCAAGAAGCTACTCTTGATACCAAGTATCTTCTAAATTATGGTTGAGCATACTCTTTTGTTGAATTTCCTAATAATTACTCTTGCACAGAATATCAGTTTCCTTCCAAAATTTAACAAGCAAAATATTCTCTAGATTTTGAAGCAATAGAGCAAGTTGTCAAAGAAGAGCCTATGATGTCACAATAGTGGAACCCTGATAGGTCCTGGGTAATTGGGTTTTGTTACAGGGTATTTAGGGTATTTTATAGGGGTGAATTGGTTATAAAACGAGTAGTGGGTGTGTGAGAGGGGTGTGCGGTATCTTTTTGTCAGTGTGGGGCAGTAGGAGCATTTGTCTCTGGCAATAGTGCTCTGGTGAAGGAGGCTTAGGTCTCTAGTGTAGTAGAGTATTCTCTGGAGTATTTAATCTTTTGCAGATTACTCCCTTTCTATTCCGTTCTGTATTTCTTAGTTGTTTCTGAATCTCCCCCAGTTTAGTAATATAACTTCAATCTTTAGTTTGATTATAATTTATGGTTCCTATCAATTGGTCCGACCTGCTGGATTCCCGAAGGGAGCCAATGTCTCTCTTTCTATGCCACTAAAAATGTCAAATAGGATTGATGCCTAGGAAACACGCTTTGAAAGGCTGGAAACACACATGAAAATGTTGGAAGGAGGATTAGAGCACTGGAAATCAGAAATACTAGACAAGATTAAAAAAATGATGGGGAAGAAGGTCTTAGAAGAATCACTTTCTCAAAATGAGGAAGGGGGACCCTCTGCTGGGAGCAACTCAGCTTCGAAGGATTCTTCTCAGCCACAGGTGGTGGTTCCAAATGGTTGGGATGAATTCAGACTCTCAACGAAGAAAGTTGAACTACCAGCATTTGACAGAATTGACCCTATAGCTTGGATAGCATGGGCGGAGACCTATTTCAAAGTGCAACGGACCTCCAACGAAGTTCGTTTGCAACTCACCAAACTAAGTATGGAGAGAGCAACTATCCATTGGTTTAATCTGTGGAAGGAATTGTCAGACTTGGCCACATGGGAAAATCTAAAGGAGGCAATGATATTGCAATTCGGGGTTGGGAGACTGGATAACCCATTCGAAGAATTGAGAGAGAGCAACTATCCATTGGTTTAATCTGTGGAAGGAATTGTCAAACTTGGCCACATGGGAAAATCTAAAGGAGGCAATGATATTGCAATTCGGGGTTGGGAGACTGGATAACCCATTCGAAGAATTGAGAGAGTTGCGGCGGACTGGAGCTATGGAAGATTACATTGCTGCTTCAAAACTCTTCTCTTCTCAGTGTGGTCATCTACCGGAGAATCAATTCCTGGGCTATTTCATTGTTGTCTTCGGTCAGAAGTGAGGAGCTGAGTGAGGACACACAAACCCAAGGACAGATATTCAGCTATGCAGCTCACAAGGGACATCGAAGCTGAGTTTATGGCATTTAAAGAAAAAGACAAAGACAATGTGGGCAGGAATGGTAAGCGATCGGGTCGGGTCATAAAGAATGGGCTAGGTTTGGGTCGAACCGTGGGTGACAGTAAGGAAGTGATTAGGCCTGCCCAAACAAAATTAAATGGAGTTGGGTCTTTTCCTGGGTCAGGCACACGCAGCAGAATTTCTTCAAACGCTCAGCATGGGAACGGCAAAGTGAGTCCAATAACGTCACAGGGTAGCAACTCCAATGGCTTCCCAATGGCGGCGCCGGCAAAGGGTTCTAAGAATGACCAAAGAGGAAATGGAAAGAAAAATGGAGGCACCCAATACCTCACAAGCAGCAAGTTGATGGAACGAAGGGTGAAGGGCCTGTGCTACAGATGTGGCAACAAATTCCACCCCTTGCACCGATGTGTTGACAGGCAACTAAGGGTGATTGTTCGACCATGAGACAGTTAACAAATATGGGGAGATTGCTGCCTTGGAGATTGAAGACAACAGTGTGGGTTAATGTTCGATCGTTCTTTTCTTTTTTTCAGCCTTAAGGACAAATCTGAATGGGAGGGTAATGATAGGTACTGGGTAATTGGGTTTTGTTATAGGGGTATTTAGGGTATTTTAGGGGGTAAGTTGGTTATAAAAAGAGTAGTGGGTGTGTCAGAGGGGTGTGCAATATCTTTGTCAGTGTGTAGTGGTAGGAGCATTTGTCTCTGGCAGTCTTGCTCTGGTGAAGGAGGCTTAGGTCTCTAGTGTAGGAGAGTATTCTCTGGAGTATTTTATCTTTTGCAGATTAGTCCCTTTCTATTTAGTTCTGTATTTCTTAGTTGTTTTTGTATCTCCCCCAGTTTATTAATATAACTTCAATCTTTCGTTTGATTATAATTTCTGGTTCCTATCAAACCGCTAGATTACCCATATGAAATTGATGATGATGCTAACATTATTATGGTAGATGAAGAGAATCTGGAAGCAAGTATAGAATGTGAAGAGCATGAAGATTCTGAAGAGCATTTAGGAGAAGAATTAGCATATGGGAAAGAAGAAAATACTCATCTTGCAAGTGGTGAAGATGTTGTTTTAAAAGATAACGAGATTGGAGGAGAGAAATCCCAAGTGACAGAAATTCAAATTCAGGATCGACCAACTCATGTTCTATGCCATGTCAAATTCATTATTTCCGATGAGTTGAGAATCCACATATGCTTTTGCGTTGCCCTACCTAATGCTTCAAATTGGACTTATCTACTACTATCACACTTCAAAACTGAAAGTTGAGTTTTCTCCAACCATGGGAGAATGATGAAGGATAATGAAAGAATATTTGAATCGATATGGATAGAGATAATTACGTGTAAGTCTAGGTTGTTATTGAATATTCATTTTAGGCTTTTAGTTATTTAGACTTATCTAATTTTGATATTCAGATATTATTTTATAGTTATCTTTTAGGACTTCCTACAATAGCCCTCAATAAGCTGTATAACGGCAGACTATTGGATGATATTGAATAAGGTTTTGACCTAGTTCTCAGATCCTCTCTTCTCTTCTCTCCTCTTCTCCCCCTCTTTCTTCTCTATCTCCCTCCTCCCCTTTCCCTGTCCTACATCCCATCTGTTATAACTCCTGTTTGACAAAAGAATAAAAATAATTGAATCCGATTATAGCTAACTGAAGGATTCCACAACTAGTATATAAGCATGATTTTAAAAAAATATAAATAAATAAATAAATGGGCAATTTCCATCCCAAGTGTACTCTGTACCTTGTGCAATAAATATATTATTGTAAGGCTTGTATATACATTTGGACCCTCTGGTTTTATAAAAGTTTCAATTCAGTCCCTTTAGTTCAAAACCAAGCAATGTACCTTTGCATGTTCTGAAAGTTCCAATCAGGCCCTTCTGTCAGAACTCCATGAGTTAACAGGCGCGACTGATGTGTCCATTAAATTTACAACCAATAACCTACGTGGACTGCCATTTTCGACATGGCAGTGCTCCAAAAATCATGCTATAAGCATGTCTCTGCATTTCCCCTCACCCATTCGCCTAACTGAAAAACAATTTGACCATTTCATGTCTGCCACACTGCATGGGAAGATGGGTAACACCTAAATTGCTAAAGCTCTTAAATAAATCGTCAAGTCAGTTCCCGAATACAAGCACAACTTTAAAGATCCCCTAACATTAATCTGATCTTTTCCTTCAACTTGCAGACTGTGGAAGCAGCTCAGTTACCACGAAAAACAGATGATGAGACAAAGAACCACTGGCATAGCACCCTTAAGAAGCACTTACAACACAATCACAAATGGAAATGCTAATCTCCTCCAACCAAAGGATCATAACCTTGTTGAATCCTGGCAAGAGAGGGACACTGGTCATTCCCAAGGTATTTCAGCTACTTCCTAGATTCCCAATACTGGCCCCTGTCCCCTCAGTTATCAGTGAGTGAAATCTCGAGCAAAACCACAGAGACTGTAGCAGCCATTAATGAACATTTGTTCCTGAAAGATGACTACGCTTTTCTGGATGCCTACACCACCAAAAATTCTGGACAGAGCCATATATGGCTAACAATTTCTGATGTCCCAAGTGAAATAATGCCAAACGATAATTCATCTTCTCAAAGTCAGTCCTACCCAGACCCTAGATGTGAGGACACTATAGAGTGAAAATATTTTAACAAAAGAGCTTTAGAGATGTAAAATACCCTACTTGTTTCAAAGAGGGCAATAAAGGAGAGGGAAAATGCAATGACATGCTTTTTATGAGCTATTTAGACAACTATATGTTGATCTGGATTGCCACATGGAAAATTGCTGTCCACATAGGTGTAAATTTAATGGACATGTCAGAAATTCCTGTTAACTCTGATGGAGTTGTGACAGAGAAGCCTAATTGGAACATGCTTGGATTAGAACTAGAGAGACCAAATTAAAACTTTTCTAGAACCAGAAGGGCCAAAGGTGTACTTAAGAGTTAAGAGTTATTGTAACATAAGAAGCATATTTGTAAATTCAAGTATTTTTCGCACAGTTTATTACTGAAGGGATAAATGCAGTTTACTAGTGCATATGAATAATCAAAGAGAAGCCCTGAAAAATCTATGATAATATAGTTCATCACTTACATAAGGTAATGCAGGTAAAGGAAAATGGACATTTATAGATACAACATTTGGAGGTTTCTTCTTCCCCCCCCCCCCCCCCCTTTCCTTTTTTTTTCCCCCCTTTTCTATATGCAGACCACAACAGCTAACAATTCCTATGAATGACAAAGGTAACAAGCCTTTAAAATGTAGACATGCTTTGCCAAGATGAAGGTAGTACACCACTATTTTTACAAGCACAACTCAGTAAACGAGAAGATGGAGCAATATACTAGATACCTGATGCTTCCGGCTAGTAAGTGGACGCAGCTCAATCCATGAGCATCCATTTATCTTTGGACCAAGTACCCGATACTCAGTTATTGCCTCTTGGTGAGGTTCTATACCTGATTGGTGGGCAAGTACTACTCTCTCTGTCTTCCCATCATTCAGAAGAACCTATATTGAGTAAAAGGTTAGAAAAATCAAATAAAACACTGGAACATAGCAACCACTTTTAAAATACGTCTCAGCATTGGATGTAGACATGAATAGACTACAAATAAAATTGAATAAGGGACCAAACCTTTGAAAGAGGGGCACAAATTAAGCCTTCCCTCTCATTGGGTGTGCCTATGACTAATGCCCAGTACCTCTGATAAGTAGCTTCACATGCATCATTCCAAGCCTAAAATAACCCCCAATTAAAAGTCCAAAAGGAAACAGTAAGGTGTTGTTCAATGTTTTGAAAAAACTTAACCTAGTACTGCTTGCAAAAATAGTTCATGATTTCATATAAATAAGGCACCTTAGAAGAAGATTTTGCCAGGTTAATGTTACTGAACAACCACTGAAGGTGTGCTATGCTATCTTTTGTTCTTCCCATTAAAAGGAGGCCACTGCTCTCTCTGTCAAGACGGTGAACCTGGCAAAACTTACAAAATAAGAAAACAAATATATATCCAACAAAGGGCAACCAATTCTGGACTCAGTTTAATAAATTCCAGATGATATTAGGATAGACTATAGAGTAACAGATAAATAAGTTTAATAAATTCCAGATGATATTAGGATAGACTATAGAGTAACAGATAAATAACACTAAGGATGTCACAGGACACATTATCAAGAAGAAAATACAGATCAATATTATATAAGATGATTAAGCAAGAAAATGTAAAATTTTATCAGCCTGTAGTTAGTGCATGGAAAGAAATGAAATTAAAGCTATCCCTGTATTCTTAAGTCCAAAGTCCTTCAATTTCAAGATAACTAATTATACTATCAAACAAAGATCATCAAAAATTTTTTTTTTGATAGAAAAAGAAGTACTATTACTGAGAAGAGAGAGATACAAAGGAAAAAAGATAAACAAAAAAAAAAAAAAGAGGAGGACAAGAGACAGCTGAAACAAAAAACCTCCCCTCAAAGCCCGAAAAACAAAGCTAATACAACAAAGCCCTTCAATCCCTATAAACATAAGAGAAAGACACCCCTTTAAACATCCCGTTAGCCGAAACCCAAAGGGAAGCAACAAAGCGAATACGTTCCCACAGAAAGTAAGGAGGCAAAAACCGGTCATTAAAAACTCTGACATTTCTTTCCATCAAGATACAGCACACAATCGCAACATAGCTGCTTTCCACAAAATTTTGTTCTCCTTCCTATAACCAAAGCCACTAAAATTAGTCACACGAAGAGTACCAAAGTCACCGAGGCAAATCCAATACTCATCAAAGAGACCAAATAACCTGTTCCAAATATCCTAGGTCACTTCGCAATGTAAGAACAGATGGTTATTAGTCTCAGAGTCTCCTAACAAAGATCATCAAATTCATGCTAATACCAATGACAAGCGGGAAAAATTGTTCCTTTCAGTCCGTAAACAGTGTGGGTAAACAAAGAATATGCAATTTAAGTCAGAGTTATGAACTATATATTTGAACATGCCAAGTTTCCAATTAAGCATTAAGAAGAAGAAAAAAACTACTACTCAGGAGAAGCAGACCAATTTAAGTCATAGACCACTCAAATCTTGACACATCCTGTTCGTCCCATCACTCCCCACGAACAGGAGAAACACACACAGTGACGCGTACACACACACAAACCACAGGGAGAGAGAGAGAATCCAAACCCAAGTTACATGCAGCAATCACCATTTTCAAAGGAAAAAGGCAAAAAGAAAATAAAATGTCTCTTCCTAGTTGCCTCTTTAAACCATTGGCCAAATTTTTTGAAGCCAACTACTAGTGCCACCTGAACAAACATGAATTCAAACTTTTAACTAAAGAGATAAAAAAAAATATTCATATAGTATTTATTATGATTCTATTTGCAGGAAAGTTTAGGTAGACAAATGAGCATATATTGTAACTCCTAATATGATCAAGACCACGAAAATGATTATACATGTTCGTGCAAGCAACTGCAAGTTCTGCAGACAAACAAATTGTAGAAGGAACCCAATCCTTATGTTTCTTATTTATTTTTTAATATGATAGATTAGGATATACTTTCCTAGTAGATAAGGATAAGTTATTTACTAATTAATTGCTTTCCTAGTTTAGTGAAGATTCCTTATTTAAGGATTCTCCTACTTATTTTTCTCCTAGTTTAGAGAGAGAATTCCTTTCATCAAAATTCTCACAAATCACACACAACCACACGAAGACCATATTCACATTCTGAAGATCTCCCTCATAAGATATGCTAGTTCATTCCATGAATATCATTAGGCTTCCCAAATAATTCAAAGACTTGCTGGTTTCATTGAAAGAAATTTATTTTAACATGAAGCTCTGGAAGTCTACATTTGTTAACTACAAAGGTAAATGAATAGAAGGGGAGAACAATTGGAGAAAAATGAACACAAAATAACTCACTGATGTATTTTATATTTATAATTAGCCAAGTTGGGGAAGGGAAAGCCATCTAGCTCCATACCAGATTACAAAATGTCAATATGTTGGACCCCTGGGACTTTTTTCTATCCAAAAAAATGTATTTTTTTTAATCGAAAAAGAAATATTATTAAAGAGAAAGGAGACAAAAGATTCAAAGAAAGCTAAAGAGAAAAGGAGGACTTGGGGTCCCCCTAAAGAGAACAATACACAAACAAAAACATCCCAAGAAGCCCAAAGACAAGGCTAATACAATAAGGCCCTCCAATCCCGATGAACATCTACCAAAGGGACCCCCTTAAAAAACCCATTAGCAGAGACCCAAAGAGAAGCCACAAAGAAAATTCTATCCCACAACAGATGATGTGACAAAAAACGATGCTTGAAAACTATAGAATTTCTTTCCATCCAAAAACACCACAAGTTGAAAAAATAGCTACCTCCACAAGGCCTTGTTTTCCTTTCTCGAACCAAAGCCGAAGAAGTTTGTGGCCAAAAAAACACCAAGAGCACCCAAGCAGACCCAACTCTCCTCAAAAAGACCAAATAACCTATCTCAAATATCCCAAGACACCTGACAATATAAGAAAAGATGACTATTTGTTTTCGAATTCCTCTAACACATCACGCAAACATCAGGAGATAAAGCTTTAGAAGGAAATTCCGAAGTCCTCCAAAAAAATGTCAAATCCAAGGTTTTAAAATTGTGGTTGCGGGTGTTGCAGACATTATAATGTGGGTTGCTGCCATTGCAGCTGTGATTTTTTTTTTTTTCCCTTTTGAAATTGCACATAATATACAAAAGATTATATAATTGCTATACTTTTAATTCTTTTATATATTATATATAACATATCATATTTACTATTCATATTAATTCAATAAATACATACTTTATACAAGCATGTTAACATTTCTTGAAAAAATTAAATGAAGAAAGTAAATAATCAAAATACTAATGAGTCATAGATAATAGACAAACATGCTTAAATTATTATTTTCTTAGAAAGTTTACAAATTATGTTGTTTTGATTGTCAAAGATTAGCATTCTACAATACCAACCATGTATCCCATCTTCCAGCTAGATATATAGTGTTGCAATTTTAATGATTTCAAATTTTAAAAATTAATTGTTTTTCTATTTCTTTAATAGAAAATTTAAAGTGATCAAAATTTATAAAATATCAAATATTCAGTTATCTACTCTTCTAAAATTTTCATCATAAATTTTGAACATAATTGAAATTTAAATATCATGCAACATATTCATAAAAAATAAATTTATATGTAAGTTTTAGAATAAAAATAATGTTAAATTTGACTTTCTCTGATGGTTGATAAGAATCTGAAAGGGGACATTACCAGCTTAGGACCCTCATCATAATCATACGAAAAAGCTGCAGCTGCCAATGCATCCATGCTATTATGAACTGGCAGATTCCCCTAGGTTGTCAAGAAAGAAAATATATCAAAATGCAAGTGTAAATGCAAACTGATTAAGAAGTGGAAGAATAAATATTCAAACCTTAACCGGCAGTTTTGGCGGTTTATTTAATACAATTATAGCAGAGTCCTGAAACGAATACATTGAACAAAGTCTCTAATAAATAAAGACTTAGCAATGAAATTGAAGAAAAAAATAATAGTAATAGAACACAGTCAAATTGACCAAGTAAGGATTTAGATGCAAGACTTGCCTTGTAAATCACAAGCCTCTGCAGATACTTAATTTCATCTGCATTTGGATATAGTGTTCCACTAGGTATAGTGTCATATCTTTTAGAAATCCTAGTCTCAGCAATTGATACAGGAACATGAACTCTAGCACCAGGCTTCATCACTTCATTATGTTTAATCTGTTGTTAAGCTGTACAGTTGTAGTATTATTAAAACCTACAAAGAATCATAAGCTATTGACTAATTCAAAAAACACACATAGAATTCTCCAGAGTCCAGAGCAAAGTGTCACACAAAATGTTTAACTAACAAGCGATATACAGGCATTATTACCTTTCTCATAGGTTTCATTTTCCCTTCATCCAAAATGAAAGAGTTATCAAAAACTGGGTCTTCCATCTGGACCTAGAACAAGAATATAGCAGCAAAGCCTATAAATAAATTTTTCAATTCCTGTATTTAACCATGAAACAATACATACACATTATTAGAAACAAAAAAATGCAGATCCTACTTTCTTCTTACATAGCAGAGCCATGGCTTGATGGAAAATGCCAAAGCTGTAGCATTACAGGTATCATTTGCTGCACCATGGCATGCACCATATGTGCCATAGGCCATGGCTCATAGCATGCAACAGATGGGCAATTTAATAGTAGCCTATCTGAAATGGCACGTCTGTATTTTGTTCATCCTCTCTCTTGCAGACTGTCCTGTTTGTGGCTTTGTAGATCAGGCCATTCTCCTTCAATTCTATTCTATGTCTTTGCCCTCTCTGTTCTTCCATTTCTACCTCTTCTGTTCTTTTACATTCTATCTCACAAAGTCCATTTCTTTCTTCTCATTCTCCATATGGTTAAACTTAGGGCTGTGGGGCACACAGCTGATAGGGTTTTCTTTGATATTGATGTTCAGATCTTTGACATGTTTTCTCTTTAAGTGCATAAGTGATTTGTTTATGCTTGCCACATTTGGATTTTGGATGATTATTACTGTTATTGCCAATTATTTTAAATAAGTTAAGCTTTATATATATATATATATATATATGTATATATATATTATGTTGTGCATTATTTCGATAGTTTCATATTTATTTTCAATTATATAATTATGTGTGCCACATTTCAATGTTGGCACATGTCACACATTCTACTACACACCATGGATCCGGGAGATTTTATCACATCAGTGCATCACACATACACCATCAACAACTATGATTAAAATTGCATGAGCATTTGCATGTTATTTCCATTTATATTAGAAAGAGCCTCACAAAATTTGTATACTAGCACAATCCTATGCTAAATGCTACGAAGCCCGCCCCCCAGATTCTAGTTCCACTAATATTCTACAGAAGACCAATCCACTAGGCAATAGTTCTTTGTTTCTACTATTTATTCTTACCAATTACCATGTATTCCAATCACCCCCACGGACAAGAGGCTTCAATTTTCTATAAATTGACTGCAAGAAACAGTCCCAATAGGACATCCAATATAAAGCAAGGTCAACAAGAAAATTACATGGCACAGAACAAAAACAGAAAAAGCACATGAAAATAATATAATAGTGAGTACTTACAAGGCCCTCTCTGAAATGGGACTCAATGACAGAATTCCACATTCCCTTGAAGTAATACTTCACCCAACTGATAGCAGTGACATGAGCAGGCTGTCCAGGAGCACTGATTGAGTTCTTGCCAGGCAAAGGGTGACCTGGGAAAGGAGGCAATGAGAGTAGCTGCCTGGGTTTCGGACCTTCTTTTGGAGCATCCAGGAGGGCAATATTGTTAGACACTCTGATTACTGGTTCAACCATGACAGGTTGTGGAGGACGGATCCTAGAGTAGTGTCTCACAATGACAAACATCCATTGGTAGTGATTATTGTTCAACATCACTGCACATCTGAAACCCACAAAAGAAAAAGCACTAATTGATTACAGCCCACCAGCTAAAAAGAAGAAAAAAATATTGAGTTTCTTTTCATGATTTTTTGTGCTGTTTCAGGATGAAACTGGAAGAAAGGGAAAGGAGGCTTGAACTTTTGATTTTGCTGCGGGCTTCAGATGAAGGGTGACAAGCAGGCTAGTGGTTATTCTCTTTTGATGTTTACTATTAGCAAAGACTTAAGAACTACACCTAAGTATATCTCTAATAATACTCTTGACTATGAATAAAATAAGAAAATTCAGCAGCATCTTTTATTAATTGCAATGCTAAAAAAGAAAACATGAAATTAGGAAATGAAGAGAAAACTTAGAAATTAGATTTGGAACTTAAAGTTACATCTGACTTTACATCTAACTAAAAACCCATCTATTTTTTTAGTAATTATTTAACAATTTGAAACAATGGCATGGATTTTTATGAAGGGACAAAACTTCTGCAAATTACAAGTAAAAAACAACAGCAACAATTCAAAAAGAATCCACAGAGGTGTAGTTGTCATCTACTGCTCATAACTCTAGGCTAAGTTGGAAATGCAAATATGAGTGATGTCAGGCAATAAGATGAATATTTCTGAAGAATAAGACGAATAATCTTATATCAGTTGCATTCATTTATAAGGTACCATGTGCTAGAAAGAAAAAATTTGGACTAACAGTAAATTGTTGTTTTCTTCTCTAAAAACCAATATTTATAGCTTGGAAGACTAACAAACAAGGAATTCAAAATTGAGAAATTGTAGCCACCGGTCTAAGCATGAAATTGCTGATCTTGTCTTTTACATTTTACATCTAAGCTCATTTTTCATATCAAAAGCCTAAGCTTATTTCACACTATAAGATGTACTTAGTCATCTAGCTAGTTTAAGTCCCATATCCAAAATTTCTTTGAACACTATTTTATAACCAAAGTTCTCAAAAAAAAAAAAAAAAAATTTTTCGGTGGGTGGGGGAGGAGGGGAGGGAAGTAGAGGAGCTAAAGAACTACTAACTCAAATCAAGACTCTAAAGGAACAATGTAGCAATTATAAAGAAACTAGGATCTCTAACAACAACATCGTATGTGGTTCAGTTATAAATATGATTACAACTTCTCAAAACATTGACATTAAGGTATTTGAGTCCTTCAACAAGACAATTTTTTCGTTTTTCTCTCGCGGCCACTTTTCTTGTTCTTATGAATTTCTCAAGTAGTTTACTTCAAGACTACAGTACTTTTGCAAGTGCATTTAGAATACTATAGTTCTTCTGAAAGTGCAGATTTTCTTGTTCTTATCCAATACTAAATCAATGCTGGCATCAAGATTGATGTGGTGTTAGCACATGTCAGTTTTGACTCATGATACTTGGTATATTGTTTACAGTGAGTTTAAATAAAAATTTTCACTTAATAGTTGGCACTTTATCTTAATAAATTGACATTATGGTGTGTTTTAAATTAAAATTTCACTTTAATGGTTTGTAACAAGTGGTTGTAAAGAAGGGTTGGTAATTTAATACTGCTGCTACTTGCAATAAGTACGAGGTTTGTTCATTTCTAAAATTTATGAAAGCTTCAAGGACCAAAGTTGTACTAAATCAAGTGGAGTTGGAATCTACGTGATACTGGATTGGACCATATATATCATATATATTGTCACTATAGATATGCAATAGGTACTTTAGCCATTGAGTACTTTGGTATCTTTATAGGTACTGAGTGGTTGGGGTTAAGCAGTAACCACTACCTTTGAAATGAGTACAGATAAGCTATTCCCCAATCCCTATAATATAAACTTAAATGTCCTTATCCAGGTGGGTAACTTCTCTTGTCCATTATATTTGTATACATAATGCTACCACTGAGTAAGCAAACAAATTCAAACGTGCAAAATGACAGAGTCTTGTTCCTGCATTTCCATGTACAAGTTTCATATCAGAATCAATTTCTATAAAGTACTCCTACAGTGCACCAATTAACTCCTACATATTCATTATTCCTCTTTCCATCTAATTCAGATTACCCACTTGAAGATTTATTTATTTATATTGCCCTATTTAAAGGATTTTACAAAACAAAGTATAATAAACTAAGGAGGTTAATCCACTTAGAAAAAGAATATGATTTCTCTTCTTCTTGATGGTTTAACATTTCAAAGAAGCATGCTCAGAGTGAACAGACAAAATCCAAGAACAACACTGACTAGAATTTTGAATGACTAAGGTCATTGTGAGATATTGCCCTTAATATTGCTTAAAAAGAAGATTTAGTCCCACATAAAATTTTAAAACAACCCTGATTATGAAATCTTGAAATTAAAAATATTTAATGACAAATTTTTTACGGGATTCGGTTTCACAAATGATAATAAGGCTTTGTGGAAGGTGGTGTTGTTTGCTACTGTGTGGTGCCTTTGGATAGAAAGAATACCTGAATTTTTAAGCAACGGTATCTGTCTCCTCTTCTGTTGTGGGATAGAATTCGCCATGTTGCTACTCTTTAGATTTTGACTAATGGGCCTTTTAAGGGGGTGCCTTTCGAATATACTTTTAGGGATTAGAGGGCTTTGATGTTTTATTCTTGTTTTTGGGCCTTTGGGTCAGTTTTGTGTTTTTTTTCTTGTTTTTAGGAGGATTTTTTGTTTCCTTTTTTCTTTGTGTCATTCTCTCTTCCTTAATAATATTTCTTTTATGATCAAAAAAAATTTTAATGACTAAAAACTGAAACAACACTTTTTTTTATCGAAAAAGAAGTATTATTAAAAAGAGAAGAAGATACTAAAGGGAAAAAACACAAAAAGAGGAGGGCTAGGTATCCTCCCCTAAAAAGCAAAAGAAAAACACCCCGAAAAAGAAAGGGCTAAAACAGAAGAGCCCTCCAATCTCGATGAGCATCTAGCAAAGGCATCCCATTAAAAAACCCATTAGCCGAGATCTAAAAGGAGGCAACAAAACAGATTCTATCCCAAATAAGATGGAGAGGAAGGACACGATGCGTAAAAACTCACGCATTTCTTTCCAACTACAAGCACCACACAGAAGGAAACATGGCAGCCCTCCAGAGGGCCTTATTTTTTTCTCATCCCAAAACCAAAAAAGCCAATAGCAAAGAGGTCCCCAGGGTCACTCAGGCAAACCTATCTCTCCTCAAAGATACCGAATAACCTGTTCCACATATCCCAAGCAACTTCACAATGCAAGAACAAATGGCTATTTGTCTCCGCGTTTTTCCAACATATCACACAAACATCAGGGAATAAAGCCTTAGAAGGTCTCCTAATCTGGAGCAGATCATTAGTATTAATCCTATTGAGAACAGTTGTCCAGACAAAAGCCCTAATTTTTAAGGGCACCTTAACTTTCCAAAAAGAAATAGAATAAGGGAGATGCTCTTGCGAGCGACCAATTAAGAAATTAAAAAAGGAAGCATAAGTGTAGGAGCCGGAGGAATCCAAACTCCATAGCCTCAAATCAGGGAAGGTGGAGATGTGGAACAGAATCAAAATATTCAACATTACCGTAATATCGCCCACCAGACAATCGTTTAAGTTTCGGGAAAAGTGAAAATTCCAAGAAATTTGGTCCCCTTGAAGACTTAAAAAATCAGCTATGGGTGCATTATGCAAAGAAGACATGGAGAAAAGTCTAGGGAACCTATCTTTGAAAGGAATATGACCAAGCCAGCAATCTTCCCAAAAACGAAAACAAGATCCATTACCAACATGTAAAAGAATATAAAAGGGGTCAAGGAATGAAGCTGTTCAATTAGGCATATGCATAGTACCACAAAGAAGCCAAGAAGAGAACTTTACTGAAGCATGAACATAACTAGTGAAAAATGAACCAAATAACCAATAACCATATATCCACTAACAAATTTTCAAGCTAGCAACAAAAATACACTTGCATTGACAACTACAATAAAGACAGTACTTTATCTATCAATGATATAGCTTTCAGTCCTAAACACCAAAAAGAAAAATATCAGAAAGCACACCTGATATTCAATTAATGATCTCACACACTGTGGTTTGCAAGAGTCTTCAATATTATCCGCTGAATCAACAGGTTCTTTTTTAGCCCTAAATTCATAATAAAACCCAGAGATGAAAAATCAACATTAAATTGGACAACAATGTAATGACAAAAGAAGCCAAGATATTGCAATCATTCAAAGCAGAATATGATTAAGTCTCCATGCAATGAGGCCCTTTCTTTGCAAAATTAAATAATCAATTATTGTTTTTTTTGGTAGTATAGAAGCATACCAGTGACAGTACTTGCTCTGCGGCATTATTTAGAAACTATACATGAATTTTTCAGTGCTAAATTGCTTTAAGTAACTGCCATCATGCAAGCTACACCCTTTGCTTTCATCATGCATTTGCACATACTTTATTAAGTATCCAAACAGCTAAGATAGTGTGAAAGGTTGTACGGCTTTAGGAGCCATTCATCAAACACCTTCTGATCTATCTCTCTTTTTCCCTCTCTCTAGGTTTATAAAATTGAAAAAAAATAAATAAATAAGATACCATGTGAATGACAGAGTAGAATAGGGTAGAGAAATGTATATATATTGGAACAGAATCACATATGATGTTAAGTGTCGAGTTGAAATTGTTTTTGGTCATAAATTGAACTTTAATATCTTTTTTTTTATCGAAAAAGAAATATTATTAAGGAAGAAAGAATGATACAAAGAAGAAAGGAAACAAAACATCAAAAGGAGGACAAGATACCCTCCCAGAAAAACAAAAGACAAGCACAAAACCACCCCAAAAGCCTGAGAGAAACGCTAATATATCAAAGCCCTCCAATTCCTAAGAGCATCTTCGAGGGACACCCCCATGAAAAACCCATTGGCCGAAACCCAAAGAGTAGCAACGAAACGAATTCTATCCCACAACAAAAAAAAAATGAAGGACTCATTGCTTAAAGACTCTAGCATTTCTTTCCATCCAAAGGCACTACACAGTTGCAAACAAAGCTACCTTCCACAAAGCCTTATTCTCCTTTCTCGAACCGAAACTCCTAAAATTAGTGGCGAATAAAGCACCAAAATCATTCGGGCAAACCCAACCCTCCTCAAATAGATTAAATAACATATTCCAGATATCACAAGCCACCTGACAATGTAAGAATAACTGATTATTCGTCTCTGAGTTCCTCAAACACAATAAGCAAATGTCAGGAGATAGAGCCATAGAAGAAATTGAACTTTAATTTTTTGCAAGATACTTTCAAAATAAAATTGAAAAAAGAACCCAAATGGAAGCATAGTGCAGCGAGAAATGTGGAATAGAATAGGAAATTCGCATTTTGCAGATCATTTTCAAACATGGCAGAAAGGGGAACAGCAAATTTATGACATCTGGTTTACAATTTATAATAATATAACTTGATTTTACTAGCTAGTCTTCCCAAATAAAAACCAAAGAACTCTGTGTCTCTCTTCCTTGTTTTCCCACTTCCAGTAGATCCTCTGCTGTTGTAAAAAGCACAGCACACTGCTGGGCTTTTGTGAGCCACCAGATCAATCTTGATCCAATGGTCACATGCATTTCGGTAATTCAACCTTTAAAAAAAATTATAAAAAAAAAATCCAGCTCCAATCCTTTTTCCAACCAAATCATGCCACCTGTCCCTCTTTTTCTCCTAATATTGAGTCAGTTGAGTCTTACTGTAAAATTTCTTCCATTGCTAAGTACGATGTATTTCCTCTGGCCACCGATGCCGATGTGTGGACGAAGACACCATATTTGGGAGCATGTGAAGGTTGGGCTGAAGGTTGTTGGCGTTGCCTCTGATGGAATTAGTCTAGGTGCTTTTTACTTCACAACACTGGCTTTTTGGTGATTGCTGCTTTGGCTTCTCTTATATATCAAATCCAAGAATGAAAGGAGAGGTCAGGGAAAGTTCCCCTCTTAGCTTAAATTACATAGAACCACCCCTACATAAAAAATAATTCACTTGGGTCCTTAATAACTCTTGTAGAAATCCCCAATCGCACCCAAGAAATCCCAAATTTATTTTATTGCCCCTAACCTTATTGTAATACCCAAGAAAAATAAAATATAAATATTTGTTTACAAACTACTGTTACTATTTCAGTATACGGTACTATTTACCCGTATAATACTATTTACGTATACGATACTGTTCATTTATGCAATCGAAATGTCAAGTACTAGATGTGGTTTGGTCATAAGAGAAAACTAGAAAGAAGTTTGTAGGAGAAAATGACGTTTTATGTGTAAAAATACCCTCAGGGACTAAATTGAAAGGACTGATTTGAAAAGAAACTTAAAGGTTTAAGGTGAAAGGATAGTTTTTCCTTTAAGTTTTCAATAGTAATAACAGAAAAAAATTTTCAGCCGTTGCCGCTATTTACACAGTAACTGCATTATTAGAAATGTCATTTTCATAAATAGTAAATTGAATATTTTATTAACGTATAGTATCAAATAGTACCCTTGACTTTTCCTATAAATAGGCGCTTTCATTTCACTTCTAAACTCACACCTTCAACTTCTCTTCTTCTCTCCTTAAGTTTCTCTTACTTCAATGCTAGGCCTCTGAGATTGTGGGCCTTTCCTTTTCAGCTTAGGTAAGGATACTATGCCCTTTCTATGTCTTTCAAATTTTAGAAGTTATTTTCTTAAGTATGCTCTGTGGTTGCGGCCTTGGCTGATCTTCCACATCAGAAAAACTATCCTTAGCTGTTTATATGTTATTTTGATTCTCTGATTACCGAAATAGAATGTAAACTGTGAAGAATACATGTCTAGGAAAGTTCTGGCTAAGGAAAGACCTGGTTTTTAAGTGTGTCCAGTGTGACCCTCCACTCTTTCCTGGGAACTTACCTGGTGTACTCTTTTACAGATTGTATTCTCTATTTCTGGTATGAATAGTAACCGTACGTATGAATAGTAACCGTATGAATAGTGACCGTATATATAAACAGTAACCGTACGTATGAACAGTATCTGTACGAAAATAATCCTACCGTATTTTCTCTAATCTTTCATGAAAATCTCTGTAGCGGTATACTGAAATTTATCTGTGTACTCTTGTCCGTAACGACTTAGAGAAGTGATACTCGTATGGAATCGAGGTGAGAGATCCTACCTTACCTTGTTTGCTTATTTAATGTATATATTAAAAGTATACTCTATATATATATATATGTGACATGAAATTCATGCATTCATGTTATACATTGAAATGTGTAAATATGATTATGTTGTGAACTTTTCCTGAAATGAGATGCATATGGTTGCCTATGATTGTGTAATGTGGTTGTGTTTGATCTTAATAGAAACGGAAATAAAGTTTATGGGATCCCATAGGATGAAATAAGGGTGGAATGAAATCACTATAGCCACGTGATATTGAATATGATATTAGTCCTTTTAAGGACGGGGTGAAATAAGGTTAGACTACAGATTTGTCCCTTTGAGGACAGGGGTGAAATAAGGGAGGATACGGCAGGGGCCGTGGGACAACGGCCACTTATTGTGGACGGGACCCGAAAAATGTCTGGGAACTTGATTTAGAATTGTATGAATTGTTTGAATTGTTTGAAATGTGATTTGGTTTGATCTTAAATATGTTGTTAATAATTGCGAGGTCGATTTGCTCACTGAGTTTAAAAGCTCACATTGTTTGTACAACCTTTTTGTTCAGATCAGGTTGCCAGTGAAGAATATCCGCTAGAAGAGTAAATTACTTTGGACCTTCCCGCTATCGGGTAGGCCCCTCTATTGTTGTAGATTATGTTGCTCTGTAATCATCTAGGACATCTAGTTCAGGGGTTTGGCATTTGGTTTGTATGTCAGCATAATAATGTATTTTATATTGAGAATCTATTATTACATGCAAATCATCTCTATGATTTTCAGATAAGAAAATTTGATATATTTATCAGAAGGCTTACAGTGATGAGAGATTCATCATTGTGCCGGTCATGTGCCCAGAAAACGGGTCGTGACAAAGTTGGTATCAGAGCAATGGTTGTTAGGTCTCCTAGTGATTACAGAGCAAGGTAACCTTAGTGGGACCTCCTCTATCGTTGTGAACCCGGGCACAACTATAGAGAGACGGCTCTACTGAAGGTCCTGTAGGATGTTTCCATTTCCTTTCCCTCCGAGACTTATAGGAATTATGTTTTTAGTTTTAGACAGATGTGGCTACACTTTTGAACTTAGTAAAGGAAAGGTTATTACTTGTTTGATTCCGTTGCTGTCGGATCAAATATTTATATGGTGGATTTTATAAGCTGAATTCATGATTGAATTTGTGTAGCTATATTATTTTAGGGTACCAGCCAATAAAAGAAACCACTTACATTAAAAACAAAAAAAAAACTGAAGGATTACATTGCAAAAAAGAAGAAGTTTACTCATGCATGAGTAATCTAAAAGCGAGGTGGTCTTGGATTAGGAGGGTTGTATTGTATCATCACCCCTCGACCATTCCTTGGAGCAAGGGACATAGCAATGTCGCGGAGGGTAGTGTAAATCCCATTCATACAATCAACACTTCTTTGTTGTTGATTGCAGAAGCACTGGGTAGACCAATAGAAGAACCTGTCTATTCTTGAAGTCATTTCTGCATGATTGCGTTTAGTTAACCTCTCCAGGTCTCCTATCATCTTTTTCAGATTTTTCACCTCCTGCTCTAGACAGGCGATTTTGTCCTCCGAGGTATGGCCCGTGCTAGTCTCCTCAGCTTCCTCGATCTTCTTCATTTTCTTCTCCTTCTGCTTCTCTGGAGACCCCTCAAAAGGTCTTTTGCCCTTGTCTTTGCCCAGACTTAAGTTTAAGTCGAGCTCTTCTTCCTTAGCCTCTACTGTGAGATCAATGTACTTCCTTGAGGCCATGATTTGGAAAAATTTAGAAATTTTCGTAAGAGTATGAGGCGAGAGGAATACTGGAGGATTATAGGCTCAGAGATTATTACTCTTTGTGGTGTGGTAACTGAGAACGCTGGGAAGGTTTTTATAGAGAAAAAATTGGACTAAGAGACAAAGAAGATATCTCTTCACCGCACCCCTACACGATCAACCTATGGATTTCTGCAAGCTGGAAGCCAGAAGTCTAGGGTAGGCGTGCACACCGATAGCGCGTTGCATTAATGCTAAAACCATGAAAGTCAATATTCGGTGGATTTGCAGCCGATTTTACTCGGTTTTCCCATTTCTCCCGTTGGCATTTTCCGAAATTCAAAGAAGTTGATAACATAGCCATCAAAGATTGCCTTGGATGCTTTTATGATGAACTGAAATGCATTTCTCTGTTTTATTGTGTTGTTCTTAAGAGCCTTCAGTTGAGTATAATATACATAATTGATTGAATCATGTTGTAATTACATGTATGTATGTTATTCATGCATAATGAGTGAAGGCTACGATCAAGGAGAATATGTGATGATCCTACATATACTCATAGAGATGTGAAATCAAAATGACTTGGATAGAATAAAATGTGTAGATGATGATATATCTTCATGGTTACACATACTTACATATAATGCTCTCGTGGGCAAATGAAAGGCAGTGATTTCCTTACATCATGATAATACTTACTGCATGTGACCGTAAGCAGTTAACTTTGTTTTAATATATATATATTGATATACATATATTATGTGTAAATCCAGAATAAAGACACCGATCAGAATCTAAGATAAGGCTAATATGAGACTACCCAATCATAGAGGGATATCGTGATATGGGATTACAGGATAAAACAAGTTAGAGGGAGAAAATCTCAGACTGAAGAGCGTAGTTAGTCAAAAGTTTGAGAAAGGTCAAGATTAGCCGAAAATTTTTTTGAGGAAATCTTTGACTTATGTTAATTGCATTTACTATTTATCTGCATGTCCGACATTAATTGCTGGCATTGCGACATATGTGATCTGTAAACCTTATAGCGAGCGGCGTATAGGTTGTGGTGGCTTTAGCTCCAGGGGCTTCGGGTTGTCTATAAATCTTGTTTGCCCGTTACCCTACTCATCGCACCAAGCAAACCTACTTCTTTCATTACATACCTATTTCTCAATCTCCATTCCTTTCTCATTCGAAGTTATTTCTGATATCCCTAGAGCAATGGCCGATAATAAGTCTTTCAACTTGAATTTTGAGACTGGCAATGTAGAGCTTGATTTAAATCTAAGTCTCGGAGACAACAAAGGGAAGAGACCTGTAGACAGGTCACCAGAAATAAAGAAGAGAAAGAGGGATGTAATAGAGTTGGAGGAGGACAGTACTGCAACATCCTCAGAAAATAAGCTTGCATTCCTGGAGCGTAAGATCGAAAATCTGGAGCGTAAGATAGAGAGCCTGGAATACAAGACAGAGGACCAGAAGCGACTAATAAATCGTCTCTTTGAAAACCAAGAGAAACTGATAAACCGTCGTTTCGGGGAACTAGCTAATCGAGTTGATAGACATTCAATGTTTGCAACTCAAAATTTTCGTGACCAACAAGCAAGGTGTATTGACTGTATGAACGGAGTAACTTCAGCTCTTCGCCAAATTTCTCAGGCACTTCCTCCAGAAACTCTTTCTAGGCTGCAACGATTAGCTTCCTCCTTAAGGTCTGAAGCACCTTCCTCTTCTAGACCTGGAGCACCTTTTACATTTCAAAAGCCTCCTCGTCCTTAATTTATTCTTTCTTTTGTTTGTATCTAAAGCTATATTTGGTCTAAGCTTCATGTATTAAAATTATCTATGTACTAGAAATAAAATTTAAGTTAGTATTTAGATCTTCTTTGTTGAAGTGATTCCTTTTACTGAAAGAACTTGAGGAATGAGAAGATGTTGGACTTATATTTCATACTTGATTATGGAAACTCTAAAGCAGAGTATGGTAATATCTTTTTGACTGAGCAGAGTTATTAAAATGATATTTCATTACACTTCTGAAATATGGAGGAATGCTAAATAAGTATTTTATGAACCTATAAGAACTATGAGTTTGCCCTAATCATTGAAGGGATACGACTCTATATGAGTCATTGAGGTGAGAGGAATTTCTATATATATTTATTTTATAATTATGCATGAGGAGTATGTTATTTACTTAACACATTTTCTGGGATTGTTCTTCCTAGAGATTTATGTAATAATTTTACGTGATTTTTCTTTTTATATGACGCATTCAGCTGAGAGTATCGCCTTAAGGTAGAAGGATCACCTTCGGGCAAGAATATTGCCTATGGCCAAAATGATGTCTTCAGGTGAGGTGCTTGTATTCGTAAAAGTTATAAGTTATGTGTGTGATAACTTGTGTCCTGATATTCAGTATAAACTAGAAAGACCACGTGTCACTTTTGAGAAGACACCTATTTGAGGTTTTACATAGAGACAGAGTTCGTCTCTGATCAGATGGTTTAAGTTTGGTAAAGGTTATGAGGATGAGACACTTTATGGTACAAAAGGTTGTGGAGAAGATCAAACTGATGAGGAAGAGATTGTTTGCTATTTAGAAAAGGCAAAAATTCCTATGAAAATTATTAATAATGCGGTCTAGAGTTCACAGTCGATGCTATAGTGTTCTTGTAAATCCTACCAAGGATGTGAAGATGTTTGGAAAGAAAGAGATACAAAGGATGAGATATAGACGAAGTAATCATACTTTTTTCAGTCTTGAGATGAGTTTTGAATTCGGGGGACCGAATTCTCTTAAGGGGGTGATAATGTAATACCCAAGAAAAATAAAATATAAATATTTGTTTACAAACTACTGTTACTATTTCAGTATACGGTACTATTTACCCGTATAATACTATTTACGTATACGATACTGTTCATTTATGCAATCGAAATGTCAAGTACTAGATGTGGTTTGGTCATAAGAGAAAACTAGAAAGAAGTTTGTAGGAGAAAATGACGTTTTATGTGTAAAAATACCCTCAGGGACTAAATTGAAAGGACTGATTTGAAAAGAAACTTAAAGGTTTAAGGTGAAAGGATAGTTTTTCCTTTAAGTTTTCAATAGTAATAACAGAAAAAATTTTCAGCCGTTGCCGCTATTTACACAGTAACTGCATTATTAGAAATGTCATTTTCATAAATAGTAAATTGAATATTTTATTAACGTATAGTATCAAATAGTACCCTTGACTTTTCCTATAAATAGGCGCTTTCATTTCACTTCTAAACTCACACCTTCAACTTCTCTTCTTCTCTCCTTAAGTTTCTCTTACTTCAATGCTAGGCCTCTGAGATTGTGGGCCTTTCCTTTTCAGCTTAGGTAAGGATACTATGCCCTTTCTATGTCTTTCAAATTTTAGAAGTTATTTTCTTAAGTATGCTCTGTGGTTGCGGCCTTGGCTGATCTTCCACATCAGAAAAACTATCCTTAGCTGTTTATATGTTATTTTGATTCTCTGATTACCGAAATAGAATGTAAACTGTGAAGAATACATGTCTAGGAAAGTTCTGGCTAAGGAAAGACCTGGTTTTTAAGTGTGTCCAGTGTGACCCTCCACTCTTTCCTGGGAACTTACCTGGTGTACTCTTTTACAGATTGTATTCTCTATTTCTGGTATGAATAGTAACCGTACGTATGAATAGTAACCGTATGAATAGTGACCGTATATATAAACAGTAACCGTACGTATGAACAGTATCTGTACGAAAATAATCCTACCGTATTTTCTCTAATCTTTCATGAAAATCTCTGTAGCGGTATACTGAAATTTATCTGTGTACTCTTGTCCGTAACGACTTAGAGAAGTGATACTCGTATGGAATCGAGGTGAGAGATCCTACCTTACCTTGTTTGCTTATTTAATGTATATATTAAAAGTATACTCTATATATATATATATGTGACATGAAATTCATGCATTCATGTTATACATTGAAATGTGTAAATATGATTATGTTGTGAACTTTTCCTGAAATGAGATGCATATGGTTGCCTATGATTGTGTAATGTGGTTGTGTTTGATCTTAATAGAAACGGAAATAAAGTTTATGGGATCCCATAGGATGAAATAAGGGTGGAATGAAATCACTATAGCCACGTGATATTGAATATGATATTAGTCCTTTTAAGGACGGGGTGAAATAAGGTTAGACTACAGATTTGTCCCTTTGAGGACAGGGGTGAAATAAGGGAGGATACGGCAGGGGCCGTGGGACAACGGCCACTTATTGTGGACGGGACCCGAAAAATGTCTGGGAACTTGATTTAGAATTGTATGAATTGTTTGAATTGTTTGAAATGTGATTTGGTTTGATCTTAAATATGTTGTTAATAATTGCGAGGTCGATTTGCTCACTGAGTTTAAAAGCTCACATTGTTTGTACAACCTTTTTGTTCAGATCAGGTTGCCAGTGAAGAATATCCGCTAGAAGAGTAAATTACTTTGGACCTTCCCGCTATCGGGTAGGCCCCTCTATTGTTGTAGATTATGTTGCTCTGTAATCATCTAGGACATCTAGTTCAGGGGTTTGGCATTTGGTTTGTATGTCAGCATAATAATGTATTTTATATTGAGAATCTATTATTACATGCAAATCATCTCTATGATTTTCAGATAAGAAAATTTGATATATTTATCAGAAGGCTTACAGTGATGAGAGATTCATCATTGTGCCGGTCATGTGCCCAGAAAACGGGTCGTGACACTTATCTTTTCCACAAAAATCAAAATTTCCCCACATACTTTTAAAGATTTTCAAATAAGTCCAACTATTATATTTATTCTTCAATTACTCAATCCAAGAATCAAAACTTCCATTTTGGTCCCAAATATTACAATTTGGTCCCATAAGCTCATTGGAAAGTTCATATAGGTCCTTGATCAAGGAAATCAAAATTCTCAATTAACTCCAACTACAAAACCATTCTTCAATAAACTCAGCTCCATCTTGTCTCTCTCTCTCTCTCTCTCGCATTCCGTCACTGCTCACAGTGGTTCTCCGCCCTTGAGTGAGCTGCCGGAGGGGTGGTTTATGGCGATCAAAGGGAATGATACTAGAAATCGGGTTGGCAGAGAATGAATGAGGGCTGAGTGATGATCGAAGACAAAGACTTCAGCAGAAATTTGAAGAAAACATGGAGAAGAAGAGCAGGGGTTGACGAGAGGTAGGTTACTGTCTCAAATTTCTCTCTATCTTCGTCTTGCATGTGTGTGTGTGCTGCTAGGATGTTATAATCTTAAGATTAAAGGGGTTTTTAGCAGAAGAATTTAAGGTATAAGCAATGAAATGAGAGTTAAGTTTTCTACAGGCTTGCGTTGAAAGCACCGTGGGTAATAGTTGTTTAGTTTGATCTTATGTTATAGCGCAAAAAACAAATGGCAAAATCTCAGTATGAATGTACGAAGAAGTATTATTAAGCAACCACACTAAGAATAGTTTCCAGTGTGTTGATGAGCTGATATAAACTCAAGAACACTCTTACGCAGAAGGAACAGTAGAAGGTTACAGAGAGAGATAGGAGAATAAGCAGGGAGAATGCCAATCATAACTATCGTCCCCTTTTCCCACAATTACTAACAACTACTTAACGCTCTATAGTCTGTACAAAATCGCCAAGACCCATCCTTCTTTTTAACTAAGATGATTGGTGCTGAAAAGGGACTAGAACTTGGTTGAATAATTCCTTCAGATAACATCTGTTGCACCATATTTTCTATTTTAGTTTTCTTGGCGAAAGGGTAACGGTAAGGTTTGACTTTTACTGGTGGTGTGCCTGTAATGAGAGAAATTTGGTGGTCATGAGATCTATGAGGTGGCAAACCATGTGGTACTGCAAAAACACTCCTAAATTTGTATAGTAAGTTTTGCAATTCCAGAGGCATATCATGAGGTAATGACATGGAAGAAGCCTCTATTTCTTGATATTGGAGTGTGAATAATTGGGATATAGAACCTGTTGCCTGGAGTCTTTTTAAATGATGGAATTGGGCATTCATGGGCAACTCTGGTCGTTCTCCTTGTAAGGTAATGAACTGGCCATGCAAATAAAATTTGATGGCTGCAGGATATTCCTAAGTGCATGCTTTTTGCAGATGACGTTGTTCTCATAGCAGAGACAAGGGAAGAGATTAATTCTAAACTTGAATTATGGAGAGCTACTTTGGAATCGAAGGGTTTTCGTCTGAGCAGGAGTAAGACCGAATATATGCATTGTAAGTTTAACAAGCGACAAGCTAGGAACGAGCTGGAGGTTAAACTTGGTGATCAGGTCGTATCACAAGTGTCAACGTTTAGGTATTTGGGATCAATTATACAAGATGATGGCGAAGTTATTAGAGATGTGGAACATAGGATACAAGCTGGGTGGTTGAAGTGGAGAATGGCATCAGGGGTTGTTTGTGATCGGAAAGTACCTGATAAACTCAAAGGAAAGTTTTATCGTACTGCTATAAGACCAGCGATTTTATATGGGAGTGAATGTTGGGCAATGAAAGGACAACAAGAACATAAAATTGGAGTGGCGGAGATGAGGATGTTGCGTTGGATGTGTGGTCATACACGAAGAGATAAGATCCGTAATGATCATATACGAGGTAGAGTTGGGGTGGCACCTATTGAGGAAAAAATGGTTGAAAATCGTTTAAGATGGTTTGGGCATGTGCAAAGGAGACCGTTGGAAGCGCCAGTTAGGAGAGTTGAGCAGATAGTTTGGAACCCTATGAAAAAAGGTCGAGGAAGACCAAAAAGGACACTTAGAGAAATTATTGAACGGGATCTTTTAGTAAATGAGATATCTAAAGAGTTGGTCATTGATAGAGCTCAATGGCGTCGTGCGATCCATGTAGCCGACCCCACTTAGTGGGATAAGGCTATGTTGTTGTTGTTGTTGTTGTTGTTGTTGTAGTACTGTAATCTGCCACATGTGGACCAATTGTAGATAACCAAGCAGCTCCAAGAACCAATTCAGACCCTATTATGGGTAGGAGGTATACTGGCAAGTGAATCGGGTGCCCCTGGATAGACACTTCCAATTCTTTAATCTGGCCTTCACTGGATAAATAGTTTCCATTCCCAACCATGACTTTAAAGTGTGGAACAGGTTCAATAGGCAATTTTAGAAAACGAGCTAGTCGTGGTTGCCAAAAATTGTCCGAACTACCTCCATCAAGCAGAATCTGGATTTCATGTCCTTTGATCATGCCTTTAAATCTGATAGTGCCAACTGCCTGCGTGCCTTTAAGAGCATTAAAAGACAAATGATGGGAAGAATTAGCATCAAGGTTCTCAGATGTAGGTATTGGCAGTGGGACCTCGGTAGTATCATCATCATCTACATGAAACAATAAGTACTGGCGATTGGGACAGCTGTGATTCCATGTAAACTTTTCATCACACGTATAACAAAGACCCTTTTCTCTTCGAAGCTGCATTTCCGCTGTAGACATCCGTTTAACAGGGGGTAATGGTTTAGTATTTGGGGTAGGTAGTAGTGGAGGAAGGGTGGATTTAGATGGCAATTGGGATGGTGTTTGGCCAGTATTGATGGATGAAAAAGGAGGTTTCCATGGTGGTTTTGAGGGAAAAATGGTAGTAGAACTAGAATTGGTTGAAACAGAGCGGGCTGTGGTCTGAGGAAATTTATCAAGGTTTTTCTCATCAAATAAACGTGCTAGTGAAGCAGCATGTAACAATGAAGTAGGAGATTGTGCTAACACATCTCTCTTAATGTCTGGTTTAAGTCCACTTATAAAGCAATCAAGCATCGCCGGTTCCGATAGGCCATCCACTCGGTTAGCTAACGTCATGAATTCCTTGTAAAAATCTGAAACTGAATCAGTCTGTGTAAGCTTGAATAGCTTTGCTCGAGGGCAATCAAATTGAGAAGGGCCAAATTGAAGTTCTATAGCCTTTGTCAGTGTCTCCAAAGATGTAATCGTATTAGTTTTCGTCAACATCTGGTACCATGGAATGACAAAACCCTCCAAATTAACTTATGCAATTGTGAGACGTTGCGCATCCGAGGTGTGATAAAAAGTGAAGAGCTGCTCGGCTCGAAAAATCCAATTTAACGGATCAGTGCCATCAAAGCATGGAAAATCCAGTTTCACTGTGCGTGCTTGAGGTGGTTGGTACCCTGTTTCTGCAGATGACGAAGTTTCTGTAGCTGGAGTAGGTAAATGTAATGCAAATCGGTCAAGCGTACGGGATAATAAGTCCATGGTGCGATTGATAGTATCAACTGAAGCTTCTAATCGATCAAAACGAGCTTCAGTAGTTGCCTCTCTAGTTTCCTATGTTTCTGTAAGACGCTTAATGTCCGCTGCCAGTTCTTTCAGACGAGTATTTTATTAGAATGAAAGCACCAAATTTGTTATAGCGCAAATAACAAATGGAAAAATCTCAGTATGAATGTACGAAGAAGTATTATTAAGCAACCACACTAAGAACAGTTTCCAGTGTGTTGATGAGCTGATATAAACTCAAGAACACTCTTACGCAGAAGGAACAGTAGAAGGTTACAGAGAGAGAGAGGAGAATAAGCAAGGAGAATGCCAATCATAACTATCGTCCCCTTTTCCCGCAATTACTAACAACTAATTATTCCCTCAGCTTCCACGTGCTTCTTTTCTCTCTCACGCTTCTTCTCACCGAGTGGTCCTGCATGGTTGAAGCATTTGCCTCCACGTGGTCTGTGTATATAACTGCATTTGAGGACGTAGTCATATCATCTTATCTGTAAATTCTTTGTTACTTTTGCTGAGAATTGAGATGAATAATGTTTTCCTAGCTGAATGCTTGCTGGATATGTGAACTTTGGGTATGCTAGATTGCTGGGTTGATCTTGGCCGAGAGACATTCGAAAAAACATAGCAGATAATTTCTGCACAATCAAAACCGAGAGCAAGGTTGCTGTCGGGAAACTTAATTCTGCAAATCTTGGTCTGTTTTTTGTCTATTCTGGACGAGTGGTTTAGTTTGATGTTTTAGGATGTTGAATAGTTGAAATTCAATCTGAGTTAAGTATTGGAATGACTCTACCCAGGAGAAAACTCAGAGATAGAGCAGAACAAATCTGCTAGAGTAAAATTGACATGCATTTTTGGACTTATATTATGTTTAAATGAAGTTTATAAAATTGTATTATCCAAATGTATAACATGGAATGATGTTCCATAGATATGCTCTATCAATTTGCTAATTTAACCTCGGGCTGTTTTATATCTATTGAGAATTGTATTTTTTGTTTTGGGAGTAAAGAGCAGAAGTAAAATTTGCTTTGCATAATTTGGGTAAAGGAACACGTTAATTGTGGGAATTTCATGTAATTTTTGGTTTGTTTTTCTGTTTTGCTGTATGGTCGAGCTTTGGGTGTTCCTTTTAAGTGTTGGGATGCTGAGTATTTGAATTTGGAGTCATTGGAACGTAAATACCCAAGAGAAAACTTGAAAGAGAGCAGAGGAAATTCTGTTCAGTAAAAACCGAATATTGTGACCATTGGATGAATATTGATCTGATGGCTCACAAGAGCCCAGCAGAGTGCTGTGCTTTTTAGAACAAAAGAGGATCTGCTTCCCTTCCCAGCTTCCCCAAAAACTAATCAAAGCAGCCCCTAATCCACACCCACACACTAGAAAATTGTAATCGGAAACAATAAACAGGAAAAGAAAGAGAGGAATACCTAAGGAACCATGTTGGTATTTGCTGCCCAGTTCTACGGGAAAACCCACTAAAATCCAGGAGAAGATGAGGGTCTTCCGGCTTCGGTCTACCGCAAAATGGACGGAAAGAAGGAGGCCAGGGTCAACACTGCGTGGATCTGCGAGAGGAAGGAAAAGGGTTCAGATGAGAGTAAGGAGAAGGACTTTGGGAGGAAGCAAGCACACCCTGCAGAATTTCGGCGCCTTACCCTCCTGTAAAACACAGAAGGGTAGAATTGGTACGCAGGAGAGGGCACAGGCCAGGGAAAGGAAGAGCAATGGGAAAAGAAATAGAAATTCTAAAAACATTTTCTAATTTTGTTTGTTACAAAATTTATGATGTAAGAAAGGAAAGATATTATGCTATTAAGGGCTGTCTGGTAGGGTAAAAAACACTGGAAAAGAAAGCTCATTTTTTGTATTATTATTTTTTTTTCTCGTGTTTGGTTATCGCAGAAGGAAGACATGGAACTGGGATTTCTGCCTCCCATCATTTTGCCAATTTCCCTTTCCATCTTATTAGTGATAGAAAACCAGTCTAATGATGGAGAGGAAATGCACTTTTCCCCATTTACCCATGTACTATTCAATAGAATGCTCAAGATGCCCTTTAATTTTGCCCTACATTCGTTGAAGGTTTTGTGTATACTTGTGGTGGCCACTGTAAAATCTGCCTCTTTCCCCTATGAGCTTCAAATCGGCGTTAGAGCTTTCGACTGAGTTTTATGATGCCAGTGAGATCGTTGTCCTTCATCTGCATCTTTGTCATACACGCCCTCCACTGTGGTGTCTCTAATTCATCTTCATCTTCACAATAAGCTTTCTTTTATTGTCTTAGCTCTCCTTTCTTCTCTTGTTAGCTAGCCTTTACAATGAGATGCAAATGGTGTTAGCTATTTTTTCTCTGTTAGCTCACACCTCACTCCACTCTCTCTACCTCTCCACCACTACTCTCTACAATTTTCGTTTGCTTGATTTTTGGGTATTTCAGTTTTGACTATGTGAATAGGGTAGATTGATGATAAAAATTTCTTGATCTCTCCACTCTCTTTTGACATATGCATATATAGACATACGATGGGCTATGTTCAACGAAATCTACAAATGCTAATTGTAGCAACCTAGGTTGTTCATGTGTAGGTTTCATTATGTGTGTTTATTTATTCCCCTTTTTTATTGTGGTGGTTGATTCATTGGAGAATGCCATGATCTTCCCATTGGTGTTTGTTTGTTGGGTGCTTGGATTTTTTTATTTCTTTTTGAATTGAAAATGCTAGTAATATCTTGTGCTTTTTGACCAAAGTTTAGTGCACTTTCTTCAGCATTTCTGTAGTAAAAAAATGATCACTTTATTGAGTGTGGAAAAGGGTCATGGTTGCTAGGGCCATGGGGTTACTTGGTTAGACTTTGATACTACTATTACAACACTAATTAGTTCTTTTGTGATCACTTTAATTCAAGTAGACTGTGTTGTTGACAGCTCCAATTCTAAACTTGATTATTGCTAGAAAGTTAATTTTTAAACTTCAAGTTGGTGAGGCAGGTTCATTTGCTGTCTTGATATTTGGAGTAGGTCAATACTGAGTATAATGACCTTTGATGGCACTACTTAAAGGTATTTGATAATTTAAAATCAAAAAAATTATACATGAACATCCATTAAAATCAAATGATACATTACGTACAGTTCAACTCGTTTTGGCCAAATATATAGCAATTTCTCCGCAGAGGAGAATGTAAAGAAGAACAAGGGACAACTTTCAAAGCCACAGCACATTCATTGTAGATTCACTCTCAAAGGCACAACACATTCACATAAAATAACAGACAAACACCGATGAAACATACACTCTAGAAATTCCAAAGAAAACTCAAAAGCAAATACACGAATCACTCTCATATACACCTTTAATCTGCGAATCTTGCTGCTCAAAAATATCAATCTGAACACTAGCATCAAAGGATGTGCATTTAATGGTTTAGGTCGGAATCGAGGAGAAGCGTATGAGGGTTTAGGCATCGAAGAAGAAGATGAAGTCGAAGAAAGATACGAAGTCGAAGAGGAGGTTCATATTAGGGCACGACTGGATTTTTTGATCTGCATTTTTTTCAATTATAAAAAACAAATTTCACAAAGGGCATTTAAGTCATTTAACCTTACATTTTCTCTTTTCCTTCTTTTAAAAATTACATACCAAACACATTATTTCCTTATTTCTTAATTTTTTTTCATCATATATTAAACACATTTTTTCTATCTTTTTTTTTTCCTTTTCCTTTCGACTTTCCTCTTTCCTTTCCATTTCTACTCTATCCGAGCTACCAAACGGCCCCTGACTTTTAAGAGAAAGAAAATGAGAATAAGAAAGCAAATGAAAATGAGAATAGAAATCTTAAAATTATGTTTAGTATAATACGAGAAAAAATAGAAAATATTGGATTTATTTTATTTGGTATGAGATCTAAAATGAAGGAAATGAGAAAATTAGTTATGCATTTACAAAATTATTCTTATAATAAATTTACTGAAACAAAAAAATGAAGAAAAAAAATCTAATCAATCCATGTGCACTTCCTTTGCTTTTTCTTTACGCGAGTGCGATCTCGATAGAGAGACTTCGCATGGTGGCTACCATTGGCCACCACATTTTGACCAAGATTCTCCTTCCTCCATAATAATATCAATTTGGCCCGTGGCCCGCAAGCCTGTCTAGAACTATCCGTAAATAAATAGTCTTGAATTTAGAAAAATAGGTCTAAACAAGTTAAATTTGAGTGTTGACCGATTTAAATTTTTTTTATTTCTTTTTATTTTTTTTAACAAAAAATTGTATTATTTAGTATAAATAATCTCACTTTATCACTTTTTATATTTTATAATCTTATATTCAATAAATATAATATTTTTAGATATGAAAAATTTTGTAATTTTTTAAAAATACATATACAGTTTCAAATTTAAATATAGATAAAAGTATAATTCATGTCTCAAACGGTTACATTGATTTTCACTCATGCCCTTAAAGTTTGTTTTTGGTCAAATGTGTCCTCATATTTTATTTTTTATCAGATATACTCTATTTTTTTAACATAATCAAATTAATTAATAAAAAATACTGAATGGGCTACTACGTGGCAGTATATTACTTGCCACATGAACTCACTACATGAAGTTCCAAAAATACTTTTAATAATAACTTTTTAAAAAATGCCATTTCCACCTCTCTCTCTCTCTCTCTCTCTCTCTCAATGCGCGTTTGGTTTGCTTTTTTTTTTTTTCATAAAAAATTATGGAAATCCAACTCATTCTCCTCGTTCCCTTGTTTACTTCACACACTCTGTAGGAAAGAAGAATTCCATCCCATAGAAAAAATCTCATTTTCCCCCTCTCCTTTCCCTTCTTTTTCTAATGGAAAAACGCTTTTCCATTATGGAAAACGTGTGAAATTACAGCCTTGCCCTCAACTCCAATTCCGACGTTGTCTTGCTCAGTGGCCGGGACTTTCTGGAGACGGACAACGAGGTCGGGGATGACGGGAAGCTCCACGTGAAAGTGAGGAAGTCCAATGCGTCAAGGCGGTCGTTCATGGTCGAGATTTACTATGCTCTTCCCAGAACCCCGACGTTGAAAGGCTCGAATTTTAACCACGCAGATTTGTACTCCATGATGGGTTTTCCGGCGAGGCATTCCAATTTCGGCCCGACGAACTTGTACTATGTTCAGTCATCTAGGGAGCCAAGGTCGAGACCATCTAATTTCAAAGAGAACTGTACTCCTCTGCCAATGGCTCAGGCGATTAGTTTTACCCAGCACAGACGGTGCAGGTGCCGGCACCGGCACCGACGTCGCATTCAGCTCCGAATCCATAATTCTCATCCACCTTGAGCAAAAGTGTGAAAAACCAAAACCAGCAACAACAATTGTGTTATTCTTTCCCATTACCTTGTTTTAGTTCTGATATTCAGATTCTTTATCTTTTTTCCTTTTAGTAGTCTGAATTATCTTTTTGTTGTAGATTGGAGGCCAGTGGTATTGGATATGAGGAATTATGGAAAATCAGGTGACAGAAAGCTAAATCCAGGTGATAAAAAACTATAATTTCAAATAAGGGACAATTTGGTTGGTAAATTGTTCATATATTAATTTTCTTTTCTATTAAAATATTCATCCTAAAATAATTTTTTCTCTTTTTTAAGTCCTTTTTTTCATTCCATACCAGACAAGGTTTTTTCATTTTCTTCTTTCCTTTTTCCATTATTGTTTCCTTTCTATTTTCCTCTTTCCTTTCTATTTCAAAATATTTTTTTCTCTTTTCTAGTCCCTTTTTTCATTCTATACTAAACAAGCTTTTTTTCATTATTCTTTCATTTTTATTTTCATCTTTTCTTTCCATTCCTACTCTGTCCTGCAACCCAAAGGTTTTCTCCCTCTCTCTCTCTCTATAGGAATAACACTTTGGCCTACAGCAAACTCACTTTGAGTGTGTTGCTTACTCACAAAGTTATAACGTGGCATTGGCATAGTGCTTCTCAAATCAACATTGTGTTGACTTTGAGAGTGGGGGCATCTCCATCATACTCTCCTTTACTTCAAGCTTATTAGGAGGTAAAGAGTGAGAAACTTAGCTTACTATGAAGGGACGAACTTACTGGGCACTCTGGAGTACTTGACTCAATAGAGAATGTCATCAGGGGAGGATAAACGTCAAAAGTGCCTTGGTGCCAAATTTCTTGGTTTTAGGAAGGCTTAACACACTTGATATACTTTCTCTGAAAGTTTGACATATCTTATGTTTACTGTCTAATAGACGGATTCATTAGACATTTTTGAAGAAGTGGGATCTCGTCTTTCTTGAATTTGGTGATGCACTTAAAGAACGCTCCATTTTTTTTTAAGAGAGAGGGTGTTTTCTCTTAGATTCCAAGGGATGCTCCCTTTAAATGTAAGGATGACTCTTTCTTCAATGCAAGAGGGTCACTTATTTTCTATAGAGTCTTCTTTTAATTTAAAGAATAACACTTGTTATGTTATGCCAAACAGCCCCTATTGAGATGCTTAAGAGCACTTGTTTTACTGAAAGAGGATAATTCCCTTTACTAATTTGTAACTTAATTAAGTGTCAAGGGACATTCAAGGGACATTCTTTAAAAATAACTTGACTTTTGTGCTTAATGCTATATAGAAACTGTTGTTTTGGCTTGATTTAAGGCTAAAGTGATAAAGTTTTTAAAATTCAACAAACCTACAAACCTTCAATTGGTTTAGCTTAAAAAGATTGGTCAGCCCAAATCTATTCAACCTTTGAACATGCTAGTTCAATAAATCTAATTAAACATTAGGTTATCAATAATTAGAAAAAGAAAAAAAAACGAAGAGGAATGGACAATAATAAAATTGTTATAGTTCATTGAAAAAAAAAACAATATATTCATTATGGAAGCTAACATTTATGTAATTAATATATATAAACATTCATGTAATTTTTATATATATATATAATCATAGTTTAAAAAATCGGACTAGACCGGACCGGTTGGACGGTAACTGATCCCAGGTTTGGTTCGATTGGGCTATTGAACAGCCAAAGGAAAAAACGGGTTACGGAACTGGTTGAAAAAATCGGTATGGAACCGGTGAAACCAACTAAGTTCCTGGTTTGACCGTTTCATCTTCTTTTTTTTCCCACCGACAAGGTTCAGGTGATCTGCAACAAAGAAGAAGATAGAAAAAGAAGCTGAGGGGGAAGAGAGAGAAAGAGAGAGAGAATGATAAGGACGCCCCTCCACCAAAGTCACCTTGGATTCGGTGGCTTCGAGCTCCTTGCCATTCTCAATTGTCTTCTCCTTGGATATCGTTGGAGAAAAAAAAAACATCCATATGAAGCTTTAGGAAAAACTGTGTGAGAGAGAGAGAGACATAGAGTAGTTGAATAAAAAGAAAGAAAGGGTGCATCATGTGAAGAGAAAAAAGAAAAGCTAAGCTTAATGTGCAAACCTAAAACCTGTTGCAAATATCAATGCATTAGGAACCAAAAAAACAAAAAAGAAAGGGTTAATGTGGAGAGATTCAAATTTAAGAGAAAGTGAGCCTAATTTTAAAATATTATAAAAGTTAAAAACTATTATTTTCATAAAAAAAATATATAAATGTGTGATTTATTTTCCCATTGAAGCATGAAATTTTAAACAAGTGCCATAAAAAAATAAGTGGATAAATTTAGTAGGAAGAAGTATGTAGTACCTGCTTTTAACAAATTTTATAACTATCATATCCCAATTTCGAATATGTGAGTAATTCTATAAAATCAAAAGTGTTCCTCTATAGTATCTCATAAGATCTCTGATTAGTACTAAAGTCCACAATTATGCAAACATAAATTTTTCAAGAAAGAGAATTCTGCATATATATATATATATATATAAACTTCAACATAGTAAAACAGTAAATACAAGCCAAATATCATACAATATGATACAATTTTCTAAGCCTAGGTAACCTATAGAGATTACAAAGCTTTTCCTAATCTTTTAGATTCATAGGCCCTCCAGACAACATGAAAAGTATCCTTAAGGAATCCTAATTTTTCTGCGGATTTCTTTCGTTCTCACCTACTGTATCTAAAAAAAATTTATTTATAGAGAGTGTGAGTTCATCAAAACTCAGTGAATAAATGACTATGCAATAATAAATGTATCGCAAATACAAATAACATAAACATTATCACAATAAGAATAATCATATTCATATTCAAGGTTTCTATACCGTCTGTATTTGATTTATGTTCAAGGATTCAATTTCTATTGTATTCATATCCATAACTATTACATGTATTGATATGTTGGGGGATCAAGCCCTCAACCATTCTATGTGTATAATTACATGCATAGAATATCTCTCAACCATTCCATGTATATAATTACATGCATTGAGTATCTTGGGTTAAGCCCTCAACCATTCTATGTATATAATTATATTCTCAATCATAGTTCTCATCAACATAATTTTAAATCAAATAATAAATTCCATTATCTAGCTATCATCTTTAAATAGGGAATCTAATTGCAATATGAGGTGGGATTTATATTGTACTTCAAATAAAAATAAATAAACTCGGTTAACAAAGTCATCCACTCACATAGATTCAGGTTCTGGTTTTGTGTTACAAAGAAAAGCACGTAGCTAGATTTAAGGTCCACCACGGAGATTTTTACGAAGTTCAGATAGAGAAAGTCAGGGTTGTTTTTATACAAAATATTATTCATATGTATGATCACTATTCATACAAACGATTACTATGTATATGTATGAATATATATAGATACGATTTATATGTATAGATAATATTCATACGTACAGATACTATTCATATCGGGAATAGCCAACATAAGTCGTAAAAGAGTACACTAGGAAAGTTCTCAAAAAAGGGAGGAGCGTCACAATGGACGCTCTTAAGTACTAAGTCTTTCTTTAGCCAGACATTTTCTAAACATATATTCTTCACAATTTCATACTATATTCTGGTAATCAGAAAATAAAAAGATTTTCAAACAATCAAGAATAATTCTTTTCTGATGTGGAGGATCAGTTAAAGCCGCAATCACGAAGCATACTAAGAATTTAACCCTTAAGTAATTACAAGAATTTAAAAAGTTATAATATCCTCACCTCGGTTCTAGGCTGAGGAGAAAAGACCAAGAATTTTAAAGCCTTAACGTCGGAGTAAGAGAAATTTTGAGGAGAGGAAAGAAGAGAAACTGAAGATGTGAGTTTAAAAGTAAAATAAAATGACCTATTTATAAGAGAAGTCATGATACTATGCGCTAATAAAATATTCATTTTACTATACGCTAATAATTCAATTTGGCACTATGCATTTTACGAGGCAATTATTGGTTACTATTAGAAACTAAAGGAAAAATTATCCTTTTTCCTAAACTTTTAAGTTTCTTTTCACTTTTGTCCTTTTCATTTTAGCCTCTAAGGAGATTTTCTCATATAAAACTTTATTTTTCTCCCAGTTTCTTTTTAAATTCCTCTTATGCCTAAATCATATTTTACCCATGGGATAAATTTCATATCATAACATCCATTATACCTCACAATTTATGCAATCTATAAGTGAAAATCTATATTTTCAACAATATGCACCATCAAGTATACAAAAATTAAATAGTTAGGGGAATTATTTTCTCCAAAATAAATTTATCGCAGTTCTTAAACATTTATAACTTTAAAATATAGCAGGTATTACAATAACTATGTAAAATATTTTATTATTTTTAATTATATGTTTTATTTTTAATATTTTTTAAATATCATCGGTTCGACCGCAGTTCGACTATAGTCCAACTATTGACCATTGAACTGGTACTTCTATCAGTTTAATAACCAGTCCAATTTTTAAAACATTGATATATATATATATATATATATATATTGGAAGTTATAATATACTAAAACAGGTCCATTCCTTAACATTAATTACAACATCCCTTTTAAATGCTCACTCCTCATCATCTCACGTGTATTCTATATTTACAAGTTGTTTCATTCCTTATCTTACTTGTATCAATTATATGGAGTTTTGCTTCTGTCTATACCACCGGCCAATGATATATTAGTGTAATTATTTCACCTTCTTATGCCACCATGTTTAACCAATGATAAAATTATATTTGTCCATTAATTCTTTTATTTTAATTCCCCTTTCTCTGATGCATTGAGAAGTTGAATTATCATGAATCGTTATATCTTTTGTTTGAATTTGTTAAAGATTCAATAATGTAGTCGTCTAAAACTAAATATATATTCTTATCTATTTTTCTCTTGTTCATATGGCTGAATATTTGTTCTTATCTATTCTTTTCTTGGGTTAATAGCTGATTTGCTCATCACATAAAATTGCACTGACTGACTAACTAATTATTGTGTAAATTTCAAATTTTAAATTTTAAATGATAGTGAGAGTGACAATGAGGCACAAATAAATCAATCTTATCAATTGTCTCTATTTGATTCTCTTTTTTCTTTTTTTTTCTCGTGTAACACACACTCTCTCTCTCTCCAATTCGTACAGGCCATTTGAGTTCCCCAAATTGTTATACAACAAAAAAGCCCTTGAGCATGAAGACCCAAACTTACCCTCATATCTTTTTATTTAGGACAAAAGCATATCATTCACTCTTAATCTTATCCCATGAATTCATAAACAGATATGGGAATAGAGCAACGAATGCAACACGAACCAGTGAATATCCAACAGTGAAAGAAGAGGAGAAATCAAAGAATAGAAAGCTATCTGTAGAAGTTACCCGCAAATAATATATAAAGTTGTGTGCAATTCTTTTTATTATTAGCATAGGAATATTTGCAGTTGAAAGTTATAGTCATGGCATGGGTGAGTGCAATATACATACAACCAGTTTGAAAGACGTCGTCACGCTTGTTTATCCTCATTTGATTTCCAAATGGAAAATTTTTACAAAGGAACATCAAGATTCGGATGGTTTTTGATGGTTTCTATAAGTAATCTCTCTTGCTCCTCAAGATTCGGTGGTACTTGGTCATACACATCATTGAAAATCTCCTCAAGTGGAGATTTTTGTGCCTTCTCTGCAACCTGAATGGCTTCCATAACTGCACAAGAACAGAAAGTTTTTTTAGAAAAACGATAATCAGAATGGAATGTAGAAAACAGGGTGGTTTTAATAGAAATGATGAATCAATGATGAAGGAGAGAGAGAGAGAGAGAGAGAGAGAGAGGACAGAACAGAGAGAATGAGCTGAGAGGAAGAAAAGAGATTGAGACGAAAGATTGAGAGCAGTGTAGCCCAGAAACAGATCTCCTACTCTTCACCTGTCGAAGAACTCTTCACCTATCAAAGTGTAGAGTGCTTTTTCACTTAGTCACAGTTATTTTAATTGTGGCTACAAAACCGTCATTAAAAAGTATCACGGTTAAACTTTTTAGTAACATTTTTATTATTGCTTAAAGTTTCAGCAACAGTTTTTTTTCGTTGCTAAAAGTGTTATTCACGGTTAAAAATTTGACAAACTGAAGAGCACCGGATCCGTGAGAGAGAGCTGGAGAATGACATTTATTTTTAAGAGCGTTTCTTTGTTATAACGTTACACTTAATTACCTTCATTAGCATTATATTTTTTTCTTCATTTGAATTTTAAATTAATTTTTTAATAATATGAAGTATTTCTTTTTAAAATTCGAATAAATATTAAAGAAGAACAACTGAAATACCAAAATAAGTATGAAGATTAAAAAAGAAATATCATAACCACTAAATTTATAATTTACTAGTCTTGTAACCCATGCGATGCACGGATATATCACAACTTTAAAAATTTTCGTAACTTATAAAAAATAATAATAATTACAATTGATTTATATAAAACTTATCAGTTATGATATATACTTTTTAAATGCAAATATTTTGAATTGATTTGTCAATTCCATAATTAAATCTATTTTACCTACTCAAACTTTAATTTGAATTGATTTATTTATTTAATAGAATAAATTTAAATGAATAAAAAAAGTAATTTTTTTAATTTGTAAATTATTTTTTATTTGTTATAAATTATTTGTTGCACAGATTGGTAATTGATTGAATATTGATTTCATCTTTACTTCTGAATGCGTCTTTTTTTGTTTTAATATGATCTAAAAAAGAAAAATACTAAAGGTTACTGCTACGTTTGGATTGGATCTCCAAACCTTAGATTTCATCTTTCAAAAATCTGATTTTCATCTCTTTCTTTAGTCAAGGGATTATGATTTAAAGATTCATATCTCGAACTTTGATTTCTCTTAAATTAAAAATTAATTTGAAAAGAAATCAAAATAAAGTCAAATAAAGTAAATTTTTTAATTTACATGTCAATTCCATAATCATTCACATGTCAATTTCATAATCATTCACATGTCAATTTCATAATCAAATTTATTTTACCTACTAAAAAAATCCTTTGAGACACTATAGTGGTTAAATAATAAAGGTAATTTTTTTTGAATTTCAATTCAAATTATTTAAATTAATTCAAATCAAATAATTAATATTATGTGATGTCATTAATTTATCAAATTTATTAATTTACCTAATTTATTTATTCATTCAAATCAATTCAAATCAAATAAAATAACGAAATTCACTAATTATTAATTTCACTAATTAATAATTATAATAATATATTATGATAAAAATATATTATGTTATTCACTCTAACAATAACCCACATAATATGTTAAATATATTGGGACCCACATAATATGATAATAATACTATAATTTATAAATTTGTGAAACTTATGAAACTTATGAGACTTATGAGTTATGATATATATTTTTTAAATGTAAATATTCTGATATAAATTTTGATTATTTATACAAATATAAATTATATATGTTAATATAAAGTTTATGATACTAAACAATCACATTATATTATGATATAAAATAAGTTATCAAATGGAATAAAATAAAGAGATGCATATGTAATCAATAAAAAGTTTTTAATTTAAAATTTTTTGCAAAAAAATAATAATCAAATTAAAAATGTTCTTATGAAATATAGGATACGTATAATCAAGAATTAATGTCAAAATGCTTTGATTCTCGTGCATGTATATTTCAACAATTTATTATGTATATATTTTAATTCAAATCAAATAATTCATTTAATATGATGTCATTAATTATCGTACAGTGGCCAAATAATAAAGGTAATTGTTTTTTTTAATTTTCAATTCAAATCAAATAATTAATATTATATAATGCATTAATTTACCAAATTTATAATTTACTGAAAAAATTATGACGCGTGTATCAATTTCGAATTCAAGGTTTTCCACTATCTCACAGTTTAGATAATGCAACTATAAAACATAATTTCAGGGGTACTGTGTGTACCAGTGTAGCACGAGATTCCAGTTTATATGAGATCAATTGTAGAAGAAGAATCTCCTCTGAAAGACAGATAAAAAAAATATTAAGATCTAATGAAGATAAAAATTTACATACCTTGAAAAGTTTAAAGAGATGTCTCAGCGATAAACACCACTCTTTTTACTATTGCTAACCGGAAAGCACCTGTATTTGAAATATATGAGAAAATAGGTTTGAATTTTAGGATAAGAACTACTATAATTTTGAGGAAGATAGAGGTGAGTCTCTGAAAATATTGAAGCCCAGCAAATGTAAAAAAAAAATTCATAAAGTAAGGATATATGTTAAAAATAGAAGGTTTACAAAATGTGTAAAAGAATTGATAATAGACTTACAACACAAACAAAAAGAACTTAATACTTTTGAGTTTCTTCTTGCAGGAAAATTTGCACCTCTTAGAGGAAACAAATTGTTGCAGTAATAGACATGAAAATTGAGTGGATAGTCTGCTAAAGCTATGGAGGAACACCGTGCTAGAGAAATAGTGCTAGTTCATTGGACTATGATATTCTTCTTTAATTCAGAAAAACGGTGGCAGAGAAATAATGTCAGTCTATTGTATCATGATCATCTTTTTTGAGATATATATAGACGAAAAAAAAAAGAATTGAAGAAAAGTACCTACAGGGAAAAAAAGGTTAGAGCTTTAAGAAGCCATATCACCAGATGTCGGTTGAGTTCCCAATAGATGGAAGAATGTGATCAAATGGCGAAAGATGAGCAATGAGAACTTGGTTGGGAGATAGAGCATTGTTGAGTTGTATCAGTGGATTTAGAGAAGGAAATGGACATACATGATGGAAAATATAACTCTATAGTTTATCATTTCTGAAGATAGGTACATAACAATTAATTATTTGATTATTTGTATATAATAAATACTAATTTACCAAAAGACAATACATTATATTTCAATCGAAAAGTTTACCTAATTTATCAATTATATACTAATTATATAGTAATTATATATAGTAATTTACCCTAATTTTTTCAAATTCATTTAATGTGATTACATAGCAATTATATATCAATTATATAGTAATTTACCCTATTTTTTTTTCAAATTCATTTAATGTAATGTAATTAATTTACCCAATTTATTCATTTAAATTTATTCTATTATACATAATTTAATAATCTACTGACAATTAATGCCTTAGAGTGGAATTATTTTAGTCTATTATATAGATTACATAAAACAATTATTTTCTTTCCATATTTCATAGTTGTGTTTATTGTTAATTATTTATAATAATTTTGTTTTATTATTGCTTGAGAAACTTAAAAACTGGAGAAGTATGTGGTATTTAAACAATTTTATTCAAACAAGAATTAGATGCAACATCCTTTTTTCTGTTGGCCGAGTTTATTTTCGATACCTTTATTTAGAATTGATGTCATTTATATTTTGCTATATAATTTAATTTTGTTTTTTTTTAAACAAGAATCACAACTCACAGAGTTAAATAAAAAAATATTTTTTTAATAATACAAGAATATAAAAAATATTTCCTTCAATAAAAGTGAGAAAATGCATGAACACCAAAACTAGAGCATATTTAGTATGAAGAGTTAATTTTGAGAGAAATGAAATATAATGCTCCAATTGAATAGAATCACTTTCTATCCATTTTTTGATGGAAATAAATCATAATAAATGAATTCCAATCTTTATTTTTTTGCCTTTTCATTTTAGAAGTCAAATATGTATGGAATAAGATTTCATCTCTATTAATGAATATCAAACATATTTTAACAGTGAAGTAAAAATAAAATCTTTTTCCTTTAATGAGTATCAAACTGGTCTTGGGGAATGAGCTAAATTCTCCAGCCGTTTTATTAAGTGGCTTGGCACACACTAATGGGTAAGGCTGACGTCAAATGGTTATGAACATTTTGATTATTCAATGATATTTTTTAAAAAAATAATATTTGGTAGTTATTAAATATTGAACATGGAACAGGATATGGATACAAAAAAATAAAATATTCATCAAGTATTATTTATTCTATATTCATTTCATAATAATTTATATAATAAAAATTAAAAATATATAAATACATAATATAAGTTTGATAAAAATTTGTTGGATTGATATCGAATACCTGGCTACCTATCATCAACTAACTCAGGTATCCAGTACTAATATTCAGTATTGTATTACAGATATCTTGAATATTTTGGTATCAACTAATTTTAAATATTAAAGTTATTCTTTTAGACTCTAATAAGATACAAATATAAATAATAAAAAAAGAAATAAATGCACATGACCATTTTTGACAGTCGAATCTGAAAATTTGCCTTACTATTCTTTTAAAAAAAATTTGAAGCTAGTCTTAACTTTCATATTAGTTGTAGTAGGATTGGTTTCTTAACTAAGAAAATATTAATTTCATACGAAAATTATTAGAATTTAATTTTTATAGGAGACATATATGACATACAGAATTTTCAAAACTTCTTAAAGAACAGACCCATCATTGTTGGCTGATTTATATAGTAACATAGATGATAGAATTAGGGTAGACGAAGTTTACTGCATATATAATCAAGCTTATATATGTGGACATTATCTATAGCAAGCAGCTCTAAACTGGTAAATCACTATACGAAGTTTCTGAGTAGAAAATTCGTAGTTAATCCAGCCAAGCAAACTATTCCTTGTTATGCTTCACTGCAATAGGACTCTTAACTTTGTGCTTGCCATCTGACCACCATAGCTCCCCAAATACATAATCTGCAGGATGATTTGCTCCATTAATCCCTTTTAATATAACATTGAACGTCTTCTTCTCACCAGCTTTCTCAAATGTCAAGGAATTCGGCTCAACCAAAATTGAAACCCCATGAGGTGCCTTCACATGCACATTATAAGTACCTGGAGACCCAACATTTGTGACCGTGCGACTAATGGTTACAGAGTGGTTCCCAAGATTAGGAACCGTGATTGAAGGGTAGTTAAAATCTGACATGCTAAAGGACGCTCGGCAAGTGTACGGGCTCTTAGAAAATAACATAATTTGTGTTTGGTTATAACCATGAGCACATAAGAAGTTCAAGTAATCATCAGTGTTCAGATCATAAATAAGACCAGGGTCCATCGCAAGGTGTGGCTGAATGTGTCCTGCACCATAAGCAAATGGAGTTGCTTCTTGCTTGGATTGTTCCAAAATTGGTTTTTTGTTGTTATCTACTGTCATTGCTGCAAATGCAGAGTTTTGAAGAGTTAGGAAAACGCTTAAACAAGTTGCATATTTTGTATGACAACAAATTATTAATATGTCAAACGGAATGAAAGATTCTAAGTCGACCAACCTAATCATATTTAATTTCCAAATATATTAGAAATGAGTCCCACAAAAAGTATGTACCAGGCCTATCTTAGAAATTTTCAACTTAAAGGACTTGAAGAGCGTATGCATACCAGTAGTCATGATTGCAGATCTGATAGCTGCGGGACTCCAATGAGGATATGCTGTTTTGAGGAGGCCAACGATGCCAGAAACATGAGGGCATGACGCAGAAGTTCCTGATCCTATATTAAATGGAATTCGGCGTCTATCTATATCGAGACCAGTTGGACTTATGGCTTCTATGAACGCATAAATAATGTCCACTCCTGGTGCAGTGATATCAGGCTGAAATAGGAAACAAAATCTGTCAACTGCAAAATCATCTCTGGTTTCAAATAACCCAACCAAATAAGTAGTATTTGAATATAATGATTTGCAAAATTGGTGATTAAACAAAAACCAGACCTTGAGAATTGCTGGCTGGATGATACTAGGTCCCCTAGATGAAAATGAAGCCATGACTGGAGCTGGTCTTATTCCTACCCGTGTTTTTGTTCTTGTCATATGAGCCTTAGGGGCCCTGCACCGCATCAATAAAAATAACTCGTTCTAATTGTTTTTGGAACTTAAAATATAAAAATGATTTGGAGTTAAGAGAAATATTCTTACTTGGTGAGTTTTGCATAGGAATAAACATATTCACCATCTGTGAAATTAATGTGTGAAGCAGGCAGTAAATGAACAACAGCTATGATATCATTTCCTTGTTTTTCATTATTTGCCAAAACCAGCCCTACTGCGCCTGCAAGAAGAGCTTCCTGCTCTGCTATATATATTCCTGTTAGGTTGCTTACAAGGCATATGAGAATTTTACCCTTTGCCTTCTTTGGATCAAGGCTTCCAGTATTGCACAGTTGACTGCAGAAATCATGATTTATGCTGATGTGTTTAAAAAACAATCATATAGGCAAAAATGAAGTAATTCTGAGAACATTTTCACTTACGCATTTTCAGCTGTAGCATTGGCAGCTTTAGCATCTACAGAACTGGTCAGAGGAAAGAACTTCTTGGAGGGTAAGCCTGTAGAAAGACTAGCTCCCTGACAGTATAAATTCATATAGAACAAATTAGCGCATGCTACAATCATCTTGTCTTGAGCAAGTATATGATGCAATTTGAAGTTAAACAACTAGCGAGTAGCAATCTAGGTTGAGTTTGGATGGCGAATGTTAGAAATTCACGGAATTGAGTTGCTGCAAACAATTCTATGATTAGATTACTTAATTCTTTCATTAATCATCCAAAAATTGTATTCAGGTTTAGATATCTAAAATTTCTTGCCCCTCAAATTACTTCATTCAAACACACACTCAGCTAAGATGAAAAAGGATGACATCAATACGATACCATTATGTGCTTCTTGTCACCAAGTGCAAGGTAACTAGCAAACTCTCTATCAATAGTGCTGGCAGCAACAGTGAACATCCACGGGGCCACATTGGTCACAGTTCCAAAACCTGGCCCTCCGTTCCCTGCACTAGCAACCACTATCACACCATTGGCGATCGCATGGAAGGCCCCTATGGAAAACCCATCTTCGAAAAACTCAGGGGGAATAGGCTTCCCTAGGGAAAACGAAATCACATCAACCCCATCGCTTATCGCAGCCTCGAAAGCCGCCATGACATCCGCATCGGTGCAATCGATGATTGAGTTTGAGAGCCAGCACACCTTGTATGCTGCGACGCGGGCTCTCGGGGATCCCCCCTTGGCGGTGCCATTGCCAAACCCTAGAACGCTTGCTCCTGGAACGAAGCTACCACCAGCGATTGATAGAGTAGGGGCACCATGGCCTAATTCGTCGCGTGCTGTGTAGAGCGAAGCGTTGAGTTTCCCATACTTCGCCTCGAAGCCATTGCTAAAGAATCTTGCTCCGACAAGCTTTCTGTGTTGGAGAGAAGAGGATTGGAAATATAATTTAAAGATTATATTTTCCGTTACCTTTATTCTAAGATTTACTTTAATTCTCTATATTTCAAATTTTTATACAGGCTTTTATGTTTTAAATTTATATTATTTCGGTAATTTATTGTCAAAATAATTAGTCACATTAATAAAGTTATATCTCATTATTTTAATACTAACATAATATATTTACTTAAATATTGAATGCATATAAAATAATGATATAAAGTGTCAATTATGGTTTACCAAAAAAAAAAGAATCTGTTATGTGAAAATGATTTCTAATTTTAATTTAATGAAGAAAATAATGTAAATTTATAATGTAGAGAATCACTATAAAACGTATAAATCATAAAAGGACAAAATATTTATTTTTGTCAAAAATATATAAGAAATTTATGTTCTTATGTAACATTAGAGTTATTTAATTAAATGAGTCATACTTAAAAATTAGATATTATTCTTTTTATCAATCATATTGACTTATTTAGTTTGCCCCCAAAGTTTTTACTTTTGTTTTTATTATAATTCAAATATTTATATTATACAAATTATAATTCATATATTTTTAATTAATTTTAATTATATTTTTTAGTCTAAAATCATCTAAATATTTAATAGCAACACCTATTAATTCAATCTTACCTACTAAAATTAATAATGATTAAAATAATTATTATTTTTATATTTAAATTTTATTTTATATTATATCTAATTATTTTGATCATTATTAATTATAATCTTACGTTATAAGATAAGGTAAATTAATAGATGTTATTGTATCAAATATGAAATGTTACTGTTAGCACATATTATTAAATATTTTGACATCATTAGATTTAAAAATATAATTAAAACAAATTAAAATATAAATCAAAGTTTAGAAGCATGACCTTAAAAAAAGAACAAAGAGAAAATGGCAATGAAGATGACGGACCTATTGCAACGAAAATTGTCAAGTTGACAGATTCCTCGCCACCTTGAAGGGACGGGACTCATACCCTCGTCGCTAAAGCTTTTGGATTCAGGCCAAACACCTGATCATTTCAATAGTCAATTAATATATTATTTTTACTAGAAATTAATAAAAAAATAATTTGAAAAAAAATTGTCTAATACTAAATTTACCCAACGATATCTAATGAAGGGAATGACAATTTAGGATTGGAATTTTTGTTTGACCTAATCTGAATTACAATCTAAATTTTATGATATTATTTTAAAAAAATTATAAAATTTAAATTAATAATTATAAAAATCAACAACCCAAAACTAACAACTGCTTAACTTTGGGAACAAATAATGGATCCAAAACCAAATACGACAATACAAGTGGCAAGAAAAATCATGCCTCAATAATTGAAGAATAATAACTTTGACCATACGATTAAGAGGATAAGAACGGACCCGTGTCCAAGTTGGCGATGATGGTATCTTCACCATATCTAGCCTTCTTCCAAATTGAGTCTTCTGGAACTACTCCATCACTCTCTAACCCTAGAAACTCCCATGACCTTGTGGTTTGCAGCTTGTGCCCTTTGTTCAGAAACACGGACACTACGTTTGGATTTTCTAGCAAACCATCCAAACGCAATTATATATGTATATCAGTTAAAATATCCGAATTGAAATTTCTGGTTTTGCGGTTTCACTGTTCAATGGTAATAGAACAGAGCAAGACAGAATTTAAGTATAACACTCTGTTTGGAAGATGTTTATATTCTCTTACTTGCAATCTTTGCTGCTTCTTCCTCTTCAAGCACAGCAGCAAAACCATTGATGTGTTTGTTATAAGAGTAATATATTGCTTCCTTCGCCTTCTCATGGCTGTGGATCAAGAATCATAAAGCATGTATTTATTTTTCTGTGACATTCTTAACTTACATGTTATTCATGATTAACTTGATTATAATGAGTTCATTGGGTTATTTACCTTCCCAAGTGTGAGGCTAGTAAATTATAATGAGAATTTGTGGCAGAATCTTGATCAACAGCTGAAGGATTGGGGCCATGAGAATGTGATCCTAAGTAAACAATGTAAGACTGCCATAGAGAACAAGATTCAAACAGTTGAAATGCATTCTCAGAAGCCAAAATTGTATGTATATATTGAAATTGATAGCTACAATCAGAAGTGAAACAAACAAGTCTGGTGATTACGGTTGAAATTTGAGCAGTATAATATATAAGCATAAGATCAGCCAGAATTCAAAAGTGAAACTTGTGATTTATGAATTGCGATGAAATGAGGAAGAAGAGAAATGGGCTTGCCTTTTTTATGGCGTGGGCTGGTTGATGATGTAGGAAAGAGGGAAGAAGGAATGATGATAGAAGAAGGTGAAAAATGGAGAAACCCATCATATTTCTTCAATGAGTTTTGCTGCGAAGAAGTCTTCTGTTCTCTGCTTATATGTAACATATTTCCATTGATGGCTTTTACCTTTCTATGTTTTGTTGATACTTGTACCTGATGCACGCGAATTCCCTGCAGATTTCCCTCCCTCCAGACCCCCCCCCCCCTTCTACCTTCTCAATCGTTGGATGGTCTCCAACAATGTATACTGTATCCCTTTTTTTTTAAGATAAAACCTCTATAAGAGAGTCTGGAGGGGATCTAGACTCGTATCTAATTGGCATAAGCTCATTCCGGAAGCTTTTTTATTTTTGTTGGAGTATATATATATATATTTATTTATTTATTTTTGTTAATACTTGTATCTGATGCATGCGAATTCCCTCCAAATTTCCCTCCCTCTAGACCCCTCCTTCCACCTTCTCAGTCGTTGGATGGTCCCAACAATGTATACTGTATCTTTTTTTTTTAAAGATAAAACCTCTATGAGAGAGTCTGGAATAGTATTGGACAAAAAGTCTGTAGACTATAGGCCGACCTGTGACCGTTTGTAAATGGATAGTCTTGGACAGAATAAATTAGGCCCATTTAAAAACAGGTCTAAACAGTCTAGACCGCGGGCTCTGCGGGCCGCCCGCGGTCCTTTTTTTTAATTAATTTTATAAAAAAATATATTATTTAATATAAATAATTATATTTTATCACATTTTTATATTTTATAACATTGTATTCAATAAATATAATAATTTTAGATATAAAAACTTTTGTAATTTTTTGAAAATAAATATAAAATTTTTAAAATTAAGTATAGTATAGTTAATTTTAAAAGAAAATATGAAAAATTAAAGTGATTGATTATTTGAAAGTATTAAAAAAGTAATGTTTTACATGTATAAATATTATTTTAATAAAAAATTATTGAATTTTTTACTTAAAAATTTAAATATTATATTATATTATTTTAAAAAAAAGAAGATAGACCGCAGTCAGACCGTTTAGGTCCACGATCTTATGCGGGCGGTTTTGGTCTTCTTATATAAAGATCGTTTATAAATGAACTGGCTATTAAGCGGTTCATTTAATTTAAGACCGTGATAGACTGGCCTGTAACCGGCCGAACCGCCCATTTATCACCACTAGTTTGGAGGAGATCCGGACTCGTATCTGATTGGCATAAGCTCATTCCGGAAGCTTTTTTATTTTCGTTGGAGTATATATATATATATATATATTATACATAGAATAGACTGAATGAAACAAGAAAATAAAAAAGAAAAGTGCGTGGTATTGTGAAGCTTCCTTCTTGTACGTTTTATGACTTTTCGTTACATATTCAAGATTTGAATACCACATGTAAGGTCTTTCTTTTGAAAAGTAAAAGAAAACAATAATTCAGTGCTATTTGAGGGAAGAGAACTTCAAGTCACATATTGCTTAGACGTTTAGATGCACGCTGGGACAAATCCTCTTAAAACATACTGACTAGTTTTAATATTTGAGTTATCGATATCCAATACTAATTATCTGATCATTAATAAGATTATTTGCAGTAAATAACTTTAAAATAAAAAAATTTATCACCAACCATTCAATCGCAATTAAACAAGTGACATCAGACATTAATATCTCTAATATTAGAGTCAACCAGTACCCTTTAAAATAGTAGCTTAGTATTGTGAAGGATAGTAATACCTCTACACACACACAAAAGAAGAAGAAATCTAACTTTCACTTTTGAGAAAATTCTATAGAAGTATACACAAACCTTGTGAAATCAAGGCTATCTCTTGGGGAGCAATTGGTTGCCGACAAAATTTATATAAAGTTTCTTACATATTTATGCTAGAAATAAAATACGTGTAAAACATTGTTTACAAAGTCAATCATGATGAATTGTAATATATATATATATAAAGTTACTTTTTAAATATTATATATATGTTGTTTTGAGATTGAAAAATCAAATACTTGTAATATTTTTATTGAAGAATACGATAACAAATATATGATAAACTATACCTAAATTATTTTCCTTTGTTTGTATTTGATGGAAATCTTTATCTAATTTATTTATATTTCAAACTATTAAATATGTTTGTTTTTTATTTTTATTACGTATTTAATAACTGTGAATACATCTTATTCAATCAAATCCAATGAAAAGTCTAAAATTTTTTCAAACATTAATCTCTTTAGATGTAATTATGTATATTTTTTACTAACATGTATTTAATACACATAGATATTAAAAAAAATTAATTATTTAATATTAAAATTTAGAAATAATATCTTAATATTTCAATTTAGAGCTCTTAATTAAAAAAAAGCCTCCTTGTCTTAACAAGATAAATAGAAGATTCGCAAGAAATTGACAATTTTTGTATTTTTACATATATAATTATGCAAAACTTCAGATTTTTTTTTTGGTAGAGGTAGGGAAAATGGCAAAATATCAATTTTTTAAAATAACTACAAAAAATTTCATATTCTAGGACGGATGTTATATTATTATTTAGGTACTCCCAAAGTTGTACACATGAACTTCGGTTTTAAAAGTTTTTTTTAATGACGGTTTTAAAAGTATTAATTACTAAAGTATTCAATCAAAGTTGGGTTTTACGGTATTGTTGGAATTAGCTCCTTTTTTCTTTTGGTAAAAGTAGCACCTATTTAGTTAGTGTGCGATTTTTTTTTTTTATGATGACAATTTCGCATACGATGATGTAATTAGGTGGATAATATTTAGAATAATTACATTAATTTTTTAAAATTTATTTACTTTACATTCAATGCCTCTAAAAAGAAATGTTTAGAGATATTAAATTGAGATTGGATTTATTGTTTGTCTCATTGTAGATTGTTGGATTTGAGATTTAATGACCCAAATTTTAATATCTTTTTTTTAAAAAAAATCACCACTTGAAATATAAACCATTGAATCTCAGAAAGACAAATATGTTTTTGAAGATAAGCAATAGATCCAAAGTCGATTAAATTGATAGAGTTCATTTTTAGAGAATACAAAAAAAAAAATCAAAGGCCAAGCTGATCTGAAAAGCTAAATGGACCTATATGTTGGTCGGGTTTTGACAAATTCGATGAGTTGACTACTATTTGATTCACCGATTTTTGTTGCCTTTTTTAACTTAGAGGACATTTGTTATTTTAAAGATTAAGATGTTTGAATATGAATGCACATATGAATATTAAGATATTGTTTTTAAATTTAAATATTGAATGATTAAGATTGTTTATTTTTCTTAACATATGATTACATAGAAAATGTTTATTAGTAAAAAATGATATTCAAATAAATTAGTAATTGAATATATATTATAAAAATGATGATATCAAAATTAAAATAAAAAGAATTATATATTGAATGAAAAATTTCAAAACTTAACAAATCATCATTGATTGTTAGTCTAGTTAATAAAATACTTAACGAAATGATTGTTTTTGTACTGATTGTAAGTTTGAGCAGGTTAATTATAAAATTTTTAAAGTTTGGGAGGATAAAATGTACATGAAATAAAATTTATAGGAGTAATATATATTTTTACTTAAAATAATAATACATGTAAATTATATTAAAACTTATCACAATATATAATTCATTGAGATGTATTCAAACTATTAAGTACTTAAAAAAAAAAACAAACATACTTAATAGTGTTTAAAATCTAAATAAATTACATTCATACCTTCATTAAATTCAAACAAATGATTCCTAAACTTAAAGTAGCCTCACATTTGATTGCCAACAATGCCTTCATTTGTAGCCGCACAATTCTGGAAATATCAATAAAAAGGAATGGTCAAAGGACTTTTCTGACTTTTTGTCTTGGTAAAACTAATTTTTGAGTGTTCTATGAATAATCTATATAATAGACTAAAACAATTCCACTCTAAAGCATTAATTACATAAATGTTATTAAATAACATATAATAAAATTAATAAATTAAAATGAAAATTAAATGAATAAATTTATTTCTATTAATGACACCATATTAAATTCATTCTAAGCAACCTTTTTGAGATGTACTGTAGGCTCTCCTTTAAATTTTGTGAAGATTTTAATATATTAAATATAAATTGGTGTAATTGATTTTATAATACATTCAAATGAATTTGAAAAATTTACATGTAAATGAATTCAAATTATCCCTTTTAAAACTGTGAATTATCGAAAATTTAATTAATAATTTAATAATTGCAATATATTAAATACAAATTGGCATGATTGATTCTATAATTGTATTCAAATGAATTTGAAAATTTTGAATTCAAATGATTTCAAGCCTTCCTTTTAAAAACAGTGAATCATCGTAAATTTTCAGTGTTTGGAGTTCGACCTGAAGCTGGAAGGATTCTACGTTTGGAAAGTTTATATCAATGGCCTCCGTGCCGATCTAAAGTTCTATCTCAAGCTAATACAGTACGTTTCAGTCTTCAGGAATGACCGAATATTGAGTGTCATGCGTCAAATTGAGAAGCAGCAATTGAGAAATAATTAGATGACTCGCATATCAACTTCAAAGTGGATTTCCCACCACTGACTACAGAGAAGCAACTTGCCTTTGTCTTTATTCTATTTTCACTCAAACTTTGTAAAATATTTTTAGTCATGGTAGCCATAAAAGTTCACAGAAGCACCTTCTCGACTTGCCTTTTCAAAAAATAGCTTGAATTCAAGTTTGTTCCAATTAACATGAAAGATGACCAACACAAAAAGGAACCTTTTATTTCTCTTAATGTAAGTGTTAGAACAATTCATAGATTACTTGTCTCTGAGTTTCAGTTCAACTAACTTTCGCTTCTTTTGATTCAGACATTCAGTTAAGTTTCAACTTTTGAAGACGAAGATCTAAAACTATTTGGTAAGTACTAAGTATACATCTCCAACAAGCACACTCAGAGATTGTTAAATTAATATTTGTAAAATTTGTTAAATTAATATTTGTAAAATTACTTGTTAAAACTATTTCAATATACATAATCAAAAGTAATCATGCAATATATCGCTCACGAGTATGCTGAAAAAGGGACCCAACTGTTAATTAAAGAATTCAAGAAGATGACGATTATGGGGAAAGCCAAACTTCTCGAATCCAGTGTTTTTTTCCTTTTTAATTTGTTTATTATTTGATTTAATAGAGTTCTTTTGTTTGAATCCATTTCACATCTTTGAGTCAATCAAATTTTATAGTATTCTTTATTTTTCATTTTATCTCTAATGTTGTAGGGCCTTGAGATTTGATCTGGATTTCTGAAGGATGATAATCCTATTAAATTGAAACAATGTCAAAAAACAACCATATCAACTGACTATAGCATAAATGGAGATGAGAATACAATCTATATGAGCTACAAAAAGTTGGTTGAGAATGTGATACCTGGTTGTGTAATACTATGCTTAGATGGAACTATCTCACTTACGGTCTTATCACGTGGCAAAAAATAGGATTTGGTTTCATATTGTTATGAGAACTCTACAGTTCTTGACCTGAAAAAGAATGTTAATCTTCTTGGAGTGATAGTGGATCTCCCAACATTGACAAAGAAAGACAAGAATGATATCTTTAAATGAGGAGTTTTCAACAAAATTGACATGATTGCTCTTTCTTTTGTTCGAAAAGGTTCAAACTTGATGGAAGTTCAAAAAAATGCTGAGATAGTATGCAAAGAACATTCTTCTCATGTCAAATGTATGATATTTCTTCACAATATAACGTGGCCGTTTATTATCATAAATTTTTTATTAAAATTTATGATTTATATTTGTATAAATAATCAAAATTTATATTAAAATATTTACGTTTTAAAAAAATATGTCATAACTCATAAGTCTCATAAGTTTCATAAGTTTCACAAATTTATAAATTATAGTATTATTATCAGAATATATTATGTGGATTCCAATGGATTTAATATATTATGTGAGTTATTACTAAAGTAAATAGTAGAATATATTTTTATCAGAATATACTATCATAATTATTAATTAGTGAAATTAATAATTAGTAAATTTCATTATTTTATTTGATTTGAATTGAATGAATAAATTAGGTAAATTAATAAATTTGATAGCATTAATTATTTGATTTGAATTGATTGAAATGAGTTGAATTGAAATTCAAAAACTATTACCTTTATTATTTGACCATTGTATGATAATTAATGATATTACATTAAATGAATTATTTGATTTGAATTGAAATTAGAAAATAATTACCATTATTATTTGATTTGAATTGATTTAAATTGAAATATATAGATAATAAATTGTTGAAATATACATACACGAGAATCAAGACATATTAGAATTAATTATTGATCATATGTATAAAATTTATTTACAGTTGATTATCCTACATTCAATATGAATATTTTTAATTTGATTATTATTTTTTTTACAAAAATTTTAAATTAAAATTTTTTTATTGATTACACATACTTGTTATTTTATTCCATTTGATAACTTATTCTACATCATGATATAATGTGATAATTTATTATTATAAATTTTTATTAAAATTTATAATTTATTTTTGTATAAATAATCAAATTTTATATTAAAATATTTACGTTTAAAAAGTATATGTCATAACTTATATGTCTCATAAGTTTCACAAATTTATAAATTATAGTATTATTATTAGAATATGTTATGTGGGTCTCAATGTATTTAATATATTATGTGGATTATTGTTAAAGTGAATAACAGAATATGTTTTCATTAGAATATATTATCATAATTATTAATAAATGAAATTAATAATTAGTGAATTTTTTTATTTTATTTAATAGCAGAATATATTTTTATCAGAATATATTATCATAATTATTAATTAGTGTAATTAGTGAAATTAATAATTATTGAATTTCATTATTTTATTTGATTTGAATGAATAAATTATGTAAATTAATAAATTTGATAAATTAATGACATCACATGATATTAATTATTTGATTTGAATTGATATAAATGATTTGAATTGAAATTAAAAAAATAATTACTTTTATTAGTTGACCACTGTAGTGTCTTAGAGAATTTTTTAGTAGGTAAAATAAATTTGATTATAAAATTGATATAAGAATTAAAAAATTTGCTTTGTTTAACTTTATTTTGATTTATTTCTAAAATAGTTCTTAATTTAATAGAAATTAAAATTTGAGATATGAATCTTTAAATTATTATCCCTTGATTAAAGAAATAGATAAAAATTAAATTCTTGAAAGATGAAATCTGAGGCTTAGAGATTCAGTCCAAATGTAGCAGCAACCTTCAATGTTTTTAATCTATAGGTCTGATTGAAACAAAAAAAAGTCACATTCAAAAGTAAATATGAAATCAATATTCATTCAATCACTAATTTGTACAACAAATAATTTATAACAAATAACAAATAATCTGCAAATTAACAAATTAATTAATTTAGCTATTTTATTCATTTAAATTTATTTTATTAATAAATAAATCAATTCAAATTAAATTGAAGTAGGTAAAATAAATTTGATTATGGAACTAATAAATCAATTCAAAATATTTAGTTATTTACATTTAAAAAGTATATGTCATAACTCATAAGTTTTATATAAATTAATTTTAATTATTATTATTTTTATAAATTACAAAAACTTTTAGAATTATAATTTAACCGTGCATCGCACGAGTCACAACACTAGTTAAATATAATATATAAAGCGCAGACAAAATTAATTGCATATAGCTGTCATCCTTCAAGATTTTGACCCATTGTTCTAAAAAATTTATATATATATATATATATATGTATTTATGTGTACACACACACTAATATTGCACCCATGCCTTGCATGGAATTTTACAGCAAGCGAGTGAAGCTTAATTAATATTATTAAACACTTTCTCATGTACTACATTCATAGTAGAATTAGTATATTTACCTTTTTTATTGTTAAGTGAGAGAATTTTCAGATTACTTTTACATCTTACTCTTGAAATTGTAACATATAATTGACCATGAGTAAAAACAGAATTAGATAGATACCACATAAGAAATAATTCAGAATATACTTAATTCATATATATATATATATATATATATATATATATATCTACGTACACAAGAAATAGTTCAGAATATACTTAATTCACACACACATATAGTAGTTTACAATAATATCGTGTCACCTCCTCACTCCATGTTTCCAAACGTTCCACTTGCTATACAACCACAAAGCTATTGGAACATCTAGAAACATGAGTCATAAAAGATTCAAAATAGGCAATTCCACATAATTCAAATTTACAATCCATGCATAAACCACCCTAATGACATCTCTTTGACTTTAGAGCGATTCTAGGACTTTAAAGCTTAGAAGAGTTTAAAAAAAAAAAAAAAAAAGCAACCCTAGAACAAAAAGGTTTGTTGGCTTCGAGAATTCCATTATCTTTAAGAGGAGGCTCCTTTCCTACCAAAGCCTCAAAAAAACGTAAGAAAAGAAGAAAGATTGAATATGGATTCAGTAAGCAAATAGTTTTATTCTATGAATAATAAAATAAAAAAATCACTTAAATGTAACTAAAATTATGAAACCAAACATAAGATTCAAGATAGATAGATTCATGCATAAAATGCTACTTGCACATGGAAATATTTACATGCCGACTTAATAGAACAATCAATCCCTTGACCATACAGGGACCATTTACATAATTGTGTTCATTGCTTGTGGCCCAGCCAAATTCACCTTTGTCCCTCTATTTTTGGGATCTGGATCCTCTGTTTAGAATATCACCTGCTCAGTTTTTAGCAACGATTTTTATTGTTGTTAAAAACTTTCAGCAACCATTTTTTGATTGCTAAACTGTTGTTAAAAGTTTTTAACAACGGTAAAAACCGTTGCTAAAAATTGAGCAGGCCTCTGCTTGAATATTTTCCAAGCAAAGGATCCGGGCGCCTATTTTTGAATCTTTTGCCCTTATCGCTCCACTATCTACTTTCATGCCATACCGGCCGTCGTGGAGTGCACCTCTATGTTCAACTCATTAATTGCAATCACAACACAAACAAGGCAACAATTCAAATTTAGTATAATTCCACGTGAACTTCTCAAGAATGAAGTGGACACACAAGTTTAATTCATTACCTTCCCCAAGAAATACGTACTAGGTATAAATATCTACTTTTTTTTTTTGGTTTGGTTTTAGATTTTCATGATTCATAAAAGGCCCTATTAACAGCTTTTCATTTATTTATTGCATTCCAATTATTGTTTTGTTATTTGTCACTTGTTTTTGTTTATTATTGAGTATTTTTTTATCTCTTTTAAAAATATAAATATTTTCTTTCTTCATTTTTATGTATAAATAAGAGCAAAATTTTGTGTCATTCACATAGCAGTGTTTAAAAAGAATGATCCCCCGTGAGTAGGATTGAGACCTCCTGTATACCGACGGTCTTGAGTTCAAGAACTTAGGTTTATTTAAAAACGAGCCATAGGCCAAACAGGCTAGCCCGCAGGTTGGCTTTATTTATTTATTTTTTAAATTTTTTTTGTCAATCTCCAGTCCAGTCTCACCTCAGTCTCACTCTTCCTCCAGTCCTCCTCGACTCTTCAGTCTCTCTCAGCCTCAAGCAGTGAAGCTATCAGAGATCCTCACTCCGTCTCTCTTCATGAGAAGTTTTGCCTCTCTCGTCCTTGTCAAATGTCTTCATCTCTCTTAACAAAGTGATTAGAGCTCAGAAGCGTTGCCTCTCTCCGTCTTTCGTCTCAGATGATTAGATCTCTGTGTCGTCTCTCGTCTCTCATCTCAAAAGCTTTGTCTCTCGTTCTCATCTCTTGGCTCGACATCATCTGATTCATTTCTAAGTCAACATCTCTATGATCTCTCTGGTCTCTGATCGGGTTGAAGTTTTTTTCTTGGTGAAGTTGAAAAAAAAAAAAGACTGCGGGTTGAACCATTTATTTACAGTCTAGTCACGAGCGGTCTTAGTTTTTCAAAAGAAAAACTTTTTATAAACAGATCAACCCGAGACCGACCCGTTTACGTCCAACCCGTTCAGCCCATTAACTAGTGCTACGTTCAGGTCTATCGAGGAACTTACACTTATCAAGGGACATGGAAAATAATTGACTCTTTGTAAGAACCCACCATCTTACACCTAGGTGTAAACAACCGTCATAAAATACGATTAATCAACGGTGTCGATGAGAAATGGGCTTAGGATGCACTAGTATTCGCGTTTGCACATTTACTTTTTTGGTCTGTCTTATTCAGTTATTTGTATATATGTTGTGTGTTTGGATTTAAATAGCTTGTTAATCTATCCTAAAAATTAGGAATTAATTTTCTTTATTTTCAGTAATTATTAAAAAATCCAAAAACATTTTCCTTTTAACTTCATTGTCAAAAATCCTAAACCATTTTTTGGATTCCATTTTCAAAAAAAAAAAAACCAAAATATTTCCTTTAATTGCATTTTCTAAAATAATTTCAAAAAATCCGACCTGTATTCTTTTAATTTCAATTTCAATTCCCAAAAACAAATACCAAAACATATTTCTTTGGTTTCAATTTCAAATTATTCAAAAATTTCTCTCTGAACATCATTTCCCAAAAAATTCAAAAATATCTTTCTTGTAATTTTGTTTTCGAAATAAAGTTCAGAAATCCAAAAAATACTTTGCATGCAATTCCATTTCCAAATTATTGAAAAAAAAATACAAACATTTTATTTTTATTTCATTTCCAAAATATTTAAAAAATCAATTTTTTTCTAGAATTCACTTAAAATAAAATCAATTTCAATTTTTTTAAAAAAGAGAAAATTAGAGAGAGAAGAAGTAAGAACTTGGTCATATTTCAAAAATAAAATCAGTCTAAAATCAACTCAAGTCATTTTTCTTTAGGACAATTTGATTATGCCATTTATTTCTTTCTTTCTCACAAAAAAATAAAATAAAATAAATCAACCCTCACTATTTTTTGGTTTTCGAACTATATGAACTCTTATCCAACTATTGATTACGTAAGCCCTAGGTGTTGTCTAAGTCGATTTGCGCTTTGTACATATTTGTTTGTTTCTACGTTTGCTCGGGTATCTTGTTTCTTGTATTTAATTCTTCGTGCATGATTGTTTTAGGGATATTTTATAGCATATATATTAATTGCACAATTTTCAAATTGGACATTATAAGGTGTCTAACCCTTTTCCATTTATACCAGCTCTCAAACCTAGTCTATGTGTTGACCAGTTTTTTAAAAGGGTTCTTAAAAAATAAACTTTAGTGGTGATTCCTTGAAATTTTGGTTTTCATATTTGAAAACTTTTTTTTTAAGCTCCAAACGCATCACATTTTGGGTGTAACCGTTATGAAAACCAAATTTTCATGGAATCGTCAACAAAATTTATTTTTAAAGAACGAAAAAAAAATTTGGAAATACCCTTTTTCAAAAACTGGTCAACACCTATACTAAGGTTCCGGAGCATATATGAACGGGAAAGGTGTTAAGTATCCTATAACAACCAATTTAAAGATTGTGAGATTAATGCATATACCATAAAATACCCCTAAACAAACAAATATGAAAAAAAAACATTACAAGAAATAAAATACACGGACAAACACACATAAAAACAGACAAATATGTACAAAGGACCTATGACAAAAAAATCTGATTTGAATGATCCTGTGTTAAAAGCTAAATTGGTTAAAGGAATGGCGCTGCTTCAGGAGATCAAAGCTCACGTAATTTAGATAGAAAACGGTGTGGGTTGGTTAATTTTAATTTTTGTGAGAAAGAAAGAAACAAATGGCATAAACAGATTGCGGGAAGAAAAACGACTTGAGTTGGTTTATTGGTACTTTTAAAATCCGAATATGTTATCACTTCTTCCTCTCTCAAATTGGAATCCGGATTTGTTGCTGTTCAAAATCGTTGCTGATGCTGCTTTTCACTTTCAGCAACGGTTTTTACCGTTGCTGAAAGTTTTGGAAACAAAAAAAACTGCTGCCATAACTTTTAGCAACGCTATAAACCGTTGCTAAAAGTGAAAAACAGGAAAAGCACCGGTTTTTTGAAATTGGACTTATTCTGAGTGAATTCTACAAAAAGAAAAACACTTTTGATTTTTTTAAATGATTTTGAAAATGATATTTTATATATAATATTTTTTCTTGGATATTTTGTATAGTTTTCAAAATGAAATGGCAAGGAGAATAGTAACTTTTCTTTTTATTTTTTGGAACTATTTTGAAACAAAATAAAAAGAAGAATATTTTTGGGATTTTTGGTATAATTTGGAATTTAAAATTTAAGAGAATTTTCTTAGATTTTTGTATAATTTTGAAAATGAAAATTACAAGGAAAACATTTTTCATTTTTGAATTTTTTTTGAAAATTTAAATTTGAAAGAAAACATTTTTTTATTTTTTGAATAATTTTGAAAATTACAAGAGAATTTTTGTCAATTTTTTGGAAATATTTAAAAAATAAATAAATTTAAAAAATACACACAGTACGTAAAATAAATGTCTAAATGCAATCTCTTACGCAATCGGGTTGTAGAACAATTGCTGACACTTCATGATAGAATGACAAGCTACTCTAAGGAATTAGTTACTCTCTTCTCTCTATACCCTATGATAAGTGTAAGTTACTATGATTGTTTTAACAGGTGCAATTATAACTAGCATAAGTATTTATATATTTATTTAAAAAAATTTATAAAAATAATTTATTATATATATTTATAAATTTTTTTAACTTATTTTCATAAGTTATAGATATCTTATAAATTTTATAAAAATAAATTAAAAACAGTTTATGTTAAATTTTTTTTTATAAACTATTCAATTATAAAAATAATTTATATATATAAATATTTATTATATAAGGATTTAAATTAAGTTATTTACTTAAATGGAACCTAAAATTCTAAATTAGACATGGAATTATCCACTAATTAACTACAATTTTAAAAATACATAATTAATCACCAATAAGTACCAAATAACTAAATGGAAACGAAAACGGACGGTTAAAGGCCTTATACACATATATGTCTCATCCAAGCTTCATCGGGGCCGTCAGTTGCTCCTCAAATGTCACACGTCCCAAAACAAAAACATTATTAGTCATCAAATCATCATCACGCCAAAGAAAATGTAAAATGGATACATTTTATACTTTGGCGTATTTAGTACTTTTTGTTAGGGAAACAAATTTTTTATTCTTTTCTTTAGATTTGATGGTAATTTTTTTTAAATTAATTTTAACTTGTTATTTATTTAATAATAATTTGTTTTTAAAAAATATTTTTATTATAAAATTTTTTTTCTTCTTCTAAATCCTATTTGTATAATCAATCAACCAAATTGATAGAATTAAACCTATATAAAAAAATTTTAAATTTCAAACGTTTACAAAAAGGTCTTTAATAATAGAATGATAAATTAGCCATCATCAAAAAAAAATTTATGAAATTAATTTCACAAATATATTACTCATGATCTTAATTATATAATCAATAAACCAATTTGATAGAATTAGACCTATATAAAAAAAATTTAAATTTCAAACTTCTACAAAGAGGTCTTTAATAATAGAATGATAAATTAGCCATTATCAAGAAAAAAAATTTCATGAAATTAACTTCACAAATATATTACTCATGATCCTAATTATATAATCAATAAACCAATTTGATAGAATTAGACCTATGTACAAAAATCTCAAATTTCAAATTTTTACAAAGAGGTCCCTAACAATAAAATGAGAAATTAACCATCATAAAAAAAATTATGAAATTAACTTCAAAAATATGTTACTCATGATTCTAATTACATAGTTAATCAATCAATTTGATAAAATTAGACCTATGTACAAAAACTCCAAATTTCAAATTTTTACAAACAGGTTATTAACAATAGAATGAGAAATTAACCATCATCAGAAAAAAAAAATTTTGTGACTCTAAAGAGTGGAAGTCTTGTGATTGTAAACAGTAAAAAAGGACTGAACCACTGAAGGGGGTTTTAATAAAAAAAGGAGGGGGCAAAATGTAAAAAAGAAAAAAAAATTTTACATGCCAATCCTCCGCCCTTGATTTTATATCACGTCTAAGATGCAAATGGTACACCTTTCCAGAAGAAAAAAAGGACTTGTACAAACCAAAGCATCATACAAAATAGACGACCCAAGATACAAAATAAGTGTTATCTCTAGGGGCTTCCCTTGGCTAGGAATTTTTTGAGTGTTATAAACCCTTGATCGCGTTCTCTTCCACTCTCCCTCCTTGGATGTCTCTTCTGTTGATCCTAAGGCTATATGCCATAAGTTTTGATGATGACAAATGTATTTGAATAGTAGCATTGATATATATAAAGATTAATTATCATATATATGCTACAAGTACTTAAGCATGATTATGTTATTTAATATGTATGTTGCATATATTGAATCATGCTATTAAACTAACCATTGGGTTTGCAAGTAAGATATATTTTATAGGTTGGTTCAAAACAAGAAGAGTGAGTATTGTATTGAAGAACAAGGAAAAGCAATATCATGCTTCACTCAAGGAAAACAACACGCAAGGATGAAGCTCCAAGAAATGAAGAATTAGAAGATTTGAAGTCTTGGAAGCTTGGATGCATCAAGATAGCCTATGTGTTTACATTAGGTAAATTTTATATAGGCTAGTATACTTGTGCAACTCAATGATTTAGATTTGCATACATTGGCTCAATTATTTTGAACAAAAAGATAGTGAGATATGAAATTTTACAAAAGTTAGTTTTTGACCTTTGGTCACTCTTTATATCATATCTCATAAACAAAAAATCATTTTTTCAAGTATCTTAATCTCATTTGATAGTATACTCAAAGATCTTTCCAAAGGTATATTATTTATTAAAAACGGAGTCCAAATGAGAAATATATGACTATTTAAAATATAGTTTGAAAAACTGAAAGTTGATTATTCTGTTCTGACCTATAGTCAGTATTTTGATTATATCTTTTAAAAGAAAAATAATTTTTGAGTAAAACTTGTTCATTTGAAACTAGACTCCAAGATCTTTCCAACGGTATATTATTTGTTTAAAACGGAGTTCAAATGAGGGAGTTATGAATTTTTAAAGAAAGCTCAAAATCTGGACTGCACTATAAGTGCTGTAACGGCTATATAACGGATATATAACGGCTAGTTTTGTAAAATCTTATATATATGACCTTAGATACACGATTTTGAGTAAGAACAAAGTCCTACAATGTGATATTAACTTCTTCTATCATCTTTGAGAGAAAGGAAAGCATTCTTGAGCCAAATCTTGCATATTCTTTATCATTAGAGTTATTAGAGCTTCATTTGTTTTCATCTACTCTTTAGAGAGAGTTTCTTTGTATTGTTGATTTTGATCAACACATATATTATTCTGAGTTGAGGTTCACAAGTACCGGTGTTGGAAGAACTTGCTTTGGGTTGAGGAGGAGCCCGGATTCATAAATTCTTCATTGTGGTTTTGCAAATACCCGGATCGAATTTGCGTGGTTGTAGTGGTTTGCAAGTACCCGGATTAAACTTGCAATTATAGTGGAAATACTCAAGTGGTCTCTTGAGGACTGGATGTAGGCTTGGATTAGCCGAACCAGTATAAATCTCCGAGTTTGCTTTCTCTATCCCTTACTCTTTAATTTGTGCATATTGATATCTATTCTTTAATTCCTTGATCTTTATAATTATTTATCTTGACAGCACATTGATTTTCTGTATTGTATTTATTATACTAAGCATTGTACTTTTACAGAAAATCATTTTAACTTCCAATTAATTCTTGTGAAAAATTTATAAAACCCAATTCACCCCCCCTCTTGGGTTCCAACCATTACTTTCATCTTCTACTTCTCTCACTTTTGACCCAAGACTCCTCGAGGAGCCCATGTGTAAGCTCAAGAAATAGAGGGACAACCAAGTTGTCATCTTCAATTTTCTTCTCGGGTAGGTGAGTTTTACTCTTGATTTTCATTGGATCAAACTATCATTTTGGTCCCTCACATATGCCTTTTTTTTTTCTCAAATTAGTACTTTACAAATTTTTATTCTCCATTTGGTCTCTCATTGATTGATGTTATTAATTCAGTCCCACATAGATTTTCATTCTCAATATGTTTCCTCACAAATTGATATGTTATTAATTTAGTCCCTTACATATTTATATTTTTAATTTGGTCTCTCATTTATTTATATGTTATCAATTTAGTCCCTTCATAAAAATTATGACCATCGAAAGTCATGGCCAGTAAAAAAGGATTAAATTGATAATATATCAATTTGTGAGAGATCAAACTGAGACTAAAAATAAGTGAGGGACTAAAATTGTAATATCCCAAGAATTTACATGAATATTTAAAATCTATTTGAAGTTTATTGAAAAATTTAATTACATGAGAAATGTTCTTTTGACTTAGTGAAGGAAATTTGAAAATAGAAATTTCAAAATTTTAATTTGGAAAATTTTTACAAATTCTCAAGGGCTAAAGTGAAAAGAAAAGAAAATATGGAGTACTTTTGAGAAATGACCAAGTAGGAACCCGAGAAGAAGAATAGAGCTTATGGGAATGAATTATGAGTCCGGTACCAAAAGGATGATGGATTCGAGGTTAAAGTGGAGTTTGAGACTTTGAGAGGGACTAAAGTGAAATAAGAAAATTGTGGGGCACTTAGGATTTAGAATCACCCGAGGTGAGATTTTATGAATTTGCTTTTACTAGTCTTGACTGAGGGTCAACTGAAGAGCAAATGATAATTTCACCCCGGGCGAGTATATAGGTGGTCTCACCTATTTTTCTTCATTTTCTCCTTTCTTCTCTCTCTCTTCACCTTCTCTCCTCTCTTTCTCTCTCTACACTCCAACTCCACAACCGGGCTTGGAGGGTGGATCTCAGGCTACGGGGCAAGCCTCTAGGAGCCAAGCAACGTAGGGAAAGCAAGGAATCGAGGTAGAAATTTTTATTTCTCAAGCTTTTTCCTATTTTCTAGTTTTAAGAAAGTTTAGGGTAAAAATCGAGATTCCGGCTTCGTTTCTCGATTAAAATTGGTGTTTTTAGTGTCTAAATGCTCCTTAGACATTAAGGGTGAGATCCTATGGAAGAAATCATGGAAAACGGTGGAGATTTGGCCGGATCTGAGCCAAATCCGAGAGGAATTGCGAAAGGTCGCGATCGTGGCGCCCAGGCGCCAGCTCTAGCGCCAAGGTTCAGAAGGTTTTGGGAAGGAAGAAGGGCTTGACGCCCAGGCGCCAGGCTTGTATTGGCGCCCAGGCGCCAGATGTACTGAAAAACCTTAGCTTATTTTAATCAGTCATAACTTCTTTATCCGGACTCCGTTTTGGACAAACTTTATATCGTTGGAAAGCTCTTTGAGTCTAGTTTCCAATGGTATAAGTTTCATTTAGATATTCATTACCGGTTAGGAGTTATGACTTAAGATGTGAGTAAAGGTCGAGAGTAGTGATAGAAAATTTCTCTATTTTGTAACCCTAATGGTTTTTACCTGGTTACAATAGGGATGGTTGAGGCACAAAGTGGGAGCGTCGAGAGCGTGGAATCCAGGTGAGTAGGCAACCTTGCAAAATTAATTTACTAAACTAGTCAAAGCACAATATTTGTGAAATTGAGAAGATTATCAGTGTGTGTTCAGGTTGAGAAAAATTACAATATCATTGGAAAGTATTTTATTACCTTTGTGAATTGATTTCTCTAGTTGACTCAATTAATAATATATGATGATTGCTGTGATTGATGATAGACATTCAAGGGAATAAAAGTATGTGTAAATTAATTTATTTCATAGTAATTATATTGTGATAAATTCTCACTATTCTATTGATGAGCAAAAGATCTACGGGATCTAATACACGAGTTTGAAAGGGTTAGAGTCTCATACTACTCGGTGTATAACTGTGAAAATCAATACACGAGTTTGAAAGGGTTAGAGTCCCATACTACTCGGTGTATAATTGTGAAAATCAATACACGAGTTTGAAAGGGTTAGAGTCTCATACTACTCGGTGTATAACTGTGAAAATCTATGCACGAGTTTGAAAGGGTTAGAGTCTCATACTACTTGGTGTATAATTGTGAAAATCTATGCACGAGTTTGAAAGGGTTAGAGTGCCATACCACTCAGTGTATAACTGTGAAAACCTATGCACAAAGAGTTTGAGGGTTAAATTCCCAAGTCACTCAGTGCAAGTATTTATGGCACATAATGCTAAGTGATTGAGGGATTGATCACCCAAGAAATCATATGCAAATTCAGACAAATGTAATACTACAATTATTTAAAATAAATGATAGATTGATTGTATTAGTAAATGTGGTATTTGTGCTTGTGATATTTTCATGTACAGTTGTTTACTCATTGAGTTTTGAATAACTCACACTCTCTATGATTATCTTTTCAAATACAGTGGTTGAGGAGGAGAATTTATAGCCTTTAAGGATATACTCCACTTTTGTCTGGTAAACAATTGGTAAGGATTAGGAAATGCTCTGTAATCTAGTAGGTCACCTAGGCTTGGGAGGTTGTATAGTACTGTATAGTGTATGAATGTTGAATATTTTCTGAATATGTATACAAAACATCTTTCTTGGAAAATTTATGATTCACATAATTATGGATATTAAGAATGTTCATAGAGATTAAGGGGTACCACGGAAGTACACCTTAGGTATTTTATGTTTATTTCACATGTAAATTTTAGGATGTGACAAAAATGATAATATATCAATCTATGAGAGACCAAATTGAGAATAAAACTTTTTGAGGGACTAAATTGGTAACATATCAATCTGTAAGGAACCAAATTGAGAATGAAAATTTGTGAAGAAAAAATTAAAAAAAGGAAAATGTAAGGGAACAAAATAAAATTTTAGTCATTTTCATAGTGTGCATGCCCTAAATGACATATCTCTCCCTTCCTAACTATCTTGGGATATCCTATTTTATGGACCCTTCTTTACCTTTTTAAGGAAGGTTGTGGAAAATAGATCCAGATCGTCTACCATATTTGTTCCTCTACCATACTTTTAGTATGGTAGAATGCGACACTTTTTTTAGTAACAAGTTTTTTTATTGCTAAAAGTTTTAACAACAGAACAGAAAAAAAATTGTTGCTAAAAGTCCAGGCGGAGAATATGAAACCATGGAAAACTGAAAAACAAACCCAAAAATCGAGGAGAATCACCATGAGTTTTGTAGTAGCATTATCGACTTTGTCAGCACCCTATTAAGGACTGTCTAATTGAGATTAGTAATCAGGATCATGTAAGATCTACTTTATCAAACTGTCCTACTTGAATATAAAGAGATCTACATGCCAATTTGAAGGCTATTTTTGGATAAAATAAGTAGCATCTATGAGTGTGAGAACTACGTTAATTGATAGAAGAGACGACATTGATTGAAAGGAATCAAAGAGAGGCCCGAAATGATGAAAGAAATGTCGGTAAAATCACTCTAATTGAGATTGGTAAGTAAGATCTATATAAGATCCATTTGATCAGACTGCCCTGCTTGAATATAAAGAGATCCAAATGCCAATTTGAAGGCTATTTTTGAATAAAATAAGTGGCGCCTCTAAGTGTGAAAACTATGTGGATTGATAGAAGAGATGATATTAATTGAAAGGATTCAAAGAGAGACCCGAAATGATGAAAGAAACGCTGTAAAATCGCTTTAAAGTTGACCAAAAGACTATCGCGTAGGAAGAAAAATCTGCAAAAAAATAAAGATGGCCCCTAAACAGTGTCTTTTAGCGTTTCTCTTTTTCTAGTTGGTGTTTATTATTTTCTGTGCTTTCTTTATGAAATCTTCTTTCACTGAAATCCTTCTCCAAAAACTTTTTTTGAAACCTTAATTACAGAATTTCACCGCCCAAAGTTTTATGAATTTGCAAAAAGATCCCTGTTGACATAATTTTCCAAAATTTCAACTTAAACCCAAAACTTTCGAACTTTTAGGTCAATCCTCTTTTCAAAATTAACCCGAAAACTTATAGAATTTTCACTTCAGTCCATTTTCAAAATAAGCCATAAAACTTTTAGAACTTTCATGTTAACCCTTTTTCCAAAATAAACCCCAAGAACATCTGAAATTTTCAATTCAATCCTTTTCCAAAATAAACCCCAAAACTTCTGGAATTTTCATTATATCCCTTTTTCAAAATATACCCGAAAACTTCTAAGATTTTCAAACTAATCCTTTTTCAAAATTAAACCCCAAAAACAATGGAGATTTTCAAATTAACCCCTTCTCAAGGTTTAGCCCCACAACTTTTGGAACTTTCATTTTAACCCTTTTTTGAAATAAACCCCAAAAGATTTGAGATTTTTAAATTGATCCTTTCTCAAGATTTAGCCCCAAAACTTTTGGAACTTTCATTTTGACTCTTTTTCAAGATAAACTCCCAAAACATTTGAGATTTTCAATTTAGCCATTTCCCCGAAATTAAACCCCAAAATTTTTGAGATTTTTGAACTTAGTCCTTTTCCAAAATCAAACCCCTAGACTTCTGAGATTTCAAAATGGACCGTTTTCAAAATTAAGCCCAAAAATTTATGAGATTTCAATTTAATCCTTTCTCAAAATTAAACCCCAAAACTTTTGTGGTTTCCATTTAATTCACAATATCTTGAAAATCACAATTTACAGATTAACGTTAAAACCTTCTGGGATTTTCAAATGATCTTTTTCTGTAAAATAAACTTGAAGAACTTTGGGGTTCTTTCAAAAGATATTTCAACAATTAAACTTTACCCCAAAAATCTTGAAATTTTAAAATTGACGCAGTTTTTTTTAAACTGAGACCTTTAAAAAAAATCTTTGAATGGCCATTTTCTCTCTCTTTTTTTCATTTTTTTTTGTATTTTTTGTTTTTCTACTCAGAGAAACCAAATAGTGTATCAACAAGGGCTAAAAGAATTAAAGGAGCTGCAATTCAAGGTCTATTCCATGTGTGACAAGACTCAAAATAGCAACTATAAATGGGAGCAAACAACTGCATCACTAGAAGTTTGAAACCCTCATTAAATATTTAAATGGCAGTTCCCTCCCCATGAGTGGATCCAATGCAAAACCGATGGACCAATGACTCAAGATAGATTCAGAAGTGGATGTGGTAGTGCTTTAGAGATGCATTGAGTGCCTGGGTTTTGGGCTTCTCTAGGAACTTGGATGCTGGAAATGTGCTTAGTGCTAAGTAAGAGTGTCAAAATTGACCCCAAATTATTTACTCACCCTCTTTTTGACCTAATTTAATCCACCCAAATTTGACTTAAGTGATAAATGGGTTGTATTACAATGTGTGCAGTGACCCATTTATCATAGGTCATAAGTGGCTTGACCTATGAATAACAACTTAACTCCATTAGTTTAATCTCCATTAGTTCAATCTCTCCCAATTTTTCTCTGCTAGGGTTCCTTCTTTGACTCTGCTACTGCTAGTGAGGTTGCTTCTTAGGCAGCCCTCACCCGCCTTTTTTCCTTCTCTCTTCTTCTTTCCCTCTCTTTATTGAGAGTTTTTTCCCTTCTCTTACTAGAAGTTTTTTCTCTCTTCTGTGGAAGAGTTTTGTTGCCATGACTGTCCTTCTCTGCATATCCCTTTCGTCCTTTTTGTCTTTGGCTTCCTTCTCCTTGTGTTTTCTGTGCCGTTGACCCTCCCCTTTCCTTGCTTTTGTTCTCTCCCCTTTTCTTCTCCTTTGCTGTGTGTGCTTCCATCTATGCTTCTGATGCCAGTTCTCTCCTCTTTTTTTCACCCTCCTTTGTTCCAGACCCCATCCAGGTAGATATCATTAGTGGCGTGAAGACCATGATGTGTTGCCATAGGCATTCCTGATCTATTGATGAAGGATGTGTCTTGGGCCATGACTGTGAAATCTCTCTAATTTTGATCTAGTCACAGTTTTGGTCTCTGAAGCTCAACCTTGCTTGGTGACAATGGATGCTGATGTGACTTGCGAAAGTTTACTGGGTGGGTGAGGCTTGGATTAAGGGATTGCCGAGGCTTGAAGCTTTTGGGTTGGTTTTTGTTGCCGGCTTTAGCTTTGTTTGGGGGTGGGTGGATGTGGAAAAAAAAAAGAGAAAAAAGGCAAAACTAGTGATCTTCAGACTCTGTTTCCTATTGCCCACCTCGACGCTTCCCTCTTTTCCCATTATTGACTCTCTCACAGCGGTTTTGGTTTTCTCTCAGCTTCTGTTGGTCTCCTTGGATTCGATTTTTCAGCTTCTGCATGTTGGTGTCCGAAGTTTCGAAGCCTCCATAAGTTCCAGATCCAGCTCCTCTGTGTTTGTCTTTTGTTTGAAAAAAAAAATTGATCAGATGTTAGGGTTAGGCTTTTTAGCTTTAATCCTTTGGTCTTGGGGTGTGTTGCTTCTTTATGACTTAGGTACTTTTTAGGATTTCTTGCTCTAAATTTATGTACCTGTTATCTCATAAGTCCATGTTTGATCTGTAATTGTCTTATATTTAAGTCATGTATCATCTCATATATCTTAGGCTTTATGCCTTTAATGGAGTCTATTTCCATTTGTCTAAAAAAAAAAAACTTAACCCATTTACACACATACTCAAAGCTAGAGCATAATTACTCAAATTGTTTTAAATCATTGTAATGATTCTTCGCTTTCATATACTCCAAGTTTCGATGATGAGTTTAATTATTCAATACAAAATTAAATTAATTATGCAAGATCAACTCGATCGATTGGATTAGCAACCAAGATTTAATATAAATTTGTTTGAATATAAACATATGCGCACACACACCCATACATGCATACATGTATGTGCGTTTACATACACACATACATACATTTACATAGACGCACATGAATGCACATGCATGCATGTATGTACATACATAAATTCATACAAGCACGCCCACATGCACACACACCTATATATGGACACATACAAACATGCATAAACACACATGCACACACACATATATGTGTGTGTATATATATATATTTCTTTAGTTTAACTAATGACTTGGTAATTCAATAGCTAGACTAATGATTAGTAACCTAAACTTATCATCGGGTCACCAGTTTAGGTATTATATATGTGTGTGTGTGTACATATATATAATATTTTTAGAATTGAAGCAATAATATTTTATGTAAGGATGAAAATGGATTAAATTGTTCTTAGACATTTTAATATAGAATTAAAATGAATTAAACAAACTTTTTTTTTTAAAAAAAAAGGATAAGTTGATAGTTGGATTGGGTTTTCCCTAAAAAAATTGGTCATAGGTAAATTCATGGCCTATATAAAAATTTTAAATAGACCATTAATGATTTTTTTACCTATTTTTTATCCACCCATTTTTTACTCTATCCAAATGCAACTCAACACAACCATTTGACACCTTTAGTGCTGAGCTGTCGGGTGTAATCACTAGTATGGAAATTGCTTGGGACAGAGAATTCAAGCAAGTATGGATTGAGATTGATTCCAAAGTAAGTGCAACTTTGATCTCCAAGGATTGCAACAGAGTTCATCCAATGTATTCACTTGAACAAAATTAGAAACCTCTAAAATCATGCCTGGAAATGGAAATAGGGTTTGCTTGCTAACAAGGCTGATCTGATGAGCTTATCTAATAGCACATTTTTAAAGGAATCGAATTTGTCCAAATGATCTTACTTTTTGTGCAAGACTTATTCACTTAAATTCACACCAACACTTTCTTTACTGCTTTTTTTATCTCATAATGCGTAAATGCTTTCAAAGTTGCTTTAAAACAATGTCTCGTGTCATTTTATTATTTGTACTTCAAATCATTTTAAAATATACCGTTTTAGAATGATATATTTAGATTAAGCTACTAAATCACACAAAGTATCGTTCTAGAATATATTATTTTTTTATATGTAATGCAAAACAATTTGTTCGCGAGAAGTATTCTCTTTTTTCTTGATAAATGTTAAATCAAGAGAAATTTTATTTTATTTTTAAACTTTGCATCAACTGATCATAACTTTATTCTCAAGACACTACTATTGTTGCTTGTTGAGTGATTCCTATCTTAAAAGTCCAAAAGCAAATTCGTATAATTGGTTTTAAAATTCAATTATATACACAAGATTACATTGTCGACATGACCAGATAATAAGATAACACGGTATGTCAAAAAAAAAAAAAAAACAAAGGCCAATGATAGGCAATTTTGTTTAATTCTTCCATTTCTTATTATTATTGGTTGTTATATTATTTTTAGTATACAATAAAAACGTTCAAAACTAAATCAAATTGATTAAGATGAACCAAATCAACTAAAATTGAAAAAAAATAATGTTCAAATTAGTTTTTAAAATATAAATTTTAATTGGTTCGGTTCGATTGTCAGTTTAGTTTGATTTGATTCGATTAAAACTAAACTGAACCAAATTAATTTTATATATTAAAAAATTATATTATACATATATAATATTATATTATATATTTTTATGTCAACAAAATTATTTATATAAAATATTAATTAATATGACATCTTTCTTTTAATTAATTTGATATATTTCTTTTTATATTTATATATTTTATTAAAATTAAAATAACAAATTATTATAAATAAAATTATACAAAATTAATTCAAGCCGTCTAAAAATTAAAACTAAAAACAAAGTTAACTAACCCACATTGCAAGTTAAGTTACTTATTCTCTCTTGACGTCTGCTTCAAGATCAAATACATATATATATATATATATATATAAAGTTATAAATATGTGTGTGTATTTAACAATATAAATTGCAATCATTCCGTCTGGTCATCATATTGTTATCCATCATGGCACCACTCTTTTATGTTTGGAGTCTGGACGGACACAAAATTAGAGAAGAAGAAAAAGTAATTAGATATTTTTATTTAAATTAAGATCCAAAGATCTTTTTTTAAAAAAAATATATTTAAATTGAAGAAAATAAATGAGTAAAAATATTTGTTCAAATCTTAATAAAAATGTCAAGTACAGGTAAATTTAATAAAAATATTTGTTCAAAATAAATGAGTTAAGATATTTGTTCAAATCTTGATAAAAATGTCTAATAAAAAAAAGACTATATATAATAAGTTGAGGGATCCAATTATATCTATATAAATAAAAAAATAATCTTTTATTTTTTTTTAATAAACTGTCGCAGTATATATATTTTTCACGATTAATGCGCCACTGAACAAAACTTTAATTTGAGTAATGATTATTCTATTCATATTTCCATTGATACTATTTACAAAATAAAATATAAACTATCTGATTCTTTTGTGTGTGCGTATTTATAATTAAAAAAGGATGATAATCTATATCCTGTATTACCTATTAAATGGTGTTACTTTTAAGTTTTAACACCGCAACACACACACACACACACACACACACACACACACACACACACATATATATATATATATGTATGTATGTATGTATAAAATTTGAAGGATTAATTTGTAAAATCAGTATATTAAAGAACAAAGGTGCTAAAAGACGTATTTTCAAATGACAAGACATATTAATCTCTTAAAAAGTATAATATCTTTCTTATTGCTTCATCTTGACATTTATGTCTACAATAATTAAAAAAATGTTGTCTCACACAAATTATAAAAAAAAAAAAGGTGAGAGATCCCCAACTCTTCTCTCTAATTTAATTTTTTGAAAGATTATAATCATCCTATTTAATTTTGAAAAAATCAAGTATCTTTATTTAGTATATAAAAATTTACATTTATCTCAATTTTAATCATATGCTTGTCAAAATTACTTTTAACAATCAAATATTTGAGATTTAATAAAAGTAAATTTAAAGTTTATGACAAAAATAATTAAATGGAGAATAATATTATCTTTCATACATTAAATTAACACCTAGTAAATTAATAATTTAATTGTAATTAATTATATCTCAACTCAAACCAGAACAAATTAGTAATATATACACATCAGATTGAGGCAACAATAAAATAGGATTGTATAGAGAGCAAATCTATTGCAACATATTTGTTTCTTTATAAATTATTAAATTTGAGATTTAACTACTTAAATTTTAATATTTTTGGTAAAAAAAATTACCATTTAAAATTTGAATTGTTAAATCACAAATTCAATGATATGCTGCACGCAGATATGTGTTCTCGGACTGTATATAACTTATTGGGCAAGCATATCAATGATGGAAAGAGCTACAGCGGACAACTGAAAAACATTATTGTTCCTCCTCGTTAATGGCGAAACGATGCCTTTCTTTTCCTTGAATCCATCTTCACAGGTGGAAGCGGCGTCAACAACAGAGCTAACCTCTATGTTCGAATCCGCATACCGCTTTGCCCTGTAATCCCTAATCGCTTCTCTAAGAGTTCCGATAGCATCCGAATACAGTTCGAAGCAATCATCCAAGCATTCTCTGGCGAAGGGGTCCAAGCTCGTCTTCTTCTTCGTCAAGAGCTCGTCAATGTGAGCCCTCGTGTCCGATACGTTGCGTCTGATTAGTTTGACGGAGACGAGCCCAAGTGCGGTGAGGTTCGTGGCGGAGCGGCTACGAGGGTCCGATTTCAGAGAAGTTACGCAGAATTTGAGGCTTATGTTTGGATCGGATTTTGCGCAGTTCTTGCAGGTTTCTTGAATGAGATCACGGGAAGATGAAGCTATGGGATGGAAACGGAGGGAAAGGAAGAGGAGTATGAGAGGGAAGGCGAAAAAGGAGAGGAGGCTCATTTTAGTTCTCTGTTTCAGTGAATTTTGGAGCAGTTTAATTTGTGGAGGTTTAGCGTGATGTATTTATTTATATAGTTGTGGGAAAGGGGTAATTGGGGAATTCGGGATTGTTTTCTTAATTTATGGGAGAAGAGATCTAGGAATGTTTGGAAAAATTGCGGTGTAATCAAAATAAGGTTGAACTACTTAAGTGAAAAGATTTAAAGGTAGGCAAGTTATGTAAAGAAGTGTAAATTATTATTTCTCTGTTGAAAGATGTTTAATTTTTTTGAGTATGTTGAATAGTATTTTTGGTCCCACAGTCTCATTCATTCTTAAATTTTGTTCTTTGATTTTTTTGTTGGGTATACAAGGAAGCCAATGGACGTCCTTATTTAGGCTGTTTGGTTTATAGTATAAAATAGTAATGGAAAGAAAAAAAAATGAAAAAAAAGAAAGTTATTTGATATGAGATGAAGAAATGAATCAGATAGAGAAAATTAATATTTTGGTATGTATTTTTAATATAGTAATTTGACTATAATACCCTCAAATTTTTTTCACTCTCCGTTTGTAATTTTTTTGCCATCGCCTCTATACTCACCCACGCCTTCAATGTCATCACCTCTCTCTCTCTCTCTCTCTCTCTCTTTCTCAGTCCTTGTCAGATTCGAGTAGGGTTTAGTCTTCGTCCCTTCTCCTGACCCTCTCGTCTGTCCGTTGACGCGTCTTCTCTATTCGATGGGGGACGTCTTCTCCGACGACGGTGGGATCCATTTTCCTTCGAAGCTAGGTAGAGGTATGGACTCATCTCTTTGACCTTCCCTCGACATGTTGAAGTATTTTTTTTATTTTCGTTGTCTTCCAAATGACTTTCAGCAAACGAAAAGGCAGCACGAGTCAAAGGGTAGGGCTTGTGCAAATACTCATCAAAGTCAGGGGCACAATGGTCATTTGAGAGTCTTTCCATCGGCTTCCCACAGGGTTCTATAGCTGGAGGAAAGGAATTGATTGTACAATTAATTGTGAAAAATAGTACCTCAATAGAAAGGAAGACTTCCAATGCGCACATAGAGTCATCGTGGGTGAGCGTTACTTCGGTTGGCGTCCTTCCACTCCGTCCTCTTCTTTGGGTTAATTAACGTGTTGATTGACATGTTTTACTCAACATTATGTGTATGTGAATTAACAGTAACATCGTGTTTATATGAATTGGCGGTTGGCTAATGGATCTTGATAGCGAGAATCGTTTTCTGTTGAATTAGAAATTATATGAAATTACAAGCTTTGAAAGTCTTGAGACCAAATTCAACATTAGATCAATAAAATTATGACACCAAAACTACTGTTTAACCTTTTGAATAAATTATACTCCCTTCCTTGAAAATATTTAAAATTATATACTAACTACTCCTCTCTTTTTAAAATTTACACCTCTTCCATTTAATTGTTAAAAAACAATACTACATTTCCGTTTGATTTTACACCTCTTGAAGTTCCGTAATCTAATATCACATTTTTTTTTAAAACTAAAATACTCTCTATTAACTTAAGCATATTAATTTTTAGGTTAAATTATGGATTTAGTCTTTATAGTTTTACTTAATTTTTTAATTTGGTCCCTGTAGTTTAAAAATTTGTAATTGAGTCCTTATAGTTTTATAATTTTTTTAATTTAATCCCTATTGTTAAAATTTTGTCAATATTTTGTAATATAACTAATTATATACCATCTTAACATTGAGAATATATATGACTTAAGCAAATTTATCCTAATTATTTAACATAAGCTGCATTACATGTCATATATATGAGTTAATATCACTTAATTATTTTTTTTGCTTTGTTGGTATAAATTGTAACATCCCAATTCTTAGGCAATATAGTGTCTGAAGGACTATAACGAAAATAATAATAATAATAAAAATAATGATATTAGTTTGAGAGGAAAATTATAAATGGAAAGAAAGCAATTTTTTTTCTGAGAAAAGTTAGAGGAAATATCAAAAATAAATTTTGGCGATAAATAAAATTTTTCCATTTACACTAAGGACCTATTTGTAAATACAGAAAATTGTGAATGACCTATCTAGAATTTTAGCTATACAAAATTTGATGAAAATAAACACGTTGGAAACCATGCAAGGCTTACATATTTTCTTCCTTATCCGAATCATAGCATTGAACCAACAAAAAGAGGGGTCATTTCATTTTTTTTTTTTCTCTTTCTCTTTCTCCTTGAGTGCCTTTATATGCTTAAGAGTTTGGCCAGCTTTTCTCCTTATTACAGGAGGAATATACCATCATTTGAGGGTAGAAGGCTATGCAACTGAAAAAGAGAGGATAGGAATATAAGAAAAAGGGAATTGGGAATTTAGAGAACACTTAAGGCATGGAAAGCTTGGCTACATCTTCTTGGGCAGCAACACAAAGCTTTATGTAGTAGAATCTCATCCAGTGCAGGCCGTGGTAGCCATGTGAGGATGCTGCAAAGTGAACATATGGAAAGCAAGGTGACTTGTCTTCAAGATGTGTAGCCACGGACTCCTTCAAGAGAACACCCACTGCACTTCCATTTTATTTTCTTTTCTTTTCTTCCTTCGCAAAATTGAGACAGCATGATCACCTCGGCCAGCACCCTTCCATATGAACAAAGGTCTCTCTTTCCTTAGGCATAGCACATGAAAGGCACAGCACAACACGTGAGCTGAAACCGAGAGAGAGAGAGAGAGAGAAAATTCTGGGCAGTCTTCGTGAGCTAAAACCGAGAGAGAGAAGCTGTTTTCCTTGAGTTGGTTGTCATGTAAGGGACCCTTAAGATATAAACTAAGGTCTGTAGCTCCACTTTCTGCTATCCTAACAAGAGAACCCGAGAGAGAGAAGTTGTTTTCTGCATAAACTGAGAAAGATAGAAATAGAGCTCCAAAACCAATAAATTTTTCTTGAGTTATTAGAGAGCCACATTTGGGAAACTTTGATGCTAACAAAAGGGCTATCTTAGTAGTAGATTTGAGGTCCCAAATACACATTCACAGCAGCAAAAGATAGAGACACATAAGTGCAGAAAAACAAAGGAGAAAAGTGAGCTTCAACACTTTGGTAAGCCTTAAATCCTTTCTTTTAGGTATGCATGTGCTTTAGAAATGATTAAACATGGCTTATATAGTCCTTAGATGAGTTTGGGAGAGCCATGCAATAAGAAGAATGGAAAAACATGGAGTTTAGAGGTATGCATGCATGACAGGGACTAAACTGAATAAAATCAAAAGTTTGTAGGAGAGCTATAATTTCGGAACAAGATATATTTGTAACCTATAGACTTAGATGAAACTAAATATGGTCTTAGATCATGAAATAGATAAGGGAAAAATAATTACTAAGGACCTAAGTGAATAAAATGAAAAGTTGGAAGGAAAGAGTAAAATTTCTAAAAATGTCCAGATTTAGTATATATGGGATTTTAATTAAAATTTGATGGAATTTACCAAATTTTGAAGGTTATTTATATGGTTAAAGTTTGTATTAAGGACTAGAGTGAATTAACTCAAAGTTTCTGAAGAAAAGGAAATAGGGTGGAATTTGAGAAATAAATTAGAAGAAATTTTAGCTGATTATAATTATTTGAATTTGGGACTATAAATGGGATTATAGATATTACGTAATTAATTTTTGAGGCACAAGATTTAATTAATTATAAAATAGTAATTTTAATCTCTTCCCTATTAGGATATTTTTTTAGCTAATTATATTTATTTAAATTTGGGATTAGAAATAAGATTGTGAATAATACGTAATTAATATTTAGTGCATAGAAATTTTATTTAAAAATGGAATAGTATTTTTAAGTATTCCATATTAGGATTTTAATAACTAATTTATTTTACCAGCACCTTGGAATAATTTCAAGCTGAATCAGTACAGGACAGTAATTCTAGGTAGCCAGTTACATTTCTATATTCTTGAAATTTATTTATACAAAAAATGATTTATTTATGAATTATATGATATTTAACTCTATGCATTGTTATGTATATATTTGTATTATTATAATACTCATGTGCTAAGGTAGTGTACGCCAAGCATCTGGGGTATGACGGTACACGCCAGTATAAGACTTGCCATGGTTAGGGCGAAAGCAGCTATGCATGACGATGCTAGTGTCAGTCTTGCTGACCTTAGGCCACATGGTATAATTAGACCCTGGTGGTAGGCACTAAGAAAATGATCCTTGGCACCACTTGAAGTGAAACAGACTTTTGGTGTACTAAGACCAAGGGATAATCTCTACATGACAGTGGCATAGATGAGTTAAACTGAATTATGAATGGAGTTATGAACTTGCTTTTATGACTGGGAATGGTTCTTGTTTTCAAGATTAACTACTGGCTACTGAGATTTCTATGTCTCATGATTTTGTACTGTATTAACCATTTTCCAGGTACAAGTCAAAGTGGGAATAGTGGGGTTGCAGCAGGGAGTCAGTAGCTATAGCCTAGATTTTATAGTTTTTGTAAAATAATTAAGACTTAATCTCCAGTGATATGTATATATGTCGAAATGATGGTGATATAAGGCATGCGATAATGTCAATGGTTCCTAGTTGCTTTTAATTATGGACTGGAGATCTTTGAAATTTAAGGTTTGGAAATTGCCATAATTATTCACCAAGGAACCTTATCTTAAAAATCTTTTATCCTGAAAATAGTTTTGTGAAATTTTGAGGTGTTACATAAATCATGTCTACTTAGAGTGTTAATATGCATATGGTTAGTCACATTAGCAAAATTAAATGAAATACGTAGTTTAATAGCAAAGATTAAATTAAAAGTTTGTAAAACTATAAAGACTCAATTATAAATTATTAAACTATAAGGACCAAATTAAAAATCAAGCGAAACTATAAGGACTAAAAAAATAATTTAACTTAGTTTTTATATATTATGATATACCTTATTTGTTATTAATCTAGAATGAGATGTTACATATATTCTATTTTCTAATAAGAAAAAGCTAGCACCCAAATTGTACTTAAGTTAAAGTATGGTATTTTAGTTAAAAAACTTTGGCATTAGATTACTGAACATTAACAAATAGACTGTAATAAACCTTCCTAAATATAAAATATAAAATTAGACTAAAGTGTAACAATTTTATGGTTGTAGAGGAGGGAAGTGTATAGTTTTTAAATATAGGAGAAGGTTATGTAATTTTAAATACTAAAAACTATATTTTATTCTAATTTTATTAATTTAATTGTTTTAATCCTTTCTGTTTAATCTTTTAATACTCCATTTTAATCATTTTTGTTCCTAAAGTCAAAATTCTATTTTTTTTAAAAAATAATCTAGTCTTGAAAAAAATAGGGACTAAAATTATTGAAAAACTAAATCAAAATAATTATATTATGAAAGAGATCAAATTAAAATTTCAGTTATTTTTAGAAATCAAAATTCACGCTCCAAAAAAAAAATAGTGGGTTTACGTGAGGAAAAAGAGAGAATCAGATTACTATGTGGAATGTGTGAAAGCAAACAAGATTTAAGAATATATCATAGATCACTTGCCTTTCAAACAATATAAGTATCATAAATTCAATAATACAAGAAATACTAGATTGAATAAAATAACATTTTGTTTATCATTTTTCAATTATAATTAATTTATTTTTTTTTTAAAAAAAAGCAAACAATGGGTCAGAAAATCAGTTGCAAATGTTTGAGCTGATGTTGGGAAATATAATTCGGTAATAATTAATAGCTAATGCTACGTGATTTGACACGCATTAAAATACTCACAATTAGTGGCAACTTGAATAATTTTCTTAAACTCTAAATCCTAAAATTTACGAATTCAGGGATAGGAATGGGAGAATGTCGTTTTTTCTTCCCCATTCATTGATTTGATTTTTGGCTATGTGTAGATATTATATGTCATTATTTATTATATGTATGTTTATTGAGGTCATTTAGTGTTTAAGTTACGTTTTCATGAAAAAATTGTTATGCTTGTACTTATATATATTAGAGCTATAAAAAGGGTTTCTTTACTTAATAACTGTGAGACTATATCATATGAAATAAGTTACTAGAGCATATATAGAAAAAGTTAGTGTTCTGTAAAGTAGACCGAACCAGAAAACTGGCGAAGAAGAAAAAGAAGAGACGATGAAGAAGTTATTTGGTTCCCTCTATCAAAGTCATCGTGTCTCTTGCCTTCCTCAACCGTCTTTTTGTCTAAGATAATAAAAAAAAAATGTTGCGTGTCGGCATGTGAATATGACTCTGTGGGCTAGAAAATCGAGAAAGAGACCCTAGCTAGTAGCTACTTATTCATTTAATTTGAAATTTAGAATTAAAAAATAATTTTTTAATTTTTATATTTAATATATATAATAATATATTTAGTAAAAAAAGATTAATTCTTAATTTATTAATGTAAGTTTAATATATATATATATATATGTATTTAATTACTGCTAGTTTGATCACAGTTTGAGTATTGATCTTTGAATTTGTGCATAGACTAGTTCAATGACAAGTCCAATTTTTTAAAACTTGAAAAAAAAACCACATTAAAACATTAATGGTTCAAGGTTAGTATCCTATTTCACTTTTAATTATAATTATTTATTACCATGTGCAAAAAATATTTAGAGATATCAAAATCGTTTATGGATATCTAACAAAGGGTAGTATCTCATCCTGTACTCCAAATTGCAATATTCTTTTTAATTTTATATGTATTAGTTAAATATTTGTTACTTATAATATTTATGTATTGGTTACTGACATGTGTTTGTTGAGACTAGACAATTTTAAGTTATATTGATTGTGTAATTAAATAATATTAGTAGTTGTGAGGTTTCTTCGTGTAATTTCTATGAATTTATATTAAAATCAACTTGAGAAAACATGATTTTATACCACCTTAACATGAAAGATTGATTTTGGTGAGAACTCCTATATATATCTTCTAAGGATTTAAGTCTCTCTTGACGAGTCTCATGATATTTTTGTTTTGTTTCAAGAAACTGATATTGATTGAAAGCTCAAAAAAATTAATATGTATACTTGTTTTGTCACAATCCTGTTTGGAGATAAGATCAGAATGAAATACAAGACGATGTAATCTTTAGAAGCCTTAACAAGCAATATGATTTGTTCTATAATTATTTAAAACCACTACATTAAAATAAAATGCATTTAATTACTAGATTCCATATTGATAAATACTTCTTTATCTAGAATCAGATAGGAACATAATGAAAACTTGAAAACATATGAAAAATTAGCAACTAACCTGTGCTATGCACGCAATGTGCAAGAAATAGTTAATAGGCAAAAATATATGTTATGTTTTTAACGTTTGTCCTGATTTTTATTTATATCCTTAATGTTTATTTTTGGTTAAATATGTTTAACATGTTTTATTTTTATTAGATATACCTCAAAATATCAAAAATACCCTTCATCCCCCTCTCTCTCTTTCTCTCTCTCTGCTCTCTATCTTCGCCTCCTTCTCTATGTTTCAATCCTCTTGCAAAATCTTTTTATAAGCTTGTTACCATTAAATCCTCCTCATCCTCTAACTTCATCAAACCCTCCTCCAACTTCTCTTTTCCTGTGAAGTCTAGAAACATGCCATCCTCACCCCTATTCCCAAAAGAACAAAATAGAGCATGCGACATGGTGTAACTCGATGCCACCTCTTGTCTCTTTCCTGGGCAAAGCTAAAACTACGTTGACGACATGAAAGAGAAACACCATGGGCCTCAGATTCAGACAACAGTGCTGGAGGGAGCTGAGACAATCCTCGAGGTAACTCTCATACATGTTACTTCATGTTTTTGGTTGATGTGCATGTGTGTTGTTGTGTATGTTGAAACAGTGAGAGAGATTGTGGAGTATGTTGAAGAAGAAGGAGAGATACATAACCAGAGAAAGAATGAGAACTGTGAGTAAGGAAGTGTGAAACAGAGGGTAGAGGCGTGACACTTGGCTTTGTTTTGGCGACAAAAAATAGAGGAAGAGAGCGAGGCGAAGAATGAAAGAGAGAAAGCGGATGAGAGCTAGGCAGAGTGAGAGAGGCAAGAGAAGCTAAAACTGAGAGAGGAAGAGTGAGGCACAGAGATAGAATAAAGAGCCACAGAGATAGAATAGAGAACCACAGAGAGAGCACGAGAGAGCGGATAAGAGAGTGACAACATGAGATAAAGAGATCCCGTGAGAGAGAGAGAGAGAGAGAGAGAGAGAGAGAGAGTTCTATCTGTTTTGTAGGAGATTAGAGAGAGAAACATGATGATGATCATGTTTTGTAGGAGGATTTGATGAAGTTGGAGAAGGAGGATTTAATGGTAACAAGCTTGTAAAAGATTTTGCAGAAAATAGAAACACATGGAAGGAGGTAGAGACAGAAAACAGAGAAGGAGAAAGAGAGAGAGAGAGAGGATAAAGGGTATTTTTGACATTTTGGAGTATATATGATTAAAAATAAAATATGTGGAACATATTTAATCAAAAATAAACATTAAAGGCATGAATGAAAATTAAGATAAACTTTGGAGACATGATATATACTTTTGCCTAGTTAATAATATAAGTAGTTACATTTAGCTAGTTGTCATAATATATTTGTTACTCTATAAGATGTGATGTTTATAAATTATTTGAAATCAAAATATTTTAGTTAAGTTCACTTTCAACTTATCCATTTTAAATTTATAGTTCCAAAAAACTTTGTAATGAACAAATAGGCATGAGATTATAATTTAGTCAAGGATTATTGTAATAATTTAAACTATATTTAATGTAAAAAATACTAATAAATTATTGTGACAAGATTAGTTGTCTTATTAATGGGTAACATGAATGACTTGTTGCAAAGTTTGTTGATCCATTGTTGTAGGACAGTCTGAGTCCTGTCTTAAGAGACACTATTATTAAAAAAATTATTATGCGACTATAGAAATTATTTTGCACCTACAGAACTTCTTCCAGGATAAAATAGACATTTATGAGTGTTTTTTCAAGAAATGGAACACTCAAGTGTCAAAATAACAGAAAATTAAAATATATAACCCATAAAGTTTGATAGAAAAGAGATAGAAGAGAAGACAACTTATGGTTATCTCTATCTAAACTGAGAGGGAAGGAGCTTTTTTATAGGCACAAAAATATAACAGTAAAAAACATGAATATAAAAGACTTTTAATTGCAATTAAAAAACAGTTACAAAATATTAAATGCTATTAAAAACATTTTACTCTCTTTTGAAATATCATTATTTTTCTAACAATCCCCTACATATTTCAAAAGATATTTTTGAAAAAAAAAAAACAAAACTATTGGGTTACGTACATGTATATAGATACATTAATCTGATGTCTTTATTTAGACTATGAATCTGATCTAGATAGATAAGATTTAACTCACAAAATAGTCGGTGAAGCATATAGCTTCTATGAACTAACATACTCTTAGTTGTAAGATAGGGATCTTAGCAGTCACATTTCACCCCCTACAATTTCTGCTATTAAAGCCGTTGTGCGCGCTATTTTGGTTGTGTGCATGCCTGGTATTAATGAGTACTTCTAGAGATTTCGTCACGATCTTATAGGAACGGCCCCACTCTACACTCATATAGGTGACTTTATCAAATGTATTTGCAATGAATACAACACCTTCAATGTAGGGCTATGAAGATCATAAAGAGCTTACGCTTAACTCACTAATCAATGCATTCTAGCACTTTCACACTTAACACCATAGAAAATTGATTGAGAAAATAGTACTAGAAGAATGAACAGACGACTAATTATTACTCATATAAACATTTTTCATGAGATCTCCAATCACAAATGTTGAGTTCTTGCTATTGTTAATTTTATATTGGCTTAAGTCCAATTCCTCTCGATGTGTGATGGACTAATTTCCTTCCTATATGTATGTTTAGTAAGAGATTTGGCCAAATTCACTTCACATAGTCTATCGATAGAATTCTTTTCATCTTTTAGCAGATGTTTAACTACTTTATATCTCAAACATAAGTTTCTATTCTTACCATTGAAAGTCTATTCTTTACACCGGTTATTGTTGTTTGACAATCACAATATATCGACACTGACATCATTAAACTCTTACCCAACGAAAAGATTTGCTAAGTTTTCAAACCCCTTAGTCTTATTTTCAATCAATTCCAGAGTACTGAACTCTAATTTTAGAGTGAATCTAAAATTTTGTTTGGCTACTCTCCAATATATCATCCCACCACCGAAGATAAGGCTTAATCACCAGTGAATTTGTCTCATCTGAATCAAAGACTCAGTTAAAATCATTGTATTCTTCTAATATAATGGGAAATCCACTTTAAATAATATCATAAATTATAATAACTCTCAATTCTTTTATTAAAGTTGTGTACATATAGACACTCATCTGACACATAACACATTATATGTCAAGCTAGGTAAAATTTATTAAATACAACAGAGACTCACCTCTGTTTTCCTTAACTAAGTGTTTGACAGACCTCATGAATTTTGACACACAACACATGATATGTCAGACTAATCCAAATGATCATGAACTCAAATAAGTCGAACATCAAATTATCAAACTTGATTAGTTTGACTGAAAACTCTATAAATTGGTTTTTCAATGGATTAAAGTAATATATATATAGATTAATTTATTTATTAGAGACAATGTTAGATTCATAATATTTAAAAATTAGATTTTAAAGAATTATATTTAAATAAAATTAAATAATCATTGAGACAAGTCCACATCTCTGTGTCACAGTATAAAATTAAATATGCTTTACAGTTTATAATTATAATAAGGAATTATATTTTCAATGGGACTTGCTGTTGCATCCTTCATTTCCTAAACCATTCACAAAATCAGCAATATGTAGAAAATAACCCTAAACCATCCACAAAATCAATATAAAGCAGCAGCAAACCATCCACAAATCACATGTGTAATGGAGAATACCCTACGAAGCAGTGGGACGAAGATGATGATTAAATCCACCAACAATGACATAGACGACGTAGAAGATTGAGACGAGATAGAAGTTGAAGATGATGGGAAAATGGCGGGAAGGAAACTTGTAGAATGAGTTTTTTATACAGTTTCAACCACTTAGCGTCAAAGTTTGGGGTGGTCAGTTGAGTCGAATCACATAAAAATTTAGGCTAATAAAATAGACTTAGTAGGGGACATGTGTCAATTTGTGATTCATTGACATATTGAGGTGAAAAAAAAAAAACAATACGTTTCACTAACTCTTATCATAACCGTTGAATCAAATCAATCCAATGAACATGAAAAACTAGTTGTCCATTGATCGTAAGAGTTCGCCACGGTCCAGACAAACCAGCAAATTCAAATTGGTCTTTGTCATGGGTCTAATAACCGGTTCGTGCATCAATGCCCGGTTTATAAAACCGCTTTGAAAAGTAATTAAAAAGAAAGGAAATCCGCTTTGAAATTATCGTATGTCGTCGACATTAAACCCACAAAACCCTGAAACCCTCTTGTCTTATTGCTTCCATTTCAAAATGCAGCAAGGTTGATAAGGCAAAAGGACAAAATCATCATCCACAGACCAAAGAACGAAGTACACCGAAAGAAAATGGCGAACCTTAGGACGGCAATGGACTCTGCCTTCTGGGATTTGAACGTTTCTTCTCCTCAAACCTTAGATGGCTGGGCCAAGGCCGTGCCTGGCGAACCTTTTCCTATGGACGCGACAGTGGCAAGCAGAGCTCTTCGCGTTCAGCAGGTCTCCTTCTTCAGAAATGGGTTTCCTTTGGGGATAATTCCGTCATACTCTCCCACTTCTCAGAAGAACTTGGGTTCATTTTCTCTTCAGTCTCTGGCACTTAAAGTGTCCAATCCTCGCTGGTAATTCGCTAAGAAGTTTTTTTTTCTTATGTCCCTGCCATTGAAGAAAATCCGCGTGTTTCTGCTTCTTCTTTGAAATTACAATGGTTTTATTTTCCATTTTATATTTTTTATCTTTTCACTCATTTTTATCTTCTCTAGTTTTTATTCTTTCTTTTCATTACTTTTTCTCTATTATATTGTGGATTGTGGAGCAAATTGTTTCTCTACTTTTCTATTGTTCTCCATAGTATCAAAAGTTCTCTTTTCCCTATTGGTGTTAGCTGAATTTTCTCATGAATATGGTTTTTTTTAAGTTTCTAATTAATGTATACAAGCTGAATACTAATACTCTATTCTGATCTTTTCAATTTGGAGGTGGCTGAATGAGTCCTTTAACTTTCCATTGCATAGTTACAGTAACTTCTCTAACTTATCTTAAACTATAATATCTGCATTTAAATGTGAAGCTTGACGGACCTCATGGATTTTGAATTTCTGAACTCATGCTATACCCTTATTCTGGGTGCCATAAGATTCTATGACTATAAACTCCTTGGCCATTGATGATCATGAATAAAATTTCAAGAGTCACAAATGAGCCTAGAATGAACAGTTACTTTACATTACTTTACATTATACGAACCAATGATATATCTCGCTTCAAATTTCTCATACATGCTTTTGCATAACTATTGTCAATATAGGTGGCTTGGGCTGGTTGGACAGTTTCGTCCCAGGAAACTGATTACTGATATCAAAAATGAGATTTCTAATGCTGATGAATTAGAGCTTTCCACGCTCAAGGATGTTGCAAAGCATTTCATTGACAAGTCACTCTTTTCAGTTGGATTATTCTCACAGTTTTCGCTATCTCCCTCAACGTCCATTCTACTCTCCATGGAAGGGCATGGTGACAAGAAAAGACGTCGCAGTAAAATGATGCTTTATCACCAGGCATGAATTTTATTTACATGTCTTCATTTTTTAATTTTCTTATGTGAACACTTCAACATATAAGGCTTTCTATATATTTGCAATAGCTGAGTATCATTTGTTTGTTGTTAATTTTGCTACCTTTAGGGGGTAGAATTAGGCGTTTAGAGTGTATTGTGATAATACAAGTACATTTTTCTTGGCTAAGAATCGTAAATTGGAAGTTGAAGCAATCATATTGACATCAAGTACTTAGCCTTGAGAAAACGTGTGAAAGCTAATCAAGTAACCAAAGAGCATATTCAGACCAAATCAATGGTGGCTCATCCTTTAACTAAAAGGTTGCATACGAAGGAGTTTAAGGATCATGTACCTCGAATGGGTCTTAGGTCATTTCTAGTCTAATTGAGGTATATGTGGTAATTGGAAAATTTAAAGATTATTTAATTGATGATAAAGCACAGCTCTTAAAAAGTGAATTTTTATCATATATCGTACCAGAGTTAGCTGAAAAGCTGTAATTACCATCCTTTCAAGAGGTTGAGTGAACAAAGTATACATGGCAGTGAAGAAGTTCCTTATATAAATTTAGAAATTTTCTTTTGTTTGATTCTGTCTTGTTGTTGTCCTTTTATCTGAAAAAATATTCTATTTTGTGGTCATCCAATCTTGGATATAATCTTCTATGTCAGTTATCCAATTTCTGAACTACTCTTTGAACAGAGACAGGTTTTCCTTCTTAAACCCCTTTAAAACTCAAGTTCCCTTTGAAGTCAATTTCTTTTTTGATAGAAAAAGAAATATTATTGAGTTTATTTTTGCTTTTAGATTTTTATGGGATTTATGGCCTCTATGCAATCATCATTTGTGAATACCATCTATTGTTTTAAGGGAGTCTCCTGATAGGAACCTATAGTATATTTCTCTTATTATGTTGATGGGTAAGTAATTAATTTCTAGAGGTGAGTTTATTATAAATAATGGAGAGGGAGTGTGAGTGGGCAGCATGGAAGAATATTGTGTCAGTGTAGTGCTGTGGGCAGAATTCCTTTAAACTAGTTTTTCTGAATTTCTTCTTTTATCTCTGGTTTTTGTTTTTGTTTTAAAAAATTCTATTAATCTATTTATAAATGCATGGTTTGTTTCTTGTCTTCTACAAAATATTGCTCTAAGATTCCATGGGATGTCCTTTATTTTCCCTTTTTCTTCTTTATTTCTATTATGGTGCTTGAGCATATAATGAAACACCAAAATATAATGTGCTATGCAGCTCCCTGATCATGATATCACATTGGAGGCTGCATGGCCTCAGCTGTTCATTGACCACAAAGGAAAATATTGGGATGTGCCTGAGAACATATCCCTTAATTTGTCTTCCCTAAAGTCTGATTCTGGACTGCGATACCGTTTTGGGATACGTAGAAGCAGTGGTGATCCTGAGGCAGTAAATGATATAGATGGCAACCCACCTCTTTCTTTAATGCCCGGGTTATGTGCCAAGGCTGCCTTGTCCTATGAGAAGACGAAGTACCTTTGGAAATATGATGATGAGGCTGCAGAGAATCTTAATCTAACAACTGACAAGGCGCCTACTTCATTGCCTCCATATGATGTGCGTCTTATGAGACCTCAATCAGCAATATCTGGAATCATTGGTAATTTCTGTAAATTCATCATATCATTGCTCTTTCAGATGAGAAACAGAATGTTCATGAAATTAGAAGCTACATGTTTTCATTTTGTGGTATGCTTTATTTGCTTCTTTAAAACTGCTCTTTGAATGTGCATATATCACTTGTTCCTTTTTTATAATTTTTCCATATTGACTTGAACATTGTCTACTTTGTTTAAACTGCATTACTTTGACAGTATTAATCTTCAGAAGTTTTATTTAGAGTAAATAGTTCTTGTCTTTTCTTTCTTTTTTCAAAAAGTTGTTATAAAAAGAGTCAGACCAGAGGTGATAGTTTCCAGTTATTCCTTCAGCTCCAAAGTGTGCCTATGGGAGATTAAGTATTGCAAAAAGGCTACTATTTGTAATCTTTTATGGATCACTCCTTTTTTTTTGCCTACTTTAAATTCTTCCTAGCATATAATCCTTGCAATTCATCTTATCAGAATAAAGAAAGATAATTAAATTAATAACTCTTTTAGTTCACAGCATGTAGTACCTTTTAATCCTCATCTACTTTCATAAGCTCTTTAATGACGGAACGGAGTCGACTTGCGATATGGAAGATCTAACAACCTTGGAGAGAGAACAAAATTTGGCATATTATCGCAGGACCAAGGTTGAAGAGGTCAAGGAAGCTCTTAGAAAAATGGATAATGGTAAAGCTGTTGGTCCCGATGGTATTCCTATTGAAGTTTGGAAGTGTTTGGGAGAGGAGGGTACTATCTGGCTAACTAAGCTCTTTAATGAAATTTTAAGGTCTAAGAAAATGCCTGAGGAATGGAGAAGAAGCACTTTAGTGCCTATTTACAAAAACAAAGGAGACATTCAGAATTGCGCAAACTATCGTGGGATTAAGCTTATGAGTCACTCTCTAAAATTATGGGAAAGAGTGATTGAACGTAGGTTAAGAATCGAGACGAGTATTTCTGAAAATCAATTTGGATTCATGCCAGGACGGTCTACAATGGAAGCTATATATCTTCTAAGGGGGTTGATGGAAAGGTATCGGAGTAAACAAAGAGACCTTCATATAGCATTTATTGACTTGGAAAAAGCCTATGATCGAGTACCAAGAGAGGTGCTGTGGAAAGCCTTGGAACAGAAAGGTGTACGGGTTGCGTATATTAGAGCCATAAAAGATACGTACGAGGGGGCTACGACTAGTGTGAGAACGTCTGGAGGGGAGACTAGAGACTTTCCTATTAAAATTGGCCTACATCAGGGATCATCCTTAAGCCCTTATTTGTTTGACTTAGTTTTAGATGTTCTGACGAAACACATCCAAGAAGAAATTCCTAAGTGCATGCTTTTTGCAGATGACGTTGTTCTCATAGCAGAGACAAGGGAAGAGATTAATACTAAACTTGAGTTATGGAGAGCTACTTTGGAATCGAAGGGTTTTTGTCTGAGCAGGAGTAAGACCGAATATATGCATTGTAAGTTTAACAAGCGACAAGCTAGGAACGAGCTGGAGGTTAAACTTGGTGATCAGGTCGTATCACAAGTGTCAACGTTTAGGTATTTGGGATCAATTATACAAGATGATGGCGAAGTTATTAGAGATGTGGAACATAGGATACAAGCTGGGTGGTTGAAGTGGAGAATGGCATCAGGGGTTGTTTTTGATCGGAAAGTACCTGATAAACTCAAAGGAAAGTTTTATCGTACTGCTATAAGACCAGCGATTTTATATGGGAGTGAATGTTGGGCAATGAAAGGACAACAAGAACATAAAATTGGAGTGGCGGAGATGAGGATGTTGCGTTGGATGTGTGGTCATACAAGAAGAGATAAGATCCGTAATGATCATATACGAGGTAGAGTTGGGGTGGCACCTATTGAGGAAAAAATGGTTGAAAATCGTTTAAGATGGTTTGGGCATGTGCAAAGGAGACCGTTGGAAGCGCCAGTTAGGAGAGTTGAGCAGATGGTTTGGAGCCCTATGAAAAAAGGTCTAGGAAGACCAAAAAGGACACTTAGAGAAATTATTGAACGGGATCTTTTAGTAAATGAGATATCTAAAGAGTTGGTCATTGATAGAGCTCAATGGCGTCGTGCGATTTATGTAGCCGACCCCACTTAGTGGGATAAGGCTATGTTGTTGTTGTTGTTGTTGTATTGAATTAATTGAGTGATGGACCTGCTGTTCATACTTATAAGAGAAAACACAATGAGGGAGAAGAAAGGGCTTGGCCCATAAGCAAAAATGGCCCAAAGGTGTACTCTAGGAAGGGTAAGAAAGCAGGGGCAGAAGTGGAAAAGAACTCTGACACGGTAGTGGAGGCAAGGGAAGGCAGGGCAGGTTGATATATGTGGTTCTGTGTGGAGTGCAAGGCATGGAGAGTAATCTGAATTGAAGGGAGAGAACCTAGCCTCTTGAAAGCTAGTCAAATTATCTTGTGTGCTGTGTTTCTTTTCTAGTGCTTTGTTTGTGTTTAGTTCCTTTCCCTGGTTTGATTTTCTGGTTTTGACTCTTGACATTGTGTTTTGGCTAGTGTGGGCTGTTAATTTCAGTAATATCAGTTTGTTGCGGTCCTCTTATCTTGATTTCCCTTAGTATAGAGTTGGGTTCTCTTTTGTGGCCAAAGATATATTTAGATCTGCACGGAGTGATCTATATCTATGTATGTATCTCAAGAAATGTTGGTGTGTTTGGTATGCTCTTCTCTTTCCTCCTGAACTCTATATACACATGCCGACATGCATACACCCATTCAATAATGTAATTTGGATAAAAAAGTAAATCAGCTCCTTAAAGAATAGGAAGTTATAGGATTTTAGTTTCTTTCTTTTTCTTTTTAATGGAAAAAGAGAGTTTATTGATAAGAAGAGAGAACAATGCAATAACAGAGGAAGACCATAAAAGTAATCCTTAAGATTTGAAACAGAGGAAGGCCACAATCCTGCAAAAGCAGCATACTGTCAAAGAACTTTATGCTTCTTTGCATCCAAAATCAATAAACTTAGTGGTTGAAAAAACCTGCAGATCAGCCAGACAAACTTAGTGCTTTTCTTCTTGTTCTTTTTTTCACTTACTCCGAAGTTTTTGGCCATTATGATTATGATATGCTTATTTGTGCTGTGTTAATGTTTTGCAATACATTGTAGGTGGCGCCTGCTCTGCCTGGATTTGGGATGGGAAGAGCCACTTTGGTGTTGATTCAAGAGAAGATCAGCAAATTCCAAAAAGAAGCAAGAGATTCCCATTTTGTGTTGATTTATTTGGTTCACTTTGCTATACATTCCAGCATGGAAAATTTAGAAATGATTTTGGGGACTTAACCAGGTTAGATGCTCGCCTAGATATATGTTCAGCTTCAGGCTTTGCCAAGAAGGTTCTGAATGGTTTCAGAAGTTCTACTGTTGACGTTGGTGAACATCCATTGGCCTCACCTCGGCTAAATTTAACCTTTCAACAGCAGGTATCTCCTTTGCATTTAAATTTGTCTTCTAATCAAGAACCAGTGGTAATTGCCATCATTGAATTGAAAAGGAAGTGCTTCAGGTTCACTGGTTCAACCACAATATGTTGAACCAATATATATATACATACAAAATAATAAACTACATGATTGTAATGGAAGCCCTTTGAAAGACCACCCTCATTTTTCCTATATATATATATATATATTTATATATTGAATTTAAAACATTTATTTCTATACATAGTAAGTTTTGCCATAATGGCTATCTTATGACTAATATCATCTCTTTTATTGAGTTTAGTTTCAAACTATACTCATTACTCAACCATTTTTTGTCATGCGATGTAGTGGGCCTCTTTGTCATAGGAATGGAGCCTAGGAAAGGCTGCTAACGAAAAATATCAATAGTGATAAAACACCTCTCTTTCATTCTACAGATCAAACAGACTAAAAATGAGGTGATTCTATGCCCAATAAACCTATATCTTACCCTCCATCTGTCATATGCTAATAAACCTAATTTTATTAGGGATTGTAGGCTAAAGGATCTTCCTCTTTCTAATTCCCGATTTACTTGGTCTCTTAATAGGGATAGGATAGTTTCTTCTCGACTTGATAGGTTTTTGGTTACTCCTGAATGGGAGGATTTTCTTCCCGATCTTATTCAAGAGGTGGGTTTTCGTTTGGCGTCTGACCATTTTCCCATTATTTTAGAGTCTAGAAGGGTTAAGTGGGGTCCTACTTCTTTTAGATTTGAGAACATGTGGTTGCAGCACCAATCTTTTTTTAGCACTGTGGAGATTTGGTGGTCTGAATGTTTAGTTTCTGGGTGGGAGGGGTTATAAGTTTATGAAGAAGTTAAAGTATGTGAAGGAGAAGCTGAAAGTTTGTAACTTAGAAGTTTTTGGGGATATTAGAGTGCGGAAAAAAGATTTCTAAAGGAGTTGGACGCCCTTGAAAAATTAGAGAGTCAAGATGGTTTAGAGGAGAGTCTTGTTGCTTGCAAGGTGATACTTCAAAATGTTTTGGATGATATGAGTAAGAAAGAAGAGATTAGTTGGCGTTAGAAGAGCAGAGTTAAAAGGGCTAGAGAGGGAGATGTGAACACTAGCTTTTTCCATAAGGTGGTTAATGGAATGAGGAAGAGGAGTTTTATTAAAAAATTAGAGGTGGATGGAGGTAGAGTTGTTAGGGACAATGAGGTGATCTCATAGGAGGTGACTAGTTTTTACAAGAAGCTTTATACTGAGGATGTGCATGAGAAACTGTTTATTGAGGGTTTGGATTGGTCCTCTATAGATAGCTCTAAGGGTGGTTGATTAGAAAGACCTTTTGAGGAGGAAGAAATTAGAAATGCCATTTGGAAGATGGACAAGGATAAGGCTCCTGGGCCTGATGGGTTTAATATGACTTTCTTTCAAGCTTGTTGGTTGGTCGATTGTGAAGGAGGATTTGATGAAGGTTTTTGAAGAACTTTATCATACTAGTTGTATACCGACTAATGTGAATTCTACCATCATTATCCTGGTTCCTAAAAAAAAATAGGTCTATTAAGGTGAGGGATTTCAGGCCTATTAGTTAGGTCTATTAGTTAGGTTACTAGTGTTTATGAGACCATCGCCAAAGTGCTTTCAGTGAGGTTGGGTGAGGTTCTTGGGGACACTATCTCTGAGAATCAAAGTGTTTTGATTGTTGAGCGCCAAATTCTTTATGCTAGTCTTGTTGCTAATGAGTTAGTTGAGGATATCAAGCGTAGAAAGCAAAAGGGTATAGTGTTTAAGTTGGATTTTGAAAAGGCTTATGACATGGTTGATTGGGGTTTTTAAGATAGGGTTATGAGTCGAAAGGGTTTTAGAGATAGATGGAGGCTTTGGATTAGGGGTTTTCTTTTCGGTTATTGTTAATGGTCAGCCTAAAGCTTGGTTTAAGGGGCAAGGTGGGGTTAGGCAGGGTGACCCCTTGTCTCCTTTTCTCTCTACTGTAGCAATTGATGTTTTAAGTCATATGTTGAGAAGGGGTTCTGATAGAAGGGTTCTTCGAGGCTTGATTATAGGGGTTAATGGTTGTGAAGTGTCTTATTTGCAGTTTGCAGATGATACTGTTCTTTTCTTGCCTAACGATAGGGAGAATTTCTTCATGTGCTTTCGCTTTTATAGGTTTTTGAGTTGGTGTCGGGGCTTCATGTTAACTTAGGTAAGAGTGGTTTAGCTGGTATTAACATTCAAGAGAGTTTTCTGTGAGAGTTAGCTAAGCTAGTTGGCTGTGTGATGTTGAGTTGACCTCTTATTTATCGAGGTGTTCCTTTAGGTGGTAACCCTCTTGCGGAGTCTTTTTGGAATCCTATAGTTCAAAGAATTTCTCAGAAGCTTAAAAGTTAGAAAGGGACTTTTTTTCCTTTGGGCAGAGAATAACCTTAATTCAAGCGTCTTTATCTAGTATGCCTTTGTATTTTTTTGTCCCTGTTCAAGATTTTGGTAGGGGTGGCTCGTATGATTGAGAAGATTATGAGGGATTTTTTATGGTTTGACGGAGGGGAGAGTAGGAGGGATCATTTGGTCAGTTGGGAGGTGTGGATCTAAGGAAGATGGGGGGTTGGGTCTTGTTAATTTGGTGTCTAAAAACTTTTATCTTTTGACTAAGTGGTGTGGCGGTTCCTTCTAGAGCCTAATTATCTCTAGCATAAGGTGATTAAAGCCAAGTTTGGTTTACATCGAAATGGTTGGGATGCAAATTCGAGGTGTGTTGTTACACATGTAAGTCTCTGGAATGAGATTTCTCAGGTATATCGTTTTTTTTTTCCTCCAATGTTGGGATCTGTTATACAAGATGACGGTGAAATTATTGGTGATGTGACACATAGGATACAAGCTGGGTGGTTAAAGTGGAGAATGGCATCAGGAGTTGTTTGTGATCGGAAAGTACCGGATAAGCTCAAAGGAAAGTTTTATCGTACTGCTATAAGACCTGCGATTTTATATGGGAGTTAATGTTGGGCGATGAAAGGACAAGAGCATAAAATTGGAGTAGCGGAGATGAGGATGTTGCGTTGGATGTGTGGTCATATAAGAAGAAATATGATCCGTAATAATCGTATACGATGGAGAATTGGAGTGGCACCTATTGAGGAAAAAATGACTGAAAACCGTTTAAGGTGGTTTGGACATGTTCAAAGAAGACCATTAGAAGCGTCAGTAAGGAGAGTTGAGCAGATGGTTTGGAGCCCTGTGAAAAAAGGTCGAGGAAGACCAAGAAGGACACTTAAAGAGGTTATTGAGAGGGATCTTCTGGTAAATGAGATCCCTAAAGAGTTAATCATTGATAGAGCTCAATGGCGTCGAGCGATCCATGTAGCCGACCCCACCTAGTGGGATAAGGCTGTTGTTGTTGTTGTTGTTGTTGTTGTCGTCGTTGCGTGTTGGAGATGGTTCATGTTTCATTTTTTGGGAGGATTGTTGGATTGCTCATATCACTTTTAAAGAAAGGTTTCCTTGTGTCTTGTCTTTGTGTTTTTTGCATGATGCCCCCATTGTTGATTTTTTATGTTTTCAAGGGGACCAATTTTGTTCGAACTTTCACTTTTCCAGGAATATAAATGATAGACTTGTAGCTGAACTTACTTCAATGATAAACATTTTGGCTGCATTCCGCATCTCATCTTTATTTGATAAGAGGCTGTGGAAATTGGATTCCTTTGGCTCATATACTTGTGCTTCTGTTTATAATCTTTTGATACGTAGTTCACATGTTTCTTTGCCTTTTAAAATGTCTTTTTGGAAAGTAAAGGTGCCTTCAAAGGTGAAGGCCTTTGTTTAGACAATAATTCTAAATAGAATTAATATAATGTGACCTTCTAAGGCTTTATCTCCTGATGTTTGTGTGATGTGTTTGAGAAATTTAGAGACAAATGTGGCTTGGGATATTTGGAACATATTATTTGGTCATTTTGAGGAGAGTTGGGTTTTCTCAGTTGACCTTGGTGCCCTCTTTGTCACTAACTTTATGGGTTTTGGCACTAGGAAGGAGAACAAGATTTTGTGGAAAGCAGCTATGATCGCAACTATGTGGTGTCTTTGGATGGAAAGAAATGCCACAGTTTTTAAACAACGGTCTCTGCCTCCTCATTTGTTATGAGATATAATTCACTATGTTGCTACCCTTTGAGTTTCTGCCAATGGGTTGTTTAACGGGTGCTTTTTATAGATACTTATAGGGATCGGAGGACTTTGTTGTATTAGTCCTGATTGGGGGCTTTGTGGGTTGGTTTTGTTTCAATTTTGTATTTCCTAGGAGGATCTCTTGTCCTCTTTTTTTCTTTTTGGTTTACTTTCTTTTGTATCCTCCTCTCTTCTATAATAATTTTTCTTTTTCTATCAAAGGAAAAAAAAAATAATAGTAGGTGAGTTGTTGGCTCTTCCTTGATTAGGTCATTCCTTCCTGTCTCTTTTACCTCTTTTGTTTGCCAATCCCAGTGGCAGTGCAAGAAAAGATGTAGAGTTTTCATGGGGATGCTGAAGCTCAATATGCACTTTGCACTAAGACCACTGCCCTTTCTTCCCTTCTTCTGCCAATTCTTCTCTCTTTATCATGTGTGTGCTCTTCTAAGGAAAATGCAGACAATTAGGATGAAACCTCGATTGACAACCTGAATCTCAATGCTGTGGGTCTTGTTGAATCCTTGTGTTTGTGGCTGTGTTTTTTGGCTATCGATGCCTCTTCCTCTCTCTTTCTCAGGACTTTCCACCGCCATCTCCAGCCACAACATGACAACAAAGCTAATATGTTCAAAAAGGCAAAGAACCGGCCAAATTGTTAAACCACCAGTTTTGGTCAATTTGTATGGATTTTCACCAGTTCTTCAGTTTTTAACCTTTTTAGTGTCCAGATTTAAGAGTCATTTGGATTAGTGCTATGTCCGATTCATCAGTTTCTGGTCAAACTGATTTAGTCTAGTTTTTTCATCTGTGATAATTGCAAAGCATTTTACTTTAGTGAAAAATAGGGAAAGAATAGCTACCTATGTACAAGCACGTATATGTACACCCATTGAAAGAAACTGAAGCCACCCTTAAAGTCTATTAGATAAATTGTATACGAGGATGAGAGTAGGAAACTGATATACAAATCCTTTGGCATAAGCTTGGTCTATATTTTGAATTTGAAGTGAAGAGAGATGGAATTTGAATGTTAGTTGACTCAGTGAAGGTAGATGAGGAATGACTGTAGAACTAAAGCATGGATACAAACACACGACAAAGATTGAAAGTGTTCATATATAATTTAAAGTGTCGCATTGTGTCGAATATGAGTGTTTCACATGTGCTAGACATGGACACGACTAATTTTTCTGAGTTTACATGCTCCATAGCTGTAGAATTGATAGCCTGCTTATAATTGGGTGGATAACAGTTTCTTTTGGGTCATCTGATCCATACATTCAAAAATTGTGATCCAGATCTTAATGTTGTTGCTGAGGTGGCATTTGTTTGCACTTAATAGGGATCTGAATTTGATTAGTTTAGATTTTAGTCTATTAAGTGCGTTTATTTTTTATTTTTATAAGTTGTTAATTGCTTTGAATATATCTTATTTAATCAGATCTCAAGAAATATTTGAAAAATTTTCAAATATTAAATGCTCTAGATACATCTTTTATTTATATTTATTTAATGTGTACAGATAACAGTCTTAATTATTTGGCATTCAAATTTACAGATAATATTTTAATAATCAGATATTTATTTAAATTCATACATCTTAATTATTAAGAAAAAGGCCACCTGATTCACTTTAGCTATGGTTGATAAAAATTTTTTTTTAAAAAAAAAAACAATACAAGACAACTCATTTTTTAATTTCCTGCTTGTAGGTTGCTGGGCCAATTGTCTTCCGAACAGATTCAAGAGTATCACTTGAATCATTTTCCAAGAAACATGGTATTCATATAGAGGATTTTATTTGCAGCCTGAATTACTCCTTGAGGCTTCTGCAGTCTGGTAAGATTGTTGCTTGGTATTCTCCAAAAAGGAAAGAAGGAATGATTGAGTTGCGCCTATTTGAGTTTTAACAGTTGTAATCCTCACTGTTTGAGCTTTTCTTGTGTAAGAATTTTGCAGGCCTAGGTTGAAAGTAGCCATTATGTTCATTATATGCTTGCGTGCTAGGTTCAGCTGAAACTCCACTAATGATTGGTTAAGCCATAACTTAAAATTATTTAGTACCTGTCTGACTGCAGGTTTACATATATTTAATTATTAATATTGTCATCTTTGCCATCCCCTTTTGGGGTTAATTTTTCTTCTTGTTTTCTTCAATTTGACTAACTATACAAGTCTAGGAGTACATATGGCAATCCGGAATTATGTGTATATATATGTATGTATATTTTTATTATTTCAACCACTAATATCTGAAAACATGTAGAATTTTAACTAATTTGATTTGAACTAGGTTGAATCACGGAAGTGTTAAATTATTTCAATAATTTTTTTTCTCATTTACAAGAGAAACAAATGTTGAATAATTTAAACTAATTATTATTATTCCAAACCATGTAGATTTGATCTAACACTCTAATTACTCCTTAACACTTTTGGAGCAATTGATTAGCATTACATTGGTATGGAGTCTGCAATTTTGTCTGTGACTAATGCACGCGAAAAAGTTTTCCATGTCAGATATTGAATCTCATTCTTTCAAGCTCGAGGTTGATTATATTCGAGGTTTAACTCATGCATTTTATACATGGAGAACTTCGAAATGTTAGAAATCGGGTGGCAAATTTAATCGTAGTTCATAATCATTTAATTCATCTAATAATTTATGCAATTTAATTAAATATATTGATGGATATAATCAACAATACTGAACAGGATCTTGGTTCTTAGTTTATGTTTGATATACGTTAATGATTTTAAGAGAAGAAAAGAGAGTGAGAATAGGATGACAAAGGTAAAAAGCAAAATCAAAATGTATTTGTATTATGAGAAAAAAATAAAGTAAAAAGATATTAATTTATCTGAGAGTTTAAAATAAAATGAAAGGTTAATTTTACCAAATTGTTCTCACTTAAAAAATTAAATATAACAAGAGAATAGAAAAAAAAAAAATTGATGTCCTTATCTCTCTCTAGCTGGCAGCTGCCCACCTCGCGCGCGGATCCTCTGCTTGGTTTTTTTCCAAGCAGAGACCTGCTCAGTTTTTAGCAACGATTTTTACCGTTGCTAAAAATCTTTAGCAACAGTTTTGCAACAAAAAAACTGTTGCTGAAAGTTTTTAGCAACGGTAAAAACCGTTGCTAAAAATTGAGCAGATGAAATCCCAAGCAGAGGATCCGGATCCGCCCACCTCCATCTCTCCTCCTCCTCTTTATTCTTCTTCTTCTTCTCCTCTCTCTCTCTCTTGTGCGCCAAAGGAAAATATCTTTCTCCACACGCACTGCCCGACACCTTCCTACGTCATGTGGTCGCCCTCCTCAGCCTAGCTGTGTTCAGTGGTGGATCTAGGATAAAAAAAATTAATAATAATAATTATTATCATACATATAAAGATAAAAACAAATGTTAAAATCATAAAGTTTTAATATATACAATCAAATAAATTACATATCTTATAATTATTCTCTACGTAATGATATGTTTTGAAATCGTTGAATGATCAGTTCATTGTCAATGTTATTGAACACATCTCTTTCAATATAAATCATTAGATAATCATTCATCTATGCATCTTTTATTCAATTACGTAACTTATTTTTCACAATCTTTATAGCAGAAAAGGCTCTTTGGCAACAGGTAAAATCATTGCTAATTTCAATAGAAGATAAACTAATGGATAAACAATATGTCTTCCAGTTTCAACCAACTTCTCTGAAAGATTACTAATTCCTTTTAAAGATGCGCATATCAATGATGTAAGTCTCAAGTTGATTATCAATCATTACTAAATTAGTTAAAGAAAATTTATGTAGATAAAACTTCACAAATTCAATTAGCCTTGCCTTATCAAAAGCAGAGAACAAATTGGTTGGATTCAAACAAGCCATACAAAAGAGCAACTGAGTATTTGTCTCATTGAAACGATCATTAAATTCCTGAAACTGCATGTCTACAAGAGTATAAAATAATTCAACACGATAGTGATACTCTATTGTGATAACTTGAGCTTTGTCTCCACATTGTGATCTCCCCTTATAAAAAAAATATATCTTTCATATTAGGAATGTTAATGGCATGCATATTGCAAAATAAAATTACTTCCTGCAATAAAGACTCCCATCTATTATCCCTCAAAGTTTGTAATCGCTGCTCTGTGATGTTAACCAAGTTTATAGTATTGATAATGTCTTGATTTTTCCTTTGCAATGCTTGTGACAATTCATCTAAAATACCCAAGACAATTTTCATCAAATGCAATGTGAATACAAAATCAAAATCCTCTAACAAATATAAAAGACCATTGGCTTAGCTCTTTGATCTACATTTGAACCATTTTTTTTTTATAATTTCAAGAACATCAATTATAGCAGAACACATCAATATCAAATTGATCAAAGTTGCATAATGTGAACTCCAACAAGTATCAGCAACTCGTTTAAGATTAATTTTTTAATTCAAACATTGCCCACTTGAAATTTCTCCTTTTCCCAATGCCTTTCTAACATTAACTATTTGTTTTTCATGAAGCATGTCATGTCGTTTGCAAGATCCCCCAACAATATCTAATAATGTGGACATTAAATTAAAAAGGGAGGCAACTTCAATGTGATTTTTGGCAATAGATACTAACGTAAGTTATAATTGATGAGCAAAACAACGTAAATAAAATGCAAGTAGATTCTCCCTTAAGATCAAATTTTTGAGATCACAAAATTCTTCTTGTATGTTGCTAGCACCATCATAACCTTGTCCATGAATTCTTGATATACTAAGCCCATGTTTGCAAAACAATTCATCAATTGCCATTTTCAATGATAAAGCTACAATACCAAAAAAACACTCAACAATACTACCATTTTTGTTAACATAACGCAAAGCAACAACCATTTGCTCATTATTTGAAATGTCACGGGCTTCATGAACAAGAATAGCAAATAATTCATCTCTAAGATCAGACACAATAGCAATAGTGATTTTCAATACAGCAGCAATAACAATATCTTTTTGGATTTTTAGAGCAATTAATTGATGATTTTCAAGAGCATTTTCGAAGACAATAGAATTTATTGATTTATTGTATCCAGAAAGAAATCTAAGAAGTTGAAGAAAAATACCTTGACTAGCAGAATTGCTTGATTCATCATGACCATGAAAAGTTAATCCTTGTTTTAATAGAAAACGAATATAATCAATTGACGCTGTTAAATGCATTCAATATAAGTCCTGAACTTGTTCAGATTGCTTAGATATTGCAACTTTAATATGTTGATTCTGATTCATCAAATCTTGACTTATCCTCCAAGCAATGTTATAGGCACTATTAGGACCTCCAACATGACATGGAGTTTTTCTTATTCCATTTTGTGAATCCCTTTGCCACAAATGTATCACCACACGATTGCTTTCCAACATCGGGTCAAAAAAAATAACATAAGTAAAATACAACATCTTTTTCTATACTATACTCTAACCAATTGTCAAGTTCATTAAACCAAGAGGGACAAAATTTCCTTAAAGAATTTCTAATTTTTCTTTGGGGAAAATTATGTTGAGTACGTTAGCGTGGACCTCTCTGTAAATATGTTGTTCATATCTTATCTCGATCATTAGGATGATATGTTGAAATTTTTATTCACTTTCTTAAATCTGATGACAACTCTTTTAAATTAATTTCAATTTGTTGCTCATTTGATGGTAATTTCCTCTTCAAAAATCTTTCCATTACAAAAAACTCCAAATTTTAAGTTTTTACAAAGAAGTCACTAACAATAAAATGAAAAATTAATTATCAAGAAAAAAATTCATGAAATTAACTTCGTAAATATGTTATTCATGATTCTAATTGCATAATCAATTAACCAATTTGATAAAATTAGACCTATGTATAAAAACTCCAAATTTCAAACTTTTACAAAGAAGTTATTAACAATAGAATGAGTAATTAACCATAATAAAAAATTTATATAATTGACTTCACAAATATATTATTCATGATTTTAATTGTATAATCAATCAATTAATTTAATAAAATTAGACCTATGTACAAAAATATAAAATTTTAAACTTTTGCCAAAAAATTTTTAACAATAAAATGAGAAATTAACCATTATTAAGAAATAATTTTATAAAATTGACTTCACAAATATATTATTTATAATCCTAATTACATAATCGATTAAACAATTTTAATAGAATTTGCCTATATAAAAATGCCCCAAATTTAGCTGCCAAGTTTTGTCCCTTGACGACGGCCGGATTGTTGAGAAGAGCTAGAGAGAGTTGATGCCTTGATGGGAGATCGAGAGAGGAAATGATTAGATGAAGATGGTGGTCATAGCCCGAAGGCCGATGAAGGCCCGTGACAGACGTCGGATGAACTTGAGAGGGAGAGACGGTGAGTTGATGGGGACGGCCGGACGGGTGCTAGCGCCTGGGCTAGGGTTTGGGGATCGAGTGAGAAGGGGAATCGAGGAATGAAAAAGGGTTCAAATTCTGCACAGCCTGAAGCCAACGTCGCTCAACCCCTGGCTATGCTTCTTCGCCACTGTGCTATCACAGGAGGGAAAAAAAAACTAGAATAAAAAGAGGACAGAAGGCCCTCCTCAACCTAACTGTATGCTTCCTCACCACAGGAGAGGGACCAAAGCAAGAAGAACAAGAAAAAGAGGGAAGGGTAGACTCTTCTATATATATAAGCCCATGCAGGCTTTTATATATATATATATATTATATTATATGTGCCCACGTGTATGAATAAAACTTAAATTACAATACAAATCCCTCTTATATATTTACTATCAAATTCTCTAATCAACCTATAACAAATGTATAACTTTTTAATTAAAATGACAAATATATAATCGCCAAAACAATAACTACACTTTTTTACAACTCATTCTTATATAATCTTTCTAAAAGGATTTCACTTGCTATATTTCCATTAAAAAACAAAATAACAATAATATAAAAAACTTCATATAAATTTCCTTCAATATCTAGAGGGCGAATATCTGGTAATACACCTATATTTTTTTTTTATTAAAAGTCATTTTTCAGGTCTTGTTTTAAAAATAATTAAATTATATAGGACAATCGGGCTGCGTAGGATATTTTCATTATTTCAGGAGAAATAGAGAGGGCATCATGGTGATCTATGTTTAAACCTTACAAGCCTCTTTGTAGTTCCTTTAAGCCACAAGCAGCCATTCACAACGAATACAATATGCACGTCTTACAAAATTTCACGTCAGTCTACAAATTTCACACTTTAGGATTGAATGCGCTAAAAAAATTCTTCCAGAAACATCATCACTAATGCTGGTCATTCCCACATCTCATAACGACCCAACCCTACTCAACCACAGCCAGCAAGTCACTTGATTTACAGAAGCAGTGCTTTGCATCAGTCCCCAAATCCACCTGACATGGTGTAAATTACAATTAATTAAACGCCATCAAAGTACAGGATATTAATTCTTAATTCAGGAAAAATGTCGCTACAGCAATTTTCTTTTAGGCACATGACAAATTAAAGAGTTCTAAGACATTTGCTAACTACAGAAACCCTCACCACTACCAGACCTAGTGGCTTATCTGGGTTCTTTTTCTAGAGACCACAATGAATGCAATTCTGAACACACTAGCATATTAGAAAAGCAAAGCAACTAGCATATTAGAAAAGCAAAGCAATGAAAGATACTAGTAATTTATAAATCGAAAGGAGCACAAAGAAATGTAAAATAAACACAAAAAGGAAAAAAAAATGACAGATGTTGATAGTAACTTTTTGACCGTCGTACACCTGTTTTCATTTTAAATTCTCTAAGTAACACACTCTCAAATTAAATTCCAAACTTACCCCAATTCTACTGTAGCATGAAGAACGCATTTGAGAAGTGCGAATATGTGATACGTAATACGCACCTAAGGGGTGCGATCTTTAAAACGCACTTGGGATGTGCGAACAATTACAGAAGATTTTCATCGGGAGGGACCTTAATGGCCACGTTGGGAAAGAAACAGGACAGTATGAGAGAGTTCATGGTGGCTTTGGTTTCGGGTAGCTTAACGAGGAAGGAGTCTATACTCGATTTCTCATTGGCTTATAATCTTAAAGTTGTCAACACCTGCTTCAAGAAGCGAGAGGAGCATTTAATCACATACAAGAGTGGAACTTCAAGGTTACAGATTGACTTCTTTTTGGTAAGGAATCCAGATAGAAAAATTTGTCAAAATTGTAAAGTTATTCCTGGGGAGCCCGTGGCAACTCAACATAGGGTCTTGGTCCTTGACGTGAATATTAAGGGTCGAAAATAAAAGCTTTGACAGGTGATGAACGCTAAGACAAAGTGGTGTCAACTAGAGGGGGAGAATCTACAGACTTTCAAGAGAAGACTATGGGAGGAAGGATCTTGGGAGTTACGAGAAAATACTAACATCATGTGGGAGGAGATGGCCAACAAGGTTAGAAAGACAGCTAAAGCACTCTTAGGAGAATCTAAAGGTTTTGGACAAAGAGATAAGGAATCTTGGTGGTGGAATGAGACCGTTCAAGAGAAGATCAAATTTAAAAAAGATTGCTTTAAAGCTATTCATTTGAGCAATAACTCAGAAAATTGGGAAAGGTATCAAAAGGCTAATAAGGAGGCTAAAAAAGCAGTAAGTGAAGCACGATCTAAAGCGTTTGAAGAGTTTTACAAGGACTTATGAACGAAAAAAAGAGAACAAAAGATTTACAAGATTGCGAAGACTAGAGAAAGGAAATCTAGAGATTTGGATCAAATAAGATGTGTTAAGGATGAAGAAAGAAAAGTTTTGGTTACAGATGGAGATATTAAAAACAGATGGCAAGGTTACTTTCACAAACTCTTTAATGACCGAGCAGAATCGACCTGTAATAGGGAAGATTTAACAACCTTGGAGAGAGAACAAAATTTGATATATTATCGCAGGATTAAAGTTGATGAGGTTAAGGAAGCTCTAAGAAGAATGGATAATAGTAAAGCCGTTGGTCCTGACGGTATTCCTATTGAAGTTTGGAAGTGTTTGGGGGATGAGGGGACTATCTGGCTAACTAAGCTCTTTAATAAGATTTTAAGGTCCAAGAAAATGCCGGAGGAATGGAGAAGAAGTACTTTAATGCCTATATACAAAAACAAAGGAGACATCCAGAACTGCACAAACTACAGAGAGATTAAACTTATGAGTCACACTCTAAAATTATGGGAAAGAGTGATTGAACGTAGGTTAAGAATGAAGACGAGTATTTCGAAAAATCAATTTGGATTCATGCCAGGGCGATCAACTATGGAAGCCATTTATCTGCTAAGAGGGTTGATGGAAAGGTATCGGATCAAACAAAAAAACTTGCATATAGCGTTTATTGATTTGGAAAAAGCTTATGATCGAGTACTAAGAGAGGTGCTCTGCAAAGCCTTGGAACAGAAAGGTGTACGAGTTGCGTATATTAGAGTTATAAAATATATGTATGAGGGAGCTACAACTAGTGTGAGAACGTCTGGTGGGGATACTAGAGACTTCCCTATTAAGATTGGCTTACATCAGAGATCATCGTTGAACATATTCAAGAAGAAATTCCTAAATGCATGCTTTTTGTTGATGATATTCTCATAGCAGAGTCAAGAGAAGAGATTAATGTTAAACTTGAATTATGGAGAGCTACTTTAGAATCGAACGGTTTTCGTCTGAGCAGGAGTAAGACAGAGTATATGCATTGTACGTTTAACAAGCAACAAGCTAAAAACGAGTTAGAAGTTAAAATTGGAGATAATGTTGTGTCACAAGTGTCAAAGTTTAGGTATCTTGGATCTATTATGCAAGATGACAGTGAAATTATTGGTGATGTGACACATAGGATACAAGCTGGGTGGTTAAAGTGGAGAATGACATCAGGAGTTGTTTGTGATAGGAAAGTAACGGATAAGCTCAAAGAAAAGTTTTATTGTACTGCTATAAGACCTGTGATTTTATATGGGAGTGAATGTTAGGCGATGAAAGGACAACAATCGCATAAAATTGGAGTAGTAGAGATGAGAATGTTGCATTGGATGTGTGGTCATATAAGAAGAGATATGATCCGTAATAATCATATACGAGGGAGAATTGGAGTGGCACCTATTGAGAAAAAAATGACTGAAAACCGTTTAAGCTGGTTTGGACATGTTCAAAGAAGACCATTAGAAGCGCTAGTAAGGAGAGTTGAGCAAATGATTTGGAACCCTGTAAAAAAGGTCGAGAAAGACCAAGAATGACACTTGAAGAGGTTATTGAGAGGGATCTTCTGGTAAATCAGATCCCTAAAAAATTAGTCATTGATAGAGCTCAATGGCGTCGGGCGATCCATGTAGCCGACCCTACCTAGTGGGATAACCCTACCTAATGGGATAAGGCTGTTGTTGTTGTTGTATTTTGTTTAAGGTTTAGAATTTTGTTTAAATTTTTTTAGTTATTTTGTTTTAATTTTTCCAGATTATTTTCCTTTTTATGGAATTAGATATATAATTTTATTATTTTTACTTACCATTATCTGTATATATTGTAATAGTAATTTTTTTATATTACTTCTTAAAATATCATTAGATTGAAATAATTTTTTAAAATAAATAGACTTTCTATTTTTTCAAGGTTAAACTTCTTTTATTTTTTTGTGTAGTTAAATATAATAATATTTAGATTAAATTTTATAATTTTTTATTTTCAATTATTGGTCTCTTTAATCTAAATTTAAATGTGATATTTATTTTTTATGTGTTTATAATTATTAGTTCAAGGTTATTGGTTTCTCTAACCTAAATATTATTATTTGTGTAAATTGTAATAATAATTTTTTTAAATTACTTTTTAAAATGTTATTAAATTGAAATAATTATTAGACTGAAATAATTATTTTTAAAATAAATAGACCTTCTATTTTTTAAGGTTAAATTTTATATTTTATTTATTCTTTTTTTTTGGTCCAGTTAGATATATAATATTTATGTTAAATTTTATAATTTGTTATTTTTAATTATTAATCCTTTTAATCTAAATTTAAATGTAATATTTATTTTTTGTATTTATAACTTTTAGTTTCAGGTTATTGGCTTCTTTAACTTAAATATTATTTTTTACATAAATTGTAATACTGATTTTTTTAGATTACTTTTTAAAATATTATTAGATTGAAATAATTATTTTTAAAAATAAATAGACTTCCTATTGTTAAAGGTTAAACTTTTTATTTTATTTATTTTTTTGCCCAGTTAGATATATAATAAATATTTATAATTTTTAATTATTGGTCTCTTTAATCTAAATTTTGATGCGATTTTGATTTTTTTTTGGTGTTTATAATTTTAAGTTCTATTGGTCTATGTAACCTAAATATTATTCATGTTTTTTGCATAGTAAAAGAAGTAAAATAGACCAAAACGCTAGAAACTTGGTGCCCTCAAAATTCGATCATCAGAATCCTTCAGTTTTATACTTGCAAAATAAACATGTATCTAAAGTTGTATGGAACGAAGTGTGTATGAAATTAATTCGTTTATTTAATTTTTTATTACTACAATAATATTAAGTTGATTAACATTGTGGTGACAGAAAAACCGTATAACGAAAGTTTGACGTTGCAACAAGTATACCCAAAGTTCTTTTTACTTGTCGTTGCCTCTTATTTCATATATTCAGCAGGTAAGATTTTATAGAGCATCACTGATGGGTAATTTCGAAGCTAACTATGGTCTGATTTTTGCTCTGGTGGAGCGATGGAGGCCCAAGATACATGTTTCACTTGCTAGTTAGTAAGTGTACTATTACCTTGCAAAATGTGGCCATCCAAATAAGCCTTCCAATAAACAGTTTGCTTTGTTGTTGGGCGAATCAATTACATTTGGACTGATCAGTGTCAGCAGCTACTCGGACGTTGTTCTCATAGCAGAGACAAGGGAAGAGATTAATTCTAAACTTGAGTTATGGAGAGCTACTTTGGAATCGAAGGGTTTTCGTCTGAGCAGGAGTAAGACCGAATATATGCATTGTAAGTTTAACAAGCGACAAGCTAGGAACGAGCTGGAGGTTAAACTTGGTGATCAGGTCGTATCACAAGTGTCAACGTTTAGGTATTTGGGATCAATTATACAAGATGATGGCGAAGTTATTAGAGATGTGGAACATAGGATACAAGCTGGGTGGTTGAAGTGGAGAATGGCATCAGGGGTTGTTTGTGATCGGAAAGTACCTGATAAACTCAAAGGAAAGTTTTATCGTACTGCTATAAGACCAGCGATTTTATATGGGAGTGAATGTTGGGCAATGAAAGGACAACAAGAACATAAAATTGGAGTGGCGGAGATGAGGATGTTGCGTTGGATGTGTGGTCATACACGAAGAGATAAGATCCGTAATGATCATATACGAGGTAGAGTTGGGGTGGCACCTATTGAGGAAAAAATGGTTGAAAATCGTTTAAGATGGTTTGGGCATGTGCAAAGGAGACCGTTGGAAGCACCAGTTAGGAGAGTTGAGCAGATAGTTTGGAGCCCTATGAAAAAAGGTCGAGGAAGACCAAAAAGGACACTTAGAGAAATTATTGAACGGGATCTTTTAGTAAATGAGATATCTAAAGAGTTGGTCATTGATAGAGCTCAATGGCGTCGTGCGATCCATGTAGCCGACCCCACTTAGTGGGATAAGGCTATGTTGTTGTTATTGTTGTTGTAGTGTCAGCAGCTACTCCGCGTTAGTCCTCTTGTAAAAGCCTTCTACAGAAGAACTGACGCCGAGCTGCTCCTGACATTGATCAGTCCAAATGTAATTGGTTCGCCCAACCACAGGGCAAACCGTCTATTGAAAGACCTATTTGGATAATTACATCTTGCAAAGTAATATTACATTCACCAACTAGCAAGTGAAACGTGTGTCTCGAGCCTCCATCACTCCACCAAAGCAGAAATCAGACCATAATCAGCTTTGAAATTATCCATCCATGACACTCCATAAAATCCTATCTGTTGAATATATGAAACAAGAGATAACAGCAGGTAAAAAAAACTTCGGGTATACTTGTAACAACGTCGAACTTTTGTGAATACACGGTTTTTCAGTCACCACAATGTCAACTAACTTAGTATTATTGTAGTAATAAAAAACTAAATAAACGAATTAATTTCATACACACTTACCCCGTTCCATACAACTTCAGATACGTGTTTATCTTGCAAGTATAAAACTGAAGTATTCTCAGACCGAATTTTGAGGGCACAAAGTTTCTAGCGTTTTAGTCTATTTTACTTCTTTACTATGCAAAAGACATGAATAATATTTAGGTGACAGAGACCAACAGAACTTAAAATTATAAACACAAAAAAAAAAAATCAAAACCACATCTAAATTTAGATTAAAAAGACCAATAATTAAAAATAAAAAATTATAAAATTTAATATAAATATTTATTATATATATAGCTGGACAAAAGTAATCTAAAAAAATTAGTATTACAATTTATGTAGATAATAATATTTAAATTAAAGTGGCCAATAAAGTGAAACTAAAAATTATAAACACAAAAAATAAATATTACATTTAGATTTAGATTAAAGAAACTAACAATTAAAGATAACAAATTATAAAATTAACATAAATATTATATATAACTGGACCCAAAAAAAAAAGAATAAATAAAATATAAAGTTTAACCTTAAAAAATAGAAAGCCTATTTATTTTAAAAATAATTATTTTAATTTAATAACATTTAAAAAGCAATCTAAAAAAATTACTATTACAATTTACACACAATAATATTTAGGTTAAAGAGACCAATAACCTAGAACTAAAAATTATAAATACATAAAAAACAAAAATCACATCTAAATTTATATTAAAGAGACCAATAATAAAAAATAACAAATTATAAAATTTAACCTAAATATCATTATATATCTAACTCCACAAAAAAAAATAGAAGTCAAAACTAGAAAAAAATAGGAAGCCTATTTATTTTAAAGATAATTATTTCAGTCTAATAATTATTTCAATCTAATAACATTTTAAAAAGTAATATAAAAAATTATTATTAAAATTTATACAAATAATTATATATATATATATATATATTAATATTTAGGTTAAAGAGACAATAACCTAAAACTAAAAATTATAAACACATAAAAAATAAATATCGTATCTAAATTCAGATTAAAAAGACAAATAATTAAAAATAACAAATTATAAAATTTAATCTAAATATTGTTATATTTAACTCCACAAAAAAAAATAAAACAATAAATAAAATAAAAGTTTAACCTAGAAAAAATAAGAAACCTATTTATTTTAAAAATAATTATTTCAATCTAATGACATTTTAAAAAATAATCTAAAAAAATTACTATTACAATTTATACAAATAATGATAAGTAAAAATAATAAGAGTACATATCTAATTCCACAAAAAGGAAAATAATCAGAAAAAATTTAAACAAAAAACAAAATAACTGAAAAAATATAAACAAAATCCTAAACCTTAAACAAAATAATCAGAAACATTTTAATCTCAACCAAATTATTTTTAACAAACCAAATAACTGAAAACAAACTATCACTAAAAAAAAATTTCTAAAGCCTTGAGATATCAAACAAAATTTCTACTTCCAGCGACCGAAAGAGATATCAGAAAAATAAAAAAAAAAATACTCAAACCACATAAATAGAACCAAAAAACAATAAAACAAATTAAAAGGGAAATAAAGTGAGTGAAAAAATACTTGGAAGCTGATCGAAGGGGAAAAAGGAAACTCGGAGACGACGAGCAATACCCAAAAACTGTAAAACTAGAGGGGGGACCAAACGAGGAAGAAGGGTTTAACCGGGGGTGATTTGGGATAATAAACGCACTTGACAAGCACGTATTGATTTCAAGACAATGCGCACCTAGGAGGTGTGTATTTTTGTAATTGTTCGCACATCCTTCAAGACAATGCGCACCTAGGAGGTGTGTATTTTTGTAATTGTTGGCACATCCTAAGTGCATTTTTGAGATCGCACCTCCTAAGTGCGTACTATGTACTACATATTTGCACTCCTCAAATGTATTCTTCATGCTACAGTAGAATTGGGGTAAGTTTGAAATTTAATTTGAGAGTGAGTTACTAAGAGAATTTAAAATGAAAATAGGTGTACTGCAGTCAAAATGATAGTTCTCTCACTTTGTCGCAGACCATATCAAATGTTTTGATGTCACTCCAGAAATTAGGTGAGGTTTGGAAACTCATGCCATGCCAAGGACCTCATAAGGTAGTTTGCTGCTTTTGTGTAATGCTAGTTCCTAGCTTATTTCCTATGCGATTTCCATAAATTGTCTGTCACATTTTCTCTAGCCAATCCAATAAAAAGAAAATTCTAACCAGTAAACTTTACAAAATAGAAGATAATCAAATAATCTAAGTTTAATGCAAATATAGTTAAGCCACTCACCTCGTAAGCATTTATGTCTGAGAATAATACCTGCAAAATAACAATCATTAGCTACATCAAAATCATATTCGTACAAGCTGAGAATTAAATTATTCCCCATTCTAAAAATTAATTCTAGAACAATGCATTCGATTAGAAAAATTAATTTCCATAAAGGAATTATTATTTCGTAGCAGCGCATGGAACCAGCTTTTTCAATAATATTATGAAATGGGTAAGTCTCTTGAAATTAAGTCTACCCTTCTCATACCAACTCATTGCATCATTTAATTCATGCTTAAGCTCCACAACCCTCATACCAATATATTAAATACAATCACTAACATCCTTCATTATATATATATTCAGATACATGAACAGAACCACATGTAAATCTCAGTTAACCACACAATTAAAGCTTACTATTGGGTAATTAATTTGCTGTAACTTGGAACATTAGGCTGGAACGTAAGGCTCATATCACCAGGTATGCCATTTTGTCTTTAGATACCTTTTAGCATCAAAACTTTTGCTACTTCTCTTTCGTGATCAGCTCATGGGTTCTTTAAGAGAGTCACTTTATTAGATATACAAAGGGATCGGGCATCTTAATTGGAGGAGTAATTTGACAGAATGCCAATTACTAAGGCATATCAGAAAAGGAATAGGCATGTATGCAAGTGAAGTAATGGCACAAGAGGGTAGACATGTGATCGGTGGAATTAAATAATAATAATAATCCAAGACATTTTCAAACATGAGTCTGTTAGAATCATTAGAGGGGTTTTATGAAGAATTTGGGGGAGAGAATGAAAAGGGGAAGAGGAGTTTGGGCATGGGATTGGGAGGTATCTAGCAGCCTCAAATCATGCTAGAGATTATCTTGTGTTTTTCTCTTATTTTTGCAGCTACTACTTCATCTAGGACTGGGTCTGTATGCTGGATTTCTACAAATTCAGAGGCATATCTCTACTTTCCTGCTTTCATTCTGTTACTAGTTGATATCCAAGGAAGGGTCCCCATCATTTTGGCATCAGTGTGGTTAAACTGGTGATGGTAAGTACCAAAAAATGGGTGTGCTGACAGAAGATGTGGGAATTCTAAAGGAGCTTGCTGGACAAAAAGGAAGCCATAGCTGAATTACACGCCCAACAAAAGAAAGATGAGGTGCCAAACAGAAAGAACAGCATGGAGGGCCATCATCATTGTCCAACGGAGTCAATATATTTCTAAAATATACAAGGTAAGACCACCTATGGCGTCTATATTTTCTCTCCTTCAGAAGGTATTTATATTTTGATACTTACTTAAAATACAGCTCGAATAGAAACACAAAAAATAGTTGACAGGAACCTAATAAGGAAAGATTGTGGAAAAATATAAAAACTATTGATGTCTTAAAACCACAAGTCCCTCAGAGCAGAGGGAAAAAAATGCTGTATTCTTCAATCTGTACTTTGCAAACATCAAGTAACTTATTTAAGAAGCCTCCTGGTAAGTAACAGTATTACTCAAACATATGGTCCAACAAATGATGATTACTATACTACATTAGTAATAAGACTGTTTCACAATAATGCTAACCTTCTTGCCAGCATCTACTTCTCCAACCTCGGCACCAACAGAAAGAATCTGAAAAAAGACAAAACCAAGCCAATGAGCAAATTAACAAGGTAGACCATCCAAAACAAAGTTCTTGAAGAGAGCAGGTTTTGGTTCTTAGAACAACACAGGATTCCATGTCGGCTTACTTCTCCCATTAGATATCGCTCAAATTTAACAGCTGATTTTGGCAACAAAACTCCACCAGCAGATTTCTGCGCCAACGTACATTCATAAATGAAGCACACAACAGGGAAAAGGTAGTCAATTTGTCATATGGAGAAAAATAATATAACAACTCAGCCAAACTAGTCATATAAATGATATCAAAGCCAATAAATGATAAAACAGATGACCCAGCAATGCAATCATCCTCCCAATAGGCATTATTTTTTATGACATATTGTCGTTTTTTCCTTCGTCCTAATGAAAAAGAGAATCACTGGACACTACTTCCGTTCATCCAGATACATGGCCAAATTAATGTGCATGTTGAAACTCATTTATTGTAATCTAATTATTATCATCATTTCTTATTAACTAAAGGGAAAATGTAACTAGATATAAGTTTCTAATTAGGTGGCGAAAATTGGACCTAACTTGTTCTATTATAATTACATATTCAAATTTTAATACATTTCATAATAAATGACCTATTTAACAATCATTCTTGTTGAGACTTTGGAAGATCACAATCTTAATGGGTCTCTCAAGACAAGATAAACATAACAAGTTGAAAGCTAACTGAAAGAATAAAAGAGCCCCCAAAATAGCATTCCCGTATTCAGCCTTAAATTGTAGTTGCAAATTGCACCTGAAGCTAGAAGACTAGAAACTAAGGACAAATAAATTCAGCAGAAGTGTAAAATATCAACTTGAACATCAAAGATAAGAGAAGACTATAGCATACTTCTGCTAGCTCCTCCACACGAATAAGAACTCTATCAGCCTGCGGGACCACCTGAAACCCTCACACCCAACGCTGAGTTAAAAGCAAATCGAATTTCAAATATAACATAGGAAATAAAATGTCGTTGGTGTACGCATTCTACAATTATCCTAGAAAACCAATAATGACAAACCCATAAACAAGTATATTTGCTATTTGCTAAAAGTACATGAAAACCTTAGTAGGTTCCAATTTCTTTGCGATTGCATTAATCTTCAAGGAGTTCTTCCGCAAACCTACAAAATTCCCGAAGAGGAAATGGTTAGGAAACTTGTGAAATGGAGAGTTTGAAAAACAGAAATGGACGTTTAGAAGAGTTCGAAGTACCCTTAAGTCTCTGGTCAGAGGAAGAGAAAGCAGTACTTCGGTGAAGAAAAGGTTTTGGTAAGGTTACGAACGTGGAGGCCATGGATAAGGAGAGAGAGCGAGAACACAAATCGCTATGATCTATGAAATGAAACACAGCGAAGAGCGGACACGGAAGAGGCCGTATAAACCCTTTTCCATAAACCGTGCATTCTAGAGACTTCGGCAGTCCTTCGTTTTATTATTATTATTATTTAATAAATCCATTGCTGTATTATCTATATTTATGTTATTGTATATAATTATGAAATTTATAGTCATTAATCTTAAAGGCATATATTTAATATATAAATAAAATAAGATATTAAATGTAATAAAATTAAATTATATAAAAAGAATAAAATTAAATGAATTTTCACCATATTTTATTATTTTAAACTATAATTATAAGGTATTTTTCAATTTCATAAATGTTATTTAAAAACTTTTTTTGGATAAAAACAAATTAAGAGGGAGATGTCACTTTGCGTGTGTATATATGATTTTGAAACATAAATTTATATATTATAAATATACATAAAATTAAATTAAATTCTAATACATGAAAATTTAAAAATGTGACACTTCATGTTTAGTCCACCTTCGTAATAAATTGGTCTGGTTGACTATTAAGTAGGATGTGTGACATGTCTATTTTTTGAAAAAATATTTTAGAATAATATAAAAATAAATTTTCACAATAATAAAAAATAAATAAACGCTTTTATTATTCCAACAGATTAAATACTAAGAATATTTTAAGAAAAATATTTCAAAATAATAATAAAAAGTCTATCAGAATAATGAAAGCAATAAATCTTTTTTTCATTTTTTTGACAAATTTTTTTTTTAGTATTTTGATAGATTTGGGATTTCATATTAGGTTTCAAATCTTCTTTTTCAATTTTTCATTGATCTAAAAAATTCATTTTTTAAAGAGAAAAAAAAAAGATATTTTGCATATCCTAGTCAATAACTAATTAGACCCTTTTTTGCATAGGTAGAATGAATATGTTAACATATGGAAACTAATGGATTCACCAAGCGAGGTGGTGATTTGCATAAATTTTAAAAAAAAATTAAATTTTTTTTTGTTGAAATTAAAATTTGAGAGAGTAAAGTGTACAATGTTTTAAATTCAATAAAAAAGTTGTACGTTGAGCTTAAAAATAGTAATAAAATTATTTTACATCTCAACTGAAAGAAAAAAAGTTTGCATTGTTTTTATTTGATACAATCACGACTTCATAACATCTCCCTCACATTAGTGATTTAGTAAATAAAAGCTTAGTGTATAGTGAATCTAACTATTATGTTCGGGTTGGTTTAATGAAAATGACTTCTGATAGAATAAAAACCTTGTTTGGTAAAGCATGAAAAAAAAACTCAATTCATTCTATTCTTATTTCTAGGAATGAGAAGTCATTCCATTAGATAAACTAGGTAATTCAGTTTCCCTCATTTGAGTGAATGGTGATTACGGCCAACCAAACATGCACTGTGGCCATTCCTTTTCCATACCCCACTATTCCATCCAACTGAACGCATGGGACATAACTAATTCGGTGATTTCTCTTTCTTATCCTTAACTTTTTTCACTACTCTCTTCTCCTTCGCCAAATTTAAACCTAATAGATGTATGCATTTGTGAAGGTTGATCTCTAATTCATGCATAGAAAAGAGTGAGCTTTAAATACTCACAGTGATAGGCAACTTTGGGATTCTCCTCCCTTTGTGGTACACAAGCTCGCCACTTCGTGAACAATCCCACCTCTCTACCACCACAAGATTGCATTTTATCTTTTATTGAGAAGATTTCACAAGTGTATCTAAATTCTTAATCCTAGCTTTAGAGTTTAAATCTTGGGCTGGTTTATAAGAAATGGCAAGAGTGAAAGTGAACATGAATTTGAATATCTATAGTGAGGTGGCAAAAGTAGATACTTAGGTTTTGAGGTGGGGAAACTGACCGATTTGAATTTGCAAGAAAAATGAAGGAATGGACCAAAGGGTTTGAATCAAGAATATTTGAGATAATAATGTGTGTTGTGGTTGTGGTTGTGATGCTCCAATTATTTTCCTCTTCCTTGTGAGTGATTAGGTGAAGGAAATCAAAGAATGCTTGAGATATATAGGGAAGGAAATTTTCAACTAACTATGAAGATGAATGGTTCTTCAAAGAAGCTTGTTTCGTTTTTATTATTTTCAATTAATAAGCAAGAGAGTTAAGGGTAAATAGGTATAAATTGAAGATAACTCTTGTTTATATGGAGTTATTTATTGGAAGAGACATAATTCTCAAACAAGAAGTAAAGAAAGTGAAAAAAGAAAGAGAAAATAGAAAGAGTAGCTGATTTTGAGAGAAGTTTATTTTTGCTAGTCAGAAAGGAAACTATACAAGGGGATACACACACACATTTGGATAACTCTTTGGTCTAACTAACTTTTTTTTTAAAAAAAAAAATTTAAACTACTTATTTACGTTTCTTTATTGACTTAAATACAATCTTATTACTTCCCCTCAAGTTGAAGGGTGATAGATTTCTTTCACCCCTAACTTAGAAATGAGGTATTCATGTTGTTAAATTCTGAGTCCTTTTGTCATGATGTCCGCCAATTATTCTTTAGAGGGCACAAGTTTGGTAGATATTAGTTCATTTTGAACTTTTTCTCCAATACCTTTATATGTTTTGTTCTTTTGTTGTAAATGGGGTTGGTTGCTATGTGAATTGCTACTTTGCTAATACAAATTTAATTCAATTTTTTTTGGTATGAAATCTTTATTCCTTTAACAACCCTTTTATCCAAATCAACTATGCCACAATTGAAGCCATACTCATATACTTGGCTTCTACTGAAGATCTAGACAAGGTACCTTATTTAGTTGATTTTCATGATATAAGTCATTCTCCAAGTTTTATGAGAACCTATCACCATTTTTCTTGTCATAGGGTAAGAGGACAATAGTGGACTAGAGGAGGATAACAAGATGCCCTATCTTGGATTTTGCTTAATATATTTAACCACATGAATTGTTACTTCATAATGTTCTTTTTTGGGCTTATTCATAAACTAACTAAGATTTTGCATTGTAAATGTAATTCAGGTTGGCGTTGGTTAAGTAGAGCAGTCCACCTGGCGTCTAAAGAGTGTTGGATCTTCAAACACTTCATTCTTCATGTCTAAGCTCCCCATATTGTCATATTCCACAATCATCCATTTTTTATTTTCCTTAGAGATGTTTTTGCTGGTTTGGCACCTCCCAATCCCACTTTTGAAATTAGTTTTAGTGCATATTTGTGATGGTTGAGTACCACTTTTTATTTAAAGGAATTTTGAATTTCTAGATCTTTATTCTTTAACCTTGAAATTCTAATGCAGAATACCTTTTAGTTCAAAGATTATGAAATCATCATTCCTTGTAGTTAGTAGGCCATCTACATAAACCAACACTATAACAACTTTTTGTCCATCTCTTTTTATGAATAAGGAAGAATCATGTTGTTGGTAGCCTACTTATGAGAGCGTCTGAGTTAGCTTTTAATTCAATTGTCTAGAAACTTGTTTCAAGTCGTATAATGACTTTAGCAATCTGCATGCCATGTTCTCCTCTAGATTGTGAAAGCCAAGAGAGAAATAGCATTTTGGTGTTGTGTGTGTGAAGAGGACGATACTTATATATATATAGATATATATAATGAATTGACTTCTCACACCATTTATTGTAGAAGGAAACCCACAAAAAAGGAAACGACCCAATGTAAATCATATGGTGGATATGAGACAATTGTTTTTGTCTCTAAAATGGGGTTGTTTAATTGTTGAAATAGTTAAATTGTGCAAAAATGTCCATCATCAGATTTTAATCATCGACTTTGTAGTTGTTGACAAAGGGCTTTATTATTGTTTTCACTAATAATTTGTTATTATAATATGTAAATTAATATTTATAACTTAATTAAAATTAGATTTTGTGGCCAAAAATTTCATTTTTACATCTGTCTCAAATCCTAATTTTATCTTAAAAATTTTAAAAATGAGAACAAATTTGAGATAAAAAAAATTATGTCTCTAAATTCTTCTCAAACTTTGTCTCAATGCTTATTATTTATTTTTTAAAAAGTTAAAAAATTTAGAGACAAAACTTAAGGTGTTTAATATCTAGTACATGACAGGTGTTTAATTGGGATATTACGCCTATGCTCCAATCTATGGGACTCAAACCAATGCCAATCTATGGGACTCAAACCAATACCATCCGCCAATGAATCAACCAATATCAAGCAAACTAACACAATTAAAAATGTATATACAAACTTTCATGTAATAGTAAGCATCATGCAACAACAAGACTTACATATTTTCCATAGATATACAGTTGGTCACATATCAATATATTTCTCGTGCATACAAGAGTTTTCATAACTCAAGAGATAGGGTGCACATGAAATCCATCAAGCACCATATTAAGAGTGAAAGTAAACTCACATAATATCAAGAATAAACATATAGAGTATAAGGAAGAACACGTTATGCCATTTAGATTGAGTGAGGTTACTTACTTTGGCTTTGGCTAGGAGCTAGGGGTGATTTAACTATCTTTCCTTTCCTTGAATAAAAACTTGTTGGTTGGCAATTTCTGAAGATCCTATGAAAATAACACAAGAGAACATGAGAATATGAATACAAAATTGAGGTATGAGAGCACTTGGTGCCTGAGGCACAAGGCAAGTCTAGGTTGGCACCACCTAGGTGCCTATAGCGCCCCGGTGCTGGACTTGTAGTACTTACATTCGATTTTTCTCTTATTCTTCACCCAAACCACCATCCAACCTTCCCTTTCATAAATACACCCTATGGGACATCATAAATTCCCCAACCACTCAACTTTTCACTATTAAAACCTTCATACAACAAGAAATCCAAGGTCACACTATGAAATTTAACAATCAACATCAAAATTCTCAATTTCCCTCAATTAGAATTCCATGAGTTCTTCAAAGATTTCAGCCACAAAACTACAATACCCACATACACAAGACCACATGCATCATTAGTGGACCCAAAAGAAAATTCCCCCACAAATCCAACAACAGTTTTTCATAAATTTTACACAATTTCACTTATAGGTTTCTATGGTGCGAATTTAGGAAGAAGAGAGAGGAGATGATGTTTTCTTTCCTCAATTCCTTGCTCCAGGATGTTGAGGAGAACTCTTGGAGTGTCCAAGAGGATGGAGAAGAGTGTGATGATGGAGAATTGTGGATGGTGTTGGAGATGTGTGAGTGGAAGGAGAAGAGAAGGGAGAAAATGAATGGGAAATGGCTCAATATATATACATAAGTGGGGGAGGGACCAAAATGAAATTTTCTAGACAACCACACATATGAACATTTAGATGCCAGAACCATCATGCTCATAAAAATTCATCATCATAAGTCACATGTTCAAAAGTTACAATGTTACACACTAACTTTCGTTTTTTTTAGTTTAGTCCTTTTAAACTAGTGTTGTGCAAAAAGCTTATGGTCTGCGGCCCAGACCGGGATCACCTGTAAATAAGTGATCTTGAATTGAGCAGTTTAGCGTTAAGGCCCACAAGCTGGTTTTGTTTTTAAATATATTATTTAGTATAAATAATTTCACTTTATCACATTTCTATATTTTATAATCTAATATTCAATAAATATAATAAATTTGAATATAAAAACTTTTGTAATTTTTACAAAATAAATATAGAATTTTCAAATTTAAATATAATCTAGTTAATTTTGAAAAAAATAAAAATTTAAAGTTATTAGTCATTTAAAAATATTTAAAAAGTAATTTTTTACATGTATAAATATTATTTTAATAAAAAAAATTTAGAAAAAAAAATGGCCAGCAGACGGTCTTGGCCTTCAAGAAAAGCTCGCGAGCCTGAATGAATTGATACGTTTAGGCCTATTTATTATTTATCTCGTAATGAGCTGACCCATTAAACAGTACAACTCTAAACACATTTAACAATGCACACATACAAGATAAATATATCATCCATCTATATACACACAAGAATTTACGGATATAACATGACCATCTTTAAATGTAATTTTTTTCCTTATCTTTCTAATTTCTATAAGAAAAAATTGTATTTTCTATCTAATTTTTGTGAATTATTTGCTTTCATTATCTATCTTTTCTTCATTTTTACAGACATTTTCTGACTAATTTGCATCAATTTATTTTGTCTTATTTTTGTAAAGTATTTGCATTCATTATCTATCTTTTCTTCATTTTTATACATTTTATGACTAAGTTGCATCAGTTTATTTTATCTTATAAAAACATTCTTAATAATTTATTTAGTTGGATAATAAATTTAACAAATTCATTAAAAAGTTGCTCAAGCTATGATAATTAATACATTTGACTTGTATTTGTTTTTATTCTATTTTAAAATATCGTTATTAATTATTTCATTGTATTAAATTTAGGAGAAAAACTTAGGTGTAATTGTTTATATATTTGTTATCAAGTTCTCCAACCAGAATATGACAAAAGTATGATTCTCTAGAAAAAAATATATAGTTTTTAAAAAATTACTTTATATGCTTAACAACGCGTTATTGAATGATTAGTTTTTTAAAATTTTTTTTTATAGATGTTATACTTTTAGTGGAGAACTTGATAACAAATATATAAAGAATTTTATACAGGTTTAATCCTTAAATTTATTACAACATTACAGAAAAAAAATTGTTGCATCAATCAATTTTAAAATTTTTTTTTCAAAAACAAATATTCCAAACACATTTTTCTTGTTTTATGAAGTTTTACAATTGTTTTAAAAAAGTTTATCCAAATGTTTTTTTTATTTTTTACTTTTAAAATTAGTTTTTAAAATAATTTTACAAAACTTGTTTTCAATTTTTTTTAAAAAGAAAACACACACACATCCAAACATGGCCTTAATCTTTCGACAGCAAAGGTAGCATAGGCTAGATTGATGGCGACTGGTTTAATTTGCAACAAATGGTCAAAGCCTCGATAGAATTAGATATACTGTTAAGCATAGGCGTCATGCATTGCCAAAATTTTCAAACATGAGGGAGGATTCTATGGTGATGAGTGGTGGCACTTGCGACATTTGGTGAGCTTGAAAATTTTCAAACCACCTAATTGGCAGATTGAGGTGTCTCGAGCAAAGGTAAAGTGTGGGTTGTGACATTAATTAGAGTTTTTGAGTTTAAATTATTAGAAATGTGACTGTGTTAAAATTTAATAAGGAGAGTTTTATTATTTATTGTGATCTTACCAACTCAAATTTAAATTAGTTAATACTTATAATTTGGTGTTTGAACACTAGATGTGAGTTGTGACTCTCAAAGGATATTAATTTAGAACTGTCAAAATAGGTATAATGTAAACAGGTCCATTTTTGGACGAGCATGAATTTTCATGTCAGGCCCATCTATACTTGGCTTGTTTTAATTTTTTTAATATTTAAATAATAAAATATTAAAATTATTTTACTAAAAAATTTAATTATATAATTTATACATGTAAAATATTACTTCTTTAATCTTTTAAATAAATAATAACATTAATTTTTTTTATTTTTTTAAAATTAAATATATTAAATTTAAATTTAAAAATTTTATATTATTAAAAATATTTTCACATCTAAATTTATTATAATTATTTAATATAATATAATAAATTAAAATTATTTATATACTAAATAATATAATATAATTTTATTAAAAAAAATTTTAAAATAAACCGACCCATTTTTCATGGACCTAAACTTGAATATTAATGCCCACCTTAAATCCACTGGCCAAAGCTCATATTACCACTGTAGATACCATGATTCTGTCACTTCGTTTCTGGCGATAGCGTGTGGGGTCACATACAGAATCTAGCAAGGTGTCCGCTACGGGACTCTGGTGTAGAACTCATGAGACAGACACGCATAGGACTTTTTTGAATAATTAAAATCAATATGAAATGTTATTAATAAATAAGAAAGGTGACTAAAATAACAACCTAACAGTCCTACAATGGAAATAAAACTATACCTTAACTAAACTCATAATGAAAGCATAGTATTTCGCTCTCCAACAATTCGAAATAAAAGAATATTTTTATTTCTAAGTCAAATCAAACTCATTTAAATGGTTAAATTTAAGTCTATGACACTGACTTTTTTTTGTTGTTGTATTTATGACTGTCACACCTGAAATATGACCGGCTGGCATTCCTTTTAAAAAAAAAGAATACTTAAAATCGACTTTTAAAATTGAAAACCAATTTTATTAAGAGCCGCCACCAAAGTTTAATTTGTTGGGAAAAACTTGGAAAAACCTTTGAGTTTGATGGTCTGCATTTTGAAGAAAGTGAGTTCGGAAATTGAACCGTATAGGGAAGGTGTTAGGCACCCTATACGTCTGATTTAGAAAGTGAGCAATTATTTCGTATTTGCCTTAAATTATCCTCCTTGGTCATATAAGAACATAATAAAGAAAAGCATCAAAACAAATGGATATGTACAAGGGTGGACTTGGCTAGGCAAAGCCTAGGTCCTACGTACCCATCGATCGGGATCAAAGTCCACGTAGTTCGTCATCTGAAATGCCGCAAGGGCCAGGGGAAAGACTAAAATTTTTTTGCGGGAAGAACTAAAGAGGTTCAAAATTAATTATTTCCATAAATCAAACGAGATTGAATAGTTGTGATTGTGTTTGAATTTATGATAACAAATTATCTTGATCTTTGGTTCTTCCCATTTTTTAAAGACTTCTGATTCTTTGGATTTTTCTTTTTGGAGATATCTAGAAAGAAATCGAAATGAGTATTTTTGGATTTGAATTTTAAATTTTTTTTTTGGGAGTTTGAAAGAATAATTCAATGAAAGCATATTTTTTGGATTTTTGAAATTGTCTTGAGAATGAAAATAAAGGAAGTACTTTTCTTGCATGTTTGAAATTATTATGAAATCATTTGAAAGAAAATGTTTTTAATCTTGTGAAATTATTTTATGAAATTATATAAAAAAAAAATTTGTTGTTTTTTTTTTAGAAAAAAATCTCGTGAATAAAATTTAAAGGAAAAATATTTTTTGAGTTTTGGAATTTATCTTGTAAATGGAACAAAGAAACATTTCTTTTTTTTTTTAAGACTTTTTGAATGGAAATGAAAACAAAGGAAACATTTTTTTTTTGGAAATTTTGAATTAATCTTGAGGATGAAAACAAGGGAAATAATAATTTTAGTAATAAAATTTTTTATATATTTGAAAACAAAGTTAAAGGAAAATATTTTTGGATTTCTGATTTTGAGGACGGATAAAATCTACACAAATACAATTACATATATATATATATTCATGTAAGATACATAAAAATAAAAGAAATAATATGTATGAAAAAACACATATACATACACTAGCATACATATTTACATAAAATATGCACAACAAATTAAACCTGTATGTACACATATACATTTATATATATATATATAAACTCATGTACGCACATTTTATATATATATATATATATATATATAACGCACACCTATATGTATTTATGTAAAGTGCAAAAAAAAAAAAAAATAAAATAAATAAATAAAATAAATAAAAGGAAAGAAATATGCATGTTAGTATATGCATATTTTTCTGTCTTTTCATTTGGGTCCCTATGCGAAATTTTTCCTTTATTCTTTTGCTTGATCTGATATCATAGTTGCCTTCATATAGGTCCCTCGGTCCAGAAAATGTTTTAATTTTGAATTAAATTAACCCCTGCAAACTTTTGAATTTTTTCAGTTTGGTCCCTGTTTTGCATGAATCATGTCCAAGTCTCAATTTTTCTTTCCAAATCTGTCCAGAATTCTTCTAGGATGTTTTTGGGTCATTATAGGTCCATTCCAGTCCATAGCACGGGAAAAAATGAATTAAAACCAAGTTCTTGGGAATTTCCACGTTTTCACGGTCCATTGTGTCACTTTGCTTTTTTCCATGATTTTTCTGATTTTTTTTTTGTATTTTGATCTTCTTTTAAGTTCCAAAGTTTAAATTATGGCATGCAAAACTAACTCTACAAAAAAAAAACACAAAACAAAAATAAAATAAAATAAAATAAAATAAATGCGTGAGAGAAATCAACTTACCTTCACAGTTGCCTTTTTTGGATTTACTGCACTCCTCTCAGTTTTGAGCTTGTTCGCAGCTGAACTTCACTCTTTCAATCACCACATTTGCTCCTCCAATGCCCAGAGTGTTTGTGAATAATTTATAACTGACCTTCTTCTTCCACAATACTCCAAAAGAAAGCAAATCTTTCTCAATTTCTACATAGAAAATAGAGCATGTATTTTTTTTTTTTGCTCTTTCTTTTCTCCCCTCTCTTCTCTCTTCTCCTCCCTTTTTTTTTTCCTCTCCTTTTTTTCCTCCTCCCCAAGGGAAGAAGAAAGTCCTTTATTTATAGTGGGAGATGGGGGTGCAAAATGATTATGTTAGTGGAAAAAAACTTCCAAGTCATGTAACTCTTACTTTGTCCTCATGTTCTTTTCTTGACTAGTAGTGTGATTGCCATTTGAAAAAAAAAGGAAAGGAGGGACATAATTGAAGTACCTTGGCTAGGGATTCCTAACCATGCATGTGAAGGAAGGATACCACCATGTGTGTGTGATAAAAAAAACATGTGACATTTTGGACTTTTATTATTTTATCATTTTTTTTAATATTTTCTTTTTGTTATTATTATTATTATTATTTTGCCTTTTTGTTTTAAGTATTTTTATTTTTTTTTTATTTTTTTACAAAAAGAAAAAAGAAATTATAATATCATGGACAAAATTAGGTGTTACAATGACATTTCTTTTTTGTACTTCATAAATTTATGTTTCAAGGCAAATTTTTTATTTTTACGTTTGCAGTATCCCATATTTTACATAAAGTGTGTTTGTTTACACGTTGAAGTCGTCGCACCTGTATTTATTATGGGGCCAATCGCAGTTTGCAGGAAGGGAGAATGTTTGAGAGAATTGGTAGTCCAACCACGTTGAGTGTCAACCGGAGTTGGAAGATCTGTAATGCAGTTGGTTTTGCAACAAAGATTTCTGGCTTTTCGATCAGAGGCAACATGGTTGGCACATTTTTTGGCATATGTTACCCCCAAGTAGAAGGGTAGGAGGAAGGAAGGAGTAATGGAAGGAGAGAGATGACGGAAGGATTAGTGAAGAAGAAGGGAAAAAGGAAAAAGAAATAGAGGAAAAAGGCAGGGAGGAAGAGGACGGTGTCTGAGGAGGAAGAAAGGGAAAAAGAAAAAGAAACAAAGGACGAAGGCTAGGAGGAAGAGGACGGCGTTCGAGGAGGAAGAAGGAAAAAAAGAAAAAAGAAGACCGAGGAAAAAGGGGAAGGAGAAAAAAAGAAAAAAAGAAGAAGAAAAAAGGTCGTGTAGGGTGAAAAAATGATATTTATTTCAAGAAAAATTAGAATAGTCAAATTTTCAGTAAATTGAAAATAAAAAAATAGTTTCACACCACGTATATATCACACGCAGGGGGAAATCATCCGATTTGCACTTTACTAACTCTAATTTGTGTTAACTCATGTGAGCAAAAGTCCACCTCTTTCCTAGCCCTTTATGAGCTCAATATTACATTTACACTTATAAAGCCTCATCCCTCTCTTGATTTAAACAATGTGGGATTTCTTAAGTATAGAATGCTTGTTTTTAATTTATTTGTTATCTCTTTAATGAAAAGCTTGTTTTCATTAATTTTAATTGAGATAAAATTAATTTAATAGAGAAGACAAAAGTTGTATTAAAATTTAGTTAGAGATAAAATTAATTTAATAGAGAAGAAAAATATTTTAAAATTTAATTAGAGATCTTTAATTTATTGTGAGTAATTAGTAAATTACAAAATAAAAAAATGAAATAATTCATTAGTGATTATTCTGTAATATTAGACAAATAAACAAAAAAAAATTAAGTTTCATTTTAAATAAAATGACAATAAATAATAATGTTACATCAAAAAATTAAATAAAAAATTTATGTCATTTCTGGTAATTATACATCTCAAATTACATTTGTACACTAACATGCAAACATCATATTCCTGCACCAAACCACTTTTGTCAAAATGTCTCTCAAATATAAATCACGTTCATTCAAATCTAGTTTTTTACAATCACTTTTAATTAAACTTAATTTTCTTTAACTACGTTTAACCCACCGAACTCCCAATCACACACATAATTTCCTCTGCTATCATGGTCAACAATATTTATGTTATGGTCTATTTGGCTATTAGTTGGAGATCGAAGCTTCTTAACTTTTTTAAATACTTATTTTGAAAAATGATTATGTTTGAACAATAAGTGATGAAACATAAGAAATGATAAGGGTGTAAATGAATTAAATTATCTACAGATTTCTTACAAAATATTAAACTAAAGTTTAAATTATCGTTAAAAAAGGTATTTACATTTAATACCTGATAGTATTTCGAACAAAACTGTCTTTAATAAAAAAATATTTATAAAAAAATCATCTATAAATTACATGATTTTACTCCCAACAGCACATAACTCATTTACTAAACAAATGGACTTGAACAATATATTAGACTCACTTAATTATACAAATTAAAAAAGTGATCGAAATTTTTTGGCCAAACTAATAAGAATTTCCATCAGGAGTTGTGAACTTTAACCGATCAACTTTAAAAATCGAATATAAATCCTTTTAATTTTTTTTTATTTTGTGTATATAGTCCCTTCGTTGTCTTTTTTTTTTTTAATCCAAACTCCTAATATCACATGGCTATGATATCTGAAAAAAAAAATCTAAGTTGAGAAAGAAATATACACTTTATTATCTATGTGATAAAACAATAACTTTTTTTAATATTTTTCTTTTTAAATTTTTACAATGAAAAAGGTCTATTAAATGCATTTTTTTTATGATTTTAACCTTTTTACATACTGTATAATAGTGTAAAAGTTTTGAAGTAATAAATAAAAAAAAAAGAATTATGCTATACAAGATTGAGGTTTATAGAAATTTATTGTCAACTTGTAAATCGTATCGTAACTCGTAAGCTACACAAATTCTTTTTGATATCTTGGCCATGTTTTAAACTTAATCCTTGGGTTCACTTAATTTCAACATTCTATGTTCTTAATATTCAACTTGCAATCTTTCTTTTTTTAAACAATCATTCGATGTTTAAGCATCAAATTACGGATGTCAATTAATCCAGATTCAAGCTGGATATGACCACAATGAGCGATAAAATTTTTTTTATCAAGTTTTAATACAACTTTATTTTCAAGGATTTAAATTTGAAACATCTAATTAAATTAAGATAACCTCTTACCTATTAACATACATTTTTGGTGGTAAAGTCGTAATGGAGCCTCATATAATGTCTTTAGTGTATTTATATGTAATTAATTGCTAGGCTTAGTAAGGTTGAGATGGCGCTTTCCAAGTAATTTTATGTACCAAAACAGTTTCAATTGATTCATCTAGTAGTAAGAATGGTGGATAACTGAAAATGTCCAAAAGAAAAGAATACAAAGAAGTCGACCTTCATGGAGGTTGACCTCGTCTGTTTGTCTCTCATGAAAAAAATTGTGCTAGTTAAGCTTTTTTTTATCAAGACATAATTCTTAAGAAAAATTTGCAATGGGAGAAGTTTAATACCAGTACTCCATTTAAATATAAAAAGATTTTATTTATTTTTAGTATCCATATACAAAATACTCAATGTCTAAAATATTTAAAATATAAAAAATATTTTAAAAAAAGTATTGTACGACGGATATTTCAGACACTAAATTTTTTTTTATTGGGTATCCAAATACCCAATAAATTATAATATATTTTTTATATTGTATTGTACTATATAAAAAATATATTATAATTTATATATTAAAACTTTATAATTTATACTATAAATCTATATATTATATAAGTAATTTTCAGACCAATATCATATATGCTATCCGTCAATTCATTTTGAATAGATACAGGATATCTTATCCCGAAATCCAAATCGACAATATCTTTTAAATATTTATTTTTTACTACCTATGCCACATTCGATATCACTTGATATCCAAAATACCCGTATCCATTGCCATCCTAGATTCACCTTTGCCCCTGTAGAAGTCACAATTATCTTTGAAAATAGATATAAGGACATTTGTTTGTATTTAATATGATTCATTTAAATATAAGTTCATTAAGTGTATTTGTTTTTTGTTTTTGTTAAATTTTAAATAGTTCTAAATATTTTTTAAGTCTCATTTGTTTGTACTTAATTGATGTTTAAATCTAATTTATTCAGATTTCAGACTATTAAATGTGTTTGTTTTTAGTTTTTTAAGTATTTAATATGTTTGAATATATTTTAATAAATAAGATATTGTGATAAGTCTTAGTATCATGATATATTATTCTTGTTCAGTAAAAATACGCTTCATCCTTATAAATTTTGTCTAATATACACTTTATTCCTCTTAAACTTTAAAACTTAATAAATAACACTTTCAAACTTTATAATCATTGTAAAACAACCTTTTTGTTAAATATTTCATTAACTAAACTAACAATAAACACTTGTTTGATAAGTTTCAAATTTTTTCATTTGATATACAATTATGTTTGAGAACTTTGATTTCATCAACTTTTTCATATGTTTAATTCTTAATTTATTTGAATATTATTTTTTAACTAATAAACAATTTCTATGTATTTATATATTAAAAAAATAAACAGTCTTAACCATTCAATATTTAGATTCAAAGATAATATCTTAATATTCATATGTATATTTAGATTTAGACGTCTTAATCTTTAAAAAAAAATAAAACAAATGTTCCCTTATTCAATTAGATCTCATGAAAAATTTAAAAAAATTTTAGACATCAGTTATTTTTCACTGACATGTACATATGTTGCAAAAACAAATAATCTTAATTATTTAATATTTACATTTAGAGATAACATCTTAATAATCAGATATGTATTCATATTCAAAGCTCTTAAACTTAAAAAAATATGTTCTCTACAAAATTATAATTGTATTAATTTAATTTTTAAAAAGTTAAGTATCTGTCCTTAAAAATTAGTTAAATTATAAAATTTATTATGTGAATTTTTTTTATCAGCAAAAGTCACAGTATCAAACATATAAATCAAATAAAAACTATGCTGAGATAACTGAAGGTTTTTACCGGCAAATTAGGAATTTACTCTTGAAAATACTGGGACCCAATTAATTCCAGATTTTGAAATTTGCTGCATTATATGAAAAAAAAAAACTTACAAGGACAAATCAGACAACGGCTACTGGGGACCACCATTCGTCCCCTTTTGTCCCTGGTTTCTGCAGCACTATCTCCAATCAGCCCCTTTCCTCCCCTCCTTTTCTCTTCTTTCACCTTGAAAGCTTCAATATTCAATATATTTTCCATATCCGCGGAGCAAGCATTATCGCCTTTAAGGCGTAGAAGATCCCTTTCTCTCACACTAGGGTTTCTCCTACCTAGTAAAGCAGTACCCATTTTTGTTCACCTTTGGGGATGAAGATGAAGAAGAAGCTCGACTGCTGTGAGCTTTACCTTTTCTGTTATCTGCTGTTGCCAGCTCTTGTCTTCTCCAAGAACCAGGGTACCTTCTAGCGTCACTTCTTTTTCCCTGTCTTTTGACATTTTTATGTTTTCGTGGGTGATGAAAATGAGGATGATTCATCTATGCTTGTGGTCTCTGTAATGAGAGGTCCTTCTAGATTGTTCCGGTACTGTCTCAAATTAAGTTAGTAGTGCTTTGGGTCTTTTACAGTTACTATAATTGGTATACAAAATATGGCATGAGGGTTTTGTAAAGAATACTGTAATGCTGTTACTATATTTGCAAATTGTGTTTCGTATTGTCACTTTGTCGTTGGCTTAGAATTGAAAGTGAGTTGTTCAGTACCTGAGAAGAGGGGTGATCTGTTGTTTCTTATGAGTATAAATTTGCTTCTTGAGACTTACTGTTCGTCTGTTCCTAGACAGTAGTAACCATTTAAATGGTAAAACATCAGCCGATAGGAATGATATTTTAATAGTATCGAACGAAGAAGTATGCCAGAGTCCAATTAAAGCCTTGGACTGCTCAGAAGATAATCTTTGACAGTTGAAAATTTTAGCCATATTGAACTCAGCATGCTGCATTGATACATTCTTACATGTTCCTGCCACTTCATATAGTGATAATTATATGGACCATTGAAGATCCACAATCTTGCTGTCTTTGTCTACAGTTTAAAAACATATTATTAACCCAGTGCCAAAGCCTTAAGCTTTTGATTCAGAAAGAATAACCTTCTACTCCATTTTCGTTGCTTGCTCAAGGACAAGAGCATCTCCATCCTGACACACAAAGGAACATGTTTTGCTTCAGAGCTGCTAATAAGAAGGGATAGCATAGGTAGCACTTTTGGGCTTTTAGTCATTTGTTGAATAGAGAAGGATTACTGCTAAGTCATTATTGCTTACAGGACCCTGTAAAACTGAAAGTTGAAACCTTTTGGTTGTGGTTTGGCATCAGATTTTGTCATAGAATTAATTATCCAGGCAATCTAAACCTATGAATCAGATACCAAGGTAATTAATATGTTTGGTATCTTAATGGAGAGCACATGGTCATCTCTGTACTGAACTCACCTGCTTCAACCACTTCCATTCCACCCTCACCATTCCAACCTTCTTCAACTGATGTCCGTAATGGCCATGATTGTTGAGTCCCATCATCAAAAAAGAGTTATATCATCCTCACTAGAGCTAGACACAATCTTACCATTCACCTTTGTAATGGTACAATTTTGTCATTGGGTAGGTAACTCAGTTGCTCGGGAATTTTAAAATCCCATTGTTATAGGTGGGATACCCATGTTTTAAAAGCTCATATCATACATGGGAAACTGAATTTCCTGAATAAAATTTGCTGGGAAACCTAAAGAAATCTCCACACCAAACAGCCCCATTTTGACTAATTAAAGATAGTTATTACAGCATGTTAAAATCAGGGAAATGGATCAAGGCAATGATTCTTGTATCAAAAGCAGCTTGGTCACTTTCTGTCCAAGTATGCTGCTGTTTGATGTATTAGGTTCTAAGAAGCGCAAGTGTTCAAAGTAGATTGGGCTCATAAGATGGTTCCCAGGTTTGAATAATGTTGTTGACGTCTTTTGCTAGTTGTCTGATATATCGAGGGCTAGGCTTGGTATTTTACTGTAACTAGAGGACTGACCAGACTCGCTAACAATAAAAAAGTGAATTATTTGGAAATACTTCAGGAGACAATGGAAATGAAACTTGAGAAATAATCTCTGTTGTAAAGGTTTAGAGTTAGTATATTTACCGGGATCTTAAAGTATGTTAGTAATATGTCTTTCATAAACTATATGGGGAAAAAAATTTCTACAATGATAGTCCATATATTGCTATTTCCCAATTAGGCTGATCAGAAACATCTTGCTGTGGAAGATTGAGTTGGTACTGTACAGCATACAAGCAACTTAAAAGTTAGTAATAAGAAGGCAATATGGGAAGGAAGAATTTTGAGGTGGTAGGCATCATTTTCTTCTCGCTGTTGATTTTATTTCACTGTTCATAAATCTTTTGGTTATGAGTGTTTATAGTGACTCTTTGAATATAGTCCTAATACATTATATATTTAAAAATTAATATGAATCTAGTTTGTACTTGAAGCAAATCAATACTGACTAGACTGTGGAGGTTGAATTTCCAGATTAAGGAAAGTGAAAGGAAAGCATTTAGATATACATTTACAATTAAAATAAGGGAAACTACGTTTTACCCTCCTAAAGCAAGATCTAATTCCAAAACTAATACATGGACTTTAGAACATAAGAGAACAAATTCCCGAACCAAATACAATTGCTGCTTTAGGGAAGTGTTCTGTTTCATTTTCCAAGTTTAGGGGGGATTTTTTTTGACAGTTTAAATTTTGTGTACCAATTTTGTAATTAAGCTGGTAAAATGCAATTTCCTTCTTATAATATAAAGAAGGTTAATTTATAATTTTGGTCCCTATAATTTTACCAAAATTATAAATTGATCCTTATATTTTATTTTCATGTAAAATGGTCCTATAATTTCTCCTTCTATGTAAGTTAGTTTCAATCATCATTATAGTTAGCTTTGCTATTAAAATAGTTCTATATGGCAGTTAATATATACATTTGTTAATATGTCATCATGTCTAGTCATTAAATTTTGCACAACTCAACCGCTATGTCAACAAAATTTAATATAGACGCTAGGTTAGGGAAAGTGGGAATTAAGGATAAAATAAGAATTTTGGTGACATGGCAGTTGAGTTATGCAAAACTTAATGATTGAGCATACTGACATTTTCACAAAATGTATACATCTTTGCCATGTAGGATCATTTTAACAGCAAAGTTAACCATATTGATGGACTAACTTACATGGAAATAAAATATAGGTACCAGTTTACAAATTTGGTAAAACTATAAGGACTGAAATTATAATTTAATCTATAAAGACCAACGCAATTTTAAACAAATTACTGTGTATTCACTCTGAAAGATACATCTCATATCTGATCTCTGAAATTGCCTTGTTATGGTATGTGTCCTGCAGGAAACCCTGCCAATGATCTTGTCAGCATTATCAACCAGAATCGAACAGCTCAAAAGCTCCCTCAACTGAACGACAGTCCAGGTCTCGGGTGCATGGCCTTGCAATATGTCGAATTTTGCAAAGGGAACTGCACCGAGAACAATGCCGTAAACTGCAAGCCTTCTGAAGATAACTTCACTGAAGTATTTGCTCCCAACTGCGGTGTGGAGCTGCCGACTTTCGGCACCATAACCGGGCACATTGTGGGATGTCGAGGGAAGTATCTTGAGCCACAAGTAGCTTTTTCCAGTGTTCTTGTTAAAGATAAGAAATCTTTATCTCTTCTGAGAAATAAATCGCATTCTGAGGTGGGAGTAGGCATGGTTGGAGTCCATAAGGGGCCTTTCTTTTGGTGCGTTTTGTTTAGTAATGGGCTGACAAATTCTTCATTTGTGCTTGAAAATCGTGGTGCAGGGATCAAGCAAAAAATGGGGTGCTTCAGTGGAAGCAGCACTCCATGCAGTGAGGGAAAGAAGAACAGTGCACATCTTTTCTACTTCTTATCTCTTACTCTTGTATTCAATTTATTTTTACAGCAGTTTTAGGGATCAATCTGCGACAATGGAACATCTTCACGTGGCAATGCTTTATATATATTTTTTCACTATCGTTTGATTTTTCTTCTTGTTTGCTTACTTTCATGAAGTTGTTTGCTTGAATATCTTCTTTAGAAAAATTAAAAACACAAGTAGTTTTTTTTTTTCTTTTAACGACCAAAACATGATTTTGGTCCCTTACATATGCCTATTTTTAAAGTTAATCCCTTACAAATTTTTAGGCTTTAGGGTTTAGGGTTTAAAAAAATTTTTATTATCAATTTAGTCCCTTATAGATTGATATGTTATCAATTTAGTCCTTCATAGATTTTTATTCTCAATATATTCCCTAAAAAATTGATATGTTATTAATTTAGTTCCTCACATATTTGTATTTTCAATTTGGTCCCTCATAGTTTTATATTTTATCAATTTAGTCCCTTCATCAAAAGTTGTGACTATCAAAAGTTATGGCCAACAAAAAAGAACTAAAGTGATAATATATCAATGTGAGCTATCAAACTGAATGAAAATAAGTAAGGGGCTAAATTGATAATATATCAATCTATGAGGGACCAAATTGAGAAATTTATGAAGGAGCAAATTAAAAAAAAGGCATATGTGAGATATCAAAATAGGATTTTAGTCTTTTTTTAACTAACCCATCAATGAATAATTGATTCTTAAAAAGTTATAATTTAATTGAGGAATCTGATAATAAATATTTAAATAATATATGAACTTATGAAGGCTTATTCTTAATGAAATTAGTTATTTTTTTATTTATCTTTAATTGATATATATATATATATATATTAAAATATCTTAATAGTTTTAATAAATTTTTAATTTAATTCTTACATTTTATTTTCAATAGGACTGTATACAGAGTTGAAGCTTTATACCCTTCGTTCACATCTGAAAAATTCATATGACTATTAATTATTATTTATTACAAATTTTGAGATCCTTGTCTAAATTTCGAGACAATAAGAGCTTGAATTTTAGGGACTTTTTCGGTTAGTTTTTCGGAGTTTCATAGATGGAGCATACGTGGTGGATGTTTTGATGAACACAAACTTCACAAATTGTTCAGATCAATGGTCCAATTCAGAAGCGACATACAAAAGCGCATAGCCCATACATTAAGAATTGTTGGGTCTCAGATAATCTAACAACAAATTGTTGGTTCAACCAGCCGGTTTCTCCAATTTAACCGGATTTTGAGATCATTGGTTTAATAGCTCAATTGGACCGAGCGAAACACCAATTTTTGGTTTAGTTAAATTGGCCGATCTAATTTAATTATTTAATCATTGAAAATTAGTAATAGAAATAGTTGTGACACAAATTAGTAATGGAAATAAGTTCATCTCAAATTTAGTGATTTTGTGATAAAAGAAATCTGTTAAAAAGTTAGTGATGGATAAAATCTATCACTAAACTAATAATGAAATTTAGTGATGAATGAAATTTGCCACTAAATTATTGACGAAAAAATTTAGTGATAGTAGAAATCTGTCACTAAAAATTAAAAATTAGTGACAAAATTTAAAAATGAAAAAAAAAATATCATTAAATTCCAAAAATTTGTGATAAAATTTAGTGAAGGAATGCTTTCCGTCACTAAAATCCATGATTTAGTGACAAATTTAAAGTTTGTCACTAAATTTCATAATCTTAAAAAAAATAGTGATGGATCATAAAATCCATCACAAATGACATGAATAAGTGACAAATTTCGATCCATCACTAATTTTTCATCAGTACTTTTTTATTCTAGTAGTGTGGAATTAGAGTCCACGTAATTTGAAAAATAAGTATGTAAGATTATTTTAGAGTAAGGAAAAGATAACTACATAAGTAGATTGCCAAAAACTTTAACTAAATTGGTTAGAATTTGCTTTCAAAATCCATTTAGGTCCTTACTCAATCCTTTATCGATTTTTTTATATTTAATTATAGGATTTATTGTGGTTGCTTAATACTTTGAGATAGTTATTGAGATAAAATGCGGTCTCACTTTTTCCTCACCTAAATATGAGATCGTCGTTGCCTTTGGTCTTCTCGGTGGCGGCGACTAGGAGGAGGTTAGTCACTATCCCTCTTCATCCTCCTTTAGCCCCTTGAATAGATCTCTTTTAGGTGGTGGTTTTCTTTCGTCTCTTTCGAGTAGTTTCTCTCTTGGGTGGTGGTTTTCTTTCGTCCCTTTCAAGTAATTTCTCTTTTAGGTGTGTTGTTTGACTTTCAATACTTTAAAGGAGCTTCGAGACTCTTTCAAATGTGTTGTTTGACTTTCAATCTTTTAAGGAAATTTCAAAGCTAAGAGTGAAATGAAACTCATTTTTAGTCAAAATATGCAAATACTTGTCATATGATATGAGGCATGATAGATGAAACGACTTTAGATGTTCTAACGGTATACCTTATTTTGCCTCCTTTGGTTAGTAAGTCAATGTTTTTTTTTCTTTAGATCCCTTGATAGATTTCAGAGTTTCTTTGAGCGCTTTTTCTTTTTTCGTTTTCTGTCTCAGTTTTTCTTTTGGAAACTCTATTACATCTGATTAATGTAGTTTGCCATTTTTTTTAATATGATTTGTCTTGACCCTTTTGGCCATTATTAAAAAAAAATTATATTGTTTATTAAAATTGTTCTCATGGTATTGATACGAAATCACTCGTGGAGAATTTCATTTTGTAAATCTCTCACAGGTATCGTCAGCAGTCACCCACTAAGAGTTTTATTTTGAAAATTATTTTATGTATTGATTGGTAGTTACCCATTAATAATTTAACTTTGAGCCATCTAGTAAGTACTAATGGATGATCACTCAATGAGGTATAAATGAAGGAACATTATCTTTAATAGGCACTAACTAGCAGTCACCCATTGAGATCTAATTGTTTGGAAAAAAAAAATTCATAGGCATTGACTAGCAATTACTTATTAGAATTAATTTTTTTTGAAAATTACTTTAGTAGGTACTAACAAGTGATCTCCCAAAAAAAATTATTTATTTTAAAAGGTATTCCAATAAGTATAGACAAGAACTACCCATGGAATTTTGTCTATTTTAAAAAAAGTTAAGGGCCCATTTGATAGTTAGGACAGAGTAGGAATAGAAAGAAAGTAAGAAAATGGAAAGGAAAGAGAAAAGAGAAAAAATATATTTAGTATGGAATGAAAAAAATAATGAAAAAGAAAAAAAAGGTGTTTTGTATGTATTTTTTAATGAAAAGAAAATGGAGTATGTGATGTTAATTTACTAAATTATCCCTTATTTTTTAATAAATTTTTATCATTCTCTCTCTCTCTCTTGGAGGGAAGCGCTAGAAACCTCGCCAAAGATCTTGCATGGAGTAGAGCACGGAAGACGTCGCCCTCTATCTCTCTACGAATCTCCCTCCCATGTTTCACCAGTTCCATCCAAACCAAGCCATTCTCCATTCCCTATAGATTTGGATTTTGGTAAGTCTTGAATCTTTCTAATGTACTTAACAACGATTAAAGCGAAGGATAAGCCTTGTGCTGGCTGGATTCCCCGACAATGCATAGAAGGTCAATATTTCGGTAGCCATGATCTCTGGGACGGCGAAGTTAGCCTTGAAGAGGGTCAAGGCTATGATGGACTTCATCAGCTAGACGAGCATGGGGACACCATAGATGGCACCAGTGATGATGTTGATGACTGTGAAAATCAAGGTGGTTCCAAGATTGAGGTTTCTGGCTAGTGTGAGAGCAAGGACAACGGGTATGTATATGCCGAGGTCTCTCATGGTATTCCATGAACAGGACAGGAAGTAGAGCATAGAAGGCATGGGAGGATCTGAACACACACCAACAACTAGGGCAAATTCGACATTTTCCCTCCTTTTCCCTTTCCATGACCGGTTTTTCATGGGTGAAGTGATGGAAAGGAGAATTAGAAAAACAATGGAAGAGGGAATTCCGGTTTCCATCTCCTGCATCTATAGTCTGAGCTACCAAACTCACAGTGGCGGAGCCACATACAACTCTGCCCCCCCTGAACTTTAGAAATTTTCATTTAATTTTTTTTTTCATTTTGTCCACTTCTTGTTTTTTTTTTTGAATATTTTTTTTGAACCCCTTCAGTGACTCAGTCCCTCTTTGCTGCTCACAGTCACAAGAGCCCCACTCCCAAGAGTCACAAATTTTTTTTATTGATGATCGTTACTTTTTCATTCCATCATTAGGAACCTATTTGTAAAAGCTTGAAATTTAGAGTTTTTATACATAGCTTTAATTCTATTAAATTGGTTAATTGATTATGTAATTAGAATCATGAGTAACATATTTGTAAAGTCAATTTCATAAAATTTTTTCTTGATGATAGTTAATTTCTCATTTCATTGTTAGGAACCTCTTTGTAAAAACTTGAAATTTGGAGTTTTTGTATATAGGTCTAATTCTATCGAATTAGTTTATTGATTATACAATTAGGATCATGAGTAATATATTTGTAAAGTTAATTTCATGAAATTTTTTCTTGATAATGGTTAATTTATCATTCCATTATTAGGGAGCTCTTTGTAAAAGGTTGAAATTTTGGGTTTTTGTATATAGGTCTAATTCTATCTAATTGGTTGATTGATTATACAATTATGATCATGAGTAACATATTTGTGAAGTTAATTTCATGAAAATTTTTTTTCTTGATGATGGTTAATTTATTATTACATTATTAAGAATTTCTTTATAAAAGCTTGAAATTTGTGATTTTTGTACATATGTCTAATTCGATCAAATTGGTTGATTGATTATGCAATTAAGATTTAGAAGAAGAACAATTTTTTTGTAATAGAAATATTTTTTAAGAGAAAATTACCATCAAATGAGTAACAAATTGAAATTAATTTAGAAGAATTGCCATCAGATCTAAAAAAGCGAATGAAAATATTATCCCCTGATTGTAGAGTCCTGGATACGCCACTGCAAACTTAGGAAAAGGGAATAGTACAGGAACATTCCATTCCATTCTAGTTCAGCATTTTTATGGCTACCAAACGGCTCATAATAGTAGGTATTGATGGGTGGCCACCCACGAAGATCTGTTTATCTTTTAGCAAGCCTTCTAGTAAATACTAATGAGCAGTCATCCACTAATTTTATTCATTTATTAGATTTCTTATTGGATACTATCAAGTAGTCATCCATTGTTTATAAATCCCTATATGTCACTCCATTGTGATTCGATCATGTTTTCTCATTCAAATAAGGTTTAACGAAACAAATTAGGATTCTCTTATTAGCACACAAGTTAGACTCCACGTCGATCTAACGGTCATGGATATCAACAACTCCCTAATGGAACCATTGGAACTTCTTGAGGGATTTGACATTAAAGATCGAATGACGTTAAATTGTATCCATCAAGTGCTGAATCACAAATCGTCTGGCGGGTATCGCTTGCTCATTCTAAGACTACATGTTACTCCATGAGGGGAGTTGGTCATGTTTCCTTTTTGGCAAATAAATTAGCTAGGGCGGTTGGAACCCTTTTAAGTGTCTATTTAAAATTTCTTTCTTTTCTTCATCTTTTTTTACATTAACATAATTTTTCAATTTTTAGTTTTATTTGAAGTTACCTACTAGGAGCCAATCCTGAAATTGCTACTAACAAATTAAAGACCATAGAAATCCATATATAATGTGTGCAAATACAGGCTAAAAGAAAAAAAAGAGTCAAAATTAATTATTATTTTTCACCTTTTTTGGGTATTAATTTTGTTATTATCTTTTTCTTTATTTATTCAAAATTATTTAGCCAAAATAATCCTAAATTTATAACAAAAATTAAGATCGCAACAATTACAAATAAGGACCAAAGTGAAAATTTTAAAATTAAAATGTATTAAAAAATAAACATTATAGGGGATAAAATGAAAAGAAAGAAATCAACATAAGTCAAGCAACAAATTAAGCTAATCACAAAAAAAAAATTGAATTAAAACAAAAAACAAGAAGAAATGAAACGCAATAAGGACTCAAAAAGTAAAATCATGGGTCAAACTACAATTTAACAAATTTTAGGGCCGGGATGGATTGGGAGCTGATTAAGTCTGGGGGAAGGTGTTAGACACCTCTACAGCTTCTGTTCTAAAGAATGAATATCCTAAAATAATTGCGCAAAATTTAAGATACACTCTTAAAATTACCTAAATTATCCTTTTTAATATGCATAAAAAAAGGGAATAAAGTTTGAAGGAAAAAAATGAATGAAAAAGATTTACATTGGCAAACTTAACCTAGGCAGTACATACAGCCTACATACCCAGAGTGCAATCAAATTTCACGTAGTTCAAAAATAAAGTCATGTTTGTTATGGCAGAAGTAGTGACGGATTTGAGGATTAATTGATTTCAATAAATTAGACGATTTTCGAAAAATATGAGATTGTGTCCAAATTTAAGGAAAACAAATTATTCTAACTCCTCACTTTCCCCATTTTGAAAATCCATATTTTTCTGGGTTTTTGTTCTTTTTTTATTTTGAAAAAATTGTATGTGTAGGGTTATTGGACCCTACTTATTTGACGTATTTTCTTTCAAAAAAGAGGAGAATCAATATGGTTGGCCTAAGGAGATATTAAGCCTCACGTGGCACCCTAATTCTATCAGGTTTGCCTAAGAGGGTACTTGACCCTACATCGCCCTTTTTAGGTCATATTTTATGGATCAATTTTCTTCAGATTTGTTAGAGGGTTGTTGGAACCCTATTATTTTAAGGAACAAAAACACATACTGGTTCCAAATTAATATTTGGAGACCCAAGGAGACATTAAGTCTCACATGGTTCTCCAGTTTGTCAACCTAATGAGGTACCCGACCTCACATGGTCACATACGCATCCTCACTCTCAATTTCATTTTAGTCTAAAAGATTTTCAAAATAAGATTAAAATAGCCATTGGAACTCAATTTTACCTAACAAGTCAAAATCATTTTTTTTCAAACCGAAGCTTGTGTACTTAAGGAGTCCTCCTAGGTTGTTCTATTGGTGATTGAATTGAGGAGGTACTTGACCTCACACACACTCAAATAAATTTGTTTGACACTTATTTTTTGATTTGGTTTCTTGAGAACATTTTCAAGGAAGGATTAAAAGGCAAACCCACCACAAATCATATCAAAGCACAGAAATAATTTGCATGCAAATGTATAACAAAGCTAACAAGTAATCAATTTTTGCATGAAACCAAATATTCACACATTTTGCTTTGCAAATTCCTCATCTATATTGACCAATGGAAATTAAAGTATTAACCTTTTCCTTGAAAGAAAAAATTTAGGGTTTAGAAAGTTTGATTGACAGATGCATCCCTTTTTTTATGTGCAAAAATATGATATATACATCCTTTATATCCCCCTCTCCTCGAAAGCGTTTTATTTTCTTAAAAATAAAAATTGTGAGAGAAGATGGGATTTAGATTTATCACTCCATCATCTTTAATTCTTTTTCATCTTCATTTAAACATGCTCTTATTTTCCCTTCATTAATTTGGTTAAGGCATGGTTAGGAGTTGGAATCCTCAAGCAATATGAAAAGGAGGAAAAAGAGAGGAAGGGGAACAACGCAGTAAACCCTATATCACAAAATAAGTGTCATATAACGAATGTATCATAATTTTGAACATGCGGCGGTGAGTGTTTTTCAATTGCAAGTCTGTTTGAGAGGGAGAAATTGAGACTAACTGGAAAACAGTGGGAGGGCTTTTGCTTCTTGAGGAAGCTAGGGTTTTTTTTTTTTTTTTTCCATTTGAGGAGATATGATGGTTTTAAAAGTTACTGGGCTAGAGGTGAGCTAGAGGACGTCCTTTGGTTGCTTGGAAGTCAAATAAGGTGGCCATAGTAGGAGAGAGAAACCGAAAAGAGAGCGAACAATGGGACTCATCGAAATAAGGGAAAGAGGTAAGAAGGCTATAGAAGAAGAGTCGCGCACCTATGCTCTTCAGCGTAAGAAGCGCATAGCGCTTTTTAGGTTAGTCACGGTTAAAACCGTAGTGAAAGGTGACAACCGTGGCGAAAAAAAAATTGTGGTTGAAATTGAAAACCGTGGAGAAAAAAATTGCTACGGTTTCTATTTTTCGCAACAATTTTTTTCGTCACAGTTTTAATCGTGATTAAAAGTGTTAGTCACGGTTAAAACTGTGACTAACATGAAGAGCACTTTGTTTTTCTTATGTTGAAGAGCATAGGCGCGTGATTTGCAAAAGAAAGCTTTCGAAACATGAAGAATTGAAGAAGTTTGCCTACTGCGCGTAGGAGGCTTCTACACGTAGGAGGTCTTTGGAGTTGTAAGATCAATGATCTAACGGTTTTTATTTATCTTTAATGATTTTATTTATTTATTTAAAAAATTTATAATTATCATTTCATATTTATTATTATACTTATAATTATTATTAAATTAATTGATACTCATAAATTCTTTTAAAAAATTAAAATAAAACTGAATAAATAAAAACTATTAAATCAAAATGATTTCAAAAAAATTCTTGCGCACAAGAGGCAAACTGCACCCTTCGAAACAAGGGAGAGAGGCAAGGGGTACGCCCAAAACGACGCAGTTTTGACATTTTGAAAATGACCAAAACACATGTATCCATAATAGTGAAATGACATTGTTCCACTTGAAATGGAATGACGCCGTTTTGGCGCTTTAGACATCAGCACACGCGGAGCTTTTAATTGGAAAGATGTTGATCTGGTACGTTATAAGGTGGTCTAAACACATAGGAATCATGCATTTTGACCTGCTCGGTCCCTCATTTTCCCCTTCTTTATGGAAAGTTTACTTGTCTTTGAAAAACAAACAAACTAGTTGTCTTTTTATGACAATTGAATTCATTGGCCACCATATAACGTTTATTGATTTGGAAAAAGCTTATGATCGAGTACCAAGAGAGGTGCTCTGGAAAGCCTTGGAACAGAAAGATGTACGGGTTGCGTATATTAAAGTTATAAAAGATATGTATGAGGGAGCTACAACTAGTGTGAGAACGTCTGGAGGGGAGACTAGAGACTTCCCTATTAAGATTGGCCTACATCAGGGATCATCGTTGAGCCCTTATTTGTTTGACTTGGTTTTAGATGTTCTGACAAAACATATTGAAGAAGAAATTCCTAAATGCATGCTTTTTGCTAATGATGTTGTTCTCATAGCAGAGTCAAGAGAAGAGATTAATGTTAAACTTGAGTTATGGAGAGCTACTTTGGAATCGAAGGGTTTTCGTCTGAGCAGGAGTAAGACAGAGTATATGCATTGTAAGTTTAACAAGCGACAAGCTAGAAACGAGTTGGAAGTTAAAATTAGAGATAATGTTGTATCACAAGTGTCAAAGTTTAGGTATCTGAGATCTGTTATACAAGATGACGGTGAAATTACTGGTAATATGACACATAGGATACAAGCTGGGTGGTTAAAGTGGAGAATGACATCAGAAGTTGTTTGTGATCAGAAAGTACTGGATAAGCTCAAAGGAAAGTTTTATCATACTGCTATAAGACCTGCGATTTTATATGGGAGCGAATGTTGGGCGATGAAAGGACAACAAGAGCATAAAATTGGAGTAGCGGAGATGAGGATGTTGCATTGGATGTGTGGGCATACAAGAAAAGATATGATTCGTAATAATCGTATACGAGGGAGAATTGGAGTGGCACCTATTGAGAAAAAAATGACTGAAAACCGTTTAAGATGGTTTGGACATGTTCAAAGAAGACCATTAGAAGCGCCAGTAAGGAGAGTTGAGCAGATGGTTTGGAGCCCTGTGAGAAAAGATCGAGGAAGACCAAGAAGGACACTTAAAGAGATTATTGAGAGGGATCTTCTTGTAAATGAAATCTCTAAAGAGTTATTCATTGATAGAGTTCAATGGCGTCGGGCGATTCATATAGCCGACCCCACCTAGTGGGATAAGGCTGTTGTTGTTGTTGTTATTGTTGTTGTTGTTGTTGTTGTTGTTGTTGTTGTTTTAAATGCCTAAGCTAATGACACCTTGACATATGGCTTTGGTATTTTTTTTTTGGTTTAGGCAATGGTTGAAGCATAATCTGATGTCATAATAATGAAATTTCATTTAAGATTGATGGAAAATTTTTTATTGAATATCAAAATATTAAGAAATTCAAGGGAAAGGGTTTTACCTCTAGGGTTGTAAGATCTCTTGCAGTGAAAAATGGCGCTTTGAGTCCCATCGTGCTACAGTAACAGTGTATCATCGCTCCTATTAGTTAGAGAACCAATTTTGGTCGTCGTCGAAGCCAATTTTCTCTTACCTAAATGCTTAGGTACTCCTCAACTCCCTTTCATAATATTCACTTATTTCTCTTTTCTAATAGAATCAAAGGCCACCAAAGGACACGACATTGTTGAAGTCGAAGATAAATAGGGATTTTTCAACATGAGGGAAGACATTGTTGGTGAAGAAGGGAAAACAAACAAGGAGACATCGACAAAGTTAAGAGTTAGATAGGAGGTGGGTCTATCTAAAAAAAAAATACGAGAATGATGGGAATTTCTAAAATTTTATCTTTTAATTAGGTTCTTATATATCTTGCCTTAAAAAAAGAAAGACAAGGGCCATATGTCAAGCTTTTTGAAAAAACAAAAAAATGGCAAGAAGCTATTTCATTTAGTGATTGTTGGATCTATAGATCCAACGTTCATAAAAAATAAGTGACATGCTTGTCTTTCAATCCATATTCTTCTTTATGTTTTTGTTTATTGATTTTCTATTGTTGTTGTTATAGTCCCTCTTAGAAATTTTCTTTCAAAATAGTCATTTGGGATTTTCAAAGATGCCCTGTTATTAGAAATAATTTAAGTCCGAAAATTTCCTATCTTTCCAATTTTGGCTTTTGTCCCCAAAAATTTTGGAATTCCAAATCAACCCCATTTTCAAATTGACTTCCAACCTCAAAAAGTGTTGGAAATTTCAAATTCTGCCAACTTTTCAATTTTTATTTTCAACCCCAAAGTTTTGGATTTTCAAAATAATCCCAGTTTCTCAAATTTTATTCTTACCCTAAAAAATTTTGGAATTTTTAAAATATTCCCTTTTATTATGTTTTATTTTTAACCAAAATCTTTTGAAACTTTCAAAATAATCTCAAATTTTCAAATTTGATTTTTAACCCCAAAGCTTTCCGGAATTTTCAACATAATCTCAATTTCCCAAATTTTGATTTCTACCCAAAACTTTGGAAATTTCAAGATAATCCCAGTTTTAAAATTTGATTTCTAACCCTAAAACTTTTGGAATTTTCAATTTAGGTACTTTTTCAAACATAAACTCAAAATACTTTGAGATTTTCAAATTGATCCTTTTTTTAAAACAAAAAACTGTAACCCTAAAATTTTTAGTATTTTCAAATTGAACTTTTTTCAAATGTAATCCTTAAACTTTTTGAATTTTCAATTTGATCTCTTTCAAAATTAACCCCATAACCTTTGGGATTATCAATTTGATAACCCTGACACTTTTAGGATTTTCCTATCACATCCTTTTTTTAAAACACCCGAATTTTTTTTTTCTAACAATCCTTGCAAATCCCCAAACCAGTTTTGCGACAATTTGAACTCTAAAAATTTTAGAACTTGCCCAAAAGGGCTTGCTTATTATTATTATTATCTTTGTATGTCATCATCTTATTTCAATCTCTTATTTATTTAGAAATTTTAAAAAAGACTCAAACGGTGTCTATATTGATCTTATCAACGGGGCTAACTCTAATAGGCCAAATTCAATAATCCGAATAGACAAATAAGATGTAAGTGGATCCATTTCAATTCTTGATTGACACGGTTAGTATATGCGAGGTTTTATTCGTTGGCATAACTTGCACGTTCAGATCTGACACAGCAAAGAAAGTCTGTCCCAATGTCCCATACATTTTATATTGACCACAACCTGTTGCCAAAGCGTGGGAGACACTAAAAGTCAAAACTTGTACATATAAAATCAATTAACAAAACATATTTCTTTTAATGAAACATGTCCACAACATACGATACCTCAAATAACTCTAATCAGGTTTTAGTCTAACAGCCACGTGGCTTTGGCATATTTTGTCCCCATAAACATCATTTGCATTTGACGAAGAAAATAATTCATCTTGTCTGTATTTATTAGTATTCAGAGAATTAGACTGAACCAGTCGGTTTAACCAAAAAATTAATAAACTTGTTAGGGAACCAATTCGGTTTGAACTAGTGAACCGTAAGTGTTTGAATCGGTGAAAAATCGGTCGAATCTGTCTCAAACCAATAAAACTTTTCGTTTTAACTGATTCAACTGGTTCTTTTTTTTTTTAAATTTCTGAATTTTTTAGTTTTTAAATTTTTACTAAATATTATTATTATTATTATATATTTTTAAGAAATCTCAAAAAATTTAATCTATTAGGAGAAGAGTTAAGATTGATATAAATACATATCTGTAATATGTCTAGAATATTTAAATATTTTAATATTGTAAAATATATATTAATTATATATTTTAATATATTTTAAGTATCACCGATTCAACCATGATTTGACCATTGACTTTTGAATCAGTGTTCCGATCGGTTCGATGACCAATCTGACTTTCTGAACCTTGATATTTATCCAATAAAATGACTTTTATATATTATTTTTCTATAAAATAATTGGATATTTTTTCATAATTTGTCATTGATTCAAAGGGTTCTCTATATTTGTAAATCTTTCTTACACACACGCAAACACGTTGTTCTAGAAATAATATAATTTCTGAGTATTTCTTATTATTTTACTTATAAAAATACCACAATAGAATTTTATAGCATGATTATAGTATCATATAATTTAGTTTTGTCGAAACAAATAATGTATTATGCAATTTTATTGAAAACTCTAATAACAAAAATTTAATTTTCATCAGCACGAATAATAAAATAAAGATGAAATTTAACTAATTTTTGTCTTTCAATAAAATAGTTTATATTTTAGTTATATGTTCTGTCACAGAAAAGACACAATTAAAACCTTATGAACAGAGAGTACAAATAAACAAAATAAAAATTAAACCCAAATAATGTCAAACCTTTTTAGATTTATGATCAGGAGGCGGCTAGCCGAGTCTGATTGTAATCCCTTTTAACTGTTCATACTTATAATTTATAAAGAAAAATTAAATTATTCTTTCAATCCTTATAGTTTTACTAAATTATTTTTCATCAAGTTCTTATAATTCAAAAATTTACAATTAGATCCTTGTAGTTCTAAAATTTTTTAATTTAGCCATTACTGTTAAATTTTTGTCTATTTACCAAATGTACTCTTATAAAACTTTATTTATGATTTAAGTTAATTTGTCTAAATTATTTAACAGCATGTCATATATATTAACTAAAATTTACTTAATTATTTACTTTTATTTTTTTATGACATAAATCATATATATATATATATACATATATATATTCATATATAGTGCTAATATGTACGTGACTAGTTGCATAATAAAATCTAACATAACATTGAGAAAAGTTAAATAACAATGAATAAATTAAAAAAATTTATAAAATTATAAGAACTCAACTACATATTTTATAAACTAAAAAGACCTAATTAAAAATTAAATAAAATTATAGAGATTTAACCTTTATAAAATCCCATTTTTGAAAAAAAATAATAATAACACTCATTGACCGCAAGTCTATAATATTGCTACCTATTAACCTATATGGTTCACGTTCAATTAAATAAAACATCATAACCATCAAACTTTTGTCCTGACCTTTTCATTTGATCATCAAATGATGGAAGATAGGGGGATTTCTAATATAGGTGAGACCATGCATTTACCCGAAAGTCCAAATATAATAATATAAATAAATAAATAAATTTAATTAATCATTCATTAACCTGCCTAGACATATACGATAGAATTCATCAGTCAACCATTATGATGCTAACCTGTCATCGTCAAATAATGGAACATTTCTTATACATAAAGTAACCCAAACGGAATCTGCTTGAAACTAAATTAATTTTTAAAAAAGAAGGTTCCTATCTACATCTTTTATATAGCTTTGCTATAGTTCTATGTTCAATTGTAAAAAATTAATTATAAAATAATGAGCTGTAAAAAATATAAAAAATTATTTAAAAACTATAAATTAATTGTCTTAATTAAAGAATTATAAATTTATCAAGTTTTAATCAAAAACTATTATAGTAAAAATATAAAAAATTGGATCTAAGTTATTTCTTTTTCTTGTTTACTTTCCTTCCGAAATAAATTTTTTGTTTGGTTTTGAAAGTTAAGCAGAGTATTTGACTTATCTGGATCATTAATTTTGACAACCAGCAGTTTAAATTTTAAAATATTATATTTTATTTTATGTTTGTGTTATATAAAAAACATAAAAGAAAGTACAACATCCTAAAATAAAATAATAAAATATAAAATAAAATATAACATCTTAAAATTTAAATTATTAGTTATAAAAATCAACAATCTAAATATATCAAACAGTCTGGTTGACTTTTAAAACCAAACTGCAGATCCATTTACACTTCTTTCTATCTTCCTTCTTTGTTATCCTCCCTTACTTCCCAAGTTGCTTCGCCGACATCAACTTCTTTTCCATGATTATATATATATATATGTATATATATATATGTATATATATTGGATAATTAGATAAATTCACATAATTGCGAACATCACCACAACAAAAATGGCATCCTCCACCTCTGCCACACCCTACCCAATCAAAACCGTCGTCGTTTTGGTCCAAGAAAACCGTTCCTTCGACCACATGCTTGGTTGGATGAAATCCCTCAACCCGGAGATCGACGGCGTCACTGGATCCGAGTCCAACCCCGTTTCCACCTCCGACCGAGACTCCAACCGGGTCTTCTTCGGGGACCGGTCGGTCTACGTGGACCCCGATCCGGGTCACTCGATTCAAGACATCTACGAGCAGGTGTTCGGCGAGCCGTGGAGGGAGGCATCGGCGGCAAAGAAGCTGCCGCCGAAGATGGAAGGATTTGCGCAAAATGCGGGAAGACAGAAGGAAGGGAAGGCCACGGAGGAGGCGGTGATGAACGGGTTCAAGCCGGGTCAGGTTCCGGTTTACGAAGAGCTTGTGAAGGAGTTTGCAGTGTGTGACCGGTGGTTCGCGTCGGTGCCTGCTTCGACCCAGCCGAACCGGCTTTTTGTGCACTCTGCGACGTCGCATGGGTTAACGAGCAACGACACGCAGAAGCTTATTGGAGGATTGCCACAGAAGACCATATTTGATTCCTTGGAAGAAAATGGATTCAGTTTTGGGATTTATTATCAGTACCCTCCCGCCACGCTTTTCTACAGGTACCCTACTTCACTCTTCAGTCCCCATAGTTTTTAAAGGTTAAAATAAGTAAACCAATCATTTTTTGTTTTAAAAAAATTTAGTATACGAAAGATTATTTCCCTCCGAATTTAGTCATTAAAAAAATAAAAAATGAACTTAATTTTGTCTCCTCAATATTTTCTACTAATTAAAATGGCCCGGTGCCTTTTAAAAAATATTTGTGAGTTCTCTAATACGAAGAATGCATAGTTTCAAATGTTGAAAATACTTACCAACGTCAATGTTTAAGTGATCCGCCCTTTGTTCCCTTTTATGTAAAAACTTGACTTTAAGTCTTGTAAATATATATATATATATATATATATATATATATATATATATAAACAATATTGAGAGAGCTTCGCATACGCAAGGCTTCTCTCAGCTTGAATCAAATTATAGTTGAATTTGAAATTTAATAGGTTTTCAGATAATAAGAAATTTTTTGGTTTGTACATTTTTTGTTTTTATTTTTAATAAAAATAAAAAATGTGTTTTGTTGAGGTTAATTAAAATATTTTTTAAAATAGTTTCAAATCTAAAAAAATCAAAAACATATTTTGAATATTTTAAAAAATAAAAAATAAAAATGTTTACAAAAAGAGATTTTAATACTAAAAAAAAGAAAAAGAAAGGTTTGAAAGCCCAAAACCTTACTCAAGTAGCATATGAAGACACAAGTTACAACAAGTCCTAATAGTTGTAGGTTCCTTTGTCCCTTTTCCATTTTCTTTTTCTTCCGGCTTGTACCTTCTTTATACCAAAAAAAAAAAGGTTAAAAAGTAAAAAAACTTAGTTTGTATTATTAGTTAACCAACCATTTTGTTGGATTGAAATTCAACATTTTATAACAATGGGGCTCAAATCTTGGCTCCCAAGTCCCAACTGACAATATTCCCATGCCACTTGAGCTACAAGCTCAATGGTAATTGAAATACAATTTTGATTGGAAAAGAATATTAGAAAATTGAGAGATTTTTTTCTTTGAAATGTGAAAATGAAAAAAAAAGTGATATCTTAAGAATTAAATTAAAATACTTCAATTTTGAAAGATTAAATTAGTTAAAATGAGAGAGTAAGCTAATTAAAAACATTATGATAAAGAAGTTTAACTAATATTTTTGCCTACATCATTTGAAAATGAAATTTAGTAATTCAGATAAGTAACGTATATGCTTCACAAAATTATATAATATTCAATAAAACCATTGTTGACACGATATTAATATAAAGGTGTATAATGTAATATTTCGCTTTACTCCCTTTCCTTAGCTTGTTTAGGTCTCCCACTTTTTTGTGGGCCAATTATATATTAATTAATACTTAAGCAATTTAAAGTTTAAACCTATTGTGATATGTAAATAAGGGAGCCGTTAACTTGTCTTTTAAGCAACAAAACATGTTTTAAAGATATATAAATTATATTATATTTAATTATTTGTTAACTTTAAATTGTCATATATTATTAATGCTGAATATTCTTTTTTTTTTCTTTAAGAGACTTGTCCTTAGGATACTATGATATAAGAAAGATTCCATTCATCATTATATGTTATATTAATTTCATAAACAAGCAATCTATGACTTTCTTCTCGGTGTTAGTTTCATTAAGAGGTGTCGTTGAAGCAATCATTCTCACTTTATTATCTTCTTGCATAGTATTAAGTTGACTATATAAGTTATCAAATGTACGAATGAAATTTATTTACATGTATCACTTCTAACTTGAAAACTTTAATAAAAATACCAAATTTGAAACTTACTGAAATATTATTCGATATTTTCAGCTTTTAATAATTTTTATAAGAAATTAAAGTTGTCAATTTATATTTAATAAATTTTTTACGTCACTTTTTTAATACATTAAAAAAAATTCATATGTACTTTTAAGAAGCTCCTAAAAAGTATCTTGAAAGATATTTTACAAAGGTTAAATTATAATTTTAGTCCCTATAGTTTCACCAAAATTGTAAATCGATCTCTATACTTTATTTTTTATATAAAATGGTCCATATAGTTTCTCCATCTATGTAAGTTAGTCTCTGCTATCAGTATGATTAATTTTGCTGTTAAAATAGTCATCCATGATAGCTAATGTTTATATTTATGAAAATGTCATCATGCATAGTCATTAATTTTTACACAACTCAATCACCATGTTAACAAAATTTTCATTTTGCCCTTAATTTTCAATTTTTTGACCTAGTGTTAGTATGACAATTAAGGACAAAATAAGAATTTTGTTAATATGACAATCGAAAACTATGCAAAAATTAATAACTGGGTATGCTGACATGTACAAATATGTACATCAGCTACTATGTAGAACTATTTTAACAGAAAAGTTTATCATACTGATGACAGGAACTAATTTAATTACATAGATGAAAAAGTTATAGGGATTTGATATGAATTCATTACAACGTGCAGGTGTTAGCCACGATAAATGAAATTTTAGTAATGGTTCTTGTAGTCATGGTTAAAACCGTGACTTAGTGAATTTAGATCTATAGAAATTATTTTACATGAAAATAAAGTATAAAGACTAATTTACAATTTTAATGAACTTTTACAGAAATACTACCATAAGGATAAATGATATAAAATATTGAAATACATTTTTTTTATTGAAATTGTAATGCATATAATTTACTCTTAATTATTTTATTCATTTTCATTTTGACGAATTAAATAAGTACCAATTATCATTCTCAGGTCCCTTAGGAAACTGAAGAACATCGATAACTTCCACCAGTTCGACTTAGAATTCAAGAAGCACTGTTCAGAAGGGAAACTGCCCAATTACGTAGTGATAGAACAGAGATTTTGGGACGTGTTATCAATACCAGGCAACGACGATCATCCATCCCACGACGTCGCAGAAGGACAGAAGTTTGTGAAAGAAGTTTACGAAGCCCTCAGGGGAAGCCCACAGTGGAACGAAATGCTGCTCGTGATCATTTACGACGAGCACGGCGGCTTCTTCGATCATGTGCCGACCCCGGTGACCGGAGTCCCGAGCCCGGACGGCATCGTCGGTCCCGAGCCTTACAAGTTTCGGTTTGATCGCCTTGGCGTTAGGGTTCCTGCCATCTTCGTTTCTCCTTGGATTGAGCCAGGCACAGGTACGTTACGTACGTAGTATAAGTATATCATGCATGCATATGTTTTAAACGACAAAAAGTATTTTATGGAAAAAGGTTAGGTGAACTAAAATATTTAGGTTTCTGCAATTAAATTTTTTCATTAAAAAGGATAATAAATAGATAATTTTTATATCTTAGCATACAATTTGCATTCTTCTCTTTTACAATATTCAAAATTACATTGGCTCCTCTCTACTTTTTAAAACATATACTCCCGTTCTTTTTAAGTGTAAACTACACTACACTTTAGTTTAATTTTATATTTTTTGTCCAAAGAGATTAGTAATGTAATACCACATATATTATTTTAACTAAAGTACATTCTATATATTAATCTAAGAACGTCAATTTTTATTCAATGTGGTACCTTTTGTTGCATCTAATATGTACTTAGGTTAATAAATAATATTTTACTGAAAGAATGTGGTATTCAGCTTTCGAAAAAAAAAAGGAACTATATCTGACTTCTATATATGAAAAAAATATAAAATTGGACTAATTTGTAACAAATTTCTAGTTATAAGGAAGAGGATGAGTATATATTTTGAAAATAAATAAAAGAGGAGGCCAGTATAATTTTGAATACTTGTTAGAATTAAAAGAGAGTTGTAATTTACTCTTTTAAAAAATTCGCTACATGTAATGTTTGGATTGGGAGATTTTGATGGCGAACCTATAATAAAACTGAAGTCTTCTATGAAACAAAACGTACACACCGTGATCTTTGTCCCTAAATTAAATGCTATCCTTTATAAATCAATTAATTTTTCAGTTGAGTCACTGATTTACTTGTTGGCAAAGTAACTACTTTATTGTCTAATCTAAACTAGATGTTATCTTCTAACTAAAGACAAGGCTCTTGTTAATTTATTATCATGAGTTTAGTCCCAATTGCAATTAATTTTCACCTTAATCAATTAATTTTTACAATCAATCTACTCATTTATCCATTGCAATTCTAATTAATTAGGGGAAACTGCAAGGTGGGGACAAAGATAAATGTAGATATACAAGTGCTATTTGTCTTACTTGGAGTTAAGTCAAATAAGCATAATCAGTTTAGACTCCAAGGAGTATTGATTTTCAATAAGACAAACAGATCACAAGGTCAATTATATTATTATAATGACAGCAATAAAATTGATTTAAAAATTAGAATAGTATATCACCGAGATCAACAATAGTTTTGGCAACGACCTCTAATTTTTAAGAATAGATCTTCTGTAGTTGATGTTACAGATAACAGTTTTCCATTGTGGCCATCCAATTGAGAGGAAATGATTTGGAACTTTCTTTTTTGCTCAAATGGTTTATTTATTTATTTTTATGCATGAATTGATATAGGTAATATTTACTAAAAATAACTGAAAATTTAAAAGTTAGTTAAAAATTATTAAGCTAATTTATTGAATTAGAAGTATTTGATAAAAATAATTATTAAATTAACTGACATAAAATATCATATATTTTATAATCTTAAAATAATACAAAATAAATGTATTATTTTTTATTTTTTAATTAAATTAATTTAAATTATTATATATATATGGCAAGAAGATGACGAATGATGTAGTGAGATAAGGATAGAATATGATAAAAGTATAATGAGTATTTTTATAAAATGATAAGGGTAAAAATAAAAGAAAACTATAAAATCTATAAATTATAAGTTACTCAAAATATAATTTTAGAATAAGCTTTAACCTACTGAAATAAAATCGTTTACAAAACACTTTTAACAAATTTATAATCTAGCCAAGTTTTTTAATATTGCCAAACATAGAAGATTGCATGGAAGCTAAATTGGGAATTAACCAAGAATGGAATGAATATATATGTTGCAGTGCTGCACGAAGCATCAGGGCCAGAAGCGACATCGCAATACGAGCATTCGTCTATACCAGCAACAGTGAAGAAGATATTTAATCTTCCACACTTCTTGACAAAGCGTGATGCATGGGCAGGAACATTCGAGGGTCTTCTGACTCGAACCACCCCACGTTCTGATTGTCCAGGTATTTCAAATTTCAAATTTCTCTAACTCCGTTATTAACTCAACGCCTTAAACTCTGACTCTACAATCCTCATGCAGTAGCATATTGAACTGTTGCTTTAAAACCTGCGATTGCTATTGAGATGATTGGAGAAATATACGGAAATATAGAAACATGTGATTAAATAACGATTACTATGGTTATGACATCGGTGTGGAATTTGAAATTCTTTTCTATGATATGTACTTCTTATTGGAGGTTAAGGTTAAGGTTAGTAACTGAAAAATTGAATCAAATTTAATTTAATTGAATATCATCAATGGAAGGCATTTAAACTTAGAAATATATTATCATCCTTAGAAGTTCGAAATCTGAGGTCAAAATTTGTAACTACAACTTTTCAACTTCTCCTCCCTTCCGTTTTCTTTTCCTCAATTCAAACATATGTTGCCAATTTTGCAGTGAGTTTGGCTGAACCAGTTAAACTACGAGAACGTGGACCACAAGAGGAGGCAAAGTTGAGCGAATTTCAAGAAGAGTTGGTGCAGATGGCAGCAACTCTCAACGGAGATCACAAGAAGGACATATACCCACACAAGTTGGTGGAGGGAATGAAGGTTTCAGACGCAGTCAAATACGTTGAAGATGCATTCAGGACGTTCTTGGATGAGTGTGAGAATGCCAAGCAAAGAGGCTGTGATGGAAGTGAAATTATTGATAATGCAAAACCGCCTACACCAGTATCACCAAGACAAGACAACAACTTTTGGCACAACGTATTTGGTTGTGTATTCTGTAGTCGAAATGTTTGATGAATCTTTGACTCTTCGTTATGTCTTCATTCGCCTTTCTCTTCATTTTTTTTTTTTACTTAAACATTTGTCTGGCTTTGTTGAAATTGTAATTAATTACAGTTAATTTTTTTTTGTTTATGATATCTATAAATATTCTTAAATGTATTGTATTCAATAATGAATAATGAGAATAATACTCACTATTCTCTAAATCTCTCTTCTTCTTTTTTTGAAAATATTTTTTTTAATTTATTTTCTCTGGTTTTAACATGATATGGGTAAGAGTACTTTATGTATGATTAACGATATTGGTGTTTATTGTGCGTACGTGTCAACCAAATGAGTGCGATGAGTTGTTCATCTGAACTTTATTGGGATGTTATAATGTGAAGTATACAATATATAACACTAAAAAAATATATATTAAATTTAAGACAAAAATATGATATTGAAATAACTGTTTTTTTGTTTTAAATTGGTTATAATTCTGTCTCAAATTTTATCTTTAATTTTTTATTTTTTTAAAGATAAAAATTAGAATCCGAGACAAATTTAAATTAAATACAATATTTTTTCTATATCAAATTCTATTTCTATTTTTCTAAAAATAAAAAAGTGAGACAAATTTTGAATTTTACCTCTAATTATATATTTTTAAAATAAAAATTTAAATTTAAAATAAAATTTTTCGTCTCAAATTATATATTTAATTTTTTACATAAAATTTAAAATTTGAAACGGATTTAGAGATAAAACCTTTCTATATTTCAAATTCAGTCTCTAACCTTGTTTTCGCAAAACTACATAATTATTAATTTGCATAATATAACAACAAACCACTAGTAAAATTGTCACGTCCCAAAATTTGAGCACGTGACCGGCACGGAAAGTGAATTTCATTTCACCTCCGTAAGCCTATCTTTCTCTAAAAAAAAAATCATACAATTCTTTTTCATGCAACCAAAACGAGTTCTGTATACATACTACAATTACTCACATTACATCACTGAATGAACCTACCCGATTACAGAGATTTTTAGATTTATACAACTTAGAATAAAACTTAACTATTATACCTTTATCGTGAACAAATGAAAAGGTAATTATGGACTAAGGATCCATAATTCCTTGTTCCGATATTTACCTTCAGCTGTCAACTCTGAAAAAAAATATCAATAAGAGGGGTATGAGCAAACCACGTGCCCAGTGAGTAGATAACACAATACTATGACAAAATAAAAATCATGCATCATAATGATAACATGCAGCAATCATACGTAGATCGATCATCATATGATATAATATTATTCATAATACTTCACAACAATATCCAAGTAAATCAAATACATTTCAACATAATTCAAAATTCACAACAGCAATCGATGAAACCAATTTCACACACATTTCCCGTACCAACCGGGTCGTCCAGAATACCTCTGGATCGTTGCCCGCGGCCCCCGCCGCATCCACCCTTATCGCTCCATTTATAATCTCCACCCTTATAACTTCACATAAATTTCTCCATGGGGTGCACCACCATGCCTTTCCTTTCCAGTCAAACACAATCACAATCACATATAAAAACATCCTCAATCATAATCTTGAGCCACATACACAACTCAGTCATTTACAATTCAACTCAGTTCACATGTCATTCACAATCCATCATATAACCTCCATTCATGAGAAACTAAGAAAATATAATTATATACATCACCTGGCACGTTCCACAATTGTTTATATCTCATCGTCCCACATCATTCTCTTCAAACTTGGATATTCAACATATTTTCACTATGATGCAAAAAGTCAATAACAAAGATATTTAATCATAGCAAGTATTAACCCACTCACCTGGATTTCATGCTCTCAGCACTCCCACCTTGCACTTGACCATTCCTATTGTACCCAGATAAAAACCATCAGGGTTACGAAATAGAGAAATTTCCTACCACTACTCTCGACCTTCATCCACTTCTCAAATCATAACTCCTAACTGGTAATGAATATCCAGATGAAACTTATACCATTGGAAACTAGACTCAAAGAGCTTTTCAACGATATTAAAAAAAAAACTGATGCTACAGTAACGGTCAACGGTCAACGCAGCTACAGTAACGTTGACCGAGTCAACGCTACAGTAACGAGAAAATCTGGAAAAATTTTCTCGGTGAACAGTAATTCTGGGGAAAATTTTCGATGTTCTTCGTGTTCTTCATCCAAAAATCCAAAAATCATATCTAAAACAACATTTCTTTTGATTTCTTCCATGGGTTTTCATCCTTAATGTCTAAGGAGTGTTTTAACACCAAAACCCCCAATTTCTACCAACAATCCAAGCTCAAATCTCAAATTTTCATCAAGAACACTAACTTTTTCAAATATCCAAATTCTACGAATTTCTCATAGTTTTCTCCAAATTTCTTGTTCTAATAACATCATAAACCACCTAGGAATGTTTTAGATTAACATCCACACTTAAATTCATCCATTAAAATATTCTACAAAAATTTTGCAAAAATAATAACCAAGGATTTGATCTTGTAATAAGAGGAAGAAGAAGAAGAACATCAACTTACCAATCATCCTAACTTTCATAGCTTCCTTCCCAAAGCAAAAATTGCATGAATGATTGATGAAGAAATTCCTTTGCAAGCATAATCGAGAGAGAGAGAAAGTGAAGCTACGGGAGGGAGAATGAGAAAAAGAAAAGAATAAGGAGAAGTGTATACGCGTGGGCCCCACCAATTTCTTTTTCGATAAAATCGCTCATAGCCACCATAGCTTATAAGATTTGTTCACTTTAATCCCTCTCGATGTCTCAAACTCCACTTTAACCTCGAATCCATCATCTTTTCGGTACCGGACTCATAATTCATTCCCATAAGCTCTATTTTTCTTCTCGGGTTCCTACTTGGTCATTTTTCAAAAGTCCTCTATACTTTCTTTTCTTTTCACTTTAGTCCTTGAGAATTTGTAAAATTTCCTAAATTAAAAATAAAAATTTCTATTCTCACATTTTCTTCACTAATTCAAAAAGAAAATTTTTCACGTAATTAAATTTTTCACTAAACTTCAAAATAGGCTTTAAATATTCATATAAATTCTTGGGATATTACATTCTTCCCCCCTTAATAGAATTCGGTCCTCCGAATTCAAAACTCAAGATTGAAACAAATGCAGATATTTTGTCTATATCTCATTGTCTCTTCTGGAATTTTCACAATCAAGTACAAAATATAACAAGTTCAACATATTTTTATTTCTCAAGTTTCTTCAGTAAAAGAATTGCCTCAACAAAAAAAAATCAAATACGAAAATTTTTTATTTCTAATACATAAGTTACAGGCAACAAACTGAACTTGATTTACAAAACAGATAATTTTAATACGTAAACATTAGATCAAACATCAGCTTTAAGTACAAACAAAAGAAAAGATAAATTAAGAACGAGGAGGCTTTTGAAATGCAGAAGGTGCTCCAGGTCTAGAAGAAGAAGGTGCTTCAGACCTTAAGGAGGAAGTTAATCGTTGCAGCCTAGAAAGAGTTTCTGGAGGAAACGTCTGGGAAATTTGGCGAAGTGCAGAAGTCACTCCATTCATACAGTCAATACATCTCGCTTGTTGGTCACGAAAATTTTGAGTTGCAAACATCGAATGTCTATCAACTCTATTCGCCAATTCCCTAAAATGACGGTTCAAAAGCTTCTCTTGTTCTGTAAAGAGACGATTTATCAATCTCCCCTGGTCCTCAAAGTGGCGGTTTATCAGTCTTTCCAAGTCCTCCATCTTTTGTCTCATAAGCGCAAGCTCATTATTAGAAGATGCTGCTGTGCTAACATCCTCTAACTCTAGTACATCCCTTTTTCTTTTCTTAGCCTCTGGTGACTCTTCCATGGATCTCTTATTCTTATAATTCTCCAGGCTAAGATTTAGATCCAGCTCTACCTTGCCAGCCTCAAAGTTTAAATTGAAAGATTTATTGCCGGCCATATTTTTCTGAGCTATAAAGGTTGTACAAAAGGAGAAGTTTGATGCTAGAAAGCTTATAGATATAAACTCTTAGTGTAGTGAGCAGCGTAATGGGGCATCCATTATATATAGACGAAATTTAGGGCTACAAAACCTTTACATCATACTCTAAAGATGACCTACAGACCTTATCCGACGCAATGCCAACGGTCTCTGATAAGCATGCCAGAAAATAACAAAATATAATCAAATACAAAAGATTTCCTCAAAAATTTCGGCTAACTTTTGACTCTTGCTCAAATTATTAAACTAATCGCCGCTTCAATTTATGATTTCCTAACTCTGTATTTGTCATATCCAATAATTCTAAATCGAGATATTACTCCATGAACGGGTAGCTTCATATTAACCTTATCTAGGTTTCTAATCCGTGACTTTGCCCTAAGCTTACACATTTTCAAACATACATATTAAAATAAAAACTTCTCACATCTACACATCAAGCGTTCCATAAAGTGAGAGAAAAATTTTACCTTTCAGTTGCCTCTAGGAGCATATATGTATATATGTATAAACATAGAGATACATCATTATCTATATATATTTTCATCTATTCAAGTTCTTTTAAATTTCAGACTTCACATTCTCTGAATGTATGTAGAATCATTACATATTATTCCTGGCCATAACAAATAGCCTTCACTCTCTATGCATGAATAACATACATACATATCATATGTATTTAGATACATATAATCACAGTATAATTCAATCAATCATGTATATTATACTTAACTGAAGGCTTTCAAGAACAATACAAGAAAGCATAGAAATACATTTTAGTTCATCGTGAAAACATCCAAGACACTCTGTAATGGCTACATTGTCGACTTCCTTCAATTTCAGAAAATGCCAACGAGAGAAATGGAAAAACCAAGTGTAAATCGGCCGCAAATCCACCGAATATTGACTTTCGTGGTTTTGCCATTAATGCGACGCGTTGTTGGTGTGCATGCCTACCCTAGACTCCTAGCTTCCAGCTTGCAGAAATCCATAGGTTAAGCGTGTAGGGTGCGGCGAAGAGATATCTTCTTTGTCTCTAAGTTCAAATTTTTCCTCTATAAGAACTGTCCCAACGTTCTCAGTTACCACACCACAAAGAGTAATCATATCTGAGCCTACAACTTCCCAGCGTTCCTCTCTTCTCATACTCCCACATAAATTTCTAAATTTTTCAAATCATGGCCACAAGGAAGTACATTGATCTCACAGTGGATGCCAAGAGAGAAGAGCTCGACTTAAACTTAAGTCTAGGCAAAGACAAGGGCAAAAGACCTTTTGAAGGGTCTTTAGAGAAGCATATGGAGAAGAAAATGAAGAAGAACGAGGAAGCTGAGGAGACTAGCACGGCCCATACCTCGGAGGACAAAATCGCCTGTCTAGAGCAGGAGGTGAAAAATCTGAAAAAGATGATAGGAGACCTGGAGAAGTTAACTAAACGCAATCATGCAGAAATGACTTCAAGAATAGACAGGTTCTTCTATTGGTCTACCCAGTGCTTCTGCAATCAACAACAAAGAAGTGTTGATTGTATGAATGGGATTTACACTACCCTCCGCGACATTGCTCTGTCTCTCGCTCCAAGGAATGGTCGAGGGGTGATGATACAATACAACCCTCCTAATCCGAGACCACCTCGCTTTTAGATTACTCATGCATGAGTAATTTTTTTTTTTTGCAATGTAATCCTTCCGCTTTTAATGCCAGTGGTTTCTTTTATGGGATGATACTAAAAAAAAATAGTAATAATAAAATTAAGAAAGATAAAGGAAATCATTCACACAAAATCAATCATGAATTCAACATATAAAGCCCCACACATACAATTTGATCCGACAGCAATGGAATCAAAATAATAATAACCTTTCCTTTACCGGGTTCAAAAGTATAGCCATATCTGTCTAAAACTAAAACTAAAAACATAATTCCTAAGAAAAAAAACAAGTCTCGGAGGGAAAGGAAATGAAAACATCCTATAGGACCTTCAATGGAGCCATCTCTCTATAGTCGTGCCCGGGTTCACCACGATAGAGGAGATCCCACTAAGGTTACCTTACTCTGTAATCGGTAGGAGACCTAATCCCAAAGCTCTGATACCAACTTGTCACGTCCCAAAATTTGAGCACGTGACCGGCACGGAAAGTGAATTTCATTTCACCTCCGTAAGCCTATCTTTCTCTTAAAAAAAAATCATACAATTCTTTTTCATGCAACCAAAACGAGTTCTGTATACATACTACAATTACTCACATTACATCACTGAATGAACCTACCCGATTACAGAGATTTTTAGATTTATACAACTTAGAATAAAACTTAACTATTATACCTTTATCGTGAACAAATGAAAAGGTAATTATGGACTAAGGATCCATAATTCATTGTTCCGATATTTACCTTCAGCTGTCAACTCTGAAAAAAAATATCAATAAGAGGGGTATGAGCAAACCACGTGCCCAGTGAGTAGATAACACAATACTATGACAAAATAAAAATCATGCATCATAATGATAACATGCAGCAATCATACGTAGATCGATCATCATATGATATAATATTATTCATAATACTTCACAACAATATCCAAGTAAATCAAATACATTTCAACATAATTCAAAATTCACAACAGCAATCGATGAAACCAATTTCACACACATTTCCCGTACCAACCGGGTCGTCCAGAATACCTCTGGATTGTTGCCCGCGGCCCCCGCCGCATCCACCCTTATCGCTCCATTTATAATCTCCACCCTTATAACTTCACATAAATTTCTCCATGGGGTGCACCACCATGCCTTTCCTTTCCAGTCAAACACAATCACAATCACATATAAAAACATCCTCAATCATAATCTTGAGCCACATACACAACTCAGTCATTTACAATTCAACTCAGTTCACATGTCATTCACAATCCATCATATAACCTCCATTCATGAGAAACTAAGAAAATATAATTATATACATCACCTGGCACGTTCCACAATTGTTTATATCTCATCGTCCTACATCATTCTCTTCAAACTTGGATATTCAACATATTTTCACTATGATGCAAAAAGTCAATAACAAAGATATTTAATCATAGCAAGTATTAACCCACTCACCTGGATTTCATGCTCTCAGCACTCCCACCTTGCACTTGACCATTCCTATTGTAACCAGATAAAAACCATCAGGGTTACGAAATAGAGAAATTTCCTACCACTACTCTCGACCTTCATCCACTTCTCAAATCATAACTCCTAACTGGTAATGAATATCCAGATGAAACTTATACCATTGGAAACTAGACTCAAAGAGCTTTTCAACGATATTAAAAAAAAACTGATGCTACAGTAACGGTCAACGGTCAACGCAGCTACAGTAACGTTGACCGAGTCAACGCTACAGTAACGAGAAAATCTGGAAAAATTTTCTCGGTGAACAGTAATTCTGGGGAAAATTTTCGATGTTCTTCGTGTTCTTCATCCAAAAATCCAAAAATCATATCTAAAACAACATTTCTTTTGATTTCTTCCATGGGTTTTCATCCTTAATGTCTAAGGAGTGTTTTAACACCAAAACCCCCAATTTCTACCAACAATCCAAGCTCAAATCTCAAATTTTCATCAAGAACACTAACTTTTTCAAATATCCAAATTCTACGAATTTCTCATAGTTTTCTCCAAATTTCTTGTTCTAATAACATCATAAACCACCTAGGAATGTTTTAGATTAACATCCACACTTAAATTCATCCATTAAAATATTCTACAAAAATTTTGCAAAAATAATAACCAAGGATTTGATCTTGTAATAAGAGGAAGAAGAAGAAGAACATCAACTTACCAATCATCCTAACTTTCATAGCTTCCTTCCCAAAGCAAAAATTGCATGAATGATTGATGAAGAAATTCCTTTGCAAGCATAATCGAGAGAGAGAGAAAGTGAAGCTACGGGAGGGAGAATGAGAAAAAGAAAAGAATAAGGAGAAGTGTATACGCGTGGGCCCCACCAATTTCTTTTTCGATAAAATCGCTCATAGCCACCATAGCTTATAAGATTTGTTCACTTTAATCCCTCTCGATGTCTCAAACTCCACTTTAACCTCGAATCCATCATCTTTTCGGTACCGGACTCATAATTCATTCCCATAAGCTCTATTTTTCTTCTCGGGTTCCTACTTGGTCATTTTTCAAAAGTCCTCTATACTTTCTTTTCTTTTCACTTTAGTCCTTGAGAATTTGTAAAATTTCCTAAATTAAAAATAAAAATTTCTATTCTCACATTTTCTTCACTAATTCAAAAAGAAAATTTTTCACGTAATTAAATTTTTCACTAAACTTCAAAATAGGCTTTAAATATTCATATAAATTCTTGGGATATTACAAAAATAATGGTAAAGGATACAGACAATAAGCATGAGGTCAGAAGTTTAGTTTTGGTGGAGGACAATTTTATATAAATCTGTCTCACATTTATGATAGAATTTTGCTGTTGAGCTTCATTTGCTAATTTCAGAGTTCAAGTACCTGAACAACATAAATATAATATACACTAGTAGTACTGGTTGAACCCGTTCACTTAATTTTTTTTATTTTTTTATTTTGTTTATTCTATAATCAAGTAATGAAAAAATTAATATTATAAATCAACTAATTTTAGTAAAAATGTCATTTTATTAGTATTTTATGGATTTGATATAAATAAATATTAGAAATAAATGCAGATAAAATAGGGAAAATTGATCTTAGATTTTGATATGTAGCGATGCTTCTCAAGATCACATTTTCCTACCACGTAATAAATAAGTATTACAAAATTACAAGCAGAAAGAATAAATTCAAGAGACACCAAATTTAATGTGAAAAACCCTCTAATATTTGAGGGAAAAACCACGAGACAAGCTCTGACAAATATTCCACTATAATAACGATAATTACAAGTATCCTCACACACTCTACTCTCTTTCAAGTGATACAAAAAATTAGTGGCACTCAATGAGACCTTTAGATATGAAACCCAATATTTTTTTGTGTATACTCACACCCATATACTAAAAGAAATTACTCAAACTCTCTATTTTTCACTCAACGAAAATACTCTGCACTCAAAGAACTTGCCTCTTCTTTCTCACTCAAAGAACACTCTTAGAACTTAGATGGAAACAAATGACACTTCCACCTATTTATAGGCTCCATCCTTCACTCATGTGTAACAAGATTTGTACAAGTGTCCCTCAATAGATGGTTAGGATTACATCTTACCTACCAACTATCAATGGCTAGGATTACATCTCACATAGAGAAGTAATTCTCGCCATTGGTAGTTGGTAGGTAAGATGTAATCCTAGCCATCCATTGAGCAACACTTGTACAAATTTTGTTACACATTGACGGAAGATGGAACCTATAAATAGGTGGAATGGTCATTTGTTGTCATTTGCTCCCATCCAAGTTCTAAGAGTGTTCTTTGAGTGAGAAAGAAAAGGCAAATTCTTTGAGTGCAGAGTATTTTCTTTCAGTGAGAAATAGAGAGTTTGAGTAATTCCCATTCTTTGTTGGTTTTTGATTCAGACTTTTGTGAAGCAAATACAAGAAGATGCCAACTCTTCACATAAAGGAGATCTTTCAATTTCCCCCTCTATATGTGACAGTTGGTCCCTTTAAGACTAATCATTCTGCTTGTACTGAATTCCATCAAACTTCTTTTATTCACCAAAATTGTATATCATAACAATGTCAGTATGTGAACAGTGCATCAGGTAAGTTTCCAGGAAAAAGAGGTGTCACAAATATTTCCTAGTCAGAACTTTTCATAAACATGCACTGCCACAATATCAAAATTCTGACACAATACAATAAGGTGTATTAGAAGAATACTTCACACTAAATAAACCAAGAATAATTCTTTTCTGATGTGGAAGATCAAACAATGTTGCAATCGTAAAGCACACTAAGAATTTCTTGGAGAATCTGACACTGTCATAACCAACCTGGCTCTGATACCATTTGTAAGGAAAATTGATTAGAGATTTTGATACGCAGCGGATACTTCTCAAGATCACCTTTTCCCACCATGTGATAAATACTTATTCTGAAATTACAAGCAGAAAAAATAAATTCAAGAGACACCAAATTTAATGTGGAAAACTCTCCAATATTTGAGGGAAAAACCACAGGACATGCTTTGACAAATATTCCACTATAATAAGGATAATTACAAGTATCCTCACACACACTATTCTCTTTCAAGTGATAAAAAAAATTATAGTGGCACTCAATGAGACCCTTAGAGATGAAACCCAATATTTTTGGTGTATACTCACACCATTAATGGGAATTACTCAAACTCTCTATTTCTCACTCAGAGAAAATACTCTGCACTCAAAGAACTTGTCTCTTCTTTCTCACTCAAAAAATACTTTTAGAACTTGGATGGGAGCAAATGACCATTCCACCTATTTATACGCTCCATCCTCCTCCCATGTGTAATAAGATTTATACAAGTGTCCCTCAATAGATGGCTAAGATTATATCTTACCTACCAACTACCAATAGTTAGAATTACATCTCACCTACCAAATACCAATGGCTAGGATTGCATCTCACCTATAGGCTCGACCCTAATAGATAACCCTCATGAATTTTTATCAATATGCAAAAAACTCCTACGAATCATAAAACTTAATAAAGAACTTTCTATTTTTTGCAAAAAATGTTATTTTATCCCGTTGACCATTAGTTTGACTAATAGTCAATACTGACTAGAATTTATAGACTGTCATCTCAGCTCAAAATGGACATGTTAGCATATGACATGGCAAAAAAATGTCATGTCATCCTCCAAACTTGACTGATTTTTTTTTTCTTGTTTCCTCTTGAGCACACATCCATGGCGTCAAAGATGGTTCTTGCATGATGTCCGGAAGCTTGTCCAACTCTGGCTGATCCCTAGCCCTTTGTTAACTCCGGCGAGATCCTTTGTCTTCCATCAACTCCTTTGCTTAGATGCATAAATGGGGCACCAATGGGATGATGGAAGTGGCAGGAAGTGACAATGGGGATGCGACATGTCGACTTTTGAGTGGGTGGAGGTGCAACCCTCCCTACCCACTGCACCTTCGTACCTTCATTAACGGCTGCCTTCTACTGCTTCTTCTCTACAGTGCCCACTCTCACATCCACACCCTCTCTTCGTCCCCTGGTTGCTTTCCTACATCCCCCCCTCTCACCCTCACTACCTTTCGCTTTATATAATTAAAAAAAAACTCATGATATATTCTCTACAGTACTGGTTCTATTATCATGTTGAGCCTTTCCCATGCAACTTTGTAATCTATATTGTGCAGATGAAATTGAGAAGGTGGAAACCAAATCGATGCTGGGATAACTCTAAGGTTTGTTTAGGAATTTTAAAAGTTGAATTAATTAATTCATGGGAATATTGTGATTGGGAGGGGCTAATATTGAATAGAAAAGAGAGAAAAATGAGAAAGGGGAAATCCTTGGAAAGTAGAAAGAGGAGGATTTGGGCACTCTTGTGATGTTGCGAAAAGATAAGAATAATGTTTTTTTCAACAAGGATCTCGCCAGAGTTGGACAAGCTGTCGGACATCATACAAGAACCATCTTTGTTGCCATGGATGTGTGCTCAAGGGAAAACAGAAAAGAAAAATCAGTTTAGGTCTAGAGGGATGACGTGGCATTTTTTTGCTATGTCAGTTGCTGATGTGTTCATTTTGAGTTGAGGTGACAGTCTACAAATCCCCGTCAGCATTGATCGTTATGATCGACTAAATGGAAGCACTTTTTACACAAAATAGAAAGTTCATAAAAATTTTCTGCACATTAAAAAAAATTCATAGGAGTTATCTGTATTTTTTCTAAATATTATATTAATTAATAATATTTTCTTGTTATTTAATTAATTTTTAAAATTTTGATTATCGATGTTATTTTGTGTAATTTGATATCAAATTTCATTTTTAATTGAATTTGTAAATTTGTATTTAAATTTTAATTATGTATATTAGTTTTTTAATATTTTAAAGTAAATCAATTTAATTACGGTTCAACTATTGACCCTAGAACCAGTGCTTCCGCCGATTCAATGACCAGTCCGATTTTTAAAATCTTGGTATTTACCAGTGTTTAGACAAGCATATTGGACTAGCCGAGAAATTGACGAACCAACCTACTCTTTGGTCTAGAATTACTTAAGAATCGAAAGAAACAAGCTGGTCAAACTCGTTTAAAACCATACTTGAACAAGTGGTTTGGAGAAATCCGATTAGTTAAACTAGTTCTATGCCTGTTTGAAGAAGAAGCACGTTCTATTTAAGTAGAGAAGAAGAAGAAATTGCTGTACGTCGAAGAAGCACACTGAAAACAAAAAATATGAAGGAGTGTAAGCTGAGAAGAAGAAATTCCTACATGCCGCAGGAACACAATGAAAACAAAAAATATGAAGAAGAAAAAGAAGAGGAGGAGGAGGAGGAGGAGGAGGAACAACGAAAAGTATGAAGAGAAATTGGAGAAGATAATATGAAGTATCACTAAAGGTCTTAAGTGTGGAGTTGGATCCCTAGTTGAGTGTTGTATGTTTAGCAAGGTATTTGGCTCATTAGTATCATCCGATGCTTGTGAACCTAGTATTCTACTGAGCGTACGACGCCTAATAAAAGGTCTGTGTGTCTGAAATGTAAGCTGAGAAGAGGAGAAGGAGGAGGAGGAGGAGGAGGAGAAAGAGAAAAAACGAAAAATACAAAGACGACAAGATGGAGAAGATAATATGAAGAACTATCACCCAACGTCTGAAGGACGCTGCACAAGAAAAAAATTGAAAAACCAACCGTGCAGGCACTGAAGAATGGAACAAATATGAGAAGATGGCTTAACTGTACTAGTGGCTGGCAAAAAGTACTTAAATTTGAAACTTCTATACAAAAACTAATTTATCATATCTGAAAAATTAATATTTTCTTAAGAATAAATATTAAATTAAAATATAAAAAAGTTTGTTATGATATTGAATTTTTATATAAAAATTTAAAATATATTTAATTATTATTGATTTGAGTATAATTTAATCACGTTTAAATTAATAAACAATTGAATCAATACACTTTGAAAAAATATCTTCACCAATTTAAGAGTTTTAAAAACGTCGGTCTGTACACTATACACTGGACAGCAATTTACACTATACAGTGGACACAATCACTGTATTATGGCAACAATTTATGATACCTACTATTTTCTTTTGTATTTTTAATTTTTTCTCAAAGGCTACCTAAGTCCTGTTCAGGGTCTGTGTAAATGAAAGAAAAATATATTACATGGGAGTGGAGTTACAATGATTCTGCAGCTTTGAATAGTTCCCGCCACTTGGCACCATCACTTCCGGGACCTTCTCCCTGTGTTATATCCACTTTAGCCTCAATAATTTGGACAAGGGAAGTAAGCAATATAAGTAAGCAAAGATTTGTTATTATCAAGATTTTTCAACAAATGCTCAATCACAGTATTTGAGATAAGGGATACATAGAGAAAGACTAAAATCTCATTTTGGTCCTCACAAATGTCTCATTTTTTAATTTGAGCCTTTACAGATGCTCTTTTTCTTAATTCAACCCCTCACAAATTTTCATTTTTAATTTAATCCCCCACACATTGCCCTTTTTCAATTTGGTTCCTCGTGAATTTTCATTCTCAATGTTACCCTCATAGATGCCCCTTTTCTTAATTTGGTCTCTCACAAATTTTTATTTTTAATTTGGCCCCTCACATGCCCCTTTTTCAATTTAGTGCCTCATAAATTTTCATTCTCAATGTCATCCCTCACAAATGTCATTTTTTTCAATTTGGTCATTCTCAAATTTATCCCTCATATGTCCTTTTTTCAATTTGGTCCCTCATTTTTATTCTTAATTTGGTTCTTTACAAATCCAACCGTTTTTCAATTTGGTCCATTCATGCAATTGCAATTAAATAATTTAATAGAAATATTAATTTGGCAATTAGTTTATTAATGTGAATTGATAAGTCTCATTTTTTTTAAAAAAAAAATCATTCTTTCTTCGGTAGACTTCTTACCAACAATTAAAAAAAAAAGTGCATCTAAAACTGATCAAATTAAAAATAAAAATTTATGAAAAACTAGATTGAGAAGAGTGACATTTGTCAGGGAACAAAATTAGATTTTAGTCTAAAGAAAAACTCAACATTCAACAATAAAAGAATCTCTCATTATTAGGACTCACGAACACTGGCAAAGCAGTGGAAAGTACTGCTTAGTAAATCACTTAGAAGTTTAATAAACCACTGCTACCCATATTCACATTTTATATTCTTTTTCAATTCTGCCCATGAAACTTAAATTACTTAATGGAAGAACAAGGATGAGATGAATTTTGAGTCATTTGCTAACACCAATCTTCGACTGTAAAACCCAGAAAATACCCATCTCAACCACTACCCATCATTATGATTCAAACCCTTAAATCCATTTTCTCATTAACGAAATTTCCAAAGGAATGGAAGTGTACCATGTGACAAATGACAGAGTCTGAGGTGGCATCTTCATTATCAGGGTTAACAGAAAGATGGATAAAAAGGTATAAACCTTTAGGATGATAGCTAGGAGGGGTAGTATTAGTTTTGAGTAAATTATTGATTTAGGCCATAAAAAATTATAATTTTTTCAATTTGATCCTTGAAATATCAAAATGTCTCAATTTATCACTTAAAAATTGCATGTCTCAATTTGATCTTTTTTGTTGTCAAATTACAGAATCTACTATTATTAAATCTCAAAATTTTCGTTGCTAAAAGTCACTTTAACAAAAAAGAGGTTCAAACTAAAACACAATCTTTCAAAGATTAAATTGAGACACTTGATCTTTCAATAACTAAATTGAGAAAATTGTAATCTTTTGGGAACAAATTAATAATTTACTCTAGTTTTTATAGTTGAGGGAGGTGTTTGCAAATAGCCAAAGGGGGTATTTCCATCTTTCTGAAGAATTTACTAAATGCATGACTAATACAAATGCAAAACATAATAAAAAAACATGAAAATATAAGTTAATGGGAAAATTTCATATTCTTACTTTCATATCTGAAAAGAAAGAGACTAAAATATAGCCGATTTCAATTTGTAACTCAGGAAAACATCCAGCTATACTCTTATTTATCTTATACATAAAAAGAAAGATAATATTATTAGTAATAATTCATAAGAATAACAGCAAGAGCCAACATTCTTATTAGTATTGATGAAAAGAACTCTATATATTATAAATGTCAAAAGACAGTAGTATTTTGTGGAAAGAAAAAAAAAAAAAAGAGTGATCAATCTATATTCTATAAATTATTTTATAATCCCAGGAACTCATTTTATTAAGAGAATAAATTATTCCTAGAACAAATAATGCTTTCAACTCTTGATAAGATAAAAAGTTCAGAAATTAAAAGTTGGTAGACAAAGTGAAGTAAAGATAACATATTTATAAGCATTGTAGATAAAAATAGGACTTAAATTATTATTAAATTATGCTGAGGTGGCATTTGATACCTGGGCATCCTAATTTCCTTAGACCTTGAAAACTTATTTTTAAAACATTTAAGATTGAAATATATAGGAGAAAATCATTATCCTATATTATTTAGGACATATACAACAAACAATTTTAATTTTTTCATATTTGTCATATCCACACATTGTATAAAAAAGTTTCTGGATGCTTGGAAAATTTAAATTCTCCATATTCCAAACAACACCTAGGTATATGGAAATATTTAAGAAATATTTTTTGGGTTAAAAATTTCTCATAGATGGATGGAAGATTAAAATTCCACAAGCCAGCAAAGCTGAGGTATAGTACTATGTCTATTATTACTATTCTTTTCACTTAGCTATGCAAGATTGGCCTCTCAACTTTTGAAAGCAGGATGCTGATTTGGTTATGCCATTTGACGTCACACATTCAAATGCCACAGCTTAACTCTATAACACAGAATCAATTAGAAAGTTTACCTCAACAGAATTAATTTCATAAACTTTGCCTTCAGTGAATTCTATATCCAGTACTTGTATGCAGGCTTCAGCAACAACAATTCTGCTGGCCTCTCCGACCAGTTTATCTCCTGAAAGTCCAATTCCAAATGCTTGAGAGAAACAAAATGAGACACAAAACACCAACCACATGGTAAAAGAGTAAGGTTAAATTATTTTATTGGTCCTTATAGTTTCACTCAAATTTTCAATTTAGTCCCTACTATTAAATCTCCGAAAGTGTATTGTTAAATTCAGCTATGTGGTCAAGCATGTGCTATCTTTGGCACTCTGAATATGCATAATTCAAGCCAACTCACTTGAGTCACTTAACATTGACTGCATCACATGGCATACATGGGGTCCGGATTTGCTGCTGTTCAATGTTGCTGCTTTTGTTGCTTTCCACTTTTAAAAGTTATGGCAGCAGTTTTTTTGTTGCCAAAACTTTCAGCAACGGTAAAAACCGTTGCTGAAAGTGAAAAGCAGCAAAAGCAGGGACTTCGAACAGCAGCAAATCCGGACTCGGCATACATGAAAGTTAATTTCACTTTGTTATCTACTCTTTTTTTTTTTTTTGGTAAACAACCATCCATTGTCCAAACACTATGCTTGTGTCGACTAATTGGATTAGGGCTTGAACTCGAGGCGTCTAATTAAACTAAGATAACTCCTAACCAGTTGATCTATGTGATTGGTAATACTTTGTTATCTACTTTTATTACTTTCATTGGCAAAAATCACGCATATTCACAGTTGTAAGATACCATGTGGTTAGCCATACTAGCAAATTATAACACATTGATGAAAGTTTAACGGCATGAACTAAATTAAAAAATTTTAAAACTATAAGGATTCAGTTACAAATTTGTAAAGTATAGGGGCGAAACTAAAAGATTGATTAAAACAATAGGGATAAAAAAAAGAATAATTAACCAAATAACATTTCACTGCTATTGCTAGCTGTGCAGCTAGATTTCATCTAAGGGTATGGCGAGAGGATTAGTCAGAGTCAGAAGACTTCCACTTGCCACATTGCAAGTTCAAAGAAACAACTGATTGTTTCTAAATGCACTTTTGTTTGAACAAGTTCAAATAAGTTCTCCGTGAACTGAGATGAATTCTTAGCAAGTAAGACCAAGTGCAGATGAAACAGAACTAGGTTGAACTGATTAAGGTAGAACTTTTCTAAGCAAGTCAAAGATTGAAAACGTATAATTTAGGCTAATTCTGGATTGATTCAGAACAATTTCTTTTCTGGCCATCCTTTAGGAGGATTTGGGTGCAAAGGGGTAGCTTTTGCTGCTATTTGATTTCGCTCTCAATAATTGTACTATTTGTATAACTATTTTAATTCAGACCCTATTATTTCATAAGCAGTTACTTTTCCAAGAGATAGATTAATTATGTGATATAGTACTATGTTTTGAAGATCAACGTTTTTTTGTTTCTATGCCTATCGCAACTAGTTAGGGAATTACCCCTTTATCTTTTAATGGTTGTTTCAGTTATCATCTAGTTAGTTATTAGTGATTTTTGTTTATTTTATTTAAATTAAGTCCTTATCTCTTAGCTCCTACATTTAGCTGCCTGAGAGACAGGGTTAGCGGGCATTAGGGTATACAGTTTAAGTGCCAGACCTGTTTCCACCATCTGAGATTATAAATTCACTTGCAAACCATGAATAAAATCAATTCAGATCATTGCATATCTCTGGATTTCCACACTATCAACTCAAATAGTAGCTAATTTCAAGCTTTGAGATGTTTTTATTGCAAATCAAATGAAAACCTAAGGTCCACAGTTTCCAATATATGATTATTGTCACAAAAGAAACAGTCAACTCTAATTCGGATTACTCTTGTTTTTAAAACACAGTATGTTGTTAGCAATCTAAAATTATATCACCACACTCAGCTTCTAGCAACCTTTGCAATATGCTCAGGTGAAAACGCTTACAAATGAAGAACCAAATGAAAATACTAAGCCAATGCACTGGCTATAATAATAAGCATTTTTAACATACCTTGACCTATAAGAACAGCACGCCGTTGCCCTGCTGTTGCCTTGAGCAGAGTATTCAGATCATACGATGTGTATGGCCCATCTGTCAACCTCCCTGGTCTGACATCCATTTAAATGTGCTATGAGGAGACTTTTAATGATTTACCATCACATATCCAAGTTAAATGTGTTCCGCCTACTTATTTATCAACAAAAAAAAAAAATAAAATAAAACAAAAGCATGAGAAACTTCATCTTACCTTATAATAGTAAATGGAAGGCCTGAACTCTGAAGAAAATCTTCTGCCATCTTCTTATACTTGAGGACACCAAAGAGATTCATAATGCTACACCACAAAATAGCACATTAGTCTATCCCTGAAGCAAAATATAGCCAAGTCTTTTGGATAACCAAATTGAGAATAATTATGACTGTTAGACACCACGACAAGATAACCACACAAACCAAACAGAAAAGACAGAAGAACAGAAAAAAGAAAGAAAAGATAATCTCTCCAGATTTATTAAAGAACAATCTTTAATACACAAGCCCCACTTACAGACTCCAGTCCGTAATCACCCTCCAACACGGTAAGTCCCCAGATCTTACCCAAGCCAATTCAACATAAAATTCTCCTCTCCCCTAACTGACGCACTCCCCCAACTATATAGCCTTTCCCCCCAACAGACAACCAGAGAACAATTACTTAACTACCCCAATTACTTAACTACCCTTTCTTTGGCCCTCCTTGTATATACTTTCCAGACTCGGGGTGTATACATAGAATTGGGTTCTAACAACACCTCTCCTTGGTTTCTATCATCACCTCCCCCCGTAGAAAAAACCTTGTCCTCAAGGTTAAAAGAGGGAAATCTGCTCTGCAACAGCAACTCATCCTCCCAAGTGGCGTCATCTGCGGACATGCCCAGCCATTGAATCAGCCATTCCTTGTACTGGTTACCATTCTTTTGTTTAATCCGCCAAGCTAATGCTTTAGAGGGGTACACACTGGATTCTGCATCCTCTTCTATGCCCACAGGTAGTTCCGGTCCATACTTATAATCACCCACAGCCTTCTTGAGTTGTGACACATGAAAGACCGAATGGATTTTAGATGTAGGAGGGAGTTTAAGCCTGTAAGATACTGCCCCCACCTTTTCCACAATTTGATAGGGACGAAAAAATCGAGGAGCAAGCTTCTGATTTATGCGTTGAACCACAGACATTTGTCTATGAGGTCTTAAACGAAGAAAAACCCAATCACCCACATCAAACTGTACCTCCAGTCTATTTTTATCAGCTTGAGCCTTCATTCTAACCTGAGCACGCTGTAAGTTGTATTTTAGTTGTCTAATGGCTTCATCACGGTCCTTTAATTCTCTGGCCACAGCCTCAACACGAGTCTCTCCCTCTGTAAAGTGCAAAAGTGTTGGAGGGGGTCTGCCATACACTGCTTCAAAAGGAGTTCCCCCTGTTGATACATGATATGTGGTGTTATACCATAATTCTGCCCATGGTAGCCATTGAGACCAAGTCTTAGGTTGTTCTGAAGCAAAACACCGCAAATATGTTTCCAGACATCTATTCACTACTTCGGTTTGCCCGTCCGATTGTGGATGATAGGATGAACTCATGTTAAGCTTAGTCCCTTGGAGTCTGAAAAGCTCCCTCCAAAAAATACTCACAAATACAGGATCTCGAACACTGACTATAGAGTTGGGAATCCCATGCAACCTCACCACCTCTTTAGCAAAAATTTCTGCAATTCCTTTAGCCGTATAAGGATGTTTTAGAGGAATGAAATGACTGTATTTAGACAGCCTGTCTACCACCACTAGGGTAGCATCAAAACCTTGACTTTTGGGTAAGCTAACAATAAAGTCCATGGAAACATCATTCCAGATCTGGTCTGGAATTGCCAGGGGTTGTAACAACCCATGGGGGCTCATGGCCAAATACTTCTGCCTTTGACAAATATCACAAGCCTTGACAAACTCCTGAATTTGAGATTTCATTCCTCGCCAGTACAAATTAGTTGCCAACCTATGGTAAGTCCTCAAGAAGCCTGAGTGTCCGCCACTCGGAGAAGCATGAAATTCCTCCAGAAGTTTTGGGATGATAGAAGAGCTTGTTGGAATTACCAACCTTTTTTTGTATAGGAGCCGGCCTTTTTCTAAGGAATAACCAGGCCATCTTGTATTATTTTCCCTCAAATCTTTTTTAATCTGCTGCAGCATAGAATCTTCAGCCATTTCTCTTTCTAATGCTGCCCACTCACTCCACAATGGGTAGGAAATGATGGTCTTACACTCAGCCCCCTCCTGCTGTCTTGAAAGAGCATCAGCAGCTTTATTTTCTTTCCCTGCTTTATAAATGACTTCAAACTGAAATCCCATAAGTTTGGCAATCCACATATGCTGGTTCTCAGTTGTCAGTCTTTGTTCCAACAAGTATTTTAAACTTTTCTGATCTGTATAAATGATGAATTTCCTTCCTAGCAAGTACTGTCTCCAGTGTTGTACTGCTAGAACTAAGGCCATAAGTTCCTTTTCATAAACTGACTTCATCAGATTAGTCCTTGACAGAGCTTGACTGAAAAAAGCAATAGGCTTTCTCTTCTGCTGCAGGACTGCCCCAATTCCCTTTCCACTTGCATCACATTCAATTTCAAAAGTTTCATTGAAATTGGGTAGCTCTAACACTGGAGCTGATGTTACAGCAGCCTTCAACCTCTCAAAAGCCTCCTGTGTCCCTGCATTCCAGTAGAAACCTTCCTTTTTTGTCAGTTCAGTGAGTGGTTTGGCAATGTGGCCATAGTTAAGGACAAAACGCCTGTAATATCCCGTTAATCCCAAGAATCCTCTGACTCCTTTAACGTTCTTTGGGATTGGCCAATTCATCACGCTTTGAACCTTGCTAGGGTCCATAGCAACTCCTTTATCTGAAATTATGTGGCCCAGGTATTCAACCTGTGTCCTTCCAAAACTGCACTTCTTTTTATTTGCTACAAATATATTCATCTGCAGCACTCTAAAAACAGCCTCTAAATGTTGCAAATGTTCTTTCCAATCGCGACTAAAGACTAGGATATCATCGAAGAACACTAGGACAAATTTTCGGAGATGAGCCTTGAAAATCTGGTTCATCACAGCTTGAAAAGTAGCTGGTGCGTTTGTCAAGCCAAAGGGCATTACCAGAAATTCGTAGTGTCCTTCGTGTGTTCTGAACGCCGTTTTGTGGATGTCATCCTCCTTCATTCTAATCTGGTGATAACCTGATTTTAAATCTAACTTTGAAAAATATTTGGCTCCATATAACTCATCAATCAGTTCCTCCACTACTGGAATGGGGTATTTGTCTGAAATGGTAGCTTTGTTTAGGGCCCGGTAATCTATGCACATTCTCCAAGTTGTGTCTTTCTTTCTAACCAGAATTACAGGGCTAGAGAAAGAACTGGTGCTGTTTCTAATTATCCCTTGTTCCAACATTCCTTTGATTTGTTTTTCGATCTCATCTTTCTGATATTGAGGATAGCGGTAGGGTCTGACATTGACAGCTTCAGTATTGGGCTGTAAGATGATAGCATGGGTTCTATTCCTCAGGGGAGGCAGTCCTTTTGGTTCACAGAAGATTGCAGAGTATTTGTCAATAAGATTTCTCAATTCTTTCTGTTGAATTTCTGATAACTTCATCTCTGTTTTTTGAATACCACTTTGCTCTAATACCCAAAGCAACCCTTCCATCCTTTGTATCGTGTCTCCCATTACACACTGCAGTGATTCTGACTTGCACCCTGTGGTTATCTCCTTTGGACAACTCCATGTACTGTTCAATTTAATTTCTTTCCCCCCTGCAATGAAAGACATAGTCATCTTTTCCCAATCCATTACCACCTTGCCCAACGTTTTCAACCAACTCACTCCCAAGATTAGATCAATATCTCCCAATTTCATCACATGAGCTTCTACATCACATTCCAACTTATCCAACTGTAATCTAACCTTTGGGCATTTCCCTTGGGTAAGAATTCTATGGCCATCTCCTAGCTTCACCCTCATCTGATGTTTATCATTAATTGTTAAGCCCAGAATAGATACCACTGTTGGTGAAATGAAATTATGGGTCGCCCCTGAGTCGATCAGAACCACCAGAGGGATGTCATGTATTAAACCAGTCAGTTTCATTGTTCTTAATCCAGTATTGACTTCATCCTCGGTTCTTCCACATAAGCCAATTGTCTGGCACTCCAACAAGTGATCTTCGTTATCATTTTCTTCAACCAAGGTAACCACCTCTCCTTCTTCATTGATCGTCTCATCATCTCCGATGATTAATACTCTTAGTTGGGGATCTGTGCATCGGTGAATGGGACTATAACGCTCGCCACACCTAAAGCATAACCCTTTTGCTTTTCTGTCCAATAGTTCCGCATATGGTATGAGTTTCAAACCTCGGTCCTTCCCATTAGGGAGTTTCCGATCCGTGCTTGTCCTTCGCGTTGCTGATTGAGAAGAATAACTTGTGTTTCGCCCATTGGATGGATGGGTTGACCCCGTGGATGACCCACCCATGAACCTTGACCCGTTTTGAAACATGTTACCCGAACCTCCAGTTTTGGTAAAAAAGTTGGAAGTTACGTTCTGTGCTGAAAAGGATGAAGAACCCCTTTGGGCCGAATTTGCTCCTCTCCCTTGGCCCAAAAAGAATCGATCCCCACTAGAATTTGTGGATTGTCGAAGCGGTCGAAGCCCTAAATTCAATCCTCCCATTTTGTTTCTTAATTGCGCGTCGTCTTCTTCCTCCGAACAGAGCTCGCTCTCGATGTCACGTGCCAACTGCATTGCTTGGTAGCGATTCTTGGGTTTCAACGTACGAACTCTCTTTCTGATTTCACTGCGTAAGCCTCCAATGAAATAACCCAAGAATTGTTGTTCTGGAAGGCGTCCGCACTGTGATGAATATAATTCGAATTCGAAGATATAATCGTCGATCGTCCCCTTTTGAACCACTCTTTTTAGTTCCTCAAATGGGTTGTCGAGTCTTCCTGCCCCAAATCTCGCCACCATTGCTTCTTTGAAATTAAGCCAATTCGCCTCTTCTACGGATTCTTGCCACAGGTTAAACCAGTGGATAGTGGGTCCATCCATACTTAATTTGGCTAGTTTAATTTTTATCTCTTCAGACGTTCTTTGTACATCAAAGTATGTCTCAGCCCTGTTAATCCACGCTATAGGATCCCAACCATCAAAAGTTGGTAGTTCCACTTTCTTGGCCGATAATATGAATTCTTCTAGTTTATCTTGACCTTCATGATGTTGATTCTCTGTTTTTAATCGATCTTGGGTCCCATTACTGTTTACAGATTGATTTTCATCATCTCTTTTCTCCAGCAGTCCCTTTAGCAGCCCTTTCATTTCTTCAAATTTTTCTTCCATGCTTGCTTCTAATCTCTCCAATCTTTCTTCCACTACATCAATTCTGCTCGTCATCTTCCGTGTCATAGACTCTCACTTCTGATCCGGCAGGTCGGACCAATTGTTAGACACCACGACAAGATAACCACACAAACCAAACAGAAAAGACAGAAGAACAGAAAAAAGAAAGAAAAGATAATCTCTCCAGATTTATTAAAGAACAATCTTTAATACACAAGCCCCACTTACAGACTCCAGTCCGTAATCACCCTCCAACACGGTAAGTCCCCAGATCTTACCCAAGCCAATTCAACATAAAATTCTCCTCTCCCCTAACTGACGCACTCCCCCAACTATATAGCCTTTCCCCCCAACAGACAACCAGAGAACAATTACTTAACTACCCCAATTACTTAACTACCCTTTCTTTGGCCCTCCTTGTATATACTTTCCAGACTCGGGGTGTATACATAGAATTGGGTTCTAACAACACCTCTCCTTGGTTTCTATCAATGACACAAGATGAGAAGATAAAATTATTGTTTTGATAGAAAAAGAAAGGTTTTATTGAAGAGAAAGATAGAATTATTGTTTATATCATGATTTAGAATTACAGATTTGTAATTGGACAATTGGGTATTGGGTATTCATATTTGAGTAATATTAGGATTTCTTATTTAGGTCGCCTATAGTCAAATAAAATAGTTACCCTGATTTTTATTATAAAATGATATATTGAGATATTTTGATATTTTTGTCACTTTCTATTAATTTCCCTTCCTGTTCTGCATCAAGTTGGTATCATAGCCCAACTTTGATCTTCCAATTCCATAGTTATGCCTAGAATTTTTGTTTTTCCTTCAGCTGAAGACTGCACCATGATTGTTTTTTCCTCTCTTCCCCACAGCAAGGGACCTCTGGTTTCAGCCATGGATTCCATCATCTCACTCAGGTCCAACTTTATGTTTCTGGATCTCTCCATCATGCAACCTATCTTTTTCTCAAACATCTCAACCCCATTTCCATTCTAGTGTTCACCATTGATGTAGGAAGATATTGCTCTGATACTAAATTGTAAGGAATCCAGTATTTCCCCTGAATTACAGTAGAAAATAGACCCCAAAAATGTGAAAAACAGAGAAGTAAGAAAATACTATAGTACTTTGACGGGCTAGACCTCCCACAAGAATTGCCAGCTCAGTTCCCCCTTTGCCCTCGCCGGCCGCCGCCTATTTATCTCTACTACCCTAAGCAACATCTTTAGAACCTATCTTATTGGCCTTGGTTTATTCCCCAATGCAACCAAGTCAGTCAATCCTTTGGCCCCAATTTCCATTTAAAGCCCATATTTCTTCCTTCAACTTCCAGCCAAAAAAGGAGAAAAAAAAAATTTGCTTCAACTTCTAGCAAAGCCTTCTTAGAAAGTGAAAAATTATATATAGAAGAACCAAAGACATCCTTCAATGGGCACCAATTTAGTAACTCGAAGTGGCACCAGTTCTCCAGTGTTAAACAAAGTATTTGACCTGTTTTAACATATGCTTGGTAAAACTGGATATAAGAAGATAGGAATGGTTCCCTCTTATTCTACACAATGAAGAAGGGGTGCCAAAAGGTCCCATTTTAAAGGAAGCCAATTAGTGCCTTGAACTAGAACCTTTTTGGTTAACTAGAAAGCTCAGAAGTATTTAACTAGTTGACATAGGTTTCATATGATACGTTTGGGTGTTTTGCTGATAGTTCCCACGTTGCCTATCCATTGAATGGAGCTTAATTGCTTGTTAGGTCCCTTTCCATCTAATGCCCTGCGAGGGGCTTTGGATGACAAGGAAACAGCTCCCATGAGGACCTACTTGCTGTTCAAATTGGACAAGCTGGTTTCTTTCCAAAAAATCAACTAGTTGCTTTGCACTTAACTTTTGCTAAGGTTTTAGAAAACCACAACCACAACAACCTGCACTCTGATTTCTTTTCAAAAGGACAGTCTACATCAGGATTTTAGTGAGAAATTTGAGACACGCTTCTTGTCAATATAGAGGGTTCATCAGAAAACTGTAATATCAGACAAAAACCAATCATAATTTCATAACATATTTTAGTCCAAAATATAGGTCCATTATTTTGTTATAAATGCATTTAAACAAATACCTGTCATATCTATACTATTATATACAACTTTGGGGCCTTTTGATCATTAGTCCCTTAGTTATATATTAGCATTACATTAAAAAAATATATGAATTATACTATAAAAAAGGGTTAAAATGTAAGTGAGAAGGTGGGAAGCTATTTAACTTCCCACTACTACTTTTTATTAATTTAAACTATAAAAAACTACAATAATTTACTTTTATTTTCAAAAAATTATTTAAAAGTTATATTTAAGAGAAAATTGGCATGGACAAACAATGATGCGAAGCCACTAGTTGATTATATGCCTTAACAGTAATTTTAGTGGTCCTAGTCCTAGAGGTAGATATCAGAATTCTGAAGGAAGTTACAATTTCTATCCAGAAGCAAAGCATCATTGTTTCTTCACTAACATATGTATAAGACGTTGCCACTTATCAACTCAAGTGACTTACAGTACAGTGATAGTGAGCTCTTTATCTATTTCAAGCTTAAACAAGGAAATTGACTATTAACAGTTAAGTCATCTAATATTAACTCATCACTTTAAAGTTTTCTCCAATAAAAAACATTAGCTTATTAGATGACTTATGGACAAAATTGTCTTGCTTCATAAATACGCATTTTCAGATTGCAAGCTCAGAACTGAAGGCCTTAATGTTGAGAAACAACTATAACCCAACTGAAGCAAAAAAAAAAAAAAAATTAGACTGGGGAGGCTATAATAGAATTGTGAACGACAGTGCAACACATGAAGATGATGTTAGTAAGTGGAATCATTAGAAGGGCCCTGATCTGATATATCAGAAAAATGTTTACTGTTTCTTAGCAAGCCAGCCGATAACAGAAAATTCAGACAACTTCATTAAATTTGCAACCAATTATTAAGTATTCTTACCTCCACGGTAATTCATTGAACTTAGTCACACCTATTGATGACACAAGAACAACTCTCTTCACTGAGGAAGGCAATGCAGATACCAGATTCCTTACTCCATCCCAATCTTCAAACAAATACTTGGATTCAGAAGGATGAAAAATGTATAAAAAATTAAAGAACTCTATCCTGTACACATGATTCTTTGAATAAAAGGAAGCACAAATATTCCTATGTTTCCCAAGCTTGATTCTTCATCTAATTATTATTATTATTATTATTATTATTATTATTATTATTTCTTTTTTTTGATAATATTATTATTATTATTTCTATTTTTATAATATTTGATTATAACAACAAGTGCTGTAATATGTACATAACAAAGTGCTGACCAACTCTTTCTGGTGTATTATCATCATCCCACCGCTTTGAAGGAAAAGCTGTTGTTCCTGTGCAGCAAATCACATGTGTGACTCCCTAAAATTCAAGTAAGTACACGAAAAATAAATTAAAGCGAGAATTCTCATAAATTGTCTTTGGTGAATGTAATGACTCATCAAAATCAAACAAATTCAAGGGAAATGAAGTATTTGCAGCTAACTCAAACCTCAAATATGGATGGATCCAAATCCTCTTTCTTCCTAGTGTCTCCTTTGAATACCTATCTTGTCAAAAGCTCTCATAACAATCTTGAGAAGGAAGGGAATCAAATTGAGAGACAAAGCTTGTTTTTACTTTAAGTAACTGTGAAAACAATGGCATTTGTATTTTGATTGGTCTAAAGATAAGATGAAATACCTGCAGTCCCTCCCCATCTTGTTCACCAAATAATGTTGTGGCTTTCTCAAGATCCCTCAGAAGCAACCGTGACTTAACATTCTGCCGAAGCAGTGAAGCTACCACCAACTGCCCTGAAAAGTAAGAAAACTACTTCAGAGACTTCCAAAAACAAATTAATTTAAAGTATGTGTTAATAATTTAATATCATAGTTGTACTTTAAGATACATATCTAGAATGCACAGATGCAGATCCCAACACCAGGATGAACTGATAGAACAACACAAACACATACACATGCACATAGAAGGATATGTATGACAATTGTTTGAGTAAACTAACAAATTCATCACTAAATTATTAGACCCATTTAGCTTTAGGCTCTAAAATTGGAGTGTGCATTAGTTAGTATGTCTTTGCATATTAATCTTCTTGTGAAGTGACTAAAGATGCCAGAAAGACTACAATGTACTCATTTGAGAACTAAAGCCAAATAGGGTTATTTTGGGACAATTTCGAGTCTCTATGTTTTAAGTGGCAAGTGGCAAGTGACAAGTGCTACAATGGAGAAACAATTGTTGATCTTTACCAACACCTCCAGAGCCACCAACAACAAGAACCAATTTTGAAGATGAAGGGGCACTTTGGCTATTCTGGCTTGATTCAGAAGTTAGGGTTTCAATAATTTCCTCCTTGATAGCATCCTGCGCTCCTCCTCGGTAGGGTGAAACTGCTTTTGCAGAAACATACTTAGAATGGTAGTTTGATATAGAGGGTGAAGAAGACACGGGAATTCGTTGAAGGGGTTTAGCGAAATTTTGATGCTGAGGAAAATATTGAATAAGGGCGAAAGGTATTGTAGAAGCCATGAATAAACTGGAGCACCGGCAGGGAAGACACGAGAATCGATCAAGAAATGTTTTTCCGTTGGACTTCTCTTGTTGCCTCCTGGACATAAAATGTGGATCACAAAATTCCGTCGTTTTTCTATTTTGGGCGAATATAGATGTTGATATCCATATGCGTTCGTTGTACAAAAAATATAAGGATAAATTACCAACTCCAAAATATTACACCTATTTTAATTTAATTCTTTAATTTACCTCTTACAAATTATATCGATCCCAATTTTATCTTTACATTTTTAACAATAATTTTTATTAATAAAATTTTGTTTAAATATAATATTTTGTTCGAGCCTCTTTGAAATCTTTCAAAAATTTTAGATCAAACATTGGAAAATAAATTTATATCTAAATTAAAATAAATATAATTTTTGAAGAGGCTTAATTTTGTCACTTAATTTTTTAATAATCAAATTAGAAAACTTTAGAACCTCTTGTTTTGGGTATTTTTAATTTTTATTTTTATTAAAAATAAAGAATGAGCATAAAAATTTATTTAGTTGAGTTTAATAAAAATATTTTTTTAAAAATATTTTTTAAAATATGCTCAAATATAAAAATATTATAAGATATTTTTAATGTTTTAAAAAATACGTTTCAAAAAATAAAAATTAAAAATATAAATAAAAAATATTTTTACGGACCAGATGTTTAATATTTCAAAAAATTAAATTAGTAATTTACTCAAAATATAATATGAAATCCACTATTTTTTATAATAAAACAAATCTAAAGACGTATCGTTTGTAGGTTTATCATATAATCTAGACTTGATTGTAGACCGAGTGTAGGAAAAATATAAATAGGCTGGACTTGTTAAAGGTTGGTTAAACTTTTTTTTTTTTTTTAAAAAAAAAAGAAATCATACTTTTAACTAGAGTACATATTTCACATGTTAGCTTTTAAGATTTATAAACAAATTTCACTATTGTGTTAAAAAAAAAAGAATTGACACTTAAATTTTGTTGAAGCAAGAATTTTTTCTTTAAAAATATTTTGATTAATTTCAGTCATTTTAGATTTAGGCTTAAAATGGGGTAATGAAATAATATGAAGAAAGTAAGCCGAAAACTTCAGAAATGGCAGCCCACTGTTCTGGCCCATTATTTGATTAATAATTCCTCAAGCCTTCGAGGAGTTGGGCCACAGGATGGTCCACCGAGCTTCTAACACTTTAAAATAAAAAAGGAAGATTTATTGTTTGCTTTTGTTCCCCCTCTATTTGTGCATGATGTCTTCAAGAGAAGGAACAAAGTACAAAGCGAATGTGTCACACTCAAAATGTCACGGATTTACTGTTAGAAAAATTAAAATTTAGTTTTCAAAAATGAAAACTAAATTTTGGAGTTGCATCCAAATTTTATTTTAAAAGGAAAAAATTTTGGAAAAATATTTTTGGAAAGACAAGGTTGATTTTCTAAACTAGGATGGGTTTAAGAGTCTAATTGTATGTGGAGAAGGTGTTAGATACCTCAAGTACCCATTCTTAGGAACAATTACCTTCAATAATTGCACAAAATCATTGATATAACTTTAAGTTTATCAAAATTACCCTTAACTAATACATGATAAGGAAAATGATAAAAATAGGAAAATGGGTTATTTTCAAAAGATGGAATCAACCTAGGATCTATGCCTAAGACTGACACACCTAATGGTTAGAATTAGAATCCATATGATTTGAAATTTTGAAAAGCCAAAATGGTGATTAAAATTTTTCAATGGTTGAGACACAATGCACAAGATTTACTTGATTCCATATACTTAAACGGTTTTGAGAAGTTTTGGAGTTTGTTCAAAGTACATGGAAAACAAATTTCCAAGCTTTTTACCCTTTCTATTTTTTTATTTTTTTTAATTTGATTCAAAAATACATGTAGGGTCATGAACTCCTATTTATTTCAAAACAATTTCAATAAACAAATGAGATTGGGAGGCACTAGGCCTTACACAGGGTTACCAATCATCACCATATTTTCCTAAGAAAGTACTTGACTTCTATTACACCCGAGGTTTTTAAGACAGCCTACAGTGAAGCATCAGAGTGAAATTTAGAAATTTCAACTCCAAGAACACCCCAACCATACTCCCCTCATATCATATGATTGGGGAACAGATGAGCCAGTATACTAGCCATATATAGGGCACCAAATCCTGTACAACAAGCTAGGGAAGAGCTCGCATCATGCAACCTGCACAATTAGGCTTAATGATGATAAAGATTTGCTGCTCGAGATTTCCCATGGACCTGTAATTGATGACAATAATGTAGTAGGTGAAGTAAATATCCTCCACATGGATGGGGTTGATGATCCCAGCAAAGACAATGAAGATGATGAGGCGGATGATGAGTCCAATAGTGACAACAAGGACGATGATGGCAAAGAGGAAGAGGTAGTAGGTCAAGCGATGATGCATAATCCATTGAGGGTGTTTTAGCATCCGACGAAAGAGTTTTATCTCTCAAATTTATATAGATGCAACAGATGCTCTCAAAGCTCTTAGCAATGTTGATCCGAGTGAATTATGGCTATGACAAGGAGCTATATATTGGAATGATCTTCGAGAATAAGACCATGTTGAATGCAATGAACTTATACTCTGTGAAAAAGCATCTCATCTTCATGGCTATCAAAAGCAATAAGAGTTGTGTCACACCCTAAAATGGGCACGTGATCAGCAAAGTGAGTGAGATTAACCTCACTATCATAAGCCTTAACTAAATGCTATGTTAACTACTTGCATCAACCAACACAGCCATTCACAAGACTATAACATCCAGAAAGCATAAGGTGATCTCAATTTTAAAGGGGAAATTTTGATTAATTAAAATGTGATGTTTCATACATTGATCCACAATGTTCATAAGCATGCTCAAGAAACAAGCATATGAAAGGGCACTAGGACGCTCACAAGCAGAGTTCTCAAAAAGAAAAATATTAACTTAACCAATCATATCCAATCACATATCAATCACAAGCAAATTCTCCCCCTCAGATCCTACTACTTGATTACAGAGCATACTCTAAGAGTCAAAATATAAAAGATGATAGCCCTATAAGACAAATAGAGCGCTCGATGCAATGACTCTGCTACTCAAAAGACACGAGGACTCTTTCTCAACTAAATTATTTGAAATGTTGAAAAGAAACTGGGTGGGTATATAACTCAATGAGGAGATAAACCTACTCTACTATCAACAAAACAAGATTATCATTAAAACACACTACTATATTCAAATAAGAGTAATAGTTTATAAGAAACAACTCAAGGCACAAAACCATTCATGATATTCTCATACACAAATACATCTCTTCATACTAAGGATATAACTCAACCTTCTCAAGGTATCCATGTTCGTTTCCCCTTATTTCTCCATTATCATGCCTCAACGCTCCCAAGGAATTTATAAGTGAGATTATCGCACCTCAACTCTCCTAAGGTGCCTTTCAATGATTTATAAACATCCACCTTTATTGTCTCCACAACCCATGGGACATCCCCATGTCACTATTTAATTCATAATCACAAGTCACAAGATAATGAGTAGTCAAGTTTCGATTACAACATATAAACAATATGTCATATCCAGACATTCATCATTTTCTATCTACAGGAAATGATGTGATCCACATGTGTGAAAGTGTGAGTTCAGATGATTACATACTCATATATTTATGAACATGGCCTCTTTATCAACATCAACCCAAACATGATTGCCATGCCAAGTAAAAAAAAGAAAAAGAAAAAAAAGAAGAGTTTGCATACCAAGGCACCCTCTCATTTTTAGTCCTTTACCAAATGTATTAATCATGCATAATAATAATTCACCTGGATATTAAAAAGGTAAGACAATATGGAAAATTTAGAGTGGAGTAGCTTTATTTACTCACCTTAGTACCAAGCTACAAATTCTACCTTGAATCCCACCTTTAAGCAAGAGAAAAGATCCCTTGATCACTTACAGAGGGAAGTCTAGAGGTTTGTACATGCAAAAGGCAAGAAAAGAGGATTAAAATTGTAGGAATGAGTGTCTTTGTTGCTACAATGTTGATCCCCATCGCTGCAGTGACACAAACCAAAATTAAAGACCTTCTCTAGTTGTTGTCACTAGAGTAACCACACCTGTCACTACAGCACCAACAATGTAGTTTTGCTGTCACTAGCCATCATTGACAACAATAATAGCTTCTGCTATCATTTTTGTTTCCCAAACTTCAATCTTGAAACCCTAAATCATCTTAAACCTCTTTTGAAAGTTTTGGCCATTAGAAACATACTTTTGTCACCTAAGAAACATCCAAAACCTTCGGAAATCAAAACATAATCCCTTAATTTCAGCTCATTCACTATTTCCCCAAATTTTGATCCAAAAGTTGAGGTCATCAAAAACCAACATTTTCCAACAAATTTATTCTACAACCAAGTGTCAAACACCTTAAAAAATCAAAGGGGGAGGCGTAAGTACTTGACTCATACCACCAATATCAAGATTTAGCCATCATCTAGATCTAGAGTTTGTCATATGCGAAAAACAAAGAAAGGGAAAGGAATTTCGAATCTTACCTCTAATCAGGGGTTTCTTTGGCATGAGGAGGGCCCAATGGAGCAAGAGATTAACTGGAAAAGCTCAATAGGGCTGGAGGTAGAGGAGGAAGGATGTGGGTTTGAGAAGAAGAGGAAGAGTGTGTGTGAACCTTCCCCTTTGATTTGTGAGGAAGGGCATGAGGCTTAGGGTGTGTTTGGCAAAAATAACTGATAAGCTAGCTAAAAGTTTATAAACTAATTTTTAACAGAAAGTTGAAAGCTTATAAGCTAGCTTATTCAATTAGAAGTGTTTGGTAAAAGTAACCATTGAAGTAGCTGAAAAGTGTAAAATGACATAAAAGGGTATATAAGTGTTTGTATTATTTTATAATCCCAAAATAATATAAAATAAACATATTATTTTTATTTTTTTAAATAAATTAATTTAAATTATATATATAAAATTAATTAATATATATTATTATATCATATATATATATATATATATATATATATATATATAAAGATATAAAATGTGATATATTTAATATGTAAGTATATATTACACTTTTTTAACATAACTATATATACATAAGTATAATATATAAAATATAAAATAATATATATATATATATATATATATATATATATATATTTGTTTAAAATAAATTTAATTAAAGATAAAAAATTTAAATAAAAATAAAAATTATTCACAATGAAAGTATTTTGTGGATTTAGGTTATGAATAAAATAAAAGGATATAATGAATATTGAGATAAAATAATAAGGATAAAACAAGAAGAAAAGTACAAAACTTATCAGCTACAAAAAGTAGCGTTTTAAAATAAATTATAAGCTAATAAAATAAGCTCGTTTACCAAACACTTCTAATAAATTTATAAACTAGTCAAATAAGTTATAAGCTCTTTTTTGTAGCAAGCCAAACACACCCTTAATGTCACAAACGCAATATGTGTAGTTGGAAAGAAGTTCACTTATTTTCAATTATCTATTCCAATTAAGAGGAATATACAACAAACAACTAAAATATACAATAAACATCAAAATAGCCTTAACTATACAATAATGCTATTACATTGTAATGGAGCTATTTAATATCTAAATGAAAAATTTTTTTTCTCATAACTGATATCAACATTAAAGGGAAAAAATTGTACAACCAACAAAGAAACAAATTTACACAATGAAAAATATTTCAGTAAGGAAATAACAACAACAACAACAACAAAACTTTATCCCACTAGCTGAGGTTTGCTATATGAATCGTATGACGCTATTAAGATCTATCAATGACCAACTCTTTAAGTATATCATTTACCAGTAAGAAAATAAAACCAAAAAAAAAAGCAAAATATTCTTACAGAGTAAAACAAATTTACACAATGAAAAAAATTCTTACTTGAAGTCCTAGGTGTTGTGTTGATGCAATGCAAGATTCCAAGTAAGAGATTTTTCATTAATGTCAACAAACTCAATTAACCCCCCATCTTGACTATTCATATCCACTAACATGTTGGATGACCGAGATCGAATAATTGCAACTTCACATCAAAGGAACGTTGGTGGGTCTCACTTCAAACAATTCGAATGCATTAATTCTCATTCAATTTTCAATATTTTTAAAGGAATTAGAAACATATTTAACTCTTTATATACACCATGGTTGTTTGTTGATCTTGAAACAAAAAAGTTTACTAACTATTTGTCCAGGAAATTTCTTTTTTTTTTTTTGAAATTTGTAATTAGATGTACTAGTAATCTGATTGTTCTAATTTAAGATTAAATCACGATATTTTTAGTTTGAAGCTGGACATTAATGTCTTATCCTAAGAGCTTAACCAACTTTCTAGTCAACCAATTCTTTCATACATTGACAATATAATGAAAACTCGAAATAGAAGAATTATTGGTAATCGAGGACTATCGCATGGTAATATTCTAATATGGTATTCGCTTAAATTTTTTTTATTTAAATCACCATTATTTTAAAATTTATTAGATTTTTATTAATTTAGTTTGAACTGAATCGAATTATAAAGTTATGAAGCTCTCATTAATTGTTTCATTTATAAAACTCTAACTCTAAGATCTTGCTTAAAGGAATTAAATGCCAAACTATGTAAAGTAATATGTGTTGATATATTCAATTAAAACGGAACATGTAGTTGCAATTTCCAAAAGCAAATTCCCTCGTGTGTTTGAAAAATATAAGAAACTCTTAATCTAATATGGACATTATATGCGTTATATTTAATGGTCTATATTTTTTTACAATTTTTTACTTTTTTTTTAAAATTTCACTAATTAGTCGATCTTAGTTAACAATTATAAAATTAAATAACGTCTAATATGATTTTAAAAATTAAAAAAATAAAAACAGAAAAAAAAATAGACCGTTAGATGCATGTTCAACGGTTTATGTTAGAGTAGAAGCCTCTTATATTTTTTAAATGTAGGAGCCTTCTATGCTTTTCAAGCATAGGAGGGAATCTGCTTACTCAATTTCCAGTGTAATGTTCGTTTAACACATTGGTTTTTAATATTGAAAAAAAAAACATTAGTTCTTAATATGTTTCATTAAGTAACCACATCGACATTACAGAAGTAAAATAGACATATCTAAGAAAACTGACTTTTTCAAATAATAATGGGCTAAATGCAAGCCCTCGGATCTGTTATAGATACTTGGAAGCTCCAACTCTTTGTTAACTACAATTTTAACTGTAACTAAATCAAACCGTAACTAAAATTTTCATTTAACTACAGTATTAACTGTGGCTAAATAAATAAAATCGTAACTAATAAAAAATTTTAGTCTCTAAGTATTTGGAGCTAATTCTGATTCAACCCTCCTAAAGGTGATTGAATTTCTTTTCTCTCCAACAGAGGAGTCACACGCAAAATTAATACCCACTCAAATATTTGTACAACAGTTTGATCTTGCCAATCGCATCATTCCCAGCTCCCCACGTGTCCCTGCTTTTGACTGAACACTTCCCTGCTTCATTGAAATCGCCTGCTGAATGCTTCCGTGCTTCCCTTCTTCCGCCTGCTTCCGCCAACACTTCTTTAGGATAGATAGTGAGAATTTTTTTTTTTGGTGCCAACGCTTCCCTACTTCCACCAATGTTCCAAACACGTTCACTCCATATAAATCATCGTGCAACCCATGAACATTTCACATTCCTGCACCTTACACTATCATAGTCACACCAAACAGTGACGAAAGTATGTTCATCTCCCCCAACCTCAACACCCAAACGCATGCATTTCCATGGACCCCAAGTAGTCCATATTCAACATATCACCGCCTCTTACCACTCATCCACCCAAAGCATCAGGATCCGATCACAGGTACCTACCTCCTCCATGTCCCACTCTTTACTGATAGAGAAGATTGAAGTATTCAAGTCGCTGGAATGCTGGGCTTCGGAGAGGATGTTGCCTTGCTGGAGCAAAGTTGGCAGCCACAAAACTTGGTGCCAGACTCTTCATTGCTGTTGGATGAATTCATGGATCACTGTCGTTTGATTTTTGAAACATTGGTGGAAGCATGGAAGCGTTAGCGGAAGTGTTGGCACCAAAATAACAATCACATTGTCTATCCTAGGGAAGCGCTGGCGGAAGCAGATTGAGACGATGGCGGAAGGAAGGAAGAAGAAGGGAGGGAAGTAGGGAGTTTTTTGGGAAAATACTATAAATTTTTTAAAAAAATTAGCAATATACTATGCTTTCAACAAAAATTAGATGCATACTACGAAATCCATCACATCAATGATTTCTCTCTCTAAAACTAGGCCCATGTCAGGCCGAGTTTCATTCTGAAAAAAAAAAAAACCCACAAGACTAGTAGGCCGAGTCTTATTTTTTTCTTCAAAATAGAAAAAAAAAATAAATCCCACAAGACTCGGCCTATAGTAGGCCGAGTCTTATTTTTTTCTTCAAAATAGACTCGGCTAATGGTGGGCCGAGTCTATTTTGAAAAAAAAAATAAGACTCGGCCTAAATCTCTCTGCATGTTGAGAATATATATATGTTGCAGAGAGTCACATGTGAGCTCGGCCTGTCAGTGGCCGAGCTCACTTTTGTAATAAAGTGGGCTCACTTTATCACAAAGTCGAGCCAAGTTCGGCTTATAGGAGGTCGAGTTGCATGTCCTAATCCCCTATATATCTGTGGCTTCGTCCATGTCAAAACATATGTGCGTGATACGAGAGAATTGAAAAAAATTTGAAGTCTCCAAGAGAGCTGAAGAGAAGTGAAGAAAGATTTTTAAAAAGGTTAGTATAATTAATTTTTTATGTTATTAAATAAATTTATTTATGAAATTAATTAACTGGTTATTCTAATTAATAATTTTGATTTTTTAAATATTTTAAATTGTTTTGTGTTTAAACTTATTTTATCATTTTGTATAATATTTTGATAATATTATTTTACAAACAATGCAATTTAATTGTTCTAATTTTTTTTACAGTTTAAATTATTCTTTGTTTTGAACTTATTCTGCAGGTAGTTAAGATGAATTCATTGATAAATATATATCTATATGTCAATGGAAAGGCCATTAAGGGTGTTGAGGGTGTTGAATTTAAATATGATATTTTCACTATAATGTCACTAGATGACTTAAATATAACTTTGGACGCTTTGGACTACTATGATTCACAATCATTTAGAGCTCCCTCCTACTGAATCAGTGGCGTTAGTAAGCTATAGATACAAGATGCAATCAGAATACAGGGTGATAAAGTTGAGTAATGACAATATAGTCAGAAGCATAATCAGCAAACATTTAAAAAGTGGAGATGAGGAGATTGAGCTGCTAGTCAAGACTTCAAAACGTCAGATAGATTTTAATTCCGAAGCTGGTACGTCACAAGCCATTGTTCCTTGTGATATTTCAACTCAGGCCCTCAGTCAAGGACAATTCACTTCGATGTTGCTGGCAGACGATGATGAACCAGTTTCACAACTAGACGATACTCCTTCATCTCCTCGGCCATGTATGGATGACTTTACTGACGAGGAGGAGTATTTTGGTCATTTAGTTGCAAGTGATGATGACGACGTTGATGATGATGCACATGAAGGCGGTGACGGGTATAGCGAGGGAATTTCGGTCTCTCCAATCAGGGAGTACCAAGACCCAATGCACAGGTATTTAACAAGCCTTCCAGATGAGGAGGAGATGACTGATGAAGAACCTGTCAACTCAACGATGAATGACGACAGACTATATGCTGGAAAAGTGTTCAATGAAAGACGTTTACTACGAGGTGAGGTAAAAGAACACGCTATCCGAAACCATAATACCTATAAAGTTGTCCACCAAAGTAAAACAGTTGAGTTAACCGAGTGCACTAAAAAGAACCAGGGATGTAAGTGGAGATTTAGGGCCATTTTGAAGAATCCCGACAATTATTGGCAAATTACGAAGTACCCGAGACCCCACACTTGTATCAATGCTTCGCTAGTCCAAGATCACCCTAAGTTGGATGCAGAAGTTATAGCAAATCATATTATAGACTTAGTGATAAAAAATGTAGATATACCAGTTAGTCAGGTGGTCGCACACATTCGACAAAATTTTAGCTACAACATTTTTTACTGGAAAGCGTGAGCTGCAAAATGGAAGGCTATTTCCATGGCATATGGGGATTGGGAGCAATCGTACGCATTGTTATCTCAGTTTATGGCAACAGTTCAGCAGGTCATGCCTGGTTCAGTGGTAGAATGGAAGACTGACTCATGTCCACCGGACAATGTTGGTCACCCGCAGATGAAGTTTGTGAGGGTATTTTCAGTGGTGCTAAGGGTTATGCAGTTAATCTCCTATTTACTATTATATTTAAATTATATTTTCAGTTTATCTACTTTGTTCTAATTTTTTTTTGTAGGTTGACATGGCATGGTGTTTATATAGAATGGCTCGTGAAAATCTGAGACCAGATGATTTGGTAGAAATAATTGAGCAAGGGGCTATGAATATTATCACTGCTATGGGCGAACAGAGAGAACTCAAACTCTCTCACCCTGCTCCACCTGCTCAGGATTTTCCTGAAACAATCATTCCAGAGGAAGTGCCAGGCAAGCGTTCTCGAGGGCTTATCGTATCAAGGGAATCTATTCCATATGATGCACGTTACGAGCCTGGTGCATCCATGCCATATCAGACTGTGTACATGCCATTTCAGACTCAGCCTAACATAGGTTACAGTGGCGCTGGTCCATCTTTTACACACGTCGGAGGATCTAGTTCTCAATTCGGCGCTGATTGTTATACGCCGTCAGCACAACACCACTTCGATTTGTCATCTCTTTTTTCTTCTCCAATGCCCCATAATCCGGACTTCAGAATGCAATTCTTCACACCGGATCAACCCATTCCATTAGTTCAATCTCCGGTGTTGGATTTAAATGCTCAACCTACTATGCCATATAAGGAAGGAGAACAACAAGACAATGACGATGACAACGAAGAAGAAAATGAAGACGAAGGAGAGGATGGCGGACAAGAAGACAATGAGGACTAAGAACCCGAGCAACGTCAACGGTCAAAATGACTAGTTGTACGTAGACGTTGTGGGATAGACAATCATTTTTTAAAAATTTTTTCAATCATATGTTGTTTGTATATATTAATTTCATAATTTAAATAAAATTACGCTTATGTTATTATTTAAATTTCTTTTTGATTTATGCTTTTTATTTAAAATTAATAAAATAATTGAAATAATTAAATTACATATTTAGTAAATTTAATATTATATCATTAATTAATTTGTAAACTCAGTTATTTAACTTTTAACATACCATTAATTTTAATATTGAAAAGTTAATTTTATAATTTTCAAGTAATTTATAATTATTTATTAATATATTTAAAAAATTACATTTAAGCTATTTCATCTCACTATTTATTATTGTGTATAATAATAATATTTTTAATTATTTTTATTTTTTCATATTAATATCTAAATAAATTTATTTTAAACATACAAATAATTTATCAAACAAATTATTATGTAATCAATTAATATATATAATTTGTTATATAATATTTTATATGTAAATAATATATATATCATTAAAAAAATTAATAACTTGGCTTTTTTTTTCACTAGAATAAAAAGACTCGGCCTGCTGAAATGCAAGCTTTGAGGCTCGGCATTAGGCAGGTCGAGTCTTGTGGGATTTATTATTATTATTTTTTTTCAAAATGAAACTCGGCTTGACATGAGCCAAGTTTCAGAAAGAGAAATAACTAATGTGATGAATTTCGTAATATGTATCTAATTTTTGTTGAAAGTATAGTATATTACTCATTTTTTTTAAAATTTATAGTATTTGCCCCAAAAACTCGGAAGTAGGTGATGGCAGGAGTAAGGAAGCATGAAAGCAGGGAAGCGTTAAGGTAGGCAATTTCGGTAAAGCAGGGAAGCGTTCATGCAGAAGCAAAAACATTTGGCGCATTTTTTAAGGAAACACGTGGCAAGTTGAAAATGATGCGATTGGAGAAAATTGAATAGTTGAAGCACATACTACAATGTATAGTTCGGGCCTCAACTGTAGAGGAACTAAACACAATAATTTTAGATAAGTCAAATTGTTTTGTTAGCATTACAAACAAGCTAAATATATGCATTATTAGTTGACAACTTGGCATGGTGCAATACTGCAAATCTTACAAATGTGTCATTTTCATCTTTTTCTCTTCTTAGCTTATTGATAAAGATTCGATGCTTACAAGCTACCCTTTCGGAAAATGATTCTTGCCTGTTTTAACATCATTTTCATTTCCGAACCTAATCATTATTACAGAGATAAAATAGCCCCAACTGTCTTAGCACCATTTAATAATTAATTGGAAAACGGATAATGATAGGTGAACTTTCTTTTAGATATATATATTTTAATTATATTCATAATTTAATTTTAAAAAATACAAAAATCAATTATTTAGTCTTTACAAGTGTAACTACGCTATTTAATTTATGAGTAAATTATTAATTTAGTCTCTAAAAGATTATAATTATTTTAATTTATTTTTTAAAAAAAGTGTTTTAATTTATTTTTTAAAAAATAATATTTGTCTTAATTTCATCTCTATTTGTCAAAATAACTTATGATAATAAAAAATATAAAATTTAATAATAGTAAATTTTATGATTTAGTTATAATAATAATTAAATTAAGACAAATACAAAAATTATAATATTAAATTAACACATTTAAGTCAACTTCTAAAAACGAAGTGTATATATAATCTAATTGTGGAAAAGAATTAATTTGTTTATCTTTTAGAAGCTAGTTAATATACGTACTCTAGTTTTATTATTACGTTCATCAATAAAATATAATATGTAAAAATAAAATTCAAGCACTCAATTATAACTCAACAGTTAAAAAAAAGGAAAAAAATTTTCATACGTCCTATTTTTATTAAATAACTTAATAATAAAGGCTTAAAATTTGTAAGAAAGAAAGTTTTCCCTGTTCTAAGAAAGAAAATTTCTCGGCAATTAATTTTTTTTTTTCTGTCAAATTTGTATTTAATACTAGTGGTCTTCAAGAATGTAGAATCTCAATTATAATACAGAAGCAAAGAGGTTACTATGATTTGGAAAACATGCCATTGATGAGCAACACAAATTTCTTCATTGAAACAGATCTCAGCATTCCGATAGCACTTCCCTCTTCTCGTGTTCTCTTCCAATTCCTATCTGAACTTCGTCATCGTCTTCAGTAGCTCTCAATATATCAGCAACTGACAATCTTCCTTGACTCGAACAGGAATTCAATTCACTCGCATTTCTCTGTTCCAAATTCCCTCCATTAACAGCTTCAAAACCGACCTGAATTTCTTGTTCCGAATTCTGAATCACTATGACAGTATCGTTCGTGCGATGGTACTCCAAGGCAGAGATATTCACACTCGGTTGTGTTGCTTCCTGCGATGATATCGGTGTATGTGTATCTCTCTCATTTGGTAAACCACTGGAAGAAGCTGTGGAGACGATAATGTTGGATCGGCACAGAGGACAACTCGAATGAGATTTCAGCCATGTGTCGATGCAAGGAAGATGAAATGCGTGGTTGCATTTAGGCAATAATCTCAAGCTCTCGCGCTCTTGAAACTCGCTCAAACACACCGAGCAATCAGTACCTTCCACTAACCCATCGCCTTTCTTGTACTTACAGACTGTGATAGATCTGATGAGCGACTCGTCTAATCCAGAGTTAGACGACGAAGGAGCTCGCGCCAATTCGTCGTCGTTTAAGTTGAAGGAATCGCCGTTTTCGTGGATTTGGCGTCGGCGCTTGCAGAATCTCGTGATGATGGTGTAGTAGGTGATTAAGACGAAAGCGCAGGCTAAGATGCCGATGAGAGCGACTATAAGAGGAGAGAGTTGGAAAGCTGAAGTGTCGTCATCATTGCCGACGGTGACGGAAGAAGGAGGAGGAGGAGGGTAGATGATGTAGCACCATTGGGGGCAATAGATGCTGCAGATTCCTTGAGAGCAATCTCTGATTACAGCATTTGGCGTCCATGGATTGTTTGGGTTGTTGACGGTACTACCCATGATCTGGTTTCAATCATCAGCTCAAAATCATAGCGAAGTCTCTCATAACTGTTTTCTGATTCATCAAAAGAAGAGAGAGAGAGATAGAGAGAGAGAGAGGGAGAAAGAGAAAGTAGGTGATGGGTTATCGAAGTGTAAAGAAAAAGGGTATTGGTCCTCTTGGATGGAATCATGGAACGCAAAGTAGGTGGTGGGAAATTGATCTGAATCAAACATCACTCTTTGTTCAATCTTTAATTATGGTCATGGTTAAAATATCATTTTGGTACTTTACATTTGTCTCAAGTTTTATGTTAGTCCTTTAATTTTATTTTTATTTCAATTTGATTCCTAAATTTACCATAAGTTTCACTTTGGACATTTAACTTTACCTTAAATTTTACTGTGTTCTCTCAATTTTCGTTTGTTTCATTTTGATCCTTTAACTTTACTTTAATTTTCTCTTTAGTCCTTAATTTTATTTTGTTTCAATTTAGTTCTTTAACCTACAAAAACTAATCATATATTTTCTTGATCTATTTGATATCACTAAAATGCTTAGGAAAAAAGTTTTGAGGTTACCGGAGAAAAGCAAGAAATCACATGAAAATTTTCTATTTGAAAAATATTTCAGTAGTTTTTATAAGTTAAAGGACTAAGTTGAAAAGAAAAAATAAGATAAAGAGCTGCTAATGAGAAACTTAGGGTAAAGTTAAGGAACTAAATTGAAACAAAATAAAATTAAAGGACTAATGTAATACTTAAGGTGAAGTTACGAGATTGAATTAAAATTTAAGGTAAAATTAAGTGATCAACAAATTAAAGGACCAAAGGGAAGCTTAAGATAAAGTTATAGGATAAAATTGAAACAAAATTAAGTTAAGAAACCAAAATGAGATTAAGGGAGGAAATGATATTTATGCCTGTTATTATTGTTATTCTTGGACTTGAAGCTAACATTAACTTGTTTGTAACAATTTTCCTTAGAGCTCATTGACAAAAGTAGGCACTGTTTGTTGTCCAGACGTGGCTGGTGAAGTGTTGATGAAGGTCGGTCCGAAATTCTTTGAGGTAGAAATTAATTGTATTAATTTGTACAATTATTATACGTAACTTTAGTCGTTAGGTATGATTTAGGCGGAAGAAATATTTTAAGTTTAATTTTTTGTTAAGAATAATTACGTAATATTTATCATAATTTTATTTGAATTCAAGCAATTATGTATTTTTTATGTTAATATTTTTTTAATGTTAATATTTATCATAATTAGAATGCTTAAGAATTGGCGGGTTTTGCTTTTAAATTTGGGTCATTAATTTGTAAGATTAATGATTTAAAAAAATAAGCCGTTTGAATTTTTTTTTAAAGATTAATGACCCAAATTAAAATAAGACGACAAAAGAATGGCCAGGTAATCACATGGTTTCTTCTCTAGTAAGTTTCTTAGGCAATACATGTGTGGTGATTTTCGATGCGTTTTTAATATTATTGTTATTTATATTTTATAATGACATTTAATTTAATTTTGACACAAAATATATTACTTAAATGTAAATTATAATTAAACAAAGTTTTAAATTCTAATAAAAAATTATTCACTTAACAAAATAAAAAAATATGATAAATTCTTCAATAAAACATATATTTCTCATACATATTGATTGAATCAACAGTGCCTCGCGCCACGTATACTGCAAATGTATACACTCCCATGTGGGTATCACGTGGGTTTTTCTAGGATCCCTCAATCCATTTCTGTTAGAGTAAAAATAAAAAATGTTGAATATTTTAGTTCATAAGATTACCATTATTTTGATTTAATTTTTAAGATATTAAGCATCATAATTTAATTTTTAAAAAATTATTTTATTTTAATTAATTAGTTTTTTGTTGTTGTCAAATTATATAATTACTATTTTACAAATAAAATAAAATTGAGACAGTTGTAATTTTTTTAAAATATTCAATTGATTCTTTTGATATTTTAAAAATAAATTGTGATAAATATAATTTTTTAAAGGCTAAATCAAAATTAAGCAAAAAAAATTTCCAAAGCACAAAAAAAGGCAGAAGTTCCAGAAATATTCAAAAGAAAAAAAGGCAAATGCCATACGATAATGAAAAGGAAACCCATATCTGAAGCTGAACACTTTATATCGACACTTCTTTTTTAAAAGAAAGAAAAAGGAAAAAAAAATTGCCAATTGGTGGGTAAGGCCATTGAACTCTTTAATAGGGTGAGTCAACTACGGGAGAAAAGTACACATTAAGGGATTTATGTAACGTGGCGGATCAAATTATAATGGACAGATCATGACTTGTTTAGTTTTCTAATGTTAAATAAACTAATAATTTAGTTCTCTAAATATTATTTTATTTTTAAAAATGTAAAGCCTCTAAATTTAGTTTTGAATAAATTATTGATTTATTTTTTGAAAGATTGTAATTTTTCAATTTAGTTATTGAAAGATCAAGTTTCTCAATTTAATACATAAAAAATTACATTTATTTTAATTTAATTTTTTTGTTATTAAATCACAAAATTCATTATTGTTAAATCTCAAAATTCTCATTCTTAAAAGCTATTTTGATTAAAAAAAGAATAGTCAAATTCAAATAAATACAATCTTTTAAGGATTAAATTAAAATATTTGATCTTTCAAGGACCAAATTAAAAAAAGTTATAATTTTTCAATTACTAAATCAGTAATTTACTCTTTAATTTTTAAAAAGTATAATTTCTTTTACTTTAACATTATAAAGATATAGAATTTCAATTGAGCTCCTTAAACATTTTCTTCAAATAAAAATAATTCTTTTGAAAAAAGATTTTTGAGGCCTCTCCAATACAAATTAGCGCCATCTTGAAAGTTAAAAACATTTGAGTAAATTCATATTATTAAACAGTCAAATAAAATGTTGTTTCTGATAACAAAAGAACCGAATTGATTGAATGGATATTTCAAGGACTAATCATTAATTTTATTTAGAAAGTTTTTGTGATGCTCCACGGTCGAGTTCTTATTGGGTAAGTGACATGGAGACTTAGACATCGTGTTTTTGAAGGTTCTTTTCCTCACAAAGTTGGTACGGAGAAGCTTAAGGGTCTTGTTCCCGAGGGTTCCAAACACTCTTTTAAGATTTTTTTGCTTCATTAGTCAATTAGTGCAGGTTGATGAAATTTGGTGCGTAGAGTAGATTAATCGGCTAATGGCCTTGATTAGTTGATTAATTGACTCTAATTAGTCGACTATTGAGTCTTGGAATGCAAAATCAAGGTTATTTTAGGAATTTTGGTCATATTTTGAGGTGTGTAATCACCAAATTGTCCTTAGATCATCTTCTTATCTTCTTCAAACTCTATAGAAGGTTAGAAGGCCATAAAGGACTTCACACCCATCACAAACCTTTAAAACCCCCAATATCCCTTCTCCTCCCCATTTGATTTCCCAAACACCCTCTTCAGCACCCCATCCTCCTACTCTTCACCTTAGCTAGTTGAGAGTGTGCAAAAGGAGAGAGTTGTGACTTTTGTTTTGCCCAAGAATGCCATCCTTCAGCTACCCTTCACCATAAAACGTCTTGTGGTCCTTTGATGTGAACAATGCAATGATTGCTATAGCAGTGAACTTGGAGGAAGACCACACAAGGATGAGGACCATACATGTCACGACCCATTCCCAAAACACATGATCGGAATGACTCGTGGGTATCTCCCATGGTCGTAAGCCTAACTCCGGACTCCAACTCCACATATGACAACCATACAATAAATAAAGTTTTGGTGGAACCCACCACTCATAACTCCATATGTATAAAATGCATCATTTAAATAAAAGAGTTTCATTTCACATTTGAAATTACAAGCTACAGCATGGTTATCTCTAATGTTTCTACCTATTATAATCCACCATACACAAAGCTAGGAATATAAAGAAACACATGCAAAAGAATGTATCTCAAGTACCATATATACAATCAACTCCCAAAATACACCCTTCCTAATTGTCCCATTGGACTACAAAGCAACTATAAAAGATTTAAATGAGGGTACACCAAAATTAGTACACCAACCCAAGAATCCAGAAAGGGTTGGGACGCTTGAACCTCCGCTATCCCTCGAGCGGATATTTTTCAACAAATTCAGGCTTTGAAACATGAAAACAACAAAGTGAGATATAAAAATCTCAGTGATTAATAACCAACACAAGCAATAATGAAATTGAGGAGCATGAGAGCATCCTTATCTTCTGACCCAAAGGCATGAATATAGCTCCTTGGACAAATAGGATCTCCAGACTCAAAGACTCTATTATAACTTCCTTGCTCGAAGGCAAATATCAAAACCCAAAAGTGGGCATGTGACTGGCACAGATGGTACCTAAACCTACACCGGCACAAGCTTTTCTATCTTTCAACCTGTTATTTCTTAATGCTTTGTTTATTCTCAATTGGAAACAATTTATATCATGCCAACTTAGATGAATATAAAAATCATCTTGCAAAACATAAGCATGCATATTTAAATAAAAAGTTTATTCATACACTTTAACTTACATAGTTCTTAAATGATCATTTAAGATTTTTAGTGTTACTCATACAACATACTATTTACTAGATTTTACAATGTAACACAACCTACTCGATTACAGAGCCTCTAGACTATTGAAACAACATGAACTAATAACATTACCATACCCTGAACAATGTAAAGGTATCCTCGGCACGTGCATTGTTGAAACTAAAGGTCTTTTATACCTGAAACTATGAGGGAATGAGTCTGGTCCACTTGACTCACCAAAACTAGCTCAGCATGACATATACATATGACTATGCATGCTAAGAGAGAACATACAAAATAACTGCATAGGGTTATGAGCACTCACAAATAATTGCGTGCATGAACAATTCTATAATGCCTAACCTCATAATATTCTTAGCACAACTCTAGTGCAGCAGACAATATCATATCAAGACAATAATAAAGATCATGCATCATTATCATAGCTCATAATCAAATAGTTGCCACTTTTATTTCTACTAGCATAAAATCATGATGCCAAAGCATCCAGTACTACACTACTAACCCATTTCGAGTATGATGCTTATCAAGACGCAACATGCATGAGAAGCATACACTCAGCATAATCATCAAATGTAGTCACATCTTTTACATGGGAAAATATATACACAAAATAAGCACATTATCATTGAACACTTAACATTATACACCAACACATTATCGTGCTCATCATCATCATACATCTCGTATCTGTCGACACATGTCCACTTGGCACAATCTCATCCCACACTACTTTCATGATTGCCTTGTATATGGCTGAAGCCTCATTTCAATTTACGTTCTCTACATTTACTAGGATTTGTGGTTTTCCAAAGCTTAATTCATAGTTTTCACTACAATTGTAAACATAATACCCAAATCTTAGTACAAGTCTTACCCTTCTTTGTGCATATCTCATGCACATTATATAAACACATTTCTCTTTAGTAATGATGGCAACCATGAGGAGGATATGTGGATGCTCATAATCATTCATTTGAAGGCTACCCTTTGCCTGAAGGCCATACACATGGAATACAAGCACATACACTGAAGATACATACCATTCCACATGCTCAAGTCAATACCACGCTAAGCGTTTAACGCACATTTATGGTAATCATTTTAGATAAGTTCCTTGACATAATTTTATGATTTCTTGCATTTGTTTATGTATATATGTATGCAAATCCAATCCACTTCATATTATTCCATACTAGTCATGAATTATCATTTGAGTTTCTTCACAATCACTAATTAGAATATAAATGCAAAAATATTATAATCATTCATTTTCATTCATGACTCATGGAAACCAAGCATGTCATAGTCAACAACCATACACAGGAATGCCATTACCATTTCTAATCACATGGGGATTCATGCACAACAAACATATCACTATCTCAACATATACTTTCATAATATAAATTTCTAGAAAGATAACCATCCTAAAAAAGCAAGCAAATAAGGTAAGGCTAAGATTCCTCACCTTGAATTAGACTTATTTTCAGTCATCTAAGATTGCCTCAACTGAGCCTCAATCAACAAGGGACCTAGAGATCATTGAAACACCATCTTTAGTACGCAATTACATAAGAAAACCCTTTGCTAGTGCTACATCCCCTCATGCCATCCCCCATGTTTTAGGCTTGGGCGCTTGAGGGCCCAAGCCTGATGGGACACGAATTCCACTCAAGTGGTGGTGCCAGTACCTCCCCTTACACAAGGCCTTTGTTTGTGTGGCACCTTAGGCGCCCTACACGGCACATACACGACCCAGTCTTAATTCTTCACAAAATCAACTCAAATCCTCACCGATTTTCATGTTTTCTTCCATTCATGGAGTAATTCTACACTTAAATCTTGAGTTATTACCTAAGACTTAAGCTCAATTCATCCAATTTCCCTTCAAAACCGTAACTTTTCCTTCCCAAGCTTTCTACTCTTTAATCCTACCTTTAATCGTGTTAAATCCTTTATTTTCTGGCTCTAATCTTATCAACAATCATCTAAGCATGTTTAAAACATAACCCAAGCTCCAAAACTCACTTATCATCCCATTCTCACCTCAACTCTTCATAAACATGAAAATGGAGAAGAAAATGGAGAAATGGGAAGCTTACCTCAATATCCTTCTTTTTTCAGTAGTGGTTGGTCACTAGAGACTCGTATCTTTGTGGAAGAGTGGTGGCCGGAAGCCTGGGTAGTGAGTTTGGGTAGAGAGATTGAGAGGTGATGGAGAAAGGAGAGCTAGAGCCTCGAGGGAGGAGAGATATGTGAAAGAGAAATGGAAGAGTGAGTGTGAGTGCACTATATATACTCATAAGATAAAATTACCACTTTGCTCCTCGATTAACCTTCAGAAAAATTTAGAAATGATAAACTTGTAATTTTTCCAAATCAAGTATTTTCATTCTCATTAGGAACCACACAACTCCCACCACTAACTTCCCCATTTACCAAGAGGTATCTCACTTTTATTTTTATTTCATTCTAATCCTTCACGGACTTAGTTTTAATCCGCCTCTCCATATGCTATGCTTACACCCCCACTCTTAGGCTGCTTATCGATTTGTACATCTAGTCACTTCTAACCTTGTATTCCCTCTCCAATAAAATGGAAAAATTTCCCTTTTAATTGGTAATTCTAATAAACTCATACTCGAAAATCGCAGGTATTATATCAAAATTTATCTCCTTGCTCGAGGGCAAATTACATATCTCTTGTGGGTTCAACCCACTCATTTCCCATGATACAATTATAACATGCACTAAGAACACCAAGAATTTCAAGCAACTAGCCAAGGTATTAACATATAAATAACTTAATTCTTATCATTCATTAGGTTAGGTATAAACTCTAATTTAACATAGTTGTTCCATATTCGAAGGATTTAAATAATCATACTTTACTCTAATCTCTTCTTTGGTACTCCTCTCCAAAGACATATAATTCAAAACTTAAGTTGAAGTATCATACTTGAGTAGGTTAGCTATTCACTTGAGTTTCGGCAAATAATTATCTAGATGAAGGATCCAAATTAAGCTCAAAAGGTTCCAACATACCTAGGGAGCCATAAAAGATCACACACTTAGCACAATTTTACATATCTAGTGTGGGCCACCTTAGGCACCCAACACTTAGGCGCCCAACACTCACCTATGGCTTAACCCCAAGCCCAGGCCATGGCGCTTGAGGCGCCAGCTTTGGTGCCTTGAGGATTGATGAGTCCTCAGCATTCATATAAATTCTATAGAGATTTGGATCCTTTTTGTATACTTTTGGATAGTGTTTATACTAAAACACTTGATTTTTTGTAAATTGTATACACACCTCACTCTTAGGTTAGAAAATACAATTTTTGGCATCTAATTACATTCTTTTTGGTTATAATAATGACTGATGGAGATCTTATGTTTTTACAGATCTCATGGTCATGAGAAACTCAAAGCTTAGAACAAAATGGAAAGAAAGCACATTGGAAATGAAGAAAAGAGCTTAAAATGAGGAGCTATTGCTGCTTGCTGCCCGCCTAGGCGAGGTACTTCCCGCTTAAGAGGCCAAAGCTCCAGAAGACTATGTATTTTCCCATTAGCATGCTTAGGCATGCAAAATAGCCCGCTTAGATAGGTGACACATCTCGACCAGCATACTTTCTGCCTAAGTGGGCAGCCCATTTTCTGTCACATGCTGTCATCTTTAAAACACGATTTGGACTAATTTTTTTAGGAAATTTTGAGTTGGAAACGAAGGGGAAAAGTCAGTTTGAGCTCCAAAGGCAAGGGGAACCAACTTTTGGTGAAGATTGAAACATTTTCTCTTCCACCCAACTTGGATTCATAGAGTTTTCTCTTATCTTCTCTCATTTTCTGTACTTTGTGAACTTATGTAGCTAAATTTCTATACTAGGATTGTTATGAACCCTAGTTTGGATTATGTTTTGTAAATCTCTTGACTTCTTGTGATCATTGGACCATCAATGCATGTTTATTCATTCTTATCTTCTTGTTTTCATTAATTTTGATCAATTTAATGGATTATTTGGTCGATTTGTTGATGATGTATCCACTTAGTGAGATTTACCGAATTAGGATTGTGATTATTAATTGTTCCTATATGTGTTTGTGTTTGTGGATGTGATTGGTGGAAGAACTAGTCTATGGGAACGTAGACCACATTGATGAAACTCTCAAGTATTGGATGGTATCTCGATGATGAATCCGTAAGGATGTAGACTTACGTTGATGAAGTCTTGAGAAACAGAAATATAAAGATGCATATCTATATAACAAAACTCTTAAGCTGAATGTCTGGGGAACGTAGACCTATGATAACATGGCTCTTGAGTAAGTTTCCTATAGGAATGTAGACCTACATGGGGGAAGGATGGGTTATGTGTGTGGTAGAATGTAGGTTGTGTGTTGTGGTTTGTATGTGTAGATATGTGCTTTATATGTCCTAAGTATTTGACCAGAAAGGTAAATGTTAGGGGTTTGGGCATAGTGGCATTAGGAGTATACCCTATGAGTGTCAAGAGTACAATTCCATAGGTATGTTTGGAGCTGCTTGACGTTGTGCAAGTTGTTTTCCTTAAGTGTTTAATTGTATATATGTATATATATTGCATGCCTATGTAGAGTAGCGCTAGTTTGGGTAAGCCCGTGGATTAGACTTATCTCCTCACAATTGCAGGTATAGAAGGACGGGTAGATCGATGGCTCATAGATCGATGGTACTTCCCCATCATTCGGGGCAAGGTAATTTTATTTATTTATTTGGTTAATTTTTTTAGTATGCTCTGTAATCGCATAGAACACCTAGGGTGTTCGTTATGTTAGTTTATTCAATTGGAAAGATCAAGGCTTGCGGTGGTATGGGTGTTACATCGTCAACATGACAATAAAAAAGAACAGAACCCAAATCAAACATTCAAATTAAAATTCCATATCATTACTGAAACAAAAAAAAAACAAGAAGAACACAAATTAGAACAAGGCACCCAAAATATAGTGGAAAGGAGAAGAAAAAGATAGTTTGCCCCGGTAATCTCAAAAATCATCATTGTTCTATTCTCAAAACTCTCTCTGCTCCGTCACTCTAATCTCAGTTTTCTCACTTATTTCTCTGCTTACTCGCTTATTTCTCCTCTCCCTTCTCAGTTCCGCACTCTTTCTCGCCTCTTCTTTGTTTTCTATGCTCAAAACCATCCTTCCTCTTCTTTGCCATGGAAACCTATTTGTAGAGAATAAATCCTCCAACATAGCCAAATTTCATGTTACTCTGACATGAATTTTGTACCATTTAATCAATTGCATGCAACATACACATGTGACAGAGGATGAAGCAAATTTTTTTAAAAAGAATCCCCTTGATGTTGAACAAAAATAATTGATTTAGAAATAAAAGGGGTGAACTAGGGCGCTAGAGGCTCTGGATCTATCTAGGGCCGTTGGATTGAATTCAATCCAACGGCCGAGATTCATTTTGTCTTTTTGTTTTTGTTTTTAAATAAAATTGCGAGATTGAATTCGAAGTCAATTTTATTATGTTCTGAGTTTTGGGAAGATAACTGGACAATTCCAATCACATTGAAAGGTCACATAAACATACCCTTTTTTGGTCTATTCTTGTCTATTCAACAAAACAGAGAATGACTAAAAGAAAACAAAGAATATAGCACTCAAACTGAAGAAGCATTATAGATATTGAGAACGAACGAACATAACAAGTGAATGAATGCTATCATGGACCTCTCTCTCTCTCTCGGCGGCAGAAGGAGGACACCAACAGGACAAACGAACAAGGCTTGTCTTCTATTCTACGCCTCCCCTATTCAATAGGTCAAAAAACAGAGAGCACCATAGGTTGGGTTTTTGGGCAAGGAAAAGTATAAATTGCTCCCCCATACAAAAGTTTAGAGCACCATCAATCTGGTTGGGTCAACCGGGCAACCATGTGGCAAAATCAAATTGGATAGAGTCTCAACCCAAAAAAACATAAACCGGTGCATTTTAGGGCGGGAAAGAAGCGGGTCATTGGATTTGATTACCAATGATTCATATAGGACGACATACGATTAATCTTGCAATTTTTTTTTTAAAAAAGTAAAAAGATGGAATGAATCTTGACCGTTGGATTGAATTCAATTCAACGCCCCAAGACAAAGTTAGAGGTGATCCGCATCCGCACTAGACATCACGTGGTCCTAAAACTACACTAACTAGGTTCTACTCTTTACTTAGAAAATTAGCTTTATTTTTTTAAAATTAATATATATTTTTTATTTGTTTGATTATTTTAATTTTTTTACTACAATATTCTTTGTATAACTTCTACTATATAAAATATTAAGAATAGAATATTATTAGAGGATTAAAATGAGATGATTAAATTTTGGAAGATCAAATTAAAAAAGAATGTATACTCAAATGATTAAAATATTTATCCTTCGAGAATTAATTATTAATAAACATGTAAAATATGAATATTATGATTTATCCTTCTTATATTATTTATGTCATATGCAACTACGATAATTTCTTGAATATAATTACAATTTCAGTATTCAAAATTTAAAATATAACATTTTATCTTTTAAACTATTGCAAAAAAAATAATAATATTATTTACTAGTTAAAAATAACATCTAAAATTTCTAAATATATTGTATCTAAATATTTAATGTTTGAAATTATAATTATTTAAAAAAATTTATATTTTTATATATCAAACTGTGTCTATATAAATCTAAAATTTAATTTTTGATGATCACATAAGTATTTTGAGTTATATTTATATATAATTATACATGGCTACATTTTTTATTTTTAAAGAGTATCTACTTGCGTTCAAGTACTACGCGCTCCTCACAAGCTTTTTGGTGTCCAGCGGCAAAATATGATAATGAATTAATAATGGAAATAAGTATATAATATTGAGATATATGAATTTTTGGATAATGATAGTCTCACGCGCAATCCCTAGCTTGGTGAAGCACGCACCAATAAAGTATGAGTCACTGTTTCATCACGTGCTTTCTCTGCGAAGGCGGAGCGGAACCTACCTAGAGCCCATGGCTGTTTCGTTTTTTACGATTCATCAAAGTTTTCCCCCCTTTAAATTCACAGAAATTGTAAATGGACATAATTGCTCCTCCCAATAGTAAAAACAATATTTATTGAATTAGGCACTGTTTTAAAACACATTAATTATAAAATCAGATTGAACTATACACTTCGATTAAGAACTGATAAATGGTCTAGTCTAATGTACTCTAAAAAATTTTGTCAAGAACCGATTAAACCGATCAAAAATTGATTGAATTGATTCTTGTAATTAAAAAATATATTATTTATAAAATATAATTATTTATTACATTATATGAGATTTAGAAAATTTTTTTAAAATAATTAAATTATTTTCACAATAATTTAAAATATTTTTTTTGAAATACTCTATTTTTTACGACAATATTCATATCATTTGAAACTTGTGAGAATCGTAAAAAAAAAACCCAAATCAAACATTTAAATTCAAATTTCATATCATGACACAAAAACAAGAAGAACACAATTTAGAACAAGGCATCGAAAACGGGGAGGAGAGCAGAAGAAAAAGATAGTTTGGCCTGATAATCTCAAAAATTCTCTCTGTTCTATTCTCAAAACTCTCTGCTCCGTCACTTCAATATCAATTCTCTAACTTATTTCTTTGCTCTCTCTCGTTTATTTCTCTCCTCCCTTCTCAGTTTTGCACTCTCTCTCTCTCTCCCTTTCTCTGTCTTTTATGCTCAAAATGGTCTTCCTTCTTTTTTGCTATGGAATGTACGAGAATAGATCCTCCAACATAGCCAAATTTCATGTCCCTCTGATGTGAATTTTGTACCATTCAATCAACTGCATGCAACGGACACATGTGGTAGAGGATGAAGCAAATTAAAAAAGGAAAAACCCATCTTGATGTTGAACAAAAATAATTGATTTAGAATTAGAAGGAGGCGACTCTGAATCTTCTTAGGGCTGTTGGATTAAATTCAATCCAACGACTGAGATTCGTTCCATCTTTAGGTTTTTGTTATTTTAATAAAAATTACAAGACTGAATTCAGAGTCTATTTCATCATGCTCCGAGTTTTGGGAAGATAACTAGACAGTTCCAATCACATTGATTGGTCACATAAACATACCCTTTTTGTCTATTCAACAAAACGGAGAGTGCCCAAAAGAAAACAGAGAACAGGGCACTCAAACTGAAGAAGCATTACAGATATTGACAAATATTGAGAACGAACAGAACGAAAAAAACGAAAGAATGTATCTTATATATATTCTTAGAGGACTAAAATGAGATGATCAAATTTTGGAAGATCAAATTAAGAAAGAATGTATCTTCAGATGATTAAAATATTATCCTTCGAGAATTAATTATTAATAAACATGTAAAATATGATTATTATGATTTATCCTTCTTATATTATTTATGACATATATAACTGGACAACTACGATAATTTCTCGAATATAACTACAATTTCAGTATTCAAATTTTAAAATATAATATTTTATCTTTTAAACTATTGGAAAAAAATAATAATATCATTTACTAGTTAAAAATAACATCTGAAATTTTTAAATATATTGTATCTAAATATTTTATGTTTAAAATTTTAATTATTTAAAAAATTTACATTTTTATATATCAAATAAATCTAAAAAAATTTGTGAAGCAGATATATCGTATGTATAATTTTTAATCTAATTCATAACTTATTTCGTGAATATGTTTTTTGCGTACTGATTCTAAAGAAAAAAAATGAATATAAGAAATTTCATATAAACAAAGAATATTGTAATAAAGGAATTAAAATAATCAAATAAATTAAAATAAATATTAGGAATTAAAATATTAATTTTTTAAAAATAAAAATAATTTTCTCAAAAAATAAAAATAATCAAATAAAAATATTAATTAAGTTAGTGTAGTTTCACAGCCACATGACGTCTAGCCAATCCCTCTAATTCAAGATCAATTACTTTTATTCAACATCAAGAGGGCTTTTTATTTTCATTTCCTTCATCCTTGGTCACATTGTGTCCGTTGGATGTACCCCCGTTTCTCTTTTTTATTGGTCTGGATGGACTTCGGCTTGAGGGATATGGGATTGGTCTTGTGGGGATTGGGTGTGAGGAAAGAGAAAAAGATCTTGGTAATTGGATTAAGAAAATGTTTTTATTTATTTATTTTCGGATTTTGACACTAAAGAAATTCCGAAGAATTACCTTTTCAAATTTTTCAAATATTTTTGAATGTTCATTTAAACAAAAATTAAATTCTAAAACTACTATTTTTTTAGTATTTTTGAAATAGAATTTGTTTAAAATTAATTCCAAAAAACAACTAATTTTTTGTATTTTTTTGAAAAATAGTTCAAAGTAAAAATTATTTGATCTTTTTTATTCCTGTAATTAAACTATTTAAACTACTCGGACAAAATATTGTGTTCACATATATCATGCTAACAAATGTCCCAACTTAATATGTCATAAACAGTGGTGTTCACATATGTTCACACATATTATGGTGGTCACATAATTAAACTATTGTAATGTCACAAATCACAAAAATATGTCATAAAGTTCCCTCTTACATATTATCAAGAAAACAATGGTAACATACTTTAGAAGGCTTCACTTAATTATCCCACGCAAACGGACACGGATTCGCTACTGTGAACTGGAGAGTTTAACTCTTTTTAGCAACAGTTTTGTAACTTTTAATTTTAGTAACAGTTATAATCGTGACTAAAAATTACAAAACCGTGGCTAAAAAAGTTAGACTTTTCAGCTTACAGGAGCTGATCCGAATCACGCAAACCCGCAAAAGCTTCATGCTTCTACTTCAACTTATTCAATGCGTGTGTGTATATATATAACAGGTCCTATTCTTGTATGCTAAACACAACAATAGGGCTTCTCACGTGGAAATGACCATCACTCCAGACCAAAGAAGCTGACACTATAGATGCTTGTAAGTTTCCTTCAATATTAACCACAAATCCCTGCTTTTTACCAACATAAGTGAAGGAAAGAACACTTGGGTTTACTTGGATTTTTAGTCCTGGAGGAGCACTTACAATGGCTTTGTACATTGAATTTGACGTCCCGACATTCGTAACAATTCTACTAAAACTGCCACTTACAGTAGAGTTAAAAGGTGGTGTTGGAAGAGCAATGGAAGGATGCTTGTAAGTTTCCTTCAATATTAACCACAAATCCCTGCTTTTTACCAACATAAGTGAAGGAAAGAACACTTGGGTTTACTTGGATTTTTAGTCCTGGAGGAGCACTTACAATGGCTTTGTACATTGAATTTGACGTCCCGACATTCGTAACAATTCTACTAAAACTGCCACTTACAGTAGAGTTAAAAGGTGGTGTTGGAAGAGCAATGGAAGGATGCTTGTAAGTTTCCTTCAATATTAACCACAAATCCCTGCTTTTTACCAACATAAGTGAAGGAAAGAACACTTGGGTTTACTTGGATTTTTAGTCCTGGAGGAGCACTTACAATGGCTTTGTACATTGAATTTGACGTCCCGACATTCGTAACAATTCTACTAAAACTGCCACTTACAGTAGAGTTAAAAGGTGGTGTTGGAAGAGCAATGGAAGGATAGTTTAGATCCCTTGCTATAATTGCCTCAGAGAAGGTGCTATGATCCCCTGTGATAAGCTGTAATGTTCTTGTGTTGTAGCCTTGTCCACATAAGAATTTCACGAAGTCCAATTCACTTGCATCATACACTAACCCAGGATTCACTGCCCTGGAAGGATTGATCTGACCTGCCCCATATGCCAACTCTGCGTCACGGTTAATCTTGGAACTTAATGGCTTAGCTGCAAAAGCAAGAACACATAAGAAGACACAGAGACATAAGCTCACAGCTCACTTCCTTGCATCACTAAGTGTCTCGTTGACTAAAACTTCATTTTGGTCGCTCATAGATTTTTATTCTCAATTTGACCACTTACAAATTAATATGTTATCCATTTAATTCCTAATATTTTCATTTTCATTTTGGTCCCTCACAGTATCAATTTAGTCACTCATAAATTTTTATTCACAATTTGATCCCTCACAAATTGATTTGTTATCAGACTTGCATTGTGGCTGCAGATTAAAAAATTTGACGGATGTGTTTATTTGGCAACAAAAGTTCAACAAACTCTCATTTTTGTTAAACACACTTACCTTCCCTTCTCTTCAACAAAAGATGTGGCTCTAAAAAGTTATGGTATATATCAATGAGTTTATGGTTAAAATAGCACTTTCGTTAAATTATTTTAGCAAGTACAAATGGAGGAGACTAAATTGTTAACATATCAATATGTGATAGACCAAGCTTAGAATAAAAATTTATGAGAGACTAAATTAATATATAACATATAAGTCTATGAAGGATCAAATTGAGAACAAAAATTTGTGAATGACCAAATTATTTAAAAGAACATTTGTGAAGGATCAAAATAAAGTTTTGGTCTTAACAAAATTATGTAACATACCAGTGGTCATTAGGGCTGACTGGATAGCAGCGGGAGACCAGTTTGGATGAAATGATTTAACATAAGCTGCTGCCCCAGAAAGATGTGGGCAAGACATCGATGTTCCTGAATCTATTTTGAACCGGAATTCTCTTTTGTCACCTACAGTAATTGGAGACTAACCTGCTAGGATATTAACTCTTGGAGCAACTAAATCTGGCTACAATATTAAAAAAAAAAGTATAAATATGATAACGATATGTCCTTGAAGTATATACGTTGAAGTGACCAAGTGAAGCAGAGAAAGCATTACCTTGAGAATGTCAGGTGAAACATGGTTGGGATCCCTTGCAGAGAAAGAGGCCACTACAGGAGCCATTGTATCTTCTACCTTTTTACTTTTGAATATGGTTGCAGTCGAATTTCTACAGATGTTGTATAGTGTTAGTGCAAGGATTTTTAAAGATATGTTTTTATTAATCTAATCACTTTCAAATTAAACAATATTATGTTTCTGAAATTGGGTTTCTAATTTATGGGCATATGCTAACAATATAAAAAGTACATAATTTCCTAATTTTATTGAGCTTCATAATTCATGTTTCTAACTAATGTCCAAGTTCAAGGTTTTGTTGATGATAGGGCTTTGAAGCCTATCTTTTATCCATAGCCCGAATCATTTCTTTAGTCCAAAATCTTAAAAGCCAAATGAAATCTGCATGTTATATCACCTAAATAGAATATTACAATTACACCTTTTCAAATTGTGGACTATGTACAAAAAGTCAGCAAGTATTTAAGGGAAAAAGTACATTTGGTAAAACAAAAAACATATTGTGAGATTCTTTCTTTCTTGTATCTTGCTCTTAATGAGTTACTATACATCTTATTGTATCTGCAATTTAAGAGTTCTAGTGAGATGATTGATTATTTGAGTTTTTAGTTACTTTTTGGGAAAAAAAAACCTAGTGATTGTTTAGTGTAAAAGCTGTAGACTGATCCTCTTAAATTGAAATGTTGTAAAAGACTAGTGAGGGTCTACCGAGTTGTAAGTTTGTTAAGATCCTCTAAGGTTGAGAGCGTTGATCCTCTAAGGTTGAGAGTTTATAAAAAGATCAACAAGGATCTATTAGGTTAAGTTTCTTAAGGTATTATAAAAACTTAGCATGGTGTTAGCATAAAAGTAATGTGCTAATCTTAGGGGGCTGAGGTTGCCATTTCATTGTTCATTTGTGGTTGTTGTGTGCTTGAGGAGTGGACCTACATGATTCTTTCTAGAAGTACTTGAATCATTATATATCACGGTATATTCATGCTAATTGCTCTTCTCATCTAATTTACTTTCAGGAACCTATTTAAAAATTAAACTTATTTCTTCAAGAGGTTTACAACTAAAAGTCTTGCAATCATGTAGTTACTTAAATCGTTTCCTTCACTAAAAAAAAAAAAGGAAATTGGAAAGTTTTCCCTTCACTTTTACTACAAGAGTATTTCACTGCAAGTCTTGAAATGTTGAGAAGCCTCTTTTTAGAGTCATTAACCTGTTTAACATAATACTATTTTAGAAAACGCTTTGTTAAAAGTAGAAGAATTTTTAAAAAAGTATTCAATTCAACCCCTTCTTAGACACATGACTTGACTAAAATAAAGTAATTCTATTGAGAAAAGTGTAGGTCTTTAAATTGATCTATATTGGTAGATTCAATAAGTAGTACCTTGTGGAGCTTATGTAGACAAGAACATTGACACCATCCTGCAAGTCAACATAAGAAACAGGAAATGGGAACGAGAAAAGAGCATCGCTGAAAGTTTGACTTTCTTTCAAGACACCAACAACTCCATCAATGAAGGGAATTGTCATTTCGCTTGCCTCACACAAAACGATTTTACCCTTCACCAGATTCTCATCCAACGTGTTTATATCGCAATATCTGCTCTTACAAGTTACAACACCGTTATATGAGTAAATATAAGTATCAGTCTTTGGTTTAAGTCAAAGAAATTGAAGGCTAGTCACCTAGATTGAAATCCATCATAGCCTCCTTTAGTATTTGGTGCATCTCCTCCATATATGACAGGATACATTTCTCCCTCAAGATCAAATATATTTATTGAAACTCTCTAAACATAAAGAAAGGAAATTAAATTTGATACCAAACATCTAAAACTAAAGTTGGAAATAAGTAGATAGGGGTGATCATCAGTTTGGATTTGATTCGTTTAGTCACTATTGGCCAACAAATTCAATCTAGTTGGATAAGAAGAATTTTATCTAAGCAATCTAACTATTTTGTATAAAATTGAACTAATCCAATTTAATCATAGATTAGATGATTTTTTTTTTGAAAACTTTTTAAGAAAAGTGTTCAAATTTTTTTTAAAAATCAAACTATTTTTTTTTACTTCAGAAATCTCAACAAAAAAAAAGAGATATTTCCAACAATAAAGATCACACTTATCCAACATCATAATATAATCCATATAATCAATCCAATTCCAATATTATGATATAATCAATACTAAAGGTTCCTTTTACTTTTTGGTGTTTTATTAATATATATATATATATATATATTAAATATGCCTATTACATATAAAATATAAAACATATTATTGAATGGTCGACTTGGATTAAATGACTACTATAGCCATTTAATAATTGTTTTGATTAAAAAAATTTAAAAAAAAAATTTATCTAATCAATCTGATTATTGAATCAATTTTAATTGGATGAGTTTGATTGGAATTGATTTTGAATTATATTTTAACACAAGAGATGTACATATAAAGTTGTACTATTGCACATTACCTCAAATGTTCTGTTGTCACCTAATCGAACCTTAGTGACAAACTTTCTATCAGTGGTGCTAGCAGCCACAGAAATAGTCCAAGGTGAAATATTTGAGAGCGTTCCAAGTCTTGGACCGGAGTTCCCCACACAAGTTACTGTCAGTATTCCATTTCTCATGGCATGAAAAGCTCCAACTGTTGTGGAATCTCTGAAATAATTCCCATAATAAGGATCATTTCCGATGGACACTGATAGGATGTCAACCCCGTCTGCAATGGCATCATCGAAAGCAGCGAGAATGTCTGCATCTTGACAACCATTATTGATCCAACAAACTTTATAGACAGCAATCTGCATCTTGACAACCATTATTGATCCAACAAACTTTATAGACAGCAATCTGCATCTTGACAACCATTATTGATCCAACAAACTTTATAGACAGCAATGCGCGCTGATACAGCACCACCTCTTGCTGTTCCTTGTCGTAGGCCTGACATGCTTGCCCCCCTAACTGTGGTCCCAGCTGCTGTCGATGCTGTATGAGTCCCATGACCTTGATTGTCTCTTGGAGACTGTAAGTCATAAGGACTGAATGATCCATCTGATCTATAATACTTTGCCCCAATGATTTTCCTGCAACGATAGCAAAATCTGTGAATGGTGTACAACATAATCTTTAGTCTTCAAAAATCAATGAACGTACAAGTTGGTTCTAAAATATAATAAACTCGCTATATTTAAACTGGATGTTGAAAGGACTCATATTCAACCAAGTTTTTTTTTTTTCCAAAAACTATATTGTGCATTCGCACTAAAGTTAGATAGAATTATAACGTGACAAAATAAATTATTAATTTATTCATTGTATGTAGGTACAAGAATTATATACTTATTGCAAGGGAAGTTGGGCGAACATGTGCCCTTCCATTTCTTAGGTGGCGGTCCGAGACCGTTGTCACTGAAGCTCTCAGATTCTGGCCAGATTCCAGTGTCAAGAACTCCAATGATGACATCACTTTCAGTCATGGCTCTTTGTACTTGTTGTGGGAAGCCAATGAAATCCCAAGACCTTGTTGTGTGAACTTGTTTCCTTCCATTAGGGAAGACAGAGACAACACCATCAAGTTCTGCATTATGAATTCTCTGGGTTCACAACTCTATTAGGCAGGTAAGTTTTAAAGGAATAATCTTGTTTCTCACCAGCCATTCTTTCTGCTTCTTTCTCTGTTAGCTTCACAACAAAGCCATTGAAACTCCTTTTGTATTGATGCAGTATTGATTTGGGAGTAGCATCGCTGACATTACAGATACAAATTGAAATATTATATATATATATATATATATATGTAGTTGTTCTTTGTTCTTCTGTTTTGTCATAATTTTACCTCTCAGCAACTTGTTGCAGCAAGCTCGTGTAGTGGGACAATGCAGAAGCTTCGTCAGTCTTGCTGTTGCCGGTGTACACAATGTAAGTCTGCATTCAGACGTAATTAGCAGAAACAGAAACATTAAAATTTGAAAACCAAGAAGAAAGAAGAGACAGAAATATAGATATACCTTCAGATCATCTGAAGAAGATGAGCGACATGTCAGCAGAAGAGAAGTAAAGCTAAGAAGAACGATTAGCGACTGAAGAGCAGAGGATCTGCTGTCCATTATGGAGTTAGTAGTAATGATACACTAGCCTTATGGTATCATGTGTGTTTATATACATGATCATGGAATGCCGAAATTCCACATTCCTTGATTCAGATTTTTTTTTCCCAAGAAGCTTTTTCTGAGAAAATATTAGCCAATCAAGCAAGGCGTGTATGTGGGGCTTTACTTGCTTCATATCTACTACTATTTGGAGTGACCCTTCCCTTATCCTATTTACTCCTCGTGTTCTCACACAGAAATTATATATATATATTTCAAAATCATCCAATTATTTCTGATATTTGCAACTACTTTGAGGGGAAAAAAAAAAGAAAAGGAATTTCTTTGTGTAAATGATACCTGTAAAATATTGATGTGAGAGAAGTTACTTGTGCAATCATGGTAATCAAGATTTAGATCTTGATTGTAAGATTGAGATCTTACACCACTAAATCGTGCAAGATTGTATCCAATATCATTTTTGCATCAGGATCACGTGGTACCGAAATCTTGATCGTAAGATTGTCATATTGCAAGATCCCATACAATCCTTGCAACACCTAATTTTTTTGGTTTTGTTATTATTTTTTTCAATTGAATGCTAAACAATGTCGTTTCAAATGCCCCTAAGTCTTCATCAATTTTTTGTTGCTGTCTCACTTCGGCCTCTGCTTTGAGTCTTTGAATCGAGCACAATCACTGAAATGTTGCTTCCTTGGCCTTCCTTGCCTCTTCCTCAGTTCCTTACTCCGTCGACATTGTCCAAACAACAAAGCAGAAAGCCAGAATTAGAAACACTTCATAAGTTCGTGTCGTGCGTGGTTGTGGTACACTGCTGTTGTCTTTCTTCCTCCTCTAGTTGCTCCGCTAGCGTTGTGTGGCTGTGGCCCTTCCTTGCTCTATTGGTATGAGTGGTAGTGAGTATTTTCCTACCTATATTTTTACCTCTTAAGAATTTAGGTCCTTTTTCTTTGCTTGTTTAATGTATGGATGATTGAATATTGGTTGTTTTGATGACTTTTAAATGTGTATGCATGACATTTTGTTACTCTTGTAATGTATGAGATGTTTTATGGAAATAATTTGGGATTTGGATAAATTTATGCTTGTTTAATAATTTTAGTATATTATATAAATATTTTTATATTTATTTTTTAAAATTACATAGGATCTTATAATCATCGGTTCGATCTTGTGATTTGAACTATTCTATGTCTCTCTTGATTTGGTACAAGATCTCAATCTTGATTACCTTGTGTGCAATATTTCCAAATGCAAGGTTGGGTAATGGTACATGTAGGCACCTTATTTTTTTCAGGCATATTTATTAAATTTTGAAAATTACAATTGAATTTTCAATTCAAACATTATATGAATCTTTAGCTATGGAAAATGGGATTATTTTCTTAAATTTTATATTATTTGGGCTTTTGTAATATATGTGAAATTTAATATAAAAGCATAGTTTTAAGAATTGACCACGTCATCGACCCGAGGAGAAGGCTGGGTAGGGTCAACTATTGAACCAAGAGAATAGATAAAAAAATTATATATTTATGTGTGTGTTGACAAATATATATTAAAGCAAGTAAAACAAATAATATATATGTGAACTTTACAATCAAAATACCCTAAAAAAATATATCCTAAAATAATTTAACACACAAATATCATATTTGATAAATATATAATTCTTTAAAATTGAATAATAAATTACAAAAATTAAACCAAAAGTCATTTATTTTCAAATATTTTATTGTTATTTTTTATATTATATGTAATTATAAATTTTTTGGTGCCATTATTCAACTTTAATTATTAAAAATCATTTTACTCAAAATAATAATATGATTTTCATAATATAATAACATTTTATGTTTTATAATAATAGTATCATAGATTCTACTTCTTCCAAGACCTATTTTGCTTCCATTCCCACATTATGGATTTAAGATAAAAAGTAAAAAAGTGAAAAAAAAAAGTTTTTTCTTAAAAAAATTAAAGGCTGGGTCATGGGCCAACTGGATCATCAAGTCGTCTGGGTTTTGACAGAGTCACTTGCAACCTCGTCTAATTGAGCGACTTGGTTTGGATTGGTCACTGAATCACTAGGTTTTGGGTTGACCAAGCTGAGTTAGCACTACTAGAAAACACAGGTTTTAGTGACGGAATTTCCAACACTAAATTTATATGATTGATAGCCTATTATATGTGTGATATGTGTGATAAGGGATAAAGATTTCTTTCTTGTTGTGCGTAATATATATTGTGCTTATCTTTCAACTGTCCTTTCTTTTGCTTGCAGTTCTCTAACTCTTTCTTTATAGTCACAACATATGCATAAATGTGTCATTCTTCTGCTCATTCCTCCATCTGGGTTTTCTGAGATTTTCTTCTTATGCTTTTAAGGCTTTTTGATTTTGAGACAATCTTTTCTATAATATTATTTTCTGAGGGTGTTTGGTGCTCTGTTTTGCTCTGTTGGACAAAGATTTCTTGTGTTTTAGTTTATCTTCAATATTTAGAATTACGAATTATAATGTGGGATAGTTATTAAAGTGTCTTTTCCTCAATTCTCCACTCAAGGAAGATGAATTTGACAATTTAGACATAAAGCTGGATGTAAAGAAATAAATCAAAGCTTTGTGGGAATCTACTTTAATTATAGTGGTTGCATTATGTGAAGGGACAAAGCTTTGTTGGCATCTACTTTAACTATAGTTTTTTTTTTCTTTTTCTTTTGTCATCAAATAAATTAACCTTGGCCAATTATTTTAAGTGCAAGCAGTTCATCAAATTGTTGAGTATAGTCACTATATGGTAGGAGGATTATTTGTCCATCCAAGAAGCTGTAATTTATATTTTCTGGTTAATTTTCTTCTTCTATGAAAGACAAAATCTCTATATATTTGCTTATAAATTCACTATGTTATGATGTTTCAATTCAAGTCTTCATCAGGAAATAGCTCATCTAAGGCTTTGCAAATGATGCTCTACATATGAAAGATGACAAGCATACGTATATTATATTTAGCTCGTTTGAGAACTGAAGCGGCTCAAAAGGATTGTCGGAGTGCTTCATTATGTTGCAAGAGAGGCTGCATGCACTCTTTGCTACTATTAATTTGTTGTTGTTTTCATTGTTATTTTTATTATTTATTTCGTTAAACACTTTATGTGTATGTGACAATTCCATAGTAACACCATATTATTTATCCAAACAGCTCAATGTATTTGATACAAGTTTATAATAGTAATGTTATTAAATTTTATATTTAAATGAAGCTTCTGTTATTAAATTTTATATTTAAATGAAGTTTATGATAATTTGTTAAAGAAAAAATATATTTATTAATTCATTTTAAAAAAAAACTTTAGTGGCGACTAAAGTTGTCATCAAAGCCACTTTTGGTGGCAACTTGCCATCTTTAATAGTCGCCATGAAAGATATCCTTTAGTGACAACTAAAGTCATTACCAAAAATTATCTTTGATGACAATTATTGAAAGTCATCACAAAAGGAAATCTTTTTTTTTTTGATACACCCATGAAAGGAAATCTTCAGTAGGTGAAAGTTCCCATTGAAACTTTTTTTTTTTTAGCAATTTCTTCTTATTACATATGTTTCATACAAGTTTTGTGGCGGTTATAGTCACAGTGGAAGGGTGAATTTTGGTGACGACTACTTAAGTCGTCACTAAAAACTTTTCAGCGATAAATTTTTAGCAACATTTTAGCTGCCACCAGAGTCAACACCAAAAGATCTTTGATGGGACCCTTTGGTGGCTACTTTTATATTGAAAGTCATTTTTTTTTTGGTAGTGTAAATCAATATTTAGTGACAGAATTTTCATCACAAATGCTGACGCTAAAAAATGCGTTAGAAATAGAATTGTAATGGACAAAAGTTGAACTAAAAAAATTAGCAAAGCTGAACTAAAAAATTAAAATAGATGTTTATTGAAATTATTCAATAAAGTTAAAATCCAATCATATGTCAATATACATCAATAATAAAAACTAGACTTTAAAATATAGATCATATGTCATATATAACTCATTTAAAACTATGTTTTCTCGTCTTTAACTTCCTTTCAACCCGTTTTACAGCATTTCTTATTCAATAAATTGTTTTGTTATTTGTCTCCAGTCCCAGTTCCTGCAATAGGAATTATAATATATCAAATCAATATAGTATACAAACATCTTTGACATAGCTAATAAAACCTAATGAAAAAGCCTTAAAAATCATTTGATGGGCTTAGATGGAGTGCAAAAAAAGAAGTGAACAAATTAAAGAGAGTACCTTTGATATTTTTGGCAAATTTAATGGTTAATCAAGACAGCTTCATAAACAAGATTAAACAAAGAGTTTCAGACGAAGATCAAGAGTTTCATACATGCAGAACAAATATCTTAAAATACCAAATACCATTGACACAAGTACAGAACTCTAATAAACGAGTCCGGCTCTCCTCCTATAAGGAGCAGCCTCCTACGCACATTTTTTCAAATTTTTTTTAATGTTTTTGATATTTTAAAAAAAAGTCACAATAAATTTGATATTTTTTTTATTAATTTAAGGGATTGTATAATTTAATTCTTTAATTTTAAAAATTTGCAATCAGTTTCCTTGAACTTATAATTTTGTGCAACACAATATTTTTTATTAAATTTTTCATAAAAAAAATTTACATTATTTATTCATGCAAGTTGAAAAAACAAAATTAATAAAACAAATATCAAATTTATTAGACTTTTTTTTAAATATCAAAAAATTATTAAAAAAAAAAAAAGAAATGCACGTAGGAGGCTTCTCCCTCTTAGGTGGAGAACCAGACTCCTAATAAACTAGCTCCAAAACTTGGAAAAATGTTGACAGCACATATGAGTTAGACTACCAATAATATTTCAAGCAATGGTTTCTTATCAGTATCATCCCACAAAAGCAAAGAGTTAGCCCAAACCACAAAAGCAATGTCTAAATTTTGAATATTATAAGGAAAGACCACACTCAAGACAGAGGGATAAAAATGTTCTAGATGTTGTATATAAATAGAACCTTTAAATATTTTTAATAAATATACTAGAAAAATGCGGAAAATTAAAATAATTTAGAGAAGATGGCACAATCTCTTCAAGACAAAGGGATAAAAATGTTTTAGATTTTTATAGTAATCAAATAAAGTGTCAATCAATATGAACCTCTCTCGAAAGAAAGGAAAATCCTTAGTTAATAATAAAGATATCATTGTTGATAGAGGCACTGAAAGAAGCAGGCAATTGTGAAACACATAGCCATTTATGATATGCAGCAATTCTATAATATACCACGCTTCAAACAAAGATTGGGGCAAATTGGCCGACGTCATCAATATGTAACAGGAAACATAAAAAGCAACCAACTTTAGTTATAAAAGATACTTTCACCTAAAGCCAACTATTGACAAAACCTCTAAAAGTGTAACTTTTAATTGAATGAATTAATGTTGTCTATGAAGGGCAACTTAGTTGGCTCAAGTGTGTAAAAGCACTCGTATAAAATATTCTTGTTTCTCTCTCTTGCACTGAACTGTCACTCCATTGTTCATCTTTAGCATCTCTAAAAAAATAAAAAAAAGAAATCAATATCCTATGCACCACAAAAGTATTCTGAGCATATCCGTTCAAAAATTAAAGATTAATAGCAGGCAATTATCATATAACAGTCAACAAAACCTAGGAGTAAATTTCAGGTGTTTATCAACAAGTTCTCCAATAATATATAAGAAGTGTATATTTTATTTGCTAAATTTTTCTTTCCAATATTTTTTTTATTGGTATACTACTCTGTTTTCTTATTATTAATTTATTATACAATTAATCATTTTTGATTATTAATTTATTAGACAATTACTCACTCTAATATACAATTTTTTAAAGCTGAAACCAATAATTTACTCTTAAAACACTCTTCCTGCAACAGGAAAATCCTTCAAACATCACTTCTCAGTTCTCACGGTTCAGTGCTTCACAGTAACACACAAAAATATAAACTAGTATTGATCAGCTATGGTTGTACCAAAAACTGATTCAAAACGGGAGTATCAGAATTCAGAATTTGAGTTCAAATGAGGAAAAACCTTCGAAGTTTGGAACTTAAAGCAGAAAGACAAAAAGCAAAAGATGACAGGACTTGCATGAAATGGACAACACCGAAACACAATCATTTGATAGCTGAAGTTTCAAAATTTGAAAACAGAATGAAGAACCAATCTCGAATGTGACACAAGAGAGCGTCTTTCTGAACAGAGGTCCTAGAGTTCGGAACCCAAGCGTGAAGCATACAAGCCAATGAATTGAACTGGTTCAAGCTCAACAAGTCCCCCCACAAACTTAGTGGTAAAAATGTCTCTCACTAAATTAGTGATAAGAATTTCGTCCCTAAATATTAAATTTTTTTATAATATTTTTAATAATTAAAAAATAGTGATAATATTTAGTGACGGAATTTTCATCACTAATTTAGTGATGGAATTATCAAATTTTCTCATAATCATTTCATAATTAAAAAAATATTGATAAAATTCATTGATTAAAAAAATTTGTCACAAACTACAGATGGAAATTAGTGACAAAAAGCTTTTTATTACTAAATTCTAACTTTTGTGACGGATTTTTATGACAGATTGTAATCTGTTACTATTTATTGACAGATTTTAGTGACAAACTCCAATCTATCACTAAATTTTAGCAATTTTACAAAATTAATGAGTCACTAAAATGATAGAATTAGGGACAGATTTTAACTGGTCACCAAATTTAATTTTTCTAATAGTATAGTTCATGTCATAAAACAATATTTAAAAGAGCTTTAGAGAATTTATTTTGATAAAAGATAATTATTAAAAAAAGAAAATAAATTGATTAAAAAATTCAAGAAAAAAAGAAAAAGCAATAAAAAATAGAAAACATAAAATTAAAAAAAGGTGTTTGTGTGTACGTGTGTGTCTCTCTCTCTCACTAGTCTATATTAAAATATTAAAAAAATAGTATATATAATTAAAAATTATAAATGTATATGTATATATATATATATATAAATATATATTAATTTTATAGAAATAGAGTAACAATTAATTCTTATTTTTAATAATAAATATTTATATTTATAATAAAAAATTTAAAACATAACACAAGATTTAAAAGACTTTTGGCTTTCTGAATTCCTTGCCACCGACGCCAGTGTCATTACGCTTCCTGACCTCCACTGGCACATGCATATACTTCATCTTTAGGCTTTTCCTCCAGTCTCTTTAGTCTCTTCATCTTCATCGTCGTCATCTCATCTTCATTGTCACCGTCGTCGCCATCTTCTTCTTCCTCATCATTGCTATGCATCCAACTCCGACAACTTTTCTTCTTCTTCTTCACCACCCGCCTTCTCTCTATTTTTCTTTTAATTGGTGAAACCAGTCAACTAGTTGGTTTGGTTTTTTCGGATTTTGATCGGTTTTATACAGGTTCAACTGCTCACTAGTTTTCAATTATTGCTGAACCTGACTTAAGACCAATTTTTAATTTAACCGATTGAACTGATCAGTCTAGTCCAGTTTTCAGAACAACTAGTTTTTTCTGAGAAAAAATTCGCCAATCAAGCAAGGCAAGTATTTGGAACTTTGGTTATGGATCATAGCGAAAAGTCTAGAGGGGAAACCAACCCGTAATAGCTCTTGGAAGCTAGCACCAAGTCCAAAGAGTAAAGACCAAAAAAAGGTTGAATGATTGGCTGACCCACAGCCTTTGTGGAAATTCATATTAGGAAGGGAGGGACCCTCGGCCACTTTATTAAGCTCTTGGAATTTGGACGAAAGAACAAAAGAGTTGCTGGCGACTTTACTTGCTTCATGTTTACTACTATTTGGAGATGAACCTTGCCTTTTTCCTGTATATTTCTCGCGTTCTCAGACGGAAATTATCAACATACACACACACACACATATATGTGTGTGTGTGTGTCAAAATCATCCAAATATTTCTGATATTTGCAACAACTTTGAGAGGAAAAAAGAAAAGAAAAGGAATTTCTTGATGTAACTAATACTGGCGAAGTTATTTATTTAATATCACCAAATGCAAGGTTGAGTAATGGTTAAATGTAGACACCATATTTTGTTCAGTAATTTTTATCAAATTCTCAAAAATTATAGTTGAATTTGCAAAGGAGAATTCTTGAAATAATATATGAATTTTTAGCTTTGGAAAATCGGATAATTTTCTTAAATTTTGTATTATTTGGGCATTTGTATTATACATGAAATTTTATTTAAAAATTAGTTTTAAGAACTGGCTCGGTCACTAATCCGAAGAGAAGACTGAGTTATTGGTTTAACTGTCAGATCATTGGGTCAATTACTAAACTAGGAAAATAAATAAATAAATAAATATTAAAGTAAATAAAACAAATAATTTATATGTTAATTTCATAATCAAAGTATCCTCAAATAATTTAGAACACAAATCTTATATTTGATAATAATATAGTTATTTATAATTGAATTAAAAATTATAAAAATTAAATCAAAAGTACTTTATTTTTAAATATTTGATTGTTATTTTAATATTATATAAAATTATATATATTTTTGGTATCATTGTTCGACTTTAATGATTTAAAATAATTTTACACAAATAATAATATGATTTGTATAAGATAATAATACTTTATTTTTTTATAATAATAATGCCATGGATTCTACTTCTCTCAAGACCTATTTTGCTTCTATTCCCATATTATGGATTTAAAATAAAAAAAAGTAGAATGTTTTTTTAAAAAATAAAGACTAAGTTGAGGGTCAATCAAGTCACAGGATAGCCTAAGTTTTGAACGAGTCACTTGCAATAATTCTGACAAAAAATTAAATCGTTAAAAGCCAAAAAAAAATGAACATTAATTGATTAAAAAACTCAAAAAAAGAAAAAGCACTAACAAATTAGAAAACATAAAATAAAAAAAGCGTCAGCACTCTCTCTTTCCCTCTTTCCCTTCTTTTTTCTTTTTCTTTTTAATTTTTCACTGTACACTTTCTCGATCCTACTTTATAAATCTTATAATTTTAAACTCTGCACTATTTGTGATATATATCTTGTATGTTACGATAAATATTGAATCAAGTAACACAAATAATATATATGTTAATTTTACAGTCAAAGTATCCTCAAATAATTAGGAGACAAATCTCATATTTGATAAATGTATGATTATTTATAATTGAATTAATAAATTATAAAAATTAAATCAAAAGTAATTTATTTTTAGCTTTTGATTGTTATTTTTAATATCATTGTTCAACTTTAATGATTTAAAATCATTTTACACAAAATAATGATATGATTTTCATAAGATACTAATACTTTACCTATTTTGCTCAAATTCCCACATTATGAAATTAAGATAAAAAAATAAAAAATAGATTTTTTTTAAAATAAAGACCGGGTTGTGGGTCAACTGAATCACTGGGTGGCCCAGGCCTTGAATGAGTTTTGCAACCTAGTCTAATTGAATGACTCGGACCAAGTTGGTCGTTGAGTCGCTAAGTTTTGAATCGACTAGGCTGGGTCAGTTCTTGTCACAAAACAATGACTAAAAGGACTTTAGAGAATTTATTTTGATAAAAAATTAAATTGCTAAAAAAATTTAAAAAAAGCAAAATAATTAATTGAAAATTTTCAGAAAAGAAAAAGCAATAAAAAAGTAGAAAACATAAAAAAAAAGTGTTTGCATCTCTGACTCTCTCCACGTTCTTTTTTTATTTTCTTTCTCACAATACAATTTCTTGGTCCTACTTTATAAATCTTTTAATTTTAAAGATAAGAATAAAAAATTATTAAAAATCAAAATTAAAAACTAACATTAATCCTAAAAAACGATAAAAGGAATATTGAAATAATATTTATATCTAATCTCTTTTATTCTTTGTTTGCATGTTTTAGGTATTTTTGTGCTCCTACATTTTGTTAGTACTTTTAGGATTGTTACTTTAGGTGATTCAAATAAAAAAATAATAATAAAAGTAACGTTGACTTGAAATTTTAAAAAAATAGAGAACATAAATGTCATGCCCTAAACCGAGCCCGTGACTAGCACTGAGGTGAATTCTACATCACCATCGTAAGCCTAGACACCATACAACTGACCACACAATTCAAGAGAAATTCATTTATGTAACAAGAAGGTATTCCAATCAATTTTGAAGAAGCAGTTTATTTATCCATTCATAGAATTTCATAACTTTCTTGTGTCAAATTACATTATCATTCATGAAAAGAAATATTGCGGAACAAAGTTACTGGCTAATAAAATAAATCATCCTACATAGTTCTAATTACCAACACAATTGACACATTGATCCTAGGTGTTACAAAGAAACACAACCATAACCCAAGATGACAATACCTTATTTGCCAACCTCGAAAGCCAATAGGGAGGAAACTCAAAGACTCCGCTGTGCGTAGAGGCTCGCATGCTAACATAAGATCTGCAATGGGTACACACAAAAGATGGGTGAGTATTAGGATACTCAATGAGAAATAATTCCTCAACCACTCATCCTTTAACAAACCATATCCACACAACACACATAATCCATAAACCAACTAATTTACATCTACACAAGCCAATAGACATCTTTCAATATAACCATCACAAAATCACATAACATGTATATATGCAAAGGTGGATCAACTTGGTTTCCATTCCCACCAAACCACACACAAATTCCCGTATAGCCACACCATAATTCTTGTCAAAAAGTTTCTAATAAATAGTATCATAACATATTTTAAAATATTGAGCCCCCATAGGCCTCCCAAAAGGTGCACCATCATGGCAACTATTGGTTTGCATATCAAAATTCATCCACAAACACAAACATAAGTATTATACCACACATCTATGGAAAAGTAATAATAAATTCACAACCCATATAACACTAGGTAATATGTCACCATTAAAATATTCCATCACATCACCAATAAATATCCAAGATTTTCCTTGTTATACCCCAAAACCCAGGCATGTGACTGGCACAGTACAAGGGGACATCCTTCTCGAAAACTCTAAGCTTAAAGCCTTAAACCAACAATCACCTATATGCAAATTCCACCTTAACCCATGATTATGACATAAAACTTTCATACCACTATCATACAACCAAACCAAAACCTGGGTGACCTATACCACTATAGAGCATTCTAGTTACAAAGCTTAACAAATGAACAATATAATTTTACTGACCCACCGACAGGAAGGGTAGCCCTAGAGAGTCTACTACTCATCTAATGGATCCTCTTGAACTCCATCTACAATATTTGAAAAGGATTAACAATAGAGAGCATAAGTTTGGAAAACTCAGTAAGTAAGTAACGCTACATTAGAACATGCAAAACACATCAATTGACAAGTGCCAGTATCCAACCACATACATGAATTATTGTGATGTATATTAGAGAACTCAAAGGCCTCAATTCAATACATATATATGCATGAGTGTATAAATATATGTATGGACACTTTCATGTCTCTACGGTCTGCATCTAAGTCCTTACCCTGGGTGGTTAGCACCCTACGACCACAATCGTGAACTTACTATTCTCACCCCTTCACTCAGGGTATGCTACATATATGTCACCATAACTTGTACCGTAGCAGCATAATTATGAATTATGGATAGCCTATAAAACATTTGAAACCAAGATTGCACTCAAGCAAGTTTATACATATGATTGAGTTTATGCATTACTATCATTTGGACTTCACATTCATATCTCAAACAAGAGAAAATCACATTCATATCTCAAGTAAGAGGAAATCACATTCACATCTCAAGCAAGAGGAAATCACATTCACAAGCCCTAGCGTCACCGCTCAAGAGGATTACAATAGTCTACCTCAGCTTCTTCAACCCGAGTTCCACTTTCCTAGCCTTCGGGAGAATGACACATCACGGCCTCCTCAATCCAGGCTTAAATAGTTCTACTTCTCAAGAGAATGGCTCACACTGGCTGTCACGACCCCAAATCAGGACACATGACTGGCAAGGTAACTAGGCACAATTCATCCTTAAATCGTAAGCATACAACTCATTTACTTCATTTTCCCTTAATTTTAACATCGACATCATAACTACCATAAATAAACATATTAATTCCAAGACCTAGGTGACCTATGTAGCTACATAGCACACTAAACTTACTTACCAAAGAACTAAGAACTCACGAAAGGCCGGGTCACGCCGAACCTGTCATCCTACGAATAGGTACTCCTCCGCTAAGCTACATTTGGAAGCGAACACTATAAAGTAAGTTGATATAACTCAGTAAGCAGATAATCTTATCATAAAAAAGTCCATGTTTACTTATTAGCTCATAAAAAAATTACATTTAATTATGTGACATTAGTCTCATGCACTGACGTGTTGACCCTCATTGTCACATCCCAAAATTGAGCATGTGAAAAGATACTACTCATTTGATAAAATTCTCAAACATACGTTATTTACATATATTCTGTAAGGTTTTACATTCAACCTTAATCATTCATTCCACACTACAGAATTATATTCATCTGATAAGCAAATATAGACATACATAGTCTGATATTTCTATCTCATCGCAAGCCTAGGAGACCTATAGAAAGTACAGAGCGTTTCTAATATCCACATTAATAAGTACTGGTATCCCACCAGACAGAAATAGAGAGTAATCCTAAGGGGCTTCTAATCTTCCAACGGATACTCTTCTTCTTTGTTTTCTTTATCTGAAAAATAATCATAGGGAGTGTGAGTTTATTTAAAAACTCAGTAAGTAAATAACTGTACTATATAGAATATCAAAAGTACAATTACCACCTTTACTCATATAATTAATTATCTTATACATCGAGTAGTATGGGACTCTAACCCTTTCAAACTCATGAATAAGATTTCTTAGATATACAACGAGTAGTATGGGACTTTAACCCTTTCAACTCGTGTATGGGTTTCATAGATATGCACTGAGTAGTATGGGACTTTAACCCTTTCAAACTCGTGTATAAGCTTTCTTAGATATACACCGAGTAGTATGGGACTTTAACCCTTTCAACTCGTGTATGGGTTTCATATATATGCACTGAGTAGTATGGGACTTTAACCCTTTCAAACTCGTGTATAAGCTTTCTTAGATATACACCGAGTAGTATGGGACTTTAACCCTTTCAAACTCGTGTATTAGATCCCGTAGATCTTTACTCATTGATAAGATAGTGAGAATTTATCACATAGCACAATTGTCATGAAATAAAACAATTTCTACATACTCTTATTTCTACCAATCATCATATACTCGCATATGAAAATTGATTGCTTATTATCCAAATAATATTGTAAATGGGACTTATATTGTACTTTGACTAGTAATATCAAATTAGCTGAGCAAGGTTATTCACTCACCTTGATGTTTGTCCAAGTTTACCTTGTTCCACACTAGAATTTGTGTAGAAAAATTTCCTAGTAAAATATATTACAAGGAAACATAAGAAAGGAAACAAAATCACGAAAAGACGCAAAATTTTCTGATTGCTACAGTAACGGTTTGCTACAGTGACTGTTCGCTACAGTAACTGTTTGCTACAGTGCCGGTTCGCTACAGTACGTTGACTGCTACAGTATCGTTGACTGCCGACACTACAGTAACTGCTACAGTACCCGAAGAAAATTTTCTAGATTTTTTCCGAAATTTCTGGTCGCTACAGTAACTCGGTTTTTGCAGAAGTTTTTGGAGAAATTTCTAACAATTTCATCCTTTCCTTTCTTGTTTCAAAACCAGAATTTCAACTCTTTTAACCGATTATAACTCAAATATAACTTCTAAAACAACTGAGATTCATGAATTATCATCAAAATCTTCAAGAACAAAACCTCCTCTGATCTTCTACATAAACTGAAATTTAAGGAAAATAATCGGATTAAAGCTTACCTTTGATCCTTACAAAGCTTTTGAACCGAACAAATAATCGAAACTCTGAAGATCAAGGAAAGGATTTGAGAAGAGAATAAAGAAAGGAGAGAAAACTTCCACTGTTCAGTTTTCAACTTTTCCTTCTGCGTGAGAAATGGGGGGGTACTATTGAAACTTTATATTAAATATTTCTAATGGGTTATTCAATAACCCATGGGTATCCATAACCCAACATCCAAACCCATCCAGTCAATTTACAATAAATGGACTAATTGACCATTCTGAAACCACTTTTCCATGAATTTCACCATTGTTAGAATATATCCCACATTGTGCAAATATTTAGTCCAGTCATTTAACTCAATTTTCGTAAATAATATTCAAAAAGAACAATTAAATATGAAAATTAAATATGACCAAAATAAATAACTAAAGTAACGTTGTAAAATTCTAAAATACTCTTAAGCGAGTTATATTCCGAAATTAACGGGTATTACATTCTACCCCCTTAAAAGAATTCGGTCCTCCGAATTAAAATCTTACCTCAAGTTTCAAATAAATGTGGATAGTTTTTCCACATTTCATCTTCTGCCTCCCACGTAGCTTCTTCGCGAGAATGATTTCTCCAAAGAACCTTGACAGTAGGAATTTCTTTAGTGCGCAATTTCTTGACTTTTCTATCAAGGATAGCTACTGGTACCTCTTCGTAGGTGAGAGTTTCATCAAAATGAACTTCTTGGGGTTGAATGACATGAGAAGGATCAGGAAGATACTTCCGTAGCATGGACACATGAAATATTGGATGAACTCCCTCTAGGTTGGAAGGTAGGTCTAGGCGATATGCCACATTACCCACTCTGTCTACAACCTCATATGGGCCAACATACCTCGGACTAAGCTTGCCTTTCTTCCCGAATCTCATCACTCCCTTCATAGGTGAGATTCGTAAGAAAACCATATCACCTATTGCAAATTCAAGGTCACGTCGTCGGTTGTCCGCATAAGACTTCTGTCTACTCTGAGCAGTTAACAACTTCTCTTTGATCAGTTTAACTTTATTTATATCTTCCTGTATCATCTCAGGTCCAAATATTTTGGTTTCACCAAGTTCAAACCAACCTATAGGAGATCGACACCGTCTCCCATATAAAGCCTCAAAAGGTGCCATCTGAATACTGGCTTGGTAACTGTTGTTATAAGCAAATTCAATAAGAGACAAATGATCTTCCCAACTTCCACTGAAATTCATCACACAAGCTCTTAGCATATCCTCTAAAGTCTGAATTGTCCTTTCGGACTGTCCATCAGTCTGAGGATGGAATGCTGTGCTAAGATTCACTTTGGTACCCAAAGCCTCTTGAAAGACTTTCCAGAACCGAGAAGTAAACTGAGGTCCTCGGTCTGATATAATGGATATTGGTACACCATGAAGTTTCACTATTTCTTTAACATAAAGTCGAGCAAGTTTTGCTACACTGAAAGTGGTATGAACAGGAAGAAAATGTGCTGACTTAGTAAGTCGATCCACTATGACCCATATTGAGTCATTTCCTTTTGTTGACCGAGGTAAACCTACTACAAAATCCATAGTGATCCTTTCCCACTTCCACTCGGGAATATCTAGTTTTTGCATCAAACCAGGTGGTAATCGATGTTCAGCTTTAACTTGCTGACAAGTCAAACATCGAGCTACAAAGTCAGTCACGTCTCGCTTCATGCCCTCCCACCAGTAAACTTGTTTCAAGTCCTGATACATTTTCACAGCACCAGGATGTACAACGTAGGGCGAACCATGAGCTTCCATTAAGATTTTATGTTTCAAAGATTCAATGTTGGGGACACAGAGTCTCCCATTAAACCATAAGATTCCTTCTTCATCTACCAAGAAAATTGGTGCTAGACCTTGCCTTGCCTTATCTCTGATTTTGACCATATCAATGTCATTTTCTAAAGTTGCTTTTACTTTTTCAACAAGAGATGATCTAACTGTTAAATGAGCCAGAAATGTACCTGACTCAGTGATCTCGAAGAATACTCTATCAGCTTCCAATTCTTGTAGTTCATGTATTAGAGATCTCCTTATAGTGGCAATGTGAGCTAAACTTCCCATAGACTTTCGACTTAGAGCATCAGCCACTACATTTGCTTTACCTGGATGGTAAAGGATGGTACAATCATAATCTTTCAAAAGTTCCATCCACCTTCGTTGCCTTAGATTAAGATCTCTCTGCTCAAAAATGTACTTAAGGCTTTTGTGATCTGTAAAAATTTGACAAGTCTCCCCATACAAGTAATGTCTCCAAATCTTTAAGGCAAACACTACAGCTGCCATTTCCAAATCATGAGTGGGGTAATTCAATTCATGCTTTTTAAGCTGACGTGAGCCATAAGCTATGACTTTACCATGTTGCATCAACACACATCCTAAGCCTATCTTTGAGGCATCACAGAATACAGAGTAACCCCCTGGTCCTGATGGTAGGATTAAGAGTGGTGCAGAAGTTAAACACTCTTTCAATTGGGTGAAACTTTGCTCACATGAATCATCCCAAATGTATTTAACATTCTTTCGGGTTAACTTATTTAATGGGAGAGCCGTCTTAGAGAAATCTTTGACAAAGCGACGGTAATACCCTGCTAAGCCAAGAAAACTACGTACTTCAGACACTGTTGTTGGTCTAGGCCATTGTTTTACTGCTTCAATTTTACTTGGATCAACATGAATACCTTCTTGGGAAATAACATGTTTAAAAAACGTTACATGACTCATCCAGAATTCACATTTTGAGAGCTTTGCGTACAACTGATGCTCTCTCAAGGTCTGAAGCACTATTCTCAAATGTTCAGTATGTTCTTCATGACTCTTTGAATACACCAAAATATCATCAATGAATACAATTACAAACTTATCAAGGAATGATTTGAACACTCTATTCATTAAATCCATAAATGCTGCTGGTGCATTTGTCAACCCAAAAGACATCACAAGAAACTCATAATGTCCATACCGTGTACGAAAAGCTGTCTTAGGTATATCATCGTTCTTAATTCATAACTGATGATATCCAGACCTTAGATCAATCTTTGAGAAGTATTTTGCTCCTTGAAGCTGATCAAACAAATCATCTATCCTTGGTAAAGGATACTTATTTTTCACTGTGACTTTATTCAGCTGACGATAATCTATACATAATCTCATAGAACTATCTTTCTTTTTCACAAAAAGAACAGGAGCACCCCAAGGTGAAAAATTTGGGCGAATGAACCCTTTGTTCAACAAATCTTCCAATTGTTCTTTGAGTTCTTTTAGCTCAACAGGAGCCATACGATAAGGTGGAATAGAAATTGGTCTTGTGTCTGGGACCAAATCAATACTGAACTCAATATCTCTTTCTGGCGGTAATCCAGGTAAATCTTCTGGGAACACATCTGGGAATTCATTAACCACATGTATGTCTTCTAACTTCTGTTCTTTCTTTTCTAAATCTTTGATAAAAGCTAGAATCCCTGATATCCCTTTCGCAACATACGCCGGGCACTTAACATAGATATCATGTTGCAAGGTACATCACTTCGATCTCCTTGAAACACAAAATTACTCCTCCCCGGCATATTAAAGGAAATAACTTTATCACGATAATTTATAGTAGCATGACAAGAAGATAGCCAGTCCATCCCTAGAATCACATCAAAATCTAACATATTGAGAACCATAAGATCTATCTTAGTTTCCATGCCTCCAACGATTATTTTACAAGAATGATAACATGTTTTAACTATCAAAGTCTCTCTCATCGGTGTGGAAACCAAGAATGGTTCTTTAAGAATAATCGAATCAAATGCAAATCTCTTGGCAAATAGGGGCGACACATATGAGTGAGTAGAACCGGGGTCAAACAAAATACGTGCAGCAAAAGTATTAATAGATAATATACCTGTAACTACAGCATTGGATGTTTGAGCATCCTGTCGGGTTAGAGCATATACTCTTGCATTTCCTCTGCCAGCAGCTTGTTTTCCACGGTCACCTTGGCCTCTTCCAGAACCTCTTCCCATACTACCCCCTATTGAAGGGGTTGGTGTTTGAGTAATAGATTGTGGTCGAGGTGGCAAAGTAGACCCTTGACCTGGTCTTGTCATGAGCTGAGGGCACTCCCTTATAAAATGTCCTTTTTGTCCACAGTTAAAACAACCTGTACCAACAGTGTTTAACCTGGATTCTCCGAAGTGAAACTTTTCACATTCAGGACATTGAGGTTTTTCCCTTCTACCTTGAGTACCTCCTCTACTAGAAGAGCTAAAACCACCCCTGCTCTCTGAACAAGGCTTAGCCACACTGGCTGTAGAATAAGTTGACTTAGTAGGAGTGGCTGGAGCATTTTGTGATGCAGTAAAGGGTTTCAAAGTCCCTGAGTCTTCCCCTTGATCAAAAGATCTTCTATATCTAGCTTTCTTCTTTTGATGATATCCTTCTTTATTCTTTGACCTCTTTTCCATTCTTCGGGCCACATCAACAGCCTATGAGTACGAAGAGTAATCGTTCATATTAGAACCCACTTGATCATATAAGGCATCACGAAGCCCTTCCACAAACTTTTCTATTTTCTTCATTTCAGAAGGAATGATTTCAGGGGCATATTCAGATAATTTAACAAACTGAGCTGAATACTCGTCAACAGTCATGGTTCCCTGCCGTAGATACAGAAAATCTCTGGCCCTGGATGATCGTTCACTTGCCGGAAGAAATTCATCCATAACCAATCTGTAAAATTCTGTCCACATAACTGGCAGTGCGCCTTGAATTCTAGCTTTCTTCCAGTTCCTCCACCATTTACCAGCCCTACCTTTTAACTGAAAGGAAGTGAATTCTACCTTTTGAGTAGGAGAACACCCTATAGCATCACAGATTGCTTCACAATCTTCAAGGAAACATTGTGGGTCCTTTTTGGGATCTTCCCCTGAAAAAGTAGGAGGCCTCATTTTCTGGAACTCAGACATTCTTACCTCCCTTACGTTATCTCGTCCAGCTAACGGAGCTGGTGGTACAATTTCAGCTTCAACAATAGGAGGATCCACTGGCAGGTTAGCTTGTGCAGCTCGACCTCTCATTTCAGCCTCAAATCGGTTAAATCGTTCATTCATCAAATTAATTACATGTGCAATAGTTGCATTGCCAACGTGAGCATCAGGTTCGACTCTCCTTGCTTGCTCACTAGTTGCGCCCTCAGTACTTTGAGCATGTAAACTATCACCACGGTTAGGATCATCTTGCACATGTAATGGTGGATTTATGGCCCTCCTTGGACCCATATGCTCATTATTATTAGAAGATCCTTCTGACATTGTACTGTCACAGATCTACACACATAACAAACAATTTTCAAACATAAACAAAATATCACTTACTAGCCCCACTGAGAAGTTATCTATAAAATGACGTTATACTCTACAAGGTCTTTTATGGAACCTAATCCTATGGTCATGCCGTGGCTCATGACAATAGGGAAGGGCCCACAAAGATCACTTTGCTCTGTACTCTATATGGGACCTATCAAACCTATCCTCTGATACCAAATTTGTCACATCCCAAAATTGAGCATGTGAAAAGATACTACTCATTTGATAAAATTCTCAAACATACGTTATTTACATATATTCTGTAAGGTTTTACATTCAACCTTAATCATTCATTCCACACTACAGAATTATATTCATCTGATAAGCAAATATAGACATACATAGTCTGATATTTCTATCTCATCGCAAGCCTAGGAGACCTATAGAAAGTATAGAGCGTTTCTAATATCCACATTAATAAGTACTGGTATCCCACCAGACAGAAATAGAGAGTAATCCCAAGGGGCTTCTAATCTTCCAACGGATACTCTTCTTCTTTGTTTTCTGTATCTGAAAAATAATCATAGGGAGTGTGAGTTTATTTAAAAACTCAGTAAGTAAATAACTGTACTATATAGAATATCAAAAGTACAATTACCACCTTTACTCATATAATTAATTATCTTATACATCGAGTAGTATGGGACTCTAACCCTTTCAAACTCATGAATAAGATTTCTTAGATATACAACGAGTAGTATGGGACTTTAACCCTTTCAACTCGTGTATGGGTTTCATAGATATGCACTGAGTAGTATGGGACTTTAACCCTTTCAACTCGTGTATGAGTTTCATAGATATGCACTGAGTAGTATGGGACTTTAACCCTTTCAAACTCGTGTATAAGCTTTCTTAGATATACACTGAGTAGTATGAGACTTTAACCCTTTCAAACTCGTGTATTAGATCCCGTAGATCTTTACTCATTGACAAGATAGTGAGAATTTATCACATAGCACAATTGTCATGAAATAAAATAATTTCTACATACTCTTATTTCTACCGATCATCATATACTCGCATATGAAAATTGATTGCTTATTATCCAAATAATATTGTAAATGGGACTTATATTGTACTTTGACTAGTAATATCAAATTAGCTGAGCAAGGTTATTCACTCACCTTGATGTTTGTCCAAGTTTACCTTGTTCCATACTAGAATTTGTGTAGGAAAATTTCCTAGTAAAATATATTACAAGGAAACATAAGAAAGGAAACAAAATCACGAAAAGACGCAAAATTTTCTGATTGCTACAGTAACGGTTTGCTACAGTGACAGTTCGCTACAGTGACAGTTCGCTACAGTAACGTTGACTACTACAGTATCGTTGACTGCCGACACTACAGTAACTGCTACAGTACCCCGAAGAAAATTTTCCAGATTTTTTCCGAAATTTCTGGTCGCTACAGTAGCTCGGTTTTTGCAGAAGTTTTTGGAGAAATTTCTAACAATTTCATCCTTTCCTTTCTTGTTTCAAAACCAGAATTTCAACTCTTTTAACCGATTATAACTCAAATATAACTTCTAAAACAACTGAGATTCATGAATTATCATCAAAATCTTCAAGAACAAAACCTCCTCTGATCTTCTACATAAACTGAAATTTAAGGAAAATAATCGGATTAAAGCTTACCTTTGATCTTTACAAAGCTTTTGAACCGAACAAATAATCGAAACTCTGAAGATCAAGGAAAGGATTTGAGAAGAGAATGAAGAAAGGAGAGAAAACTTCCACTGTTCAGTTTTCAGCTTTTCCTTCTGCGTGAGAAATGGGGGGGTACTATTGAAACTTTATATTAAATATTTCTAATGGGTTATTCAATAACCCATGGGTATCCATAACCCAACATCCAAACCCATCCAGTCAATTTACAATAAATGGACTAATTGACCATTCTGAAACCACTTTTTCATGAATTTCACCATTCTTAGAATATATCCCACATTGTGCAAATATTTAGTCCAGTCATTTAACTCAATTTTCGTAAATAATATTCAAAGAGAACAATTAAATATGAAAATTAAATATGACCAAAATAAATAACTAAAGTAACGTTGTAAAATTCTAAAATACTCTTAAGCGAGTTATATTCCGAAATTAACGGGTATTACACTCATAATCGTCTGGCTCCTTTTGGAACCTCTCAGACACATAACATAATCCTCTAGGTCATGAGTGACGTACCATTTCTCAACATAATCCAAGAGGTGTACGTATCTTACTTGACTTGGATTTAGATACTAGAACATCATAGTCCTCTGCAAACATTTATAAATGCAAAAAAAAAAAAAATCCTTGCATCCACATAGGCTATGGCATATGATTCCCTTACATAACACATGCATTATTCTACATTTAACTTGTGGCATTAATTGGATTTGCTTCACATAATCAAGAATACATGCATCTTATATAACATGTGAATACATACATACATAGTCCATTGGGTCCCTTGAGAAACTCACTCAATTGAGGTCTTCGTCATCCATCAAGTGATGTGGAATGTGTACAAGGACTAGATGAAGAAGACAAACGAGATTCATCATATGATATTGAAGACTTCTCTCATGATGTGCCAACTATACCTATTACTCGAGCTAAGGCCAAAAAGATCCAGTAAGCTATAAATGGAATTCTTATGTGTGGACTACATGAGGTGCAAATGGAAGAAAGCTTGGATCAATATTTCAACATGTTTCAAGTCCAAATAATACAAGGCCCAATTTGTAATTAAATTTGGGCTTTCATTTTGTAACTTTTAATTGTTTGAGAACTCTCTTTTAATTAGTTATGTTTTAAAAAAGGCCTAAGTCGTACTTGTAGTTAGGCCCAAAACAATTATTTTTATTAATTGGGTCTTTTGTTATATTAACTTCATGACCCCCATACGGATCTGTGACTGGAACAGAGGTGGAACCCACGCAACCTCCATAAGCCTAACTAGCACTATCAATCTCAAAGAAAACAAACATGTCTATAGATTTATCATTAGAATGAAGAACAAGTCACTTAAAGATTTAATAGAACCATTTGCAAAATGTCGTTCAAGTATTCACAGATAAACCATGTTTCCAACATAAACGGATAGATTAGGCACCCTGAACACAATCCCTAGGTATTCTGTTATACTAAAGAGCGATTCAAGGAAACCCATACTAACTTGACCAAAAGTCACCAACTCAATCCAGTAGGGGTCAAGGAATCAGATGCTACGTTACTCCTCATGCAGAGACTTGCCCACTAACATAGAATCTACAAGAGGTGCACAAAGGAAAGAGTGAGTATTTAAATACTCAATGAGATATACTTCTACTGGAATAAATAAGTCTTACCGTATACCTCCTGCAAGGATGGAATCTTGATATTAGTCCCATCCTCCACTACAAGACTTCATAACCAACACAACACATATATCCAACATGATGGTATGCATGCACCAGATGAGTTCACATTCAACACGCAACACAGGTATAAAAATTGAAAACAATTATAACACAACCAACACTTACCTCTCACACGACTAGCATAAAATACTACACGCACATACAAAAGGAGTTCACAAATTTAAATCTCACACATGAATATTAGAGATTCTATGTCATTACATGTATATATATATTCATTACATTGCCACACATGCATCTACCATAAGGCCTTTGTGGCACCATTCCCATAAGCTTGCCATCCCCAAAGCTTTTTCGCCTTACCATCACAAAGGCGGCATCCTCGAGTGTGGCATCCTCAAGGGTTGAGGTTGCTTTGCCACTCGATGACTTATTGTCAGATCGTTCCACTGATAATTCAAATAATGCACCAACCTAGCATTACATATCACACAAACCGAACTGACCACACTGGCTTTCCACATATATCATATTTAGTACAAACCAAAATTTCAATAGGGAGAAATATATCTAGCACATCCAAGGGTCTCTAATACAAATCGATATGTAAAACAATTACTCAACCACATAATTTTGTGTCTAGAAGTAGTTCAATCACACCTCACAGATAATAAATTTAAAGATGGTTTCCTAATCCATTGTGGACCCATCCTCCCTTTTAGGACGCCGAGTAGCATAGAATTAGATTTTCACATATAAAAGCATCATAACACGATCAAGCATAAATAAAGTTAAAATCCTCAAATTTCCACATTAGCGCCCCACAACTGTATACATGTAAATAGAGAGGATAAAGATAATTTCCAAACCAAATAACCTAAAATAGAGCAATTATTCCTCACAAACATGTTTCATGAGACTCACGAAATAATTAAAGTAATAACCATCCCTCAAAGAATAAGTCTAGCCATAGGGATTTCCATTCCCAACATTTTGCCATTACAAATGGAACTCATCCATATAATATAAGGATTCCAAGGAAAATAGAATTACGTTAATAGCACAATTTAGATGAGAGAAATATTTGTCCATTGCTAGCTTATTTAAAATCCTTAAATTCATAAACATCAAATAGCCAAGGTAATACTTATCCTATTGAAGGAACCCAACCATAAGATTTCCAAGAGATTTAAGAATGAATTAACAAAGTTAAAGGTAGAACTCGTCCCTCATTAATAAACTTGACCATATTATTCTCATTAGCAGCCTAATACCTTCCCATAAATACGCATCCACAAGAAATAAAAGACTCCAAGAAGTTAGATTACATAAGTTTCACAAGTGAGCGTAGAAATTGTTCTTCACATAATCCACATATGTATATATAATCCACAAGATTTGACATAAAACGAAATTCACATACTAATATGGCAAAAGCCAAAAACCAATAGAAAAGTAGAGTTAGTCCCTTACCTCAACTCCAAACTAATGCTTTACTATGCTTCATGTGAAATGATTGACGTGAAAGATGTTGTATGTTGGTTTAAAGGTATGTCCTACTCAATCTAACATGAAGAGGAAGAGAACATGCGTCAACAATAATGAAAAAAAGGGTTACTTTAAGATCGATAGCAGGCACCAGTTTTCAAATAAACGCACAACTCAAATTAGTGAAGTTCAATTTCCAAGGTTATCCAATCGTCCTCAGCTGGCATTAAACTCCAATTTTCTAGGCAAGCCATAGTCAGGCTAACTGTAACAAATTAATTAACTCGCCAATCAGTCAATAACCAACAACTTTATAAAATTCCATTTCCAAATTCGAAAGGTATGCTTGTTATTTACCAACTTCATAATTCATTTCTCACATACTCATATTTCCTCATAACTAGTTCTAACCAGAATTATCCACCCAAATTTAATAACTACTTATTTAAACATCATCACATTCACCTTATTCAAATATAATTGACAAGCAACCCCTTATTCAACAATACCTAAATTACATCTGGCCAGAACAATCATACTCACATTAATTATACTCTAACCACCCCTCAACCTAGACTACCATTCTAGTACACAAATCACTCTCTCAAGTTTACAAAATTTTAATCAACAAGACCAAATAAAAATAATACCCACATTAATCATACTCTAACCACCCCTCAACCTAGACTACCATTCCAGTACACAAATAACTATCTCAAGTTTTACATGAACAAGATGATTCTGATTTCCTTTTCAAAGTAGTTTCCAGCTATATATCCAAAAAAGAAAATAATAGTTTGAGCATTTACCTTTCGGGCACCTCATCTGGTCTGATCACCATTCTTCTTCCTCCCTACAACTCTTGGCCACAAGCTCTTGATCGAGCTGCTTCCCCCCTTTTGGTTCCCTTTCTCAATTTCTTCCCCTCGACTAGAACTAGTTAGCCCACAACCAACTGAAATATCAACAATTAAAAGCTAAATTTACCAAATCAGAGGAAGGATGGGAAGAAATTAAATTTAAATAACATATTAAGGGGCAGAATTTCATGGATACAACAGATTTGGGGGAATCGGAGGAAAAATGGGTCATGGAAGTGTTACCTTCAATCATCTCATGGTGGTCAGTGAAAAGGGAAAATCTTTATTGGTAAATCAACTAGACAACATTGGTCACAAACAGAGGTGGAGGGAGCAACCATCGCACCTCAATCTTGTCAGCCCCCTTCTCACATTACCTGGTTTGTCTCGACCATAGGGAAAGGAAAAGGGAGAAAAAGAAGGGAGGAGGAGGAGGGAAGACTCCAGTGAGGCTCCCAGTGATGGACAGCAGTTGTACCTCTGGGTCACCGTTCACATTCGCTCATCGTCTCTCCCTCAGCCTCAGCTCCAAGGAGGGGGCTCCTCTGCTTGGCAAGCATCATGCTTGCCAAGTGTAGACCTTTGGATTTAATGTTGGCCCCACATGGCAGGTGGGGCCTATCTTATCCAATGGTCTACACTTGACAAGCATGGTGCTTGCCAAGCAGACAACCCAAGCCCCAGCTCCAGTCACACAACCTAGCAAATGGTGGCTTCCTCATAAAGCCTAAAAACTTATTGAAGGGTGGGGGACACGTGTGTAGCTCTCCTTGAGCCATATGTCCATACTTTATTTTAATTTCCATAAAACATCTCTTTCTTAAATTGCTATTTCACTTAGGTCCTTGAACATTTTCTTGACATTTCCATTGCACCTAGAAAACCAAATTCTTTATTTAATAATATTTTAATTTGCCCTCGCTCAAGAAGTATGCACATATTTTAATTTATTGAGATTTTTAGATAACCCAAAAATTCAATTTAGTCCCAAATTTCTCACTTCCACACTGAAAATTCACTGTAGACTCCAACTAGATTCCTTCGATATTACAATTAACCTTTAAAAAAGACCTATTTGAATTAGGGTTTCTTTTCTATAAAAAAGATCTAGGCCCTTGTGGCAAGACACTTGATATTTTCAGAACTTGAATTGAGAGAGAATTCTCTCTTTTACTGTTCTACAGCATCTTAAACTGGAATCCTAAATGGATAACTTGTGATTTTTGATTGTTTATATTATTGGTTTCTGGGTCATTATAACCACAGGGTCAATAATCTTTATCCAAGTTTTTTGAAAAACCTATTTGGACGATATGAGTTTGTTATTCAACATATTATTCTCGGGTCTCACGGCATTGTTCGGTGAGGTTTGCATCAGTTGGTATCAGAGCCATACCAAATCAAGTTATGTTATTTTTTTTCATAGTTGTTTTTCCTCTATTTTGTTATCTATTGATGTTCTTTTATTATTTGTTCTTCCATTCATCTTCCCCACAAATTGCACATGAAAAAAAAAATTCTGGTATGTAATGTTCACATTACTATTGATCGTACTATAACGTTATTGTTCATGCGATTTTTTCTGATTCTGAATTTTTCTAGTCTGTCATGTTTGTTGTGTTCTTCATTTATGTGGTTTATGATCTTTCTTTCTCAATTTCTAACTTGCTACTTTCCATATCTGCTATTGTCTTTGTTTTCCATCTTTGTTCATCTTGTTCTTTGCCTGTTCATCTTTCCTTTAGATTAAAGATTTAAAAAAAAATTTATGCTATTGTCTCTGCATTTTTCTACTTTTTGCATTACTGTGTTTTCTGATATATGATTCTCCATCTCTTCAATTAACATCTCTGTTCTAAGTTCTGTGATTAATCCTTTGATTTTTTTTGTTCATTTTTTTTTATTTTTAACTGTTGTTCTGCATTTTTGTTCATTTTTCAATTCTTCTCTATTCTACATTTCTGTTCTATGTTTGCATCTATGTTTTGTACAACTTCTCTATTTTAATTCCATCTTTTTGTTGTATTGTCCGCTCTTTGATTGAACAATGGTCTTAAGTAAAAAAAAAAAGAAGTAGTAGTAGAAGAATAATAATAATAATGGGTTGTTTTTTTAAAAAAAGAGCAGAAAAAATGCTGGAAATTTGGAAAATACCAAAAGGAAAAAAAGTGTGACATACAAAAAAAAAATGAGGAAGACCAAAGAGCTTAAGAAAGGGAAAAAAAAGAATTTTTGGGAAGCTACAAAACAATAGAGAAAAGTTGTAATCTAGTCCTAATCTTCTAATTTGTTCCAATTGTGTCATCTTTTCTTGGTGTCATTATTCCTCTATATAAAATTTATACTTGTTCACCTTCCTTGGTTATACCTCTACTCTTGTTGTAATTTTTCTATCCAAATTGTACCTCTATTGAACTCTGTAATTATTGACTCTGACATTTTTTTCAGAACTTCGAAATAGAAAATATAACTGATTGGATTAAAAACAAGTGTTTTCTTGTTGTCTAACTCAATTAACTTTTTAGAACTTTGAAAGGGAGTAAGAGAGGAAAAAGGTAAGAGTGGATAAGATTATCAGAGGGTAAAAGCCAGAAAAGTTTTGAGAGAAACATGAGTGGTTATGTGACATTACTCGAGTGAAACACATGAGGATAAAGTAAGGATTCCTTTACTCTTAATCTTCTCTTTTAGGTTTCAATATGTCTCAAGATGAAGTAGAAAGAAGCAACCCAGATCAATGGCTCTTGATGAGAGCTATGCAATAGAAATTTGATCAAATGAATCTAGTGTTCGACAAAATCTATGATCAATTGGACCAGTTCAATGAAAGGCTCAATCAAGTTGAAAGAAGTAGACACACAAGATCAAGTTCAAGAAATTGGAGAACCCAATAAAGACCTCGCTCACCTATAGATGAAGAAGATAATGAGGAGGAACAAATATCAATATCAAATGCCAGTACAAGGGTAGTTTGATAAGGCCAACGAAATCATCCAAATTATACTGAAAGAGGACATAAAGAAAAGGAAGTGATGGATTTTATCAGATCCATCAAACTAAGTCTACCCTCTTTTCAAGGCAAAAATGATTTAGATTCCTATATCGAGTGGGAAAGAAGGTGGAATTAGTTTTTGACTGCCATTATTATTCTGAAGAAAAGAAAGTCAAGTTGGCAGTTATGGCTTTCATTGACTATGTCATTGTTTGGTGGGATCAATTGGCCGTAAGCTAAAGAAGAAATCGGGAGCCACCAATTGATAATTGGGAGGAAATGAAGGTTGCCTTCTGAAAAGGGTTTGTTCTTTCTCACTATTATCGTGATTTACATTTTAAATTACAATCTTAAATAGGGATCTAAGACTATAGAAGAGTACCACAAGGAAATGGAAATAGCCATGATTAGGGCAAACATAGAAGAAGACCAAGAAGCAACCATGGCTAGATTCATTTGTGGCCTGAATCGATAAATAACCAATGTAGTGGAATTGCAGCACTACATAGAGCTAGATGGTAACTCAAATATGGAAGCATCCAATTCTTCTAGTTGGAAGCAAAAGTAGAGCATTTCATCAAATTCAAATGAATAAATTCAAAAGCAAAAGATGGAAAGACCCTAGCAAGACCACCTCATTTGTCTAAAGATAAAGGTATATCTTCTTTTCAATAGCGGTGCACCACCATGACTCACATGGCATTCAAATCTATACTCAAACATCATCAAGCCATACATATGCATAGCTCTAATTTTCATTCATGACATATGTATATGCATAAACATGGGAGTACATCATCACGGTATACTAAATCACTTTTGAAAAGAAAATCACAATCATACTTGCATCAAGCAACACTTATATCCAGCACAAGGCATTAATAACTCGATGAACAAGCTTGAATGCATAACTAAAAACTAATGCTTATTCATGTCTTAATACATTTCTACTTAGTGCTACTATTAACTTTTATCATGAATGCATGGTCGTGATCTTGCACAAACTATACTTGAGTACACACCTTTTGCCTTTAACAATCTTTCTTTCATGAAACATATCAACATGTTATTTTGGAGTCAATTGTAATTTAAAGACTACATAACTCATAATTTAACTAGAATTATGTAACTCATAATTTAACTAGAATTATGAGATAGCTATACGATACTTTTAAGAGCTTAATTCTTCCCTCCAATACTTACATTGTGTGTCTTAATTATCGCTAAGGTTTACATATGCTTAACTTTTGGATTCCTGACTCATCACTGACACTAATATTAAAAATTTATTCTACATTCAAATCAAAATCAAAATCTTCATAGCATTCATCTTCACATTCTTCTGCACCATCATCTTGCACTTGGTTATCTTTATCACCAATTTTGCTAGTCAATTCACTTTCCTACGTGATATTAAAAATACCTATTAGTATACAAAAAATATTAACATAATATCAACACATAATAAAAAAGAATTGAATCTAGAAACATATCATTTTGAATTGTACATCAAGCTAAATTGTAGTAGACAAATCTAACATATATATTGATCCTTTTTTATTTTTTTTAAATCCACAATTTGAAATCCTCTGATCATATTACAAACTATAAGGAAAGATTAGCTATGGTTCTTACCTAAAAAGATAGGTCTAAAATGCCATTCATTCCCTTGTAAGCTTTAGTTACAACCAATTCTTGTCATAATGGTACTAAGGCATATCCTAAATTAAAAAAAAAACTTGAAAAAAGTAAAAAGTGAATGATAGTAAGATCCATTCATTATATTACCTATATAAATTTTCTTTTGCATTAAATAATCAACAAAGTTGCCAAAACAATCATAAACACATATTCTACTAGTTAATTAGTCACATTGGAAAAGCAATAAAATAAATAAATGGGAACATACAAATAAAAGAGAAGAAAAATGTCATTAGCTAAAGACAGAATTGAAGCTAACCGGATCATTGAGTTAATTCATATGTGTATTTGATAATATGTTCCTTATCAATAATCATGAGTCTTATTCTTTCATTGTAGGACAGCAATATAGTTGAAACTTGTCATAGGGAATTTTTATCCTATAACTTAACACACACACAAAAATTCTATATACATCATAAAACCAATTATGCATATAGAGCAATCAATTCTTTGCTCAATCAATAAAGAAAAGAAGTATCAACGAGTGCCCATCTATGACATGTCTTAATATGCATTTCTAGAAATATCAGTTAAGAGTCTAAGAGCAAGCCATGAAAGGGACTAAGTAGCCAATCTAATGTGCTTAGCACATAATCACTAGGTTAATCAACATTTATTAGATTGATAAAAAAAATACTAATATTGTAAATCAAAACAAGAATCATCCATCAACTTCCTTTGAATTTCCTTTTCTCCAAAGAATCACATGTATTTCAAGAAAACTAAATTTAGATTCCTCTCAAGGTGAAAAAGAAATTACATTGACAGTGAAAGAGCATATATATATTGACAGTGCAAGAACATACATATATCTATATAAATCAATATATAGTGACAACCCAAAATGAAAAGAAAAATTTGAAGAAGAAAAGGTAACATACTTGCAAAGCAAATTCAAAGGTACAAAGCATCAGCCATGGAAAAACAAGTTTTTGCCAAGCCAGAAGTGGAGAAAAGTAGCAAAATAGAAACAAATTTGAAGGCTAAATGAGATTTTATTTATAGAGTAGGGAACGCTCTCTGAAAACAATAAAAATCATAGGTAAAAATTCTACTCTCCTTTACTTTTCCATCTCTATACCATATTGCTTTGGACTATTGTGTTTGTATATATTTATGCATTCATATAGTTCATGGTAAAATAAAATAAGTCACCCTTTTAATTGCTTTGGACTATTGTGTTTGTATATATTTCACTTCATTCACCTCAGAGTCCCATGTGGTACATTATCTTTAGAATGTGTCTATGATACACAAAGTCTACCCCTTATGAAAGATTCGATAAAGGGATATTAAATTCAATTAAAATATGGGACTAAATGTATTATTAAGGCTATATGGTCTGTATCTAATATAATAGATAGCAAGAGAATGTTTATCAGGTGAACTACTCCAAAGGGAACATAAAGCAACATTTGTTGTTTGTAAAAGTATGATCTAATAGATGATTTAGTGGTAAGACCTTAAAATCCATTAAATTATGATATTAAAAGTGAGTTTTTCTTCTTCTCTTAGCCTTATTTTGCTACCCTTTAGTGCCTTTTTATCTTTGTTTTAATTATCTTACCTTGTAGTTTTCATTTTATCTATATTAAAGTACTTTTTTCTTTTGGTCTTTTTAAGTGATTTTTGTTGTGATCTTTTGTAGGTACAAATCTGAGACATAAGAAAAGTTGAAAGCTTTTGGTGCTACCCATTAGGTTGGTGCCCAGGCGCCATGCCTTCTTACATGCAGTTGCTCTCATCCAGATGGCGCCCAAGAGCTAAACCCGGCACCCAGGTGCCCAACCATGAATCTGACATTATAAAAAGCTACTTTTAGGGGTTTCTAACCTAATTTTTGATCTGGAACTTTGGGACTTCTTGGAGGCAGCATAGAGGAGCAATTTTATGGAGCTGGTTTGGGGAGAAGGAGGCCTTCCTACTTGGGATTGGTTCTCCTTCCCCCATTTCTTCTCTCTTTTTTTCATGTTCTCTTAGTTTTATGTTCTTGGGTTTGAACTCGAATTTGGAGTAGATTTTATATTATTTCTTGAACTATTGTAATTGATGGTTAATTATTGCATGTTTATTCATTCTAATCTTAATGCTTTCCTTTAATTTGGCCAATTTTTGGGATGCTATAGTGTTTTTGCTAAACTTGGGAAAAAGAAGTAGAAACTAGGCCATTGGATGAATAATATGAGTCCTTGAACTTTAAAAGTAAATAGATTAATTTGTTAATATTATAGGAATATAAGCATTAGCCTCATATAATCAAATTAGGGAATATTCTTTAATTTAAACTAATTTCACATAAGGGATTAAGGAATATTGTGTTTCTATCTTAGTTGAGGTTTGAGAAAATCCTTCTGAGAAATAATTTGTCTTAGCTTAGCATGTACAATCGGTAGAACAAGAGTAAGAGATTGATTGTGAAACCTATGAAAAATGAAAGGTTTGGGATTTGATGTAACTTGACTTTTATGAAGTTTTGTTGTTGAATAATCCATTTTAATTCAATTCCTTCTTATTGAAGTAGATTTTACTGATTTTAATGCCTTTTGAATGATTAGCTACCATTCAATGAGATTTGGGTTTTATATCTATGCTAGGAATAGTTTGATATGAAACTATTCTTATAACCTTTACAATAAATCGGATTAATATAATAATAGATAATCTTATTTATGTGGTTTTTAATGAGTTCCTAATCTTAATCACCTACTTGAATGATTGAATTAAGGTACTAGACAATCCTTTAGGTTAGGTAGGTTTGTTTCTCCAAAGAATTGGGTTCAAACAATTTTGAGAATTTAACCAACATCAAGAAGACTTGTAATTGGAATGACTTATTCTTTAGCAACTCAAAGATTAATTTGTCTATGATTAGTCAGATTAAGAGTCAAGTGAACTCAATCTCATCAACTCTAAGCTTTTGTTATTAGGATTAATTTCCTCTAGGTCTTAGTTTAATAGATTAATTTAATTTGTTTATTTTTTAAATATACACTTTTGTTTAAGTTTGCTTTTAATTCTTCTTCAATTTAATAGACCGTCTAGATAATATTTCACTTTAGCTTCATGAATACTTGGCACCTCAATCCTCGGGGAATGATACTTATACTCACTCTTTAATCAGTACCCCGAAATTTAAGATAGAATTATGCAATGGTATTGGGAAGTTTTGTATGGGCTAGCTTCTAATTTTTCCCTAAGATTGTAAAAGAATTTTATTCAAATGCATTTAGGGGGAGCAATGAAGGTGTTAAGGATAGAAACACATCTCTTGTTAGGGAGAAAACAATTTTTTTGCCACAAACAATATCAATAATTTGTTTGGTCTTCATTATGGTCCTGATGATGATAATGAATATAACGAATGGATGAGGCACACAGACATTTGAGATCCCATTCTATTATAAACACTCTCTATAAAGAGGAAGCAAGGTGGGAATTGGATGCTTAGGGAAAAGAATCAAATTTTAAAAAATCAGATATGAAACAAATCCACAAAGTATGGTGCACATTCTTCCAATCCAACCTCCTCCCCACTTTGAACCATTCAGAAGTGACCACATAAAGAGCTGTGGTCATTTACCTGATTGTTACAAGGAATGTTTTTAATGTTGGATCTCTAATATACTAAAATTTAGAAAAGCTTGTTCAAAAACAAGAAAACGATTGGGATATCTGTGCCTCGTCACAAATCTTCGTCAAAAGGATGAGGTGCCCAAATTTGATAATGTTTTTTGTGATCCCAAAGGCCCTATCACTGTTCAAGTGATAGATGCTATAGCTCCACATGATAGAGCCCCCACAAATCACCCACCGGCACTATCCTCATACCACAGGCACCATTTAGACCACGCGTTGCACTTGCACCTAAGGAACCACATATGTCACAACGCAGAACTCCCTAGATGAGTTAAGAGCTCCTATAACACTTTTTATGGAATCCCACAATACTTTGTTATCTCCCATAACGCTTTTGTAGAAACACAAAATGTGCACAACATTTGAATTTTGTTTTTAGTTAATTAACATTTGAATTTTGATGTGTTTTCTTTCTACCTTTTAATTCAGTAATCCTTTTGATGATGGTTTTTTTTTGGTACATAAGCATTCTTTTGAAACCCCTCTCCCTTTTTGTTTGTTGTCGGTTTTTCATCTTATATCTTTTCGACAATGACATTGAGGACAATGTTTAGTTTAGGTTTGGGGAGAAGAGTGGTTTTAGGTTTATTCTAGCTTTTTGTTGACTCTTACCCTTTTTGTTAATAAGAATGCCTTTCTTTTTATTGAATCATCACATTTTTAGGATTTTTCTTGATAAATTAGCGAAGTGCTATACGGTTTTTATGTTATTCCAACTTTGGTTAAATTCATGTTGTCATCTTGTTTAAAATCTAGCTAATTTAAGGGTTTTCAGAATTTATTGATTAAATTGGAAATTCCAAAATTTTTAAATAAAGGTTGTAGGCATTGTTAATTTTCTTTCACCATTCTTCAAAATTTTAAAATTTTTATTGTTATTTGTGACACATAATTGCTCAATAAGGGAATTTTATTCTTCAAAAAAAGTGTAAAAAGAGAAAAGAAAAGAAAAGAAATAAAATAAAAATAATAAGTGTGATTTAAGTTGAGAAAGTGTAGTGTGGATTAGGTGCATTATACTTTTTCTAACCAATAAATCATATTTAAATAAATAAAGATGACAGACAAGGTATTGTTGTGTGGATTAAGTGTACGGATGATTCTTTTTTTCCTTAGCATATTAACAAGTATTACCTGGATTGAGGGGAAAATATGTAGTTAAGGGCACGGTCTTCACTTCGATCATAAATAAACTCAATTTTCCTTTTGCTTGAGATGTATTCCTTGAGAGCTAAAAATTCTTACAGTAAGGTAAATTCTTTTAAACTTTTAAAGGAGTAATTAGAGAAAGTTAATGATATCTGCAATTTTAATTTTAAAGTTGATGAAATTTTTCAATTTGTCTATGAATTCAAGAAAATCCATTAGCTTAGCTTTATTTAGAGGAATGCATGAATTTGACTTGTTTGGCCATATTCTTTCAAAAGTTGTTTAGCAATTCCTCTTTATCATGAAAGATCCCTTTTGTTCAGTTTAGTGTGTTTAGTTGTGTTAGGAAGTAGTTTGCTTGAGGATAAGTAAAACTCTAGGTTTGGGAGAGTTAACAAGTCTTTAAAATCCATTAAATTATGCTACTAAAAGTGGGTTTTTCTTCTTCTCTGAGCCTTATTTTGCTACCCTTTGACATTTTTTTTATCTTTGTTTTAATTATCTTACCATGTGTAATGTAGTTTTCATTTTATCTATATTAAAGTACATTTTTTTGTCTTTCTAAGTGATTTTTGTTGTGATCTTTTATAGGTACAAATCTGGGAGAAATAAGAGAAGTTGAAAGCTTTTGCTACTGCCTAGTAGGCTGGCGCCTAGGTGCCAAGCCTTCTTGCTTGCAGTTGCTTTCTATCTAGATGGTGCCTAGGCGCCAAACATGGCGCCCATGCACCATACCCCCAACATTCATTGTGCAAGCTTTTTGACTTAGCACCTAGGCACCAGACCCAGTGCCCAAGCACCCAATTGAGGGGAAAGAGGCCTTCCCACTTGGGATTGGTTCTCCTTCCCCCATTTCTTCTCTCTTTTCTTCATGTTCTCTTAGTTTTACGTCGTAATTTCCATTTTTGTTGTTTAAATAGTTGTTCTTCTTTTCTAGAGTTGTATGAACTTGAATTTGGAATAGATTTTATATTATTTCTCAAACTATTGTAATTTATGGTTGATTAATGCATGTTTATTCATTTTAATCTTAATGTTTTCCTTTAATTTGGCCAATTTTTGGCATGCTATGGTGTTTTTACTAAACTTGGAAAAGGAAATAGAAACTAGGCCATTGGATGAGTAATATGAATCGTTGAACCTTAAAAGTAAGGGGATTGATTTGTTAATGTTATAGGAATATAGACATTAGCCTCATATAATCAAATTAGGGATTATTCTTCAATTTAACCTAATTTCACATAAGGGATTATGGAATATTGCATTTCTATCTTAGTTTTGGTTTGGGAAAATCTTTCTGAGAAATATTCTACCTTAGATTAGCATAAACAATCGGTGAAAACAAGAGTGAGAAATTGATTTTGAACCCTATGAAAAATGAAAGGTTTAGAATTGGATGTAACGTGACTTTTATGAAGTTTTGTTGCTGAATAATCCATTTTAATTCAATTCCTTCTTGTTGGAGTAGATTTTACTGATTTTAATGCCTGTTGAATGATTAGCTACCATTCAATGAGATTTTGGTTTTGTATCTATGCTAGAAATATTTGATATGAAACTATCCTTGTAACCTCTACTATAAATCAGATTAATCTAGGAATAGATAATCTTATTTATATGGCCTTTAATGAGTTCCTAATCTTAATCACCTACTTGAATGACTGGACTGAGGAATTAGACAATCCTTTGGATAAGGTAGGTTTGTTTCCCCAAGGAATTGGATTCAAACAATTTTGAGAACTTAACCAACATCAAGAGAACTTGTAATTGGAATGACTTATTTTTTAGCAACTCAAAGATTAATTTGTCTATGAATTAGTCGGATTAAGAGTCAAGTGAAGTCAATCCCATCAGCCCTAAGCTTTTGTTATTAGGATTGATTTCCTCTAGGTCTTAGTTAATAGATTAATTTAATTTGTTTAGTTTTTAGATTTATGCTTTTGTTTAAGTTTACTTTTAATTCTTCTTTAATTTAATAGATTGTCTAGATTGTATTTCACTTTAGCTTCATGGGTAATTGGCACCTCAATTCTCGTAGGAACAATAATTATAATCAATCTTTATTACTTGTGCAACTGGTACACTTGTCAATTCGGCAACAAGTTTTTGTTGTTTGTAAAATTATGATCTAATATATGATTTAACACCTAAGAAAATGGTGAAATAAGTCTTCATTTTTGTATTAAAGTACCAATACTTTTTAAAACATATATCAAATGTGAGTATAGTCTTCAATTCAAATTAAATATAAATGGGACAAAAAAAAAGATATTAAGAAAAAGGGTAAGGGCATTGAAGGATATATAAAGAACATGAGATTCCATTGTAAAACTATGATAGCATCGTTTAGTTACACATGCTTATGCTACCCTAATGGAAAGATATTATCCTGAGAGACACTTACTAATGTGAAACTCATTAATAAATATAAAAAATTTGTGTGGTGTCATTTGCATAGACTTTTCAACATGACATCCAAATCTAAATACCTTAATTTCATCAATTTGCATACACTAGAGAACAATGAGTGAAATCTTTCAAAAATGAAAGATTTAAGAGTCCAATTCTAACTATTACATTTACACCTTCAAATCAAAGAAAGAAAGATTGTTACCTAATTCAAAGAAGGATCCGAAGCTCTATTGCAGGTAGACAATAATCAACAGCAGTGCGATAAGGATTTAAATGGACGACAACATTGCAACAATGAATTGAGATTAACCACAACTAGGGCTTCAATTTCACCAAAAATGATACTTTTTTATTTACCTATTTTACTCCAAATTAATGTTTATATATTTGATGTATCATATAGAAGAATCTACAGAATCATGATCCTCTACTTAAAGCACGAGCCAAGCAAAGTGTCTAGCATCCTCTGTGCTGGCCCATGTCAATCCGACAGTCGTGGTGCGCTAATAACTCTACCACTAGGTAGAGGATTGGCTCTGAAATCTACATATTATTTGGAGGATTTTCATGTGTTACTTAGAGGAGTATACATCAGCTTATTTCATCCACTTTGTTAACTGTGTTAGTTCTAAGGATAAAATTGAAACAAAAACGAAATATGTAGGATAAAATTAGCACAAAAAAATTAAGGATTAAATTGAAATTTAAGATAAGCGTTAGGAATGGAAAAAAGTATTTTTTTCCTTTTTTTAATCACTTTAACATTTCCACATTTTTTCACAAAAGAAACAATCAAAAATTTTTAATAATATTTTTAAAACTATGACTCAGTACTTATAGGTAGATAAAAAAATATGATATCCTTAAATTTTGCGTGTCAATAAATTTTGATTACAATTATCTCAATTTGATTCTTGAAAAATAAAACAGTTCAATTTAATTTTTTAAAAATTATATTTGTCTTAATTCGATCATTTTCGTTGCTAAATCAACATATTTGTCATTATTAAATTTTAAATTTTATGTTGTTTAAATGACAAATGAAGAAACATAATTAAAACAAATATAGTTTATCAAAGACTAATTTAATAAGTTATGTTAATAATAATAATAATAATAATAATAATAATAATTATTATTATTATTATTATTATTATCATCATCATCATCATCATCATCATCATCATAATATATACAATTCAGTAAAATCCTATTTTGACAATTTACTTTTGTTATATAACAGTATTACTTACAAGTTTCTCTCCCTTGTAGCTTCAGGTATGATTCCTTTGGGTCAATCTGATCTACAACTCTTTGGTCCCTAATCATTTATAATATATAACAATATTATTTAAATGTCCATTTCTTTCTTTTCAAAAAAAAGGGGGAAAATTCCTTTGCCAGAAGGAACCCAGTGTTATGAAGTTATGATAGACATGGTATTTTTCCACCAAGAACTTATTTTTCACATTTTTTTAGTCTTTTAGGTGTTGGCTGCAAAACGGGTCTTTAAACAACAACACCATTTCTGGTGACATGGAATCGAGCATGGATCGTTAGAAGGAAGTAGTGTTAAAGTGCTGAAGAAAGAAAATCCTCTGTCTTTTGTTTTATGTTTGTCGTTTATATTATGTCTTGCATTTTGTAAGTTAAGTTAGTTGTCATTTTTTCCTTCACTAAAGAACAATGTCGTTAGGTTACTGTTAAGTTAGTTGTTTTTAGTTACTGATTCTTTATCTTCTTTGTGTATATATTTCCATTCATAGAGTCTATAACTTTTGCTTCTTGAACACTCAAATAATACAAAATATAGATTTCATATTCTTGTTCTAAATTGGATCATGGTATCAGAGCCATGTTGCGATTCTTGATATTATCTTCTTTTTGCAACAGCTCTTTCTAAATGTTGACGATTACAGTAAATAGAGACTCGGGAGAGACTAGCAAAGATGACCCCTACTTTTGTAGAACTTGGACCACCTAGGGATGAACCTCATCACCTTTCTTTTCACTGGCAATAATTATCTCACATGGAGTTGTGATGTCTGCTAGAATTATACTAAGCTTATACAATTTAAGAAAATTGTAATATATATTTAGTGAAAATCTTGGTTTAATCCACAGGATTTTTTTGAAAATTTCTTATAAAATGTCTGATTGTACAAAAATAGGGAAAATTTGAAATAATTTTCAATATAAAATTTCATATTGTCAGAGGACGATCAATCAACTAATCTGAGACTATCGGTCAACTGATTATCTTCAAAATTGTATATATCTAAAACTGAGAGGTATCAGTCGACTGATGCAGGATAATTGGTTGACTGATATGCCCTGAATTTCAAATTTCAAAAAACTATTAACTTGAAAACATGGTAAAATCATCTAATTTCATTGTACATATAATCTACAATACTTCCTCAACTTTTCTTGCAATTTTTCTTTTAGAGTATGACCACAATACAAGAGAATTACATACAACTCATCTATTCTATATATGTATACAAAACATGCATAAATCTCCAAAGGTTTACATGAAAAGATGACATATCTTCTTCTATGCTAATAACTACTTAATAACTCTACTATCTTGTTCTTTTTGCTTTTCCTCTATTTTCTACTTCCATTCTTGAAATGGTTAGTCATAATATAAAATATGAGATATATAATCTCACTAGCTAGTTTACTTAAAGAAATCATTTCAAGAACCATTTCAATCATAAAAGTAATTCTCAATAAATAATTCACACTTCCATGAACATAAAAGAACTATCATAAAAGCAATCTCAATAGCAAACTTATTTCATGAAATATAAACTGATATCTGGACACATAACTTATGTCATAAACTTCTTTCTCAATATAGTGCACTATACTTTGGCTACTTTCTCAAGAAAAGTACTTAATGTCCCATGAGAAATTTCTGTCATCCTATGAAGAATTTCTGGGTTCTGTCATCCCATAAGGACTTTACTCCCTATAAGGAATTTCTATCATCTTATGGAAAATTTCTGGGGTTCTCTCATCCCACGAGGACATAAACTTTACTTTTCAAAAGAAAGTTAATTCTTTATACTCATAGAAAGCTTCATGATGTACATATTTGCTAAATCATACAAAGAGTATGATACAACTAAAATAACTTGCTTTCTAATTATCTCATGAAGAGAACTCATCATCCTATGAGGAAAATTCTACATCTCATAAGGAATCAAGCTCTACTTTCATGAAAAAATATATTCTCAAACATTCATGGAAGAATTTAACTTAAAACTAAATCATATCACACACAAGCATGATAATACATAAAAAAATAACTTGCTTTTATGAAGAACTAGTTACCTTTGATTCTTCTTATAGCTAAAACTTGTGAATTCTCTTCTAGTTTCTCTCTAGCTCCTTTTGCTTCTCAAGTTTCAAACCTATTCTTCTCCTATTCTCTTCCTCTTAGTCTGAAAATTTCTATCCTATGACTTCTCAAGCTCTAAAATTCATATAAATTAGAGAAATCAGGTTAAGAAACTTACCTCTTGTAGTTTTCTTGCTAAATTCCTAACTAGAAGTCCTTTATCTCTCTTCTTCTTCTCCTTCACATTTTCCCTCTCTCTCTCCTCTAATTTTCAGAAAATCTCATTTCTCTCTCTTTTCTTACTTTTAAAAGAGTCTAAAGAGTCTTCTTACCATGGAAATCCTCTTTTTAACCATACTCTCTTAGTTCTAAGCTTCATAGGTAGGCTAGGGGTGTTTAAGTAAATTTTTTCACTGATTTTTCAGTTAAAACCAACTTACCTTCACACTTTAACAAACGATTAGTCAACTGATTACTTCTCGATAGTCGAATGATGTACAATTAGTCGACTGATCTAACCCAATTAGTCGACTGATTGCTTCACAACCTAAAATTTCATCTTGACAGAGAGTAATTAGTTGACTGATCTCTCTTCATCAGTCGACTAATTACAGATATTAGCAACTTAGTCCATTTTCTGATGCTATCAACTGACTGATTATTACCATTAGTTGACTAATTCCCTCATAACTTCATTTTTCTTTTACTCTTAGCTCATTTATCCTAATTTCTCATGCCTTTCCTTGATTACTTGCTTCTAGGCATCTAAAGGCATAAAAACTTAGTTATATCATTATTTGAAATTTAGATAAGAAAAATTTGGGATGTTACATAAGTTGCTTGGTTAGAATTACTCTCAGAGCAAAAACAAAGCTAGGCTTCATTGACGGAAGATATGCTCAGCCGAATGAAAACGATCCTAAGTATGAACAATGGCTTAAAGTTGATTACATGGTAAGATCCTAGATATTTAATTCCATTGCTAAAGATATTGTAAAAGCTTTTTTGTATGTTAATACCACCAAAGAATTATGGGAAGAACTCCGGGATCGCTTTGGTGAGTGTAATAGACCATTATTATACCAAATCCAAAGATAAATGTCTACACTAACACAAGGAAATTCGACTGCTGCACAATATTTTACGAAACTTAAGAAATTATGGCATGAACTTGCATGCTTATCTCCTGTACCCGAGTGTTCTTGTGGTGCAGCTAAGTCTATATTGGCCACTATGGACTCAAGTAGGCTCATATAGTTTCTCATGGGCCTAAATGACATATATGACTCCATTAGAGGGCAAGTGCTACTCATGGAGCCACTTCTTAAAGTGAATAAGGCTTACTCTCTTGTGCTTCATGTGGAAAGAAAGAGAGAAGTAAACCAGATATATGATAAGACTACCATCCAAGAAAATAGTGTTTTCTTGGTTAAACTAGCAAAACACCTACAATAGAGGAAGAAGGGGAAATATGAATAGGGGCTAAGGAGGCCAAGGCAGAAGCAGGGGAAGAGGAGTAGAAAAGAATGCTAGGCATTGTGATTACTATAACATGCCAAGGAATATCAGAGACACATATTTTTAGCTCAATGGTTATCCAGAGTGGTACCAACAATATAAGGACCAGAAAAAAGGAGCAAACTTAACTAAAACAAAGATGAGCAAGATGCCTTTTGATGTTGCCAGGAATGAAGATGCCAACCAAGGATTAGTCACAAACCTCCGACAAAATATACAACTCGAATTGGACAAGATTAAAGGCAAGTGGCAAAATAATGGTAAGACTTAAGGTGGCAGCCATGCCATCAATCTTGCACAAACTGATGCCACAGGTATTGAATTTGCTGGTAAGTCTTCTTTACCTCTGACTACTATTACTGTCTTTCACACTACCTTTAATAATCTTGAGAAGTTACAATCTAGATCATGGGTGGTCCATATAAGGGTAACAACCCCTATGTGCAATGACTTAATACTTTTAGTTAAACTTACTGATACTGCTTACCCCATTCCTATAAGATTACCTAATGGAAGCACTAGGAATGTGTCCCATATTGGAGAAAGCCACTTTTCTTCCAATTTGGTTTTACATGAAGTTCTTTATACTCCCTTCTTTAAATTTAATCTCTTATTTGTTCATAAATTGTGTTTTGCTACTGGTTTAAACTTTATTTTTCTCCTAATCATTGCCTTTTGCAGGACCTGAGGACTAAGGTGACTCTTGCTAAAGGAAGGGTTCTTGGCAACCTTTATATTTTTGACAAAACTTCTATTACTATAAGTAATGATGATGTTTGTAATATTTTGAAGAATGATTTGTCTGTAAATGATGCAAATAAGACTTTTTCCTATAAACTTGTAACTAGCTTGAATGATGAACTTGTTAAGAAATACACCTTGAAATCTGATATATCTATCATAAATAAAAAACCTATTGGTATGAATAAATCTTGTTCTCTCATTTTTGAAACATTACGTTTTAGCATTTAGCATAAATGCCTCTCCCATGCCCCCTTACTGTTTTGCAACATTTGAATTTACCAAATATTAATTTATCTTTAACTAATGCTGAGAAAAATGATATGGAAATTTGTGATATTTGTCATAAATCTAAGCAAGTCAAATTGCCTTTTCCTACTAAAATTAAACAATCTTCTACTATTTTTTATTTACTTCACCTAGATGTCTGGGCTCGTATTCACAGCCATCATTAACAAGGACAAGCTACATGCTTACTATTGTTGATGACCACAGCTGATCCACTTAGACCTAACTCTTTCATCACAAGTCTCAAACCATAAACATCTTCACCTCTTTTTATTAATATGGTATAGACTCGATTCGAACAAAGGGAGTCAGAACTGATAATGGTGGTGAGTTCATTGGTTTTGAGTTCTAGAAATTATTGAATACCCACGAGATTACACACCAGAAAACATGTCCTTACACCCCGTAGCAGAATGAGGTTGTTGAGCGAAAACACCGGCATCTCTTACAGTTAACTAGATCATTAATAATGCAAGTTGGTGTACCTCAAAATTTTTGGCCTTTTTCTTTGCTTATGGCCATTGATATAGTTAATAGATTACCCACTCCTTTACTAGATTGGAAGACTCCCTACGAGATTTTATATGGAAAAGGTTCATACTACATGGCTATAAGGACATTTGGGTGCTTGTGCAATGCAATGAAAACTAATCCACATAAGGGTAAATTTGAAACCCGTGCATTAAGATGCATTTTTCTTGGTTACTCACCAGGGCAGAAGTCGTATAAGGTATACTGTATGGATACTAAGCGTGTTTTTGTTTCAAGAGATATTATTTTCTATGAACATGTTTTCCCTTTTAGTAATATACATTTTGATCAAAATAGCACATCTATTCCCTTGCCTATTTCTGATGATGCTATTATGGAGAAGGATTATAATAAAGGAAAAGAATTAGATAACGACTTACCTGTCACAATCATGAATCCTGAGGCTGAGGCAAAGACTATTTCTAATAAACCCTCAAGTGATGTTGAACCCAAAAACATGAGAAGACATAGCTCACGTTAGATAAAGACACCAAGGTGGATGCAGGACTTTGTGGTTAACACTTGCACAAATTCCCCTTTGACCACTAACATGTATTCTGCTAATAAGCCTACTGAGTATACGCCTACTACTTTCCCTTACGTTGTTTCTCATTGTTTTAAATCTGAATATGTAAATTTCCTAGCTAATATCAGTACTGAGTGTGAACCGAGTACCTATGAACAAGCTAAGGGAAAGGAGTAGTAGACTCAGGCTATGAAAAAGGAATTAGCAGCTTTGGATAAAAATAAAACTTAGAAAATTGTTCAATTACCTCTTGGAAAAAAGGCCATAAGGTACAACTGGGTTTTTAAAATTAATTGGTGTCCTAATGGAACGATAGACCAATATAAAACAACGTTAGTGGCTAAAGGGTTCCACGAAGTTAAGGGAATTGACTACATGGATTCTTTTTCTCCTATTGATAAATTAGTTGCTGTGCGTATTTTACTTGCCATTGCTACAGCGAAACAATGGCCTAGTCATCAGATAGATATTAATAATGCTTTTCTCCATGGTTTATTAGATGAAAAGGTATATATGGATGCCCCTCAAGGTTATACCAAAGTTAAATCAAGACAAGTCTGTAGATTGTTACATATTTTGTATGGTTTAAAACAGGCTGGACATTAATGGAATAAAGAATTTAGTCTAAAGCTTCAGAAAATGGGTTTTACTCAATCTTCTGCTGACCATTGTCTTTTCCTCAAGCATACTATTGATTCTTTTACTGTTGTTCTCATTTACGTGGATGATGTTCTTATTACGGGTACTTGCAAGAATGCAATTAGAGAAGTTAAAAGGGATTTACATAAAGCTTTTACTATAAAGGACTTAGGTTGTGTCCCATGTTTTCTTGGCGTTGAAATTGCTCGTGGGCCCGAGGTAACTTATATTAATCAAGGAAGTATATTCTCGATGTTCTTTCTAATGTTTGTTTGTTGGGTGCTAATTGTAAGTTTCACACTAATCAGGGAGAATTAATAACTGATCCCAATAGGTACAGAAGACTAATTGAGAGGCTTTTGTATTTGAATTTTACCTGACCAGATATTACATTCGCTATACAGTAGTTGAACCAATTCGTAGGTTCACCATGTCAACAACATTGGGGTGCAGCTATTCATATTCTCCGTTATCTTAAAGGGTGTCCTTCCAAAGGTCTTTTTTTTCTTATAAATAATTCCTTACAACGATTGCTTACTGTGATGCAGGTTAAGCCTCTTGTCCAAAATGCAGGAAATCTGTCATAGGCTTCTATATTTTCCTTGGACCAGCTTAAATAAGTTGAAAAATGAAGAAACAAAGCATGGTGGCTCATTCATCTACAGAAGCTAAGTATCGTAGCATGGGATTTACTGTGTGCGAGATTCAGTTGTTAACCTATATATTGCATGATTTATGTATCACTTATGATAGGCCGATGGTTATCTGGTGTAACAACATACCCTTCATATCACTGCAAATCTAAATTTTCATGAACGAACAAAGCACTTGGAAATCAATTGCCATATTGTTCATGAAAAGTATTAGCAACGGTTGATTTGTCCTTAGTATATTCCTTCTAATGCATAGTTAGTAGATGTTTTTACAAAGGCTTTACCAAAGCCACAGTTTCAGCACCTATTGTCCAAGTTGGGATTGTTTGATGCTTACCCATTTCCAACTTGAAGGGGGTGTTAAAGTGCTGAAGAAAGGAGATCCTCTGTCATTTATTTTATGTTTGTTGTTTATATTATGTCTTGCATTTTTGTAAGTTGAGTTAAGTTAGTTGTCGTTTTTTCCTTCACTAAAGAACAATGTCGTTAGCTTACTATTAAGTTAGTTGTTTTCAGTTACTGATTCCTTATCTTCTTTGTGTATATATTTCCATTCATAGAGTCTGTAACTTCTGCTTCTTGAACACTCAGATAATACAAAATACAGATTTTATTTTCTTGTTCTAAATTTGATCAAGTAGCTGCTGGGATTTTCTCGATTACAATCTCATCGATCATTCTTCGTCAACGCCCACAGAATTTGTAATGACCTTAAAATTATCTACTTATTTGAAACTATATCATTTGCTCCAACAATTTAGCGGATAAAAGAACTTTTTTTGTGAGTCAACATGCAAATAATCGACTGCTTGGAGGCTCCAAATCAACTACTCAACTGCTTACTTGTTAACTTGCGTATTTCAAAAATTAGTGTCTGACTAGTCAATAGGTGTAAGCATCCAGTTGACTGGTTGCAATTTTCCAACCTTTCTAAAGTTCTAATTTACATGCAAAACTACTATTTTCTTGCCTTAAACATCCTTGACGCTTTTCTAAGTTATTTTACAACATCTAAGGTCAATTAATATGGAAGTAACATCATAAATAACTTCATGATTCCTAAAGGTATTTTCATGAAGATTGAGCATGCTGATAAATGCATATGAACGTTTTATAAACATGTCTTAACATCATACAATCATTACAAAAATCCCACATATGACATATGCTTTGATTTCTCATACATGAACAAAATCAGTAACATGATTCTTGTAATAAACATCAGCAACTTAATCCATTCTTCCAGCCTCCCTTTATATGAGTTTCCTTAAACAGTTAGTTGAAAACATGAGATAAAGATACCCCAGTAGCTAGCAGTTGAGTATAAAAACAACATGTTATCTCCATGAACAGGGAAGACATAATCATCAAAAATATATAATCATATTCATACATAAGGAACAAGCTTCTCATTCACACATATATCAGAGAACGCACTTTATATAGTGAGCTTCCATACACATGCACACAAACTTATCTTAAACCATATTCATGGAGAGTTTGAAGCATCAATCAAACATAATAAAAGCATGCTTATTTAGACTAGCTACCAAAATCCAATTACTTCCCAAATTCTCATCTTTTTCCCTTTCACGTAGACTCTCTCTGTTTTCTGTGTCTTTCTAAGTTCTATGATATACATCCTTCACTCTCTTATTTATAGGCTTATGTCTAACTCTATTTGGACCATCTAGTAAGTTTCTAACAAAATCCAACTAGAAGCTTATCACTTCCTTTTTCACTTCCAATTTCAAATTCACGCCTATGTTCTATGTTTTGCTATCTGATAATCATCACCCATGCAATTGTCTATTATTTAATTTTTGCTTAGCCTTTAAGAACTCCCAAATACATCCCCTAACGCCTACCAGTCATTAAATACATACGACATTCAATGTATTTAGCTCTAATAGCTCATTTAATCAAAACAGAACAACTTGCATCACAAAAATTATAAGACTAATTGACTGTCGACCTCAAGTAGTTAACTACCTAGCTAAAACTTTGTGTTGAGTTCAATTATAAGACTTGTCGAATTACTAGGCTACCAATTGACTTGTTCACTTACCAGTTGATTGCTTGACCATAAGCAGTCAACTTCCTTTATGTAATTCCATGTTTTCTTGTTTTCTAACATCCCAAGAACTTCTCTATTCTAAATCCCAATTTTTTTAGGGACCTCTTAACATCACCTTCCTAATTTTATCTTAAGGAAGTGCTAAATTTTGGGATGTTATAGATTTCCTTTGGTGCTATCCCAGGGTTTTTTTTTAAAAAAGTTTTATATTATGATTTATTATCGATTTCATATCCTACTTTTGTTTCCCTTTAAATTTGTTTCATTTAGATTTATATGCACGCTTGTCTAAAAAACTATTGCATCTTAAGCTCTGAGAAGTTATGCATGATGAAGATCCAATAATAAGAGGCTAGAATTTACAAGGCTGTGTCTTATTGAAATATAAAGAAGGGATTTTTTTTCCTTGTTTACCCCTTTTGTTTTGGTAATCAGTATGACTGTTCATTGTGAAAGGTCAAGTTGATTCTATGTCAATCTTTAATGTCCTTATTGCTTTACTCTTCAGATAGCATGAATGACTAACACAAATCTCTCTCTCTCTCTCTCTCTCTCTCTCTCTCTCTCTCTCTCTCTCTCTCTCTCTTTCTCTGTGTGACAATATATTCTTTTGGATTTGCCAGTGTCAGCTCGGAAATTGACTTTTTGGGCAGTAGGTATCTTGTTCTTTACATATTAAGGATGTGTCCGGCAAACGAGCTTATAGCTTATTTGACTAGCTTATAAGCTCATTAAAAGTGTTCGGTAAACAAGCTTATTTAATTAGCTTATAGCTTATTCTGATAAGCTACTTTGAGTAGCTTAAAGCTTATAGCTTATAGCTTAAAGTTTTTTGTTCCTATTTTACCCTTACTATTTTTTCAAAATACCTATTATGCCCATTACTTTATTATATCCTATTTACTCATCTTTTATTATATTTATATTTATATATAATATGTTATACATATATAATATTATATATATATGATAAAAAATATATAAATATGTATAAAAATATATACATATATATAATGAATTTTACATTTATAATAATTTAAATTAATTTAATTAAAAACAAAAATAATATATTTATTTATATTATTTTAGAATTAAAAAATATATATCCTTTTATGTCATTTTACACTTTTTAGCTACTTAAACAGCTACTTTTACCAAACGCTTCTTATTTAAATAAATTAGCTTATAAGCTATCAGCTAGCTTATAAGTTATTCGCTAACTTATAAGCTAATTTTGCCTAACAGAGCCTAAGTGATGTGATTTTATTCTTCTGAGTTCTGGCTTAATTGTTTCTAGACATCTGTTCAACTTTCATATTTAAATCAAGTTAATTAAATTAATTTTTGGAGGAAGGGGAATATCTAGTTTGAGTTTAAGTAAGTAGTATATTCTTTTTATTGTAGACTTCTCTTGTGAACTTTCAAGGTTTACATCCAGTCATTGTTATTGATAGGTATTAGGCATTTGTATGGGTTGTTTAACTGAATGGTGATTTCTAACTATAATTGATATTATTGGTGTAGTTAACTAATGGATATGCGTGGCTGTCTGCTGTTAGGATGTAACGTGAACCGGGATGCTACTTTCTTGAAAGCGAGGGAGGAATTATTGTTTTGGAAAGGGGCTTCAAAATGTGATTTTGGTCCTAATTATGCTACTAACCACATTTTGTTTTTAATTCTCTTGACCATTGCCCAAAAATTAAAATGTAGAATTAAAAACTAATTCTCAAAGTGGAAATTTATATTTCACATAACTTTAGAAAGCTCACAATAATATAGCCATAAAATTTTAATATAGAATTTAAAAAATTCTACAAATACAAATTTTAACATTAAAATGTTGAATACTTGTTCACATACAAGTTTTAAGAGAGTCTTTTTATATTGTCAATAGTTATGTCAATAGAAATTTATGAGATATACTCAAAACTCAAATATTAAACCCATAAAATTTCTATTAAGCCACAACATTATTAACTATTGACCATAAAATATTTTTACCAAGATTTGTATATTTTAATAACAACACACTTATATCCCCCACTTGTTATAAAAATAATACTCAAAATATTTTTCTTCTTGCCCCCACTATTAATGAAAGTTATCAAAAAGGAGAAAGATTAAAATAGTGACACATAATGGTGTAGGGAGAAGAAATCACCATTGCATAAATTTGCTTTATGAGCAAAAATTAATCAGTTGATAATCACTCAAAATTAGAACTCAAAAAGTTATGAGTTGTACTCATAAAAAAATAGCAAATAATAATTTCACCCAATGTACATGATATTTTGCTAGTGGGTCAAAAACAATATGCATTTGTTCCACATAATAAAAATGCTATTTTATATATAGATTGTAACATTTTATTCATATATATATATATATATATAAAGTTACAAACTACTTTAAGAGAGCTTTTCCAAACCAAGTAAAAGAACTTGCAAAAATAAAATAGATATATAAGATAATATATAGCCAAAGCTAAAGTTTTGTAATAACATACCTCATCATAGGTATTTTATATAGAAAAAAATTCTTTCTCATAAATAAAATCTCTTATTGTGAGCAACACCCGAATAAGAAAAAATTATATTTATAAGCCCACCAAATTTCATAAATTTACTCAATTGTAAAACAAAGATTTCCTCAGAGAAAATTGTGTAAAATTGATACCTTTTTACTCGTTGAAAAATCTTTTGGCTACTCATAAAGAACCATTAAGACCCGTGTGTGTGTGTGTGTGTGTGTGTGTGTGTGTGTGTGTGTGTGTGTGTGTGTGTGTGTGTGTGTGTGTGTGTGTGTGTGTGTGTGTGTGTGTGTGTGTGTGTGTGTGTGTGTGTGTGTGGCAATCAAATTTTTGTTACCTTAAATAAGGTGTCAGAAATACCATATATTTGAAATCCAAAGTTCATAAAACAATTTATGAGTTATTTCCACCATATATATTTATGAAATTTCTTGCAAAATAAATTCATTCCAAGTAGCAAACTAAAAATATTTTCTTTGATTTTAATCAATTGTGAATCACAAATTTTTTCCTTAAAGAAATTTCACAACTGAGAAGATCCCATATAAAATAATTTTCCAAATTCTTCTTTTATCATTCTTATTTTTTATTTGCTGCTTTCGTGGGATTCAACGTGAAACTACCTTAAAATTGTTGAAGTAGAAACCTGAAAAAATAAGAATAAACATAAAATAAAAGAATAGAAAATTAGAGTAAAAATATAAATTGTATGATACTGGGCTGAGATTTGAATATTTCAACTTTCTTTAAGGTAATTTTACGTCTTCTACAGATTAATTTTGCTATATTACATGGTGCAAGAGTACTCAGATGTATTACCTCTAAAATATAACATCTCATGACTCTCTTGTTTATTTACTACCTTTGCACATAGGAAATAAATTGGACTCACTTTATCCCACACATTTCTCTATTCAAAATATGATACAAGTATATAATATATATCTCATATATATATATATATATATATATATATATATATATATATATATATATTCTTCTTGTTAGTCACCATCTAAAGCTCCTCTTAATTGTCAAACGTTGGCCACATAAATAAGAACAATAGCCTTTTAATACTAATTCAATATGCCAACAATGAAGCAACATAAAACTACTTTATATCTTTTAAATATGCCAACGTTGAAGAGATAGGAAATTAATATATAAACATTCATTATGCAATAGTTTCCAAAATATAATATTTATTTTTATTTATTATTTGATAATAATAAACTCCAACAAAAATTTGTATACTTTCAATTTACTTTACTATGCTCTCATTATTTGATGTAGTTATTGAATGCTTCAGATAATTTAATAAAAAATATATTTATATAAGACATAATAACTTATAAATTTTAATTGTTTTAAAATATAAAACATATAACTTAATATAATTTAATAAAAAAATATTAAGTCCAAATTATTGGATGTTATTGATAGTTTAATAAAGAAGTTTTTTTTAAATAAAAAAATTAATATTTAAGAGTACCAAAATAATCATGTCGGTTTTGTACAAAGCAAGTGTTAGTCATGTGAGACAATGATACGAGGGAGGGCGGGAAAATAATTCTCCAAGGGTTTGCGTGTATGGATCAAAAGTAAAAGAACATTATGGGCCAATAGGGCATCAACAAGATGAATTATAGGGATGCAAGGCGAAGAAAGATTTAAAAAAAACCCGCTTCAATTCGCCCTCTTGCCATCTTTAAATTTAAAAATTATTTTGGAGGAAAATTAATTATGAATTTTTGAAAATTATTTGAAAGAGGAGTATTTTTGTGGTCTTCAAAACTATTTTGTAATAGAAATCTTTTTGGAATTATTTTGAAAAAAAAGGAAATATATGGGTTTTTTGACAATTATTTTGAAAAAGAAACATTTTTGGCTTTTTTTTTCAAAAATTTTTCTAGAAAGAAAATTGGGCCATTGGAATCCCTTTTTTTTTTGGCAAATCATAACATGTAATCAAATGAAATTTTCAATTATTTTCTATTTCTCCTCACAGGTATTGTTATAAGACATTAACTAACAATCACTCAATACAATTAAAAAAAAAAATCTTTGCCTAGAAATAAGGAGGTACACTATTCTAAGGGAATCAATCACTTTCTTAACTCATCATCGGCTCACCAGTAAAATTTTATCATTCATACAAAGTCCTTTCCACGGGTTATGAGATACTTACAAAAATAATAACAAATTCGAATGAAACAGATAAAATAAAAATTAAATGATAACAATAGAAATAATAAAAACAAAATTAGTCAAATAAGGACAAAAAAGTCTGCCTGCAAGCTCGCAGATCTTCTTCAGACTTCACTTCTTGATTCTTTTGTGGCTCATGACCCCAAATTCTATCACGCATCCCAAAATTATGATATAGCGGAAAACCAAAATATGTTAGGATTGAATATAACAAGAGAACTAAATCCTAGATTGGAATGATAACCTATATGCCCATTTAGCCATATCCTCAATTCAGACCTCTCACATGATTACATAGCTTGGTAATACTCATTACTAAGGTCACGACAGGAACCAAAATGGAGTCAATGGAAAGCCTTTCATCTATGAAAAGTCATAAATAAAGAGCCAATCCTTTAAAATTGATTCTAACAATATCAGGAGCCTCTGAATTTTACATAACCAGCGCATAACTCGTCATCCTCTTTTAGGTAGTTGCAAAACTTCCAAACAAACAGAGAACACTTAAAACTCAATTCAAATGAAAGAAAAGAAACATAACATTGATTTATATTCTCAGAGTGACAATGAAACATCTGATTAATCTACATCTACCAAAGGCAAATCAGAAGCATACTTAGAGGCATTTTAAATCACTTAAAAAAAATGAAACAAAACAGAATTTATATCTTAAGTCCAATATTTTTTAGACTCAGTAGCACAACCCATAGAAATTGTCCAAGGCTAATCTCCATATTTATAACAATACACGAAAGAGACCACAGATGCGATGCATTTAAAAATCACAAGACAAACACATATATCATCAAGAGGCCAAATCACATATTTGTTGTAAAATTGAGGAAAATTGTCAAAAAAATTTTAGCCTAAGTCGTGCTTTAATTGATACTGTCTTTAAGGAAATATTTTGTGACTTACCTCTCAGGATAAAACAGGTTCTTTTGAGATGAAGAGAGAGCAAACTATGTAACCCAGTATGAAAAAGTTAGGTTTGAAACCCTAGAAACAAGAGGTGGAGGATTAATATCCCAAAGAAAAGATAATTAATTTTATAATTAAATATGAAAATATAATTATAACAAATTTGATCATGAAATAGTGGAGATAATGGATAATAGTCAGTTACATATATAATATTATAATTAAATTTAAAATAAAACAGATAATTATATGTAACTGACGTAATCCTACCATGTTCAAATAAGCATGAAAATAATTAAATTATTTTTTCAAATTATTTTCACAACAATTTAAAATATTCTCTTTGAAATAATTTGTTTTTCACAATAATCCCCTACATATTTCAAAAAGAGATTTTGAATGGATCTTCTATTTTTCACAACAATCTCCCACATATTTCAAAAAGAGACTTTGAATGAAATAATATTATGAGTTACACATATGGGTATAGATGCTTCAAGCTTGGTGTCTTTTAGACTATAAACCAAATCTAAACAGATAAGATATATGAGTCAATGGTTAAGCATATAACCTCTATGAACCATCAAACTCTTATTGTAAATTAGAGATCTTACCAATCACATCATACGCTCCCCTCCCCCCTCCCCAAAAAATTCTTGTTGTTGACGTTGTTGTACTCCTTTTCGACCATGCATGTGCTTGGCGTTCATGAGTGCTCTAGAGATTTTGCCACAATCTTATAAGAGCGGTCCTATTCCATACTCATATAGGTGATTTCATCAAATGTATTTGTAATGAATATACCACTCTTAAGGGCTATGAAAATCATTAAAAGTTTTTGCTCAGCCTCCTCATTAAATGCATTCTAGCACTTTCACACTTACACAATAGGAAATGGACTAAAATAGCAGTGCTAATAGAATTAACAGATGACTTGTAATTACATATATGAACATTCTTTATGGGATCTCTAATCACAAAAGTTAAGTTACCATCACTGTTAATTTCAAATGGCTTAAATCCATTTTCTCTTGATGTGTCAAGGATTAATTTCCTTCCTACATGCATGTTTAGTCAAATTCACTTTTGATTTTAACATAAATAATTGATATACTTCAAATTTCATTTTTTAGCAATTACTTGATAACTTTGTGTCTCACCACAAGTGTCTGCTCTTAGCTTTGAAATTCTTATTCTTTATGATAGCTATTGCCGCTTGAAAATCTCAATACATAGACACTGAAATCATTGAGTTTTTACCCAATGGAAAGATTTACTAAGAGGTTTTCCAGCCACTTAGTTTCATTTTTAGCTAACTCCAAAACACTGAACTCTGATTTTATATTAAGTCTATAAATTTGTTTGGCTACTTTCTCATATATCATACCACCACCAAGGGTGAAAACATAACCACTAGAATGAATCTTGTCTTATTTGAATCAAAGATCATGTAGGTATCATTGTATTCTTTTAATACAATAAGAAATCTACTTAATAAGATATCATAATTCACGGTACCTCTATTTACTTTACTAATTTGACCAAGGCACCCCAATGGTTAGTACTAATACTGTGTGTATATCCATTCATCTAACACATTGCTAACTGTTAGTCGAATTGGCAAGCGCACCAATCGCACAAGTAATATAGTGATTTGAGAGTAAAAGTATCGTTCCCACGAGGACTAAGCGACTAAGTACCCAAGAAATTTAATTGAATTAGTTGGACGAAGCAATTGGATTGAGGACAACTCTAATGAAGAACTAACAATAAAAGTGAACTATGACAGTAAATTTTTATAGATTTTCTTTTAATGACAGTAAACAATGCAAAAACTTAAGAAATAGTTTAATTAAAGCCTAGGGTCACTAATCCCTCTCCTCTATCTTAGAAATTACAAAACCCCTCTCACGTATTCGCAACTTATTCAACTCTATAAGTTAATCCTAGGTTATTTTAATAACTTAAAAGAATCCTCCCGAATCTCAATTAAGTTACTCAACTCCTACGCAATTCCTTGTGTGGGCTAAGCCTAATACAACCAACCTAGCTTTGATTAAACGAGATTAACTAACATTCCTATTAGCTAACAAGCGAAAACACTTAGTAAGGTTCACGCACTCATCCTTCCTATTCAGTGTTCTACTTTCACCTCCCTTTCCCGAGTTTGAAGACAGCAACAAGCATACATATAGATTGATCAAGTCCATATAACGCAACAATAAAATGGATAGAAAGACTTATATTAATTGAAATAAGGTTGCAAATACATGAGAGAATGTAAAATCTATTCAAGAGTCAAGTTCATAGTAACCCTAGATAGAAAATCTAGCTACTCATAGAAAATAAACAGCAGAAAGCAGAAAAAGAGATGAAGTTGGCCATGAATCTAAGGTGGAATGATGGATTGAGCTCCCCAAGCCTTGAGAATCAGGTTCCCCTTGCTCCTCTCAGCCAAAACGGCGCCTCCCTTCAGTCTCCAACTCCAGAATCCCCTAAAAATTTCATCTGAAGCCTTTTATACCAGCCCAGAATCGCGACTTACCGCTATAGCGGTGAATTCCCACCGCTATAGCGGTAGGAAGCAGAGAAGAAAGCTAAAAATTGAGTTTTTTCAGGTTTTACCGCTATAGCGGTGAAGATCCACCGCTATAGCGGTGGCTGGCAGAGAAGAAAGCTCCAAAATCCTTTTTTCAGCACTCTACCGCTATAGCTGTAAATTCTACCGCTATAGCTGTGGGAGACAGCATTTACATCAGCATTTTCAGAATTTCAGCTCTAGCATTCCATCTTCTAACACGAACTTTTTACCAACTCAACCTACACCAAAAATAGCAAATAAACCCATTGAATCGCATGAAAGAATCATGAAATCACTCCATTTATTAAAAGATCAAAGAAAACTAAAACTAATCTAAACTACTCAAAATATGAGCTAAGAATTACAATACAACAAGAAAGAGATCAAAAGAGAGGGTATTTAACATCAAAATGGCACTAAATTGAGAACTCAACACTAACACATTGCACATGATAAGTTAAATTAAGTGAAGTTCATTAAATGCAACAGACTCATTCTATTTTCTTTAATTGAGAATTAAAATCATAAAAAGTATTCACTAGTTTGTCATCAAGATGATCAAACTTTTTAAATTACTTTTGAACATAATGTTCTTGTGACAACAAACTACTATCACCTTTCCTGATGACTTTAACCCCAAAATTACATTTACTTCACCCATGTTTTTCATCCCAAAATTTAGATACAATTAACTATTTGTCTTACGTATAACATTCATACTTGTGTAAAAACAAGCATGTCATACATGTAGAGACAAATAATCACAGACTTATCATCTACTAATTTTTATACACATATCAATCCACATTAAAAGAGAAATTGTCACTATTTAAGGCAAGTAATTTATACTGAACATAATAATAATGAACACAATCAAAATTTTTGAACTTATATTTTTTTTCTTAGTGTCACAATAAAAGTTCAGCAAGACACCCCCACATTTTTAAATATTTTAAATTAGGTATTTAACATTTTCGTGATTCATATGGTGTCTTACTAGTTTTTTTATAAGAAATTTCATTTTTAAATTGTATTTAAACCCGTAAAGTATGGTACCCCAACTTATATGTAATTTAGTTTAGTACATAAGCTCATATATCGAATTATTATAGGTGGGCATCCAAGCTCATAATTATATATATATATATATATACATATTCATCCACCATATAATATTATTATTTAATAATAGTTACACAAAATCATTTTAAAAACTTTTCAAACTTAATTTTGTGGCCAATCACTCAACAATATTGTACCTTTTTCTTTGTACAATTTGAGTATTCCCATAGATTAGCATTAAAAAAATTGCTAACTCCAATTTTTATATATGACATATCATCATCTCAATGAGATGATATTCTCAATTTACAAATTGACCCAAAGTTTTTATATGCCAATACCGACAATAAACTTTGGTTCCAAAATCATAAGTGTAATTTGCAATATAATTTAGAAATAATAACATTGTTAATAATTTTGGTGAAAATATTTTAAATTTATAAAATTTTATACCCTCACAATGATTGGTATTGTGTCATTTTCAAGAATTTCCACAATTTTCTTTCACCTAAAATAGAACATCCTTAAAAGACTCTTTTTAGATATAACATGTAAAATCACAACTTATATATGTTAAGTTTCTCAAAACTGACAATTTTAAATTTTATATATATATATATATATATATATATATTCATTAAGCAACGGATCTGTAATACCCCAATAATTTGTATGAATATTTAAAATCTATTTTGAAGTTTAGTGAAAAATTTAATTACGTGGAAAATGTGCTTTTTGAATTAGTGAAGAAAATCTGGGAATAGAAATTTTAATTTTTAATTTAGGAAATTTTTACAAATTCTCAAGGACTTAAGTGAACAAATCTTATAAGCCAAGGTGGCTATAAGCGATTTTATCGAAAAAGAAATTGGTGGAGCCCACACGTACAATTATTAGTTTCTCTTCTCCTTCTTTCTCCCGAAACTCCACTTCTTCTTCATCTATTATTTCCATCTCCTTCAATCCTTTCTTTAAGTTTTTCCGGTGATATGATATTTTCTAACCATACTTCCGATTCTTAGGAGTTCTAGAGGCAAAGAGGTAAGTTTTATCTGCTCTATTTCTCTTTTTCTCCATTTTCGGACCTATGGAAGAAAATTAAGATTTTGAGTTTTAATAGATGAATTTAAGTGTGGATGTTAATCTAAAACATTCCTAGGTGGTTTATGATGTTATTAGAACAAGAAATTTGGAGAAAACTAGGAGAAATTCGTAGAATTTGGATATTTGAAAAAAGTTAGTGTTCTTGATGAAAATTTGAGATTTGAGCTTGGATTATTGGTAAAAATTAGGGGTTTTGGTGTTAAAACACTCCTTAGACATTAAGGATGAAAACCCATGGAAGAAATCAAAAGAAATGTTGTTTTAGATGTGATTTTAGGATTTTTAGATGAAGAACACGAAGAACGTCACTGTTCATTCTGAAAATTTTCTAGAAATTTTCCAGAAAATACTGTTCACTGAGAAAATTTTTCAGATTTTCTCATTATTGTAGCATTGACTCGGTCAACGTTACTGTAGCATTGACTTAGTCAACGACACTGTAGCTGCATTGACCATTGACCGTTACTGTAGCATCAGTTTTTTTTATATTTAGTTTCCAATGGTATAAGTTTCATCTGGATATTCATTACCAGTTAGGAGTTATGATTTGAGAAGTAAGTGAAGGTCGGGAATAGTGGTAGGAAATTTCTCTATTTCGTAACCCTGATGGTTTTTATCTGGTTAAAATAGGAATGGTCAAAGCGCAAGGTGGGAGTGCTGAGAGCGTGAAATCCAGGTGAGTGGGTTAATACTTGCTATGATTAAATATCTTTGTTATTGACTTTTTACATCATAGTGAAAATATGTTGTATATCCAAGTTTGAAGAGGATGATGTGGGACGATGAGACATAAACAATAATGGAACTTGCCTGGTGATATATATAATTATATTTTCTTATTTTCTCATGAATGGAGGTTATATGATGGATTGTGAATGGCATGTGAACTGAGTTGAAATGTGTCATACTCTGATTGTTGAGTTCATTCATACACGGATAGTTGAAGTATGTTATTGTTGAATAATTGTTCTATATTATGGGTTATGTTGCATACATGCTATGTTGCTGGAACCATATTGATTATGTTGTGACTTGAATTGTAAATGACTGAGTTGTGTATGTGGCTCATGATTATGATTGAGAATGCTCTTAGATGTGATTGTGATTGTGTTTGACTAGAAAGGAAAGGCATGGTGGTGCACCCCATGGAGAAATCTATGTGAAGCTATAAGGGTAGAGAATATAAATGGAGCGATAAGGGTGGATGCGGCGGGGCCGCGGACAACGATCCAGAGGTACCCTGGACGACCCGGTTGGTACGGGAAATGTGTGAAATTGATTTCACTGTTTTCTATTGTGAATTATTTGAATTATGTTGAAATGTATTTGATTTACTTGGATATTGTTGTGAAGTATTATGAATTATATTATATTATATTATGATCGATTACATATGATTGCTGCATGTTATCATTATGATGCATGATATTTTTTTTGTCATAGTGTTGTGTTGTCTGCTCACTAGGCACGTGGTTTGCTCATAGCCCTCTTATTAACATTTTTTTTAGAGTTGACAATGGAAGGTAAATATCTATACAAAGAGTTATAGATTCTTAGCACATGATTACCTTTTCATTTGTTCAGGGTAAAGGTATAATGTTTAGGTCTTATTCTAAGTTGTATAAATCTAGAAAATCTCTCTAATCGGGTAGGTTCATTCAGTGATGTAATGTGAATAACTGTAGTGTGTATAGAGAACTCGGTTTAGCCGTATTTTCTTATCTTTTGTGAAAAGATGAATAATTCTCTTATTTTAATTCTTAAATTATGTAATTTAGATTAATTGTATTTAAAAGAATGGTATAATGCTTAAGAGAAAGATAGGCTTACGGAGGTGAAATGAAATTCACTTTTCGTGCCGGTCACATGCTCAAATTTTGAGACGTGACAGGATCACAGTAAAGTTGCTCTAATTTTCTTGAATTTGGTTTAAGTGTATAAAGGTTCCCACAGATATATTTAGCCAACCATTAATTCCCATGGTTACTATATATATATATATATATGTATATTCATTAAGCAACGGATCACAGTAAAGTTGCTCTAATTTTCTTGAATTTGGTTTAAGACGAATATAATGGATGGTGAGGGTGAGATGGGAATTATGTAGCATTCCTATTTCTTAAGAATTTCATAGAACAACTAATAAAAGTTTGCAAATGCTAACTGCAGCCCAAAGAACAAATAAGTGCTTACATATAACTATGATTAAACCCCAATTCAATCACAAAATAAAGTGATGAGATATATCCTTTTTTTTTTCGTGTTGTTTCAGATATCTTTCGCACCTTTATTTTTCCTTGTTGTCTAAACAAAACAAGTCAGGCTTGGCTTTCCTCTACCTATTCCCATACAATTCAAGGTCAAGCCATAGGTGTTCAGTCAAGTACAACAAACTCAACTAAAGACTCAAGATGGACAGAATAGATCTTTTGCCTTCTCAAGAAAAGAGAAAACATAGAACAAGATCCACAACAATATCAACAGTTGCCCATTCATGAAGATATCATCTCATACCATAGCAGATAACGCATAGATGTTCAAATACCTGAAATCGAACCCTCGAATTAAACCAGAAATTCAATCCTAACCTAACTCACCACGACTTTTTTGACTGCTCCATCCTTATTTTCTTTTTTTATTTCCCGAGGTCTCTTTTTTTTTTTTAATTTCCAAAAGTACTCCAGTTTTTATTGTGCAAGTGAACGCCTAACATGTGTGTCACACATGTCAAAGACGGCACAAGGCGTGACCTATGTCGCCCCTGACATGTGCGATACATGTGTCACACCTCTGAAAAGCAACACATGTTGAGGCCTTACAATTTTTCCTCTGACATAGAGGATCCACTCACATTTATTTGTTTGCAGATTATGATAAAAATTATCATCTTTGAGTTCAAATTTATCTTTGAGCCTAACAATGCCATGATGTGGTCTTGAAACTTGATGTAACTTAAATGTTATGCCTATCTCCATTTTCTAATTTCTTGCTTTCTTTTTCAAAGCTATTCTCTCTCTCTCTCTCTCCACACCAAACAATATGTACCCTCTTGTGTGGGTTCAGATTGTCTACTTAGAATTATGTATGCTTAATTTTTTAGCAACTGTTTTTACTGTTGCTAAAACTTTCAACAATAGTTTAACTGTTGCTAAACTGTTGCTAGTGCCCCAAGCAAACTTCTGCTTGTATTTATCCCAAGCAGAGAATCCCACGCCTTTTGCGTACCTAACCCAACAAATCCAAACAAAGAGTAAATTAAAATTTTCCACCCTCCAGTTATTCAAAATTACACAGTATTTTCATCTATTTTTAAAATATAATAATCTATCATCGTATCATTTTATTTAAATATTTTTATTAAATTATTTTTTATTATTAATTCAAAATAAAATACCATAAATATTTAATTTCCTAGTAAACAAGAATCATGCAAATAAGCTAATGTCACAATTTTTTTTTGACATGATTAGAGGGATTGGGGGGAGAGAGAGAGAGAGAGAGAGAGAGAGAATGACTTTGAAAAGGAAAACAAGAAATTGGAAAATGGAGAGAAGCAAAGCATTTAAGTTAAATTAAGTTTCAAGACCACATCATGATATTGTTAGGCTCAAAGATGATAAATCTGAACTTAAAGATGATAAATTTTATCATAATCCGCAAACAAATAAATAATGTCAAAGGAAAAATTGTAAATATAGGCCTGAACATGTGTTGTATGTCACCTGTCAAGGGTGACATAGGTCACGGCTTGTGTTGTCTCTAACAAGTGCGACACACGTGTCAGGTGTTCACTTGCACAGTAAAAGTGGGTTACTTCCAAAAAATTTTTTAAAAAAAGGGATGCCTCGGGAAATAAAAAAGAAAATGGGGATGGGGCAGTAAAAAAATTCAACTCACCATAGTAGAAGCACAACAAGGACTTTTGACCGAACACACATCAAGATGGAATCACAAATTACTATAGAAATGCGAGCTTGGGTCCTCTCCCTAGCACCGTATGCAAGGGAGAATCCCTGATGGCCCACAGCCATCACCAAGGAGATGAGGTTTTGGCTAGGAATCTGAAGCACGAGATAGAGTCAAGCTAGATTGAGAAAACACAATGATTCTAGAATCTGATCCCTAATCCCCAAATAATTTAAAAGGTAAACATCGAAGGACTTATTGAGAAGGCCAAACTCACCTCTATCAAAGGTACCCATAGTGTAACTGCTTATATTCTTCACTCTTCTCAATCTAAAATTAGAGGAATGATCAATTACCTCTGTGCTCAGCTCCTCACTATTGTCTTCTTTTATGCACAAGGACCGCGATGTGAGGCCGAGGATTATGCCAGAAAGAAGAAGATCGAAGATGCCTGAAAGAAAGGCCGTAAATCGAAAAAATCAAGCTCTATCAGACTATTGTCAGAGTCAAATATCACGCACAACAGCTCTCCCTGATTCTGCTTAAGCCTCGATGAGGCTCCCCTATTTGCCACCATGGTTTGATACCAAGTGCACGCTAAAATTCTTCCCTTAATATTTCTTAAGATTGTTGTAAAAATTGAGGAAAATTGTCAGTAAAAATTTAGCCTGAGTCTGCTTTAGTTAACAATCTTTAAGGAAAGATTTTGTGATTTTTCTCCTAAGATAAAAAAGACTCTTCTGGGATGAAACCCAGCTAACATAACATCAGAGAGAGAGAGAGACAGAGACAGAGAGAGAGAATTGTGTAACTCAGTATGTAAAAAGTTCAGTTTGAAACCCTAGAAACAAGAGGTGGATAATTAATATCTCAAAGAAGAGATAATTAATTTTATAATTAAATATAAGAATATAATTATAACAAATCTGATCATAGAATAGTGGAGATAATGGATAATGATAAATTACACATATAATATTATAATTAAATTTAAAATAAAACAAATAATTATATGTAATTGATATAATCTCATCATGTTTAGATAAGCACAAAAATAATTAAATTATTTTTTTCAAAATTATTTTCATAATAATTTTAAATATCCTTTTTGAAATACTCTATTTTCACAACAATATTCATATCACTTGAAACTTGTGCGAATGGTAAAAAGTAACAGAACCCAAATTAAACATTCCAATTTAAATTTCATGTCATTGCTGAAACAAAAACAAGAACACAGATTAGAATAAGACATTGAAAATAGAAAGGAGAGGAGAAGAAAAAGATGGATTCGGAGTGGCTGCTCTTCTTACACGAAGAGCAGCCAACTCTTCCCTGTTGGCCACGGTTTTAACCGTGGCCAACACTTGTGGCAACAGTTAAAACTGTTGCCACAAGTTTCAGCAACGGTTTCAAAACCGTTGCTATAAATTTTGTAAAAAAAATATCACAATTAACACTTATAGCAACGGTTTGAAACCGTTGCTGAAACTTGTGGCAACAGTTTTAACTGTTGCCACAAGTGTTGGCCACGGTTAAAACCGTGGCCAACAGGGAAGAGTTGGCTACTCTTCTTACACGAAGAGCAGCCACCCCGAATCCGAAAAAGATAGCTTGCCTCGGTAATCTCAAAAATCCTATATGTTATGTTCTCAAAACTCTCTATGCTCCGTCACTCCAATCTCGATTGTCTCACTGATTTCTCTACTCTCTCGCTTATTTCTCCCCTCCCTTCTCAGTTCTGCACTCTCTCGCCTCCTCTCCGTTTTCTATGCTCAAAATCATCCTCCCTCTTCTCTGCCATGGAAACCCATTTGTGCAAGAATAGATCTTCCAACATAGCCAAATTTTATGTCCCTCCTACGTGAATTTTGTACTATTCAATCAACTGGATGCAACGGACACATGTTGCAGAGGATGAAGCAAATTAAAAAAATGGAACCCCTCTTGATGTTGAACAAAAAAATTGATTTAGAATTAAAGGGGTGAGTTGGACAGATGCGGAAAAGGGCGCTGGAAGCTCCCGATCTATCTAGGACCGTTGGATTGAATTCAATCCAACGTTCGAGATTCATTCTGCCTTTATGCTTTTTTTTTTAATAAAAATTGCAAGATTGAATTCAAAGTCTATTTCATCATGCTCTGAGTTTTGGGAAGATAACTAAACAGTTCCAATCACATTGAAACGTCAAAATAGAATGCGCAAAAGAAAACAGAGAACAGAGCACTCAAAATGAAGAAGCATTACAGATATTGAGAACGAACAGAACGAACTAACGAAAGAATGTATCTTATATATATTCTTAGTGGACTAAAATGAGATGATTAAATTTTGGAATATCAAATTAAGAAAAAATGAATCTTCAGAAGATTAAAATATCTATCCTTTGAGAATTAATTATTAATAAACATGTAAAATATGAATATTATGATTTATCCTTCTTATATTATTTATAACATATATAACAGGACAATTATGATAATTTCTTGAATATAATTACAATTTCAGTATTCAAATTTTAAAATATCACATTTTATCGTTTAAACTATTGCAAAAAAATAATATTATTACTTGCTATTTAAAAAAAATCTAAAATTTTTAATATATTGCTTCTAAATATTTTATGTTTGAAATTTTAATTATTTAAAAATTTACATTTTTATATGTCAAACTATGTCTATATAAATCTAAAAAAATTGTGAAGCAGATATATCATATGTATAATTTTTAATCTAATTCATAATTTATTTTGTGAATATGTTTTTTGTATACTCACTACAAAAAAACTAGAATTTAGCGTCGGTCAAAATCACCCTTTAGCGTCGGTTCTGACCGACGCTAAACGACTTAACGTCGGTTTACAAAACCGACGTTATGTGCGGCGTTGCAAGGTCATTTAGCGTCGGTTTTGACATCCGTGGGAATAACCGACGTTAGATGACTTTAACGTCGGTTTTGACAAAATCGACGTTAAATTCTGAAATTTAGCGTCAGTTTTGACCGACGTTAGATGATATTATTGACGTTTATTTGGTCATTTAACGTCGGTTGTGACCAACGCTATATGAGTAATTTAACGTCCGACGTTAGATGAGTTTGAATAATTTTAGTTACTATCATTTAGCGTCGGTTTTGACTGTCGCTAAATGTGTGATCTAACATTAATTTTAATAAACGCTAAATGACTTTGACCAATTTTTTTTCTAGTTTAATTAAATTGAAACAGACATTAATTTCCAAAACTAATAGTGTAAATACAATCAAATTTAATTTTGACATGCACTATATTTATAATATTCCAATATAATATCTAGCCAAAATTTAACAAATAATGGAAGCCAAACTATAAAAAAAAAATATTTGAATAAAAACATACATTTTTAAACATGTTTTACATCAAATCCAAAGTTAAAAGTTAATACATTCTAAAAGAACAAGTTTCACATATCCTAACAAAATAAATATTACAACTAGTCATAGTCATGGGTTGTGACTAGCTCCAGAAAAATGTTGACGTCCTTGAAGTGAAACTCTTGCACTATTTACATCAGGCGCCTGTAAACATAATATTTATTATTAGTGTTCATAGTGAATAAAAATAATGAATTAATAAGTTAAACAAATCAAATAACAACAAAAAACCATTAAAAAAGTCTTAGACATTCTTTTAAGTTAAACAAAGCAGGAGTTCACTCTTGAACTGTTTGGTTTAATCACTTAAATCACTTTGCTAACACTTCACATATATATTTTCATCCTTTCCACCACCAATGCTCCATCTAAATCAGTTTTCCAAACATGTATGATGAATAACTTTCTTGATAGAAACATAAATGAAGTTCTAACTGATAAATTAAAACTTTCGTTTAACTTGCAGTGAGACCGGGCCCAAAAAAAAAAACTGATACAGTAAAAGGACATAATGTGAGAAGTATCTTGAGATGAGACTAACTAAAACAGGGACATAATATGAGAAGCGTCTTTAGATGACTTTTGCCAAATTTTAAAAGCAAATATATCTTCCAATGTACATACGTATTATCCAACACTATCTTTTGAATACTTTTGCTATGGGTACTTAGAAAGATAATTTATTTGAATTCAAATAAAGTGCAGGTATTGGATATTCCAAATGAATATGGATGCGGATAGTACAGTAATATTGTATTAATGCCTTCATAGACAACATCTAGAAAAAGATCAAAGCTTATTCATTATATGCCCTGGCTTCTATTTGTAGAGCAATAAGGTAAACAAGATTACACACTTAAAGCTAAAAGGATAAGGAATAATTAATAATGTTGCTTTTGTGAAGAAATACTCAATATGCTTCCTTCTACATATCTATCTGATATCGACAAAGTACAAACAAATCTTTGACTGAAGTCTAAAAAGCCTAGCAAGTAAATCAGGCATGAAATATATTATATATCTACTAACCGTAAAGCACAATTCTTATAAATTCTGAATCTATAGCTCCATGACCTCAAATGAAGAGATGCTCCTCCAATAACCAAGGAGGGGCTTTCACATAGTATAGAAAAACTAATACTATAAAGAAAGAACACAAGACTGCATTAGAGATGAACAAGTACCTGAAATCTATGTACACGAGGGCCTCTTCCTACTTTAGAATAAGGAAAGGGTATTCCATACTGCTCCTGTGAGACATAATAAACATAAAATTTGGAAGCCCACCATTAAGCAAAACAACTTCTAAAAATTAGTCATGCTAAAAAGTGCAACAACTACTCAAAGCACTGGCTCCAAAAATACATCACATAATAAAGTGAATCTAATATACAATAACTCAGTAATCGAATTTTGCATAATGTCAATTAGAAGTTTTCAAGAATATACAAGATTGACAGAGCTATATGAAAATATTGATATCTAACGATTCTTTTCTTTCTTTTTTTCTTGGCTACTATAGTCAGGGGTATCCCTGCAAAATGCAAGATTGAAGGAATGTAAAAAGGAAATCATAAATTTAATAGGAAATATGAAGGATAGAAGGAAAGGCAATTAAAATTATCTATATACGGGATGAATAATTTTTTTTATGAATTAGCAAGATTGAGGACCCTAATCAAGAATTAGCTTTAATTGGTCCATATGTTATAAAACAAGAATTGTTTTCACCTGATTATCATCATTGAAAACAAGATGTGTTGAACTATATCTTTCTCATTGTCTGTACCAACATCAATAGTGACAGGCAAGCACCGAAACAATCAAATATAAGAGAATATTACAGTTGTAAGAAAAAATAGAAATCACACTATCATAGTATGCAAAATGAGATATTGTATGTAGAATAATAATAATAGCCACTCAGAACTTCTGATTTTTGTATAGTTCATTAGCAAGGTAAAAGAAGCTTTTAATACATAATTAAATGTGTCAATTACGAATAAACAAATCTGTTTTTCAGAATTAGATAATGGCATCTTCCTAGCATACAAAATGACCTGAATCATGAATGGAAACAATTAAACAGTTCAATGTTCAAACAATTATTTCATTTTTAGATGAACTTCGATATACCACTTCATAATAAAAACATTAAGCAGATGTACTTTACACCTAAAGCTCATATTAAGTCCCACTCAAATTTGTACAGACATATTCAAGCAACATTTTTTTAAAAAAAACAAAAATATACCTAGCCAAGACGCCATGAACAAGAATGAGGAGATGATCAAATTCATTATCCAAAGTCCCAGTGCTTTTAGCTATAAACTATCCCTGGGTGGTAGTAATAGTAGTACCCATAGCTTTAGCTATAAGACCCTGATATATCTGTCCACTTCTTGTACCTGCACAATATGAGTTAGATAAACAATAATATTTCAAGCAATGGTTTCTTATCAGTATCATCCCACAAAAGCAAAGAATTAGCCCAAACATGTCGCTTCATCTGAATCTTAATAATTAAAATCATCAAACTGTATTGTTCTCCTCATCCTTTTCCTTAGAGAAGATAATATTTCTTTAATCCATTGTGCAGTGCAGTAGTTGAGTTGAGTCTTTTCAGCCAACACATATAACAAAAAAATGTCAAAGAAAGAAATTAAAGGATAAAACCATAATAGCACTTCACCTTTGACACTCTGTCTTTCGTGTTCACCGTTTGCGTCCATGGCCAAGTCTCTCCAAACCGTCCACCTCCCTTACTCGAGGCTTCATTCTTCCATTCTACAAGGTCAATTTTCAGCCCCTCAAATTTCTGGTCAAAACAGAACTCTCACTCCCTCAATCGAACTCACTCGCGCAAAGAAAGAAAAGGAAAAAATCCCAAATAAAATAGTTTTGATGGACCTTATCTGCTGCCGACCCACCTCGCCTCTATGAGCCTTCACGTTGACAGCTCACTCGAAGACGAAGAAGAACCCATGCGTCAGTCACGATGGTGGAGAATGGAGAATAACCATAGCACGCTCACCCTTTTCTCTCTTGCGTGCTCTGTCTTGCATCAAACCGCAGGGAAAACGAAGGAAGAAGAAAGGAAGAAGGCGGAGGGAGAAAAGTCCGGCAGGGGAGCTTCACAATGGAGGCACGGTGGCAGCTCGTAGATGCCCTCCTCTCTTTCCCGCCTTCTCTGCCTCGGTTCATTGTAGGAAAATGAGAGTAAGATGAGCAAGGGCAAATTTAGGGATCAAGTTTGTTGCCCTTCATCCAAGGGTAGAGTAAAGAACATGTGTCCCCATCTGACTAGTAAGGGATTAAGGGCGGGAAATAGGTTTTAAGGGAGGGAAATTGTTTGTTTTGATCTTGAGAGGGAGGGAGAAATAAGTCAACAATAATGAAAATGTTTTGGAGGTTTTTTTTAAAAGATGGAATAATTAAAGAAAAATGTTAAAAAATAAAAATTATAAGAACTAAAATTTATTTTTATAGAAACATTACTATTTTATTTTATTTTATTTAAAAATAAATTTAATGAAAAGTAATTAAATAAATAACTAAAAAATATTTTTTATTTTATTTTAAAGAACTACTAAAAAATTGAATATTTTATTTTATTTTTTATTTATTTTATTTAAAAGTAAAAATCATTTATTTATTTATTTAAAAAATTAAATATATAAATTCGTTTAGTGAATATAAATGTATTGTGAGAGAAAATTAATGAAAAATTAGTTTGATTCTAGTGTTTTTTATTAATTTATCCTAATTTATGAAGAATTTTTTTTCATTTGAGGTATTTAAAGAATTTTTTTCATTTAATTTGTTTTACAATACCTTTTAGGAGTGGCATACCAATCACCTCTCGTCGATGCCTTATCACCAAGCATAAGCTCCATTGGAGAAGAAGGCAAAAGCCAGTGGACTGCATTTTGTAAAGGTCTGGGTGGAGTTTGGTTTGGGAAAAAAAAAGGATAAGACGCTTAGTGAAACACAAAGAAGAGACTAAGAGATTTGAGCAGATATAAGCACGTGAGATGGAAATGTTGCCGGATTCAAACTAAGAAATCATGATGAGGAAGAAATGAGTCGAAAATTCGAGAAGTGTGAAAGAAGTTGGGGACCAGCCACCGTGTCACAGCTACAAAATAATAGAAGACCAAAAATTAAACACTAGAACATAGGAGAAAAAGAGGCAAAAACAAAATCTGCTATCCTTGCCTTGATCAACGCTGCTCATCACGTGAAGGAGAAAAAGAAGAGGAAAGGGACGATTCTAGTGACGCTTCAGTCATGGACCACCACGGAAAGCTCGTCTTCCTCCCTCTCTCAGTTTCTCCCTTTCAGATGATAGAGGAGGTCGACGAAATGAAGGAAGAAGGAGGTAGCTTCCCCGACGAAGGTAGTGGCCACTCGTCTTTCTCACCTATAACTCCCCCTACCTTTTTTTTCGGCTGAGCCTCTCTCACGTAAAGGCAATGTGTGTGTGTTCTAGGGTTCTCAATTAGGGTCATGTAGTCATATGGAAAATGTGGGGAAATTTTTTGTTTGGTGAAATTGGAAATGAGTGAAATGGGAGGAAATAAAAAATGAGTGAAAGTGAGTAAGGAGGAAACCAAAAACTTATACAATATTTTTACCCACACACTAATACTATTAATACTATAGGTAAAAATAATATTAAATTTTACATAAATATTTAATTAATAAAGATAATAATCCTATTAAAAATTAACTAATTACATAAGAAGAAAAGTTAATGCAAAGAATAAAAAATATAATAACTAAAATATGTTTTTAGAGAAAAATTATTGATTTATTTTTCTTTTCTCAAAATAAGGTGTTTAGCGTCGGTTTTAACTGACGCTATAGAAACCGACGCTAGATGTGGAATCTAACGTCGGTTTTAACTAACGCTATAGAAATCGAAGCTAAATGCATCATTTAACGTCGGTTTTAATCGACGCTATAGAAACCGACGCTAAATGCATCATCTAACGTCGGTTTTAACCGACGCTATATAAACTGACGCTAGGTGTGGCATCTAACGTCGGTTTTTGAAACCGACGTTAAAAAACCGACGCTATATCCTGGTTTTTTTTGTAGTGACTGATTCTAAAGAAAAGAATAAATATAAGAAATTTCATATATACAAAGAATAATGTAATAAAAGAATTAAAATAATCAAATAAATAAAAATAAATATTAGGAATTAAAATATTAATTTTTAAAAAATAAAAATAATTTTCTCAAGAAAGAGTAGAGCCTAGTTAGTGTAGTTTCACAAAATGTCAAGCCATTCCCATTAATTCTAATTCAAGATCAATTACTTTTATTCAACATCAAGAGGGCTTCTTTTTTTCATTTGCTTCATCCTTTGTCACATGCTGTCCATTGGATACAGTTAATCGGACGGTGCAAATTAAATACACGATAGAGGGAAGTGAAATTGGGTTACGTTAGAGAATGACTTCGGCTTCAAGGATACTTGGTAATTGGATTAGGAAAATATTACTTTTTGTTTATTTTCTAATTTTGACACTAAAGAAATTCCAAATAATTACCTTTTCAAAATTTTCAGTTTTTTTTAATGTTCATTTAAAAAAATTAAATTCTAAAATTAACTACTATTTTTTAATATTTTTGAAATAGAATTTGTTTAATATTAATTCCTAAAACAACTATTTTTTTCTTATTTTTTGAAAATAATTCAAAGTGAAATTTTTTTGATCTTTTCTATTTTTGTAATTAAACTATCTAAACTACTCGGACAAAATATGGTGTTCACATATATCATGCTAACAAATGTCCGAACTTAATATGTCATAAACAGTGGTTGTTCACATATATTGACATATATTACGGTGTTCACATAATTAAAGTATTGTAATGTCACAAATCACACAAATATGTCATGTAGCTCCCTCTTACATATTATCAAGAAAATAGTAGTAGCATACTTTAGACGGCTTCACTAAATTATCCCTCGCAAACCCGCAAAAGCTTCATGCTTATACTTCAACTTCAACTTATTCAATGCGTGTGCGTGTATATTATATATATATATATATATATATATATATCTATATATATATATATCACAGGGTCCTATTCTTGTGTGCTAAACACAACAATAGGGCTTCTCACACGAAATTGACCATCACTCCAGACTAAAGAAGCTGACACTATAGATGCTTGCAAGCTTCCTTCAATAGTAACCACAAATCCCTGCTTTTCACCAATAGAAGTGAAGGAAAGAACACTTGGGTTTACTTGGACATTTAGTCCTGGAGGAGCACTCACAATGGCTTTGTACGTTGAATTTGATGTCCCGACATTTGTAACAAGTCTGCTAAAACTGCCACTTACAGTAGAGTTAGAGGGTGGTGATGGAAGAGCAATGGAAGGATAGTTTAGATCCCTTGCTGTAATTGCTTTAGAGCAGTTGCTATGATCCCCTGTGATAAGTTGTAATGTTGTTGTGTTGTATCCCTGTCCACATAAGAATTTCACGAAGTCTAATTCACTCGCATCGTACACTAACCCAGGATTCACTGCCATGGAAGGATCAATCTGACCTGCCCCATATGCTAACTCTGCATCACGATTAATCTTGGAACTCAATGGCTTAGCTGCAAAAGCAAGAACACACAAGAACACACAGAGACATAAGCTCACTTCCTACCATGTCACGAAATCTCTAAGTGTCTTGTTTAACAAAAGGACTAAAACTTCATTTTGGTCCCTTATAAATTTTTTCTCAATTTAGGCCCTCACAGATTAATATGTTATCAATTTAGTCTCTCATATTCTCATTTTCATTTTGGTCCCTTATGGTATCAATTTAGACACTCATAAATTTTTATTCACGATTGGATCCCTCACAAATTGATTTGTTATCAATTTAGCCTTGTCATGTGTGACTATCATTAAATAATATGACGGATGTGTTTATTTGGCAATAGAAGTTCAACAAAATCATGTCGTTAAACACTAGAACCTTCCCTTCTCTTCTTCAACAAAAGATGTGGCTTTGAAAAGTTATGGTCTATATCAATGAGTTAACAGTTAATTAGCATTTGTGTTAAATTAGTTTAGCAAGTACAAATGAAGGGACTAATTGGTAATTTATCAATTTGTGAAAGACCAAGCTTAGAATGAAAATCCATGAGGGACTAAATTGATATATAACATATCAATCTATGAAGGACAAAATTAAGAATAAAAATTTGTAAGAGACCAAATTGTTCAAAAGAACATTTTTGAAGGATCATAATAAAGTTTTAGTCTTAACAAAATTATGTAACATACCAGTGGTCATTAAAGCTGACTGGATAGCAGCGGGAGACCAGGTTGGATGAAATGATTTAACATAAGCTGCTGCCCCAGAAACATGTGGGCAAGACATCGATGTTCCTGAATATATGTTGAACTGGAATTCTGTTATGTCTTTCCCAACCTTTTGTGAAATTGGAGACCAACCTGCTAGGATATTAACTCCAGGAGCAACTAAATCTGGCTACAATATTTAAAACAAAAAAATTATAAATATGATAATGGTATGTCCTTGATGTATATAGGTTGAAGTGACCAACTGAAGCAGAGAAATTGTTACCTTAAGAATGTCAGGTGAAACATGACTGGGACCCCTTGCAGAGAAAGAGGCCACTACAGGAGCCATTGTATCTTCTACCTCTTCACTTCTGAATATGGTTGCAGTCGAATTTCTACAGATGTTGTATGCTATTAGTGCAAGGATTTTTGAAGATATGTTTTTATTAATCTAATCATTTTCAAATTAAACAATATCATGATTCTGAAATTGGGTTTCTAATTTATGGGCATATGCTAACAATATAAAAAGTACATAATTTCTTAATTTTATTGAGCTTGATAATTCATGTTTCTAACTATGGTCTAAGTTCAAGGTTTTGTTGATGATTGGGCTTCGAAGCCTATCTTTTATCAATAGCCCGAATAATTTCTAGTCCAAAATCTTAAAAGCCAAATGAATTCTATCACCTAAATGGAATATTACAATTACACCATTTCTAATTGTGGACTATGTATCTTGTATCTTGCTCTTAATGAACTACTACACATCTTGTTGGATATGTTGTATATGCGATTTAAGAGTCCTGATGAGAGGATTGGTTGTTTGAGTTTTGAGTTATTTTTTGAAAAAAGAAACCTATTGGAGGTTTAGTATAAAAATTGTAGATTGGTCTTCTTAGATTGAAAGGTTGTAAAAGACTAGTGAGGGTCTACCAAGTTGTAAGTTTGTTAAGATCTCGTAAAAACCTAACAAGACATTGATCCTCTTATGTTGAGAGTTTATAAAAAGATCAATAAGGATCTGTTAGGTTAAGTTTGTTAAGATATTGTAAAAACTTAACATGGTGTTAGCTTAATAGTAAGGTGTTAGTCTTAGGGGTTGAAGTTGCCATTTCATTGGTCATTTGTGGTTGTGTGCTTGAGGAGTGGAGCTAGGGGATTCTTTTTAGAAGTACTTGAACCATTATATATCACGGTATATTCTTGCTAATTGATCTTCTATCTAATTTACTTTCAGGCATGTATTTAAAAATTTAACTTATTTCTTCAAGAGGTTCACAACTAAAGTCTTGCAATCATGTAGTTACTTAAATCATTTCCTTCACTCAAGAAGAACGAAGTTGGAAAATTTTCCCTTCACTTTTATTGCAAGGGTATTTCACTGCAAGCCTTGAAAATGTTGAAAATGTTGAGAAACCTCTTTAGTCACTAACCGATTTAACAGAAATGCTTTGTTAAAAACAAAAGAATTTTAAAAAAAGACCAAATACTCAATTCAACCCCTTCTTGGACACATTACTTGACTAACATAAAGTAACTCTGTTGAGAAAAGTGTAGGTCTTTAAATTGATCTATACTGGCAGATTCAATAAATAGTACCTTGTGGAGCTTAAGTAGACAAGAACATTGACACCATCCTGCAAATCAATGAAAGAAGAAGGAAATGGAAAAAAGGAAAGAGAATCACTGAAAGTTTGACTTTCTGTCAAGACACCAATAGCTCCATCAATGAAGGGAATTATCCCTTCACTTTTGCCCTCACACAAAACGATTTTACCCTTCACCAGATTCTCATCCAACGTGTTTATACCGCAAAACCTGCTCTTACAAGTTACAGCACCATTATATGAGTAAGTATAAGTATCAATCTTTGGTCTAAGAAAGAAGTTGAAGGCTAGTCACCTAGATTGAAGTCCATCATAGCCTCCTTTAGTGTTTGGTGCATCTCCTCCATATATGACAGGATACATTTCTCCCTTAAGGTCAAATGTATTTATTGAAACTCCCTAAACATAAAGCAAGCAAATTAAATCTGACACCCAACATCTAAAACTAAAGTTGGCAATAAGTAGATAGAGGTGATCATTAGTTTGGATTGGATCAGTTTAGTCACTATTGGCCAACTAATTCAATATAGTTGGATGGGAAGAATTTTATCTAATTAATCTAACCATTTTGTATAAAATTGAACTAATCCAATTTAATCATAGATTAGATTTTTTTTTTACTTTATAAGAAAAATGTTCAATTTTTTTTTTAAAATTGAACATTTTTTTACTTTACAAATCTCAACAAAAAAAAAAGAGACATTTCCAACAAGAAAAATCACACTTATCCAACATCATAATATAATCCATATAATCAATCCAATTCCAATATTATGGTACAATCAGTACGAACCTAGGTAATGTTTGGTGTTTTATTAATATATATATATATATATTAAATATGTCTATTATATATAAAATATAAAACATATAATATTTATATATACACATAATATGTTAATATACTAATATGTAATTGAATGGTGGGTTTAGATTAAATAACTACTATATCTGTCTAAAAATTGTTTTGATTAAAAAGTCTTTTTAAAAAAAATCATCCAATCAGTCACTCAATCAACGTTCAATTGGACTTGATTTAAATTATATTTAAACACAAGATACGTTCATAGACATAAAGTTGAACTACTGCACATTACCTCAAATGTTCTGTTGTCACCTAATCGAACCTTGGTGACAAACTTCCTATCAGTGGCGCTAGCAGCCACAGAAATAGTCCAAGGTGACATATTTGAGAGCGTTCCTAGTCTTGGACCGTCGTTCCCCGCAGAAGTTACTGTCAGTATTCCATTTCTCATGGCATGAAAAGCTCCAATTGCTATTGCATCTCTGAAATGATTCCCGTAATGATCGAATCCGATGGAAACTGATAGGATGTCAACCCCATCTGCAATGGCATCATCGAAAGCAGCGAGAATGTCTGCATTACCACAACCACCATCGATCCAACAAACTTTATAGACAGCAATTCGCGCTGATACAGCACCACCTCTTGCTGTTCCTTGTCGTAGGCCTAACATGCTTGCCCCCCTAATTGTGTTCCCAGCTGCTATCGATGCTGTATGAGTCCCATGACCGTCATTGTCTCTTGGAGACTGTAAATCATTAGGACCGAATGATCCATGTGATCTATAATACTGCGCTCCAATGATTTTCCTGCAACGACAGCAAAATCTCTGAATGGTGTGCAACATAATCTCTAGTCTTTGAAAATCAATGAATGTACGAGCTGGTTCTAAAATATAATAAACTCGTTTTATTTAATTCTTCTGTTAGATGACTGGATGTTGAAAGGACCTATATTCAACCAAGTTTATTTTTTTCAAAAACTATGTTGTGCATTCGCACTAGAGTTAGATAGAATTATAAAATTACAAAACTAATTATTAATTTATTCATTGTATGTAGGTACAAGAATATATATATATATATATATATATATATATATATACCTATTGCAAGGGAAGTTGAGCGAACATGTGCCCTTCCATTTCTTAGGTGGCGGACCGAGACCGTTGTCACTGAAGCTGTCAGATTCTGGCCAGATTCCAGAGTCAAGAACTCCAATGATGACATCACTTTCAGTCGTGGCTCTTTGTACTTGTTGCGGGAAGCCAATGAAATCCCAGGACCTTGTTGTGTGGAGTTGTTTCCTTCCATTAGGGAAGACAGAGACAACACCATCAAGTCCTGCATTATGAAATCTCTGGGTTCACAACTCTCTGAATTTAAGAAGACAGGAAAGGCAGGTAATAATCTTGTTTCTCACCGGCCATTCTTTCTGCTTCTTTCTCTGTTAGCTTCACAACAAAGCCATTGAAACTCCTTTTGTAGTGATGCAGTATTGATTTGGGAGTAGCATCGCTGACATTACAGATACAGATTGAAATATTATATATATATATATATATGTAGTTGTTCTTTGTTCTTCTGTTCTTGTCATAATTTTACCTCTCAGCAACTTGTTGCAGCAAGCTCGTGTAGTGGGACAATGCAGAAGCTTCGTCAGTCTTGCTGTTGCCGGTGTACACAATGTAAGTCTGCATTCAGAAGACGTAATTAGCAGAAACAGAAACATTAAAATTTGAAAACCAAGAAGAAAAAAGAGACAGAAATATATCTCTATATGTACCTTCAGATCATCTGAGGAAGATGAACGACATTTCAGCAGAAGAGAAGTAAAGCTAAGAAGAAGAATTAGCGACTGAAGAGCAGAGGATCTGCTGTTCATTATGGATTTAGTTGTAATGATGCACTGGCCTTATGGTATCATGTGTGTTTATATACACGATCATGGAATGCCAAAATTCCACATTCCTTGATTCAGAATTTTTTTTTTCCCAAGATGCTTTTTCTGAGAAAATATTAGCCAATCAAGCAAGGCATGCTTCATATCTACTACGATTTGGAGTGACACTTCCCTTTACCTATTTACTCCTCGTGTTCACACACGGAAATTATTTCTATATATATATATATATATATTTCAAAATCATCCAAATATTTCTGATATTTGCAACTACTTTGAGGGGAGAAAAATAAATGAAAAGGAATTTCTGTGTAACTGATACTTGTAAAATATTGATGTGAGAGAAGTTACTTGTGTAAGTGCAATATTACCAAATGCAAGGTTGGGTAATGGTTACATGTAGGCACCTCATTTTGTTCAGGTATATCTATCAAATTTTAAAAATTACAGTTGAATTTTCAATTCAAACACTAAATGAATCTTCAGCTGCGGAGAATCGGATTATTTTCTTAAATTTCATATTATTTAAGCTTTTGTAATATACTTGAAATTTAATCTAAAAGCATAGTTTTAAGTACTGATCTCATCGTCAATCTGAGCAAGAGGCTGGCTAGGGTCAACTATTGAACAGAGAGAATAGATATATATATATATATATATATGTGTGTGTGTGTGTGTGTATGTTGACAAATATATATTAAAGCAATTAAAACAAATAATTTATATATTAGTTTTACAATCAAAGTACCCTAAATATCCTAAAATAATTTAACACAAAAATTTCATACTTGATAAATACATAAATTTTTAAAATTGAATTAATAAATTATGAAAATTAAACCAAAAGTCATTTATTTTCAAATATTTTATTATTATTTTTATATTATATGAAATTATAAATTTTTGGTGTCATTGTTCAACTTTAATTATTAAAAATCATTTTACACAAAATAATAATATGATTTACATAATATAATAACATTTTATGTTTTATAATAATAGTATCATAAATTTTACTTCTTCCAAAACCTATTTTACTTCCATTCCCATATTATGAATTTAAGATAAAAAGCAAAAAATTAAAACAGTTTTTTTTTAAAACAAGTTACAAGTCAATTGGATCACCGAGTTGCCCAACCTTTTACTGAATCACTTGCAACTCAATCTAATTATTGAAATATGAATTTTTGCGAAGACTTTAGAAGGGAAACCAAAGGCAAGACTTGACGAAAGCTGCACACGTAGTAGCTCCTGGAAGCTAACACTAAAGACCAAAAATTTGATTGATTGCCTTTGTGGAAATTCATATAAGGAGGGGACCCTCGACTACTTTATGAAGCTAGCATTAAAGAACAAAAGAGTTGTTACATGTGAACGTGTATAAATTATATTTCAATACATAATTATTTTTTTTACCAAAACAATTTTTTTTTTTGGTGAAAAGTGGAAACTTACATTAAGTAATAAAGTCTTACAAAGAATGCAAAAGTAAGACAGGTTACAATAACAGCAAAAGCATACTAAAATAATTTTAAAATTATATTATTTAAATTTACAAAAAAAGGAGTGACTCGCGATCTGGCCAGTTTAAGATTACTGGACAAGACAGGCAATCTTAATTTTAAAAAAAAACCTGCTGCCTAAACAAATCGATCTGATTAGGCCCGTTTAATCTTTAACTTGAAATGGACTGATCTTATCAAGTCTGAGACAACTCATTTGATAGTGCTAATGAAATACGTCTAACAGTAAGTAATGACAGTTGAACAATATGAAACAAGAAAGTTTACTCGCAAGAATTGAATTGTTAATGATGAAGATCAACGGCCCACGATTAACAAAAGCATCATATTCCTTCCAGGAACAAGAGAGACTCAAGGTCTAATTGCAAGTAGCCAGTTATATCCTCACGAGTCCTCCCAACATACACAAGCCACCCACCATGCAGAGTCCCTCACTTCTTCTCACTCGAGCTCAAATTTAGTAGGGTTCATCTTCACATCCGGCCCAATTCACACCAATAATGTACCAAGATCCACCTCATGATCATCGTGTCAAATTTAATTTCATCCAATTTTACTCGAATCGATATAAATTGATTACTTGAAATTTGATTGAATAATTAGATTGATTGAATATATTTTTATTATTACCAAATTAATCAATTGATTATTAGATGACAATAGTATAGTTATTCAATCCAAATTGAACATAAGATGATACATTATGTAATTTATATCTTCCACATAATATATATATTTTTTATTTCGAATAAAATACTAAAAGACCTTACGTTACACATTTTTTAATAGATGAACTCTTATTAATTTTATGATGTCAACTTGTTATTATAGTGCATTTTGTTATGATGTATTATGTTATGCCTTATGTTTGATTTATCAAGGTGTTGGATGATGTTGTGGAATAAGTGTGATATAGTTAAAATTTTCTATTTTTATTATTGCTAATTGGACAATAAAAAATTTTAATGTTGAATTTTAAATATTTTTTAACACCATAAGTGAGGAGACGGAAAAAAAACGAAAAAAGAAAAAAGAAGCAACATAGACAACGAAACAAAAGGGCATAAATATTATTGGTCTCCCTTTATTTTGTCTGAAATTCTATTTTGGTTCTACTTCAAGTGGTAAAAAATTAGATATTTTAAAATCAAGAGCCTAGGTTCAAGCTATTTTATTTTTAAAAAAAAGTTTTATTTTGATTTTTATCTTTATTTTGTTTCAATTGCATTTTCAAATATTAAGATAAGTTTCAAAGGGCTTAATAAAAGTAATAGAAATTCCTGTATATTCCCTTAAAAGTGCCCATTCCCCCAAATGTTTCCCGATTCGGATTCTCTGTATTTTTTTTCCTGGACTTTTAGCAACAGTTTGTTTTGTTGCTAAGAGTTTTAACAACAGAGTTTTTGTTGCTGAAACTTTTAGCAACAGAAAAAACTGTTGCTAAAAGTAATATTGTACTCTACTTTACTAGTAATGCAAAGAACCCAAATCAGTGTTTTCAGCAATTAAGAAAATAAAAAATAATAATAATAATAAAATGAGACCACACACCTTGAAACACACTCACTAAAGTCCACCTTTTGTAAATATTTTTTTCTTTCTTTTATATTGTTCCTTTATTTATTTATTTTTTTTACAATGAAGCAAACTTTAGATTGCGTTGGGTTAAGCAAATTTTAGTTCTTTACTGTTCATTTACATTTTGGTCGCATTATTTATAAACAATCTATCTCTCAACTTTACCGTAAAAGCTTACTACTTTATCATACTCCTTAACACAATTTTCTTTTCATTTGGCCAAATTACACCTCCATTAATTCTACGGCAAGATTAAAAAAATGAGTTTGAAAGACTTGCAATGCACATAACAGCTTCTCCTAGAAGCTTCAGAAATAGAATACAACTTGATCACACTAACTCAACTAAGGTTATTTAAACTAAAGATAACTAAAAGTAAAATATTAAAAAAAAATTCATAATGTTGTGACATATATCCACACGTTCACCTGACTACATCATCTATGTTAATATATCAATCAATATCATATATATTAGCATATCAATCTATATCAATCAACATCAATATATATATATATATAAAGCTGGTTGTAAGGGAAGGTGACGTGGCACCCTTCTATCCACCTTTCATTTTTTTTTTAAAATTTAGAATGAATTTGATTATATTTCATTATTTTAAATTCTATTAATGGCTTTAAAATTTTGAACATTGAAAAACACGAGAAACTTTTTCACAATTAATTTAGAACATTTACAAAGGTGAAAGTTTCATTTCATCTTCTATAAATAACTAATTCATTGAATACTGTACCATTTGAAACAAGTTATTTCAATACTCATTTTAGTGATAACAACAATAGTGATGGCAAAAGTGATGGTGTTAATGGCACAATGAAAGCCTCATGTGATAGAGGAGCTTACATCTTAAGAGAAGTATTCAAAAACAATTCCAAAGAGTATTTTAGTGACCTTAATACTCAAGAAAAGAACACCAAATAATATATATTATATTTATGAAAATAATAAAAAGTCTTAATATAATTATTAATCGTTTTGGATTGCTTTCAGTTTTTTTTTATATAATAGTTATCTTTGTTTTTGTTCTGTCTAATCTTATTAATAGTGCTTTTAAATATATTTTTTGTGCAATCTTAATATAACTATATATATAAATAAATCAAAGTAACGGAAGATGTCATACAAAAAAATCACGAAAACATTCCAATAACAAAAATTTTGCTTATTATGTTCTGATATTTGGTAGCATGTAATCTATTTTTGTTCTTAGAAAAGTAATACCTTGTCAAACTTATGTTTTATATAATAAAAGTAATGAAAAATTAATATTTAAAGAAAATGGTTGTACATAAAATTATTGTTTGTGATCGATATTTCATCTGGTTCAATGAATACAATTTTGATGATAATGATCAATGCTACGAAACATTTAATAAATTGATAAAATTGATTTTTTAAGCCAGCGTACATATTTTCTTCTCCTTTTTTCGAATTTAAAACTTTTTTGTACTACTTGAATTATAAAAGCTTGTGTGATTATGTCCGTAATAAGTCATGAAAAAAAATCTTATTGAAGCGAGTAAAAAAAATAATTTTTTACAAATTATATATGTGTGTGTTGACAAATATATATTAAAGCAAGTAAAATAAATAATTTATATATTAATTTTACAATCAAAGTATCTTAAAAAAATATTTTTAAAATAATTGAACACACAAATTTCATATTTGATAGATATATAATTTTTTAAAATTGAATCAATAAATTATAAAAATTAAACCAAAAGTCATTCATTTTGAAATATTTTATTGCTATTTTCATATTATATAAAATTATAAAATTTTCAGTGTCATTGTTCAACTTTAATTATTAAAAATTATTTTACACAAAATAATAATATGCTTTGTATAATATAATAACATTTTATGTTTTATAATAATAATGTCATAAATTTTATTTTTTCCAAGACTTATTTTTCTTTTATTCTCACGTTACAGATTTAGTGTGTGTTTAAAAGAATTTATTTTAAATTTATTTGATTTATTTTATAACATAAACACTTATATACGTGTTTGGGAAAACTTATAGAAATATCTTATGACATACTCATCAGCTGTTTTTAACTTATTTTTATAAGTTATTTAGGATATTTTATTAAAATACGTTGAAAATAACTTATATATAGTTTATTTTCATAAATTTTTTAATTATTAAAAAAAATTTTTAAAAAATAAAAATCGGGTCGCAGTTTAAGTAGATCATCGAATTGCTCAAGTTTTAATTGAATCGCTTAAAATTTAATCTAATTGAATGAGAGGCTACCAAGGCAAGACTAGACCAAAGCTGCACACGCGGTAGCTCTTGGAAGCTAACACTAAAGACCAAAAAAGTTGATTGATTGCCTTTGTGGAAATTCATACGGGGGACCCTCGGCCACTTTGTTAAGCTAGCACTAAAGATCAAAAGAGTTGTTACATGTTTACTACTATTTGGAGATGAACGTGTCTAAATTGTATTTTAATAAATAATTATTTAATTTTTTATTAAAATAATTTTTTTTAGTTGAAAAGTGGAAACTTACATTGAGGAATAAAAGAGTGCAAAAGTAAGACAATGTACAGTAACAGAAAAATCATATCAAAATAATTTTAAAATTATATTATTTAAATAAAAAATAAAAAAAAGTGATTTACAGGTCGGTCCATTAAAAATATGAGACAAAACAGATAATCTTGATCTTAAAAAAAAAAACCTACTACTTAAATGAATCAACCTGTTTAGACTTGTTTAATTTTTAGCTTGCAACGCACATAACAGCTTCTCCTAGAAGCTTCAGAACTAGAATCACTTGATTACAGCAACTCAACTAAAGTTATTTAAACTAAAGATAACTAAAAGTAAAATATAAAAAAAATTCATAATGCTGTGAAATATAACGACGCGTTCACCTGACTATATCATATATATTAATATATCAATCAATATCAATATTAATATATATATATATATATAAAGCTGGTAGTTAGGGAAGGTGATGTGACACCTTTTCCATCCATTATTCATAATTTTTTCTTTCCTTTGACTTTAGAATGAATTTGATTATATTTGATTATTTTAAATTCTATTAATGACTTTAAAAATTTTAAACGTTAAGAAACTCAAGAGACATATTTTACAATTAATTTAGAACATTAAAAATTTTAAACGTTAAGAAACTCAAGAGACATATTTTACAATTAATTTAGAACATTTACAAAGGTGAGAATTTCACTTTATATTTTATAAATAACTAATTCATTGAACTCCTCACTATTTTATTCTAAAACAAATTATTTCAATACAATTTTTTCAGTGATAACAGCATTGGAAGTGGCAAAAGCGATGGTAGTGATGGTGTTAGTGGTGCAACAAAAGTCACATGTGACAAAGAAGCTTACATCTTAACAAAATTGTTCTAAAACAATCCCAAAGAGTAGTTTAGTGATCTTCATACTCCAAAAAAGAACAAATAATATATATATATATATATTATATTTATGAAAAGAATGAAAAGTTTTAATATAACTATTAATCTTTGTTTTTGCTTTCAGATTTTTCTATATAATAGTTATCAATGTTTTTGTTCCTGTTTACTAGTGAGTACTCTTATTAGTAGTGTTTTTAAATATATTTTTGTGCAATCTTAATATAACTATATACGTAAACAAATCAAAGTAACGGCAGATGCCATACAAAAAACCACGAAAACATTTCAATAAAAAAAATTTGCTTATTATGTTCTGATATTTGGTAGCATGTGTCATAATCTATTTTTGTTCTTAGAACAAAAATACCTAGTCAAACTTATCTTTCATGTAATAAAAGTGATGAAAAACTAATTTTTAAAGAATTTCATATTGTAGATGTTTGCACTAATTAATTTTTTTATTATCTTAGAAAATTGTTGTACATAAAATTATTGTTTGTGGTCGCTATTTCATCTGGTTCAATGAATACAATTTTGATGATAATGATCAATGCTACGAAACATCTAATAAATTGATAAAATTGATTTTTTAAGCCAGCGTACATATTTTCTTCTCCTTTTTTCGAATTTAAAACTTTTTTGTTCTCCTTGAATTATAAAATTTTGTGTGATTATATGGTAATAAGTCATAATAAAATCTTGTTAAAGCAAGTAAAACAAATAATTTTACAATATGTGTGTGTGTGTGTGTTGACAAATATATATTAAATCAAGTAAAACAAATAATTTATATGTTGACTTTACAATCAAAGTATCTTAAAAAAAATATATCCTAAAATAGTTTAACACACAAATCCCATATTTGATAAATATATAATTTTTTAAAATTTAATTAATAAATTATAAAAATTAAACCAAAAGTCATTTATTTTTAAATATTTTATTGTTATTGTTTATATTATATGAAATTATAATTTTTTTGGTGTCATTGTTCAACTTTAATTATTAAAAATCATTTTACACAATAATAATATGATTTGCATAATATAATAACTTTTATGTTTTATAATAATAGTGTCATGGATTCTACTTCTTCCAAGATCTATTTTGCTTCCATTCCCACATTATGGATTTAAGCTAAAACGGAAAAAAGTAGAAAAAAAATTTGTTTTTCCTTGAAAAAACAAAGATAGGATTTGTGGGTCAACTGGATCACCTGATAGCTTGAATTTTGACTGAGTCACTTACAATTTGATCTAATTGAGTGACTAAGATCGAATTGAGTCTTTGGTTCTAGATCATAGCAAAAACTCTTGGAGGGGGAACCAAAGCACGGCTTGACCAAAGCCACACACATAGTAGTTCTTTTTATTTTTATTTTTTTTGGTGAAAGGGTTTTAGGGTTCAATATTTATGTCAGGACGGTCTACTATAGAAGTTATTTATCTACTAAGGGGGTTGATGAAAAAGTATTAGAGTAAACAAAAAGACTTGTATATAGCTTTTATTGATCTGGAAAAAGCTTAATTAAGTACCAAGAGAAGTTTTGTAGAAAGCCATAGAAAATAAATGTGTTTGTGTTGCTTATCTTGGAGCTATAAAAGATATGTATGAGAGGGCAACAACTAGTATGAGAATGTCTAGAAGGGAGACTAGAGACTTTCTCATTAAGATTGGCTTGCATTAGATATCATCTTTAAGCCCTTATTTATTTACTCTGGTTTTAGACGTTCTGATGGAACACATTTAAGAAGAAATTCTCAAATGCATGTTTTTTGCGCATGATATAATCCTCATGACGGAGTCAAAGGAAAAGATTAACTCTAAACTCGAATTATGGAGACAGAATATATGCATTGCAAGTTTAACAAGTGACAAGCTAGAAATGAGTTAGAGGTTAAAATTGAAAACCAGGTTATACTACAACTGTCAAAATTTAAGTATCTGGGATCAGTTATACAAGATGCACTACAAAAAAATTGAATTTCAGTGGCTACTTTTTGGTGGCGACTAAATAAGTCGTCACTAAAAGTTGAGTTTTGGTGGCGACTCTTATAGTCGCCACTAAAAGTCATACTTTTGGTGGCGACTTTTTAGAGTCGCCACCAAAAGTCTAATTCAAAAAAAAAAAGAAATTTAGATTTAAAAAAAAAAATAAAATGAAAAATTAGACCTTTAGTGGCGACTATAGTCGCCACAAAAAGTTAATTTAAAAAAATAAAAAATATTAGAAAAATTCGAATTTTTTTAAAATAAAATTTAAAACAATCAGCAAAAGTTAATTTTTTATTTTAGAAAAAGTATGATTTTTTAAAATAAAATAAAAAATAGACTTTTAGTGGCGACTATAATCGCCACCAAAAGTCTTTTTTTAAAAAAAATAAAAAAAGTCAAATTTTTTAAAATAAAATAAAAAAATTAGACTAGGGACTATAGTCGCCACCAAAAGTCTTTTTAAAAAAAAAATAAAAAAGTCAGATTTTTTAAAATAAAATAAAAAATTAGACTTTTGGTGGCGACTATAGTCGCCACCAAAAGTTTTTTTAAAAAAAAATAAAAAAAAGTCAGATTTTTTAGAATAAAATAAAAAATTAGACTTTTAGTGGTGACTATAGTCTAATTTTTTAAAAAAAATTAAAAAAGTCATTTTTTTACTTAAAAAATTCAAAATTTTTTCATTTTTATTAATTTTATTTAAAATAAATTTAATTTTTAATTTTTTTAATTTTTTAATTTTTTTAAAAAATTAGATTATCGGTGACGACTGAAGTTTATTTTTTTAACTGAAATCGTTTTTTTTAATAAAATTAGCTGAAGTTGGATTTTTGTAGTGACTCTAATAGTAATAATATATTTGCTTTTTGTTAAGTTTGATATTATTTTATTTCTGTTTTATAATATTTTTGACCTAAAATATTTTTAACAGATTATATATATAGATATATATAATATTTTGCACTTACATAACACAAATGAAGCAGTGGCAGAATGGCAAGACACACATGGCTGCAAGCAAGGGACCCAGGTTCGAATCTCAGGTATGCACATGTTTGGTTTAATTTCAAATAAACTTGAATATTGCACACACAAAAATCGAGTCAGCTCGGGATAGCGAGTTATTGGATCGACCAAGACCCGCACGAGTCAAATGGATCTCGGGTCGACCCGCCGGGCCAATCCGGATCTAAAAAGATGACGAGTGACTTTTGGTGGCGACTAAAGTCGCCACCAAAGGTAGTTTTTGGTGCCACCAAAAATCATTTTTTCACGAATTTTTTTTTTTACAATAAAAATGACTTTTGGTAGCGACTTTTGAAAGTCGCCACCAAAAGAATCAGCCACGGACTTACGCCAACAACTTTAGTCGCTACTAAAAGTCGCCACCAAAAACTTTTAGTGGCGACTTTAGTCGCCACCAAAAGTCTTTTTTTTTTGTAGTGATGACAGTGAAATTAATGGGGATGTCACACATAAAATACAATATGGGTGGGTGAAATGGAAAAAAGTATTAGGAGTTGTTTGTGACCGGAAAGTACTTAAAAGCTCAAAGAGAAGTTTTATCGTATGACTATAAGACTGGTAATATTATATGGGAATGAATGTTGGGTAATGAAAGGACAACAAGAACACAAAATTGAGATAGGAAAGATGAAAATATTGAGATGGATGTGTGGTCATACAATACAAGATATGATCCATAATGATTGTATACGAAGTAGAGTTGGAATGACACCTATTTAAGAGAAAATGATAGAAAATCATTTAAAGTAGTATGGTCATATTCAAAGAAGACAGTTGGAGGCGTCAGTAAGGACAGTTGAGCAAATAGTATGAAGTCATGTGAAAAAAAATCGAAGAAAATCAAAAAGAACACTTGGAGAAGTCATTTAACGAGATCTTTTAATGAATGAAATACCTAGTGTAATACCCGTTAATTTCAGAATATAATTCGCTTAAGAGTATTTTAGAATTCTACAACGTTACTTTAGTTATTTATTTTGGTCATTTTTAATTTTCATATTTAATTGTTCTCTTTGAATATTATTTATGAAAATTGAGTTAAATGACTGGACTAAATATTTGCACAATGAGGGATATATTCTAAGAATGGTGAAATTCATGGAAAAGTGGTTTCAGAATGGTCAATTAATCCATTTATTGTAAATTGACTGGATGTGTTTGGATGTTGGGTTATGGATACCCATGGGTTATTGAATAACCCATTAGAAATATTTAATATAAAGTTTCAATAGTAACCCTCACTTTTTCACTCAGCCGAAGGAAGCAGAAAAGATTTCTCTCTCAGTTCTTCATTTTCTTCTCAAATCATTTCCTTGATCTTCAGAATTTTTGATTATTTGTTCGGTTCAAAAGCTTTGTAAGGATCAAAGGTAAGCTTTAATCCGATTATTTTCCTTAAATTTCAGTTTATATACAAGATCAGAGGAGGTTTTGTTCTTGAAGATTTTGATGATAATTCATGAATCTCAGTTGTTTTAGAAGTTATATTTGAGTTATAATCGGTTAAAAGAGTTGAGATTCTGGTTTTGAATCAAAAGAAAGGAAAGGATGAAATTTTTTTGAAAGATTTTCTGCAAAATTCGAAGTACTGTAGCAACTGAAAATCTGAAATTTCTCTTCGAGTTACTGTAGCGAACCGGCACTGTAGCGAACCGACACTGTAGCAAACCGTACTGTAGCAACCCGTACTGTAGCAACCCGTTACTGTAGCAGTCAGAAAATTTTACGTATTTTCGTGATTTTGTTTCCTTTCTTATGATTCCTTGTAATATATTTTACTAGGAAATTTTCCTACACAAATTCTAGTGTGGAACAAGGTAAACTTGGACAAAAATCAAGGTGAGTGAATAACCTTGCTCAGCTACTTTGATATTACTAGTCAAAGTACAATATAAGTCCCATTTACAATATTATTTGGATAATAAGCAATTAATTTTTCATATGGGAGTATATGATGATCAGTAGAAATAAGAGTATGAAGAAACTATTTATTTCATGACAATTGTACTATGTGATGAATTCTCACTATTTTATTAATGAGTAAAGATCTACGGGATCTAATACACGAGTGTGAAAGGGTTAAAGTCCCATACTACTCGGTGTATATCTAAGAAATCTTATACACGAGTGTGAAAGGGTTAAAGTCCCATACTACTCAGTGCATATCTATGAAATCTATACACGAGTTGAAAGGGTTAAAGTCCCATACTACTCGGTGTATATCTATGAAATCTTATTCATGAGTTTGAAAGGGTTAGAGTCCCATACTACTCGATGTATAAGATAATTAATTATATGAGTAAATGTGGTATTTGTACTTTTGATATTTTATATAGTACAGTTATTTACTTACTGAGTTTTTAAATAAACTCACACTCCCTATGATTATTTTTTTTCAGATACAGAAAACAGAGAAGAAGAGAATCTGTTTGAAGATTAGAAGCCCCTTGGGATTATTCTCTATTTCTGTCTGGTGGGACACCAGTACTTATTAATGTGGATATTAGAAACGCTCTGTACTTTTTATAGGTCTCCTAGGCTTGCGATGAGATAGAAATATCAGACTATGTATGTCTATATTTGCTTATCAGATGAATATAATTCTGTAGTGTGGAATGAATGATTAAGGTTGAATGTAAAACCTTACAGAATATATGTATATAACGTATGTTTGAGAATTATATCAAATGAGTAGTATCTTTTCACATACTCAATTTTTGGGATGTGACAAATTTGGTATCAGAGGAAAGGTTTTATAGGTCCCCTATAGAGTACAGAGCAAAGTGATCTTTGTGGGCCCTTCCCTATTGTCATGAGCCGCGGCATGACCATAGGATTAGGTTCCATAAAAGACCTTGTAGAGTATAACGTCATTTTATAGATAATTTTCAGTGGGGCTAGTAAGTGATATTTTGTTTATGTCTGAAAATTATTCGTTATGTATGTAGATCTGTGACAGATCAATGTCAGAAGGATCTTCTAATAATAATGAGCATATGGGTCCAAGGAGGGCCATAAATCCACCAGTACATGTGCAAGATGATCCTAACCGTGGTGATAGTTTACATGCTCAAAGTACTGAGAGCGCAACTAGTGAGCAAGCAAGAAGAGTCGAACCTGATGCTCACGTCGGTAATGCAACTATTGCACATGTGATTAATTTGATGAATGAACGATTTGACCGATTTGAGGCTGAAATGAGAGGTCGAGCTGCACAAGCTAACCTGCCAGTGGATCCTCCTATTGTTGAAGCTGAAATTGTACCACCAGCTCAGTTAGCTGGAGGAGATAACGTAAGGGAGGTAAGAATGTCTGAATTCCAGAAAATGAGGCCTCCTACTTTTTCAGGGGAAGATCCCAAAGAAGACCCACAATGTTTCCTTGAAGATTGTGAAGCAATCTGTGATGCTATAGGGTGTTCTCCTACTCAAAAGGTAGAATTCACTTCCTTTCAGTTAAAAGGTAGGGCTGGTAAATGGTGGAGGAACTGGAAGAAAGCTAGAATTCAAGGCGCACCGCCAGTTATGTGGACAGAATTTTACAGATTGGTTATGGATGAATTTCTTCCGGCAAGTGAACGATCATCCAGGGCCAGAGATTTTCTGTATCTACGGCAGGGAACCATGACTGTTGATGAATATTCAGCTCAGTTTGTTAAATTATCTGAATATGCCCCTGAAATCATTCCTTCTGAAAGGAAGAAAATAGAAAAGTTTGTGGAAGGGCTTCGTGATGCCTTATATGATCAAGTGAGTTCTAATATGAACGATTACTCTTCGTACTCAGAGGCTGTTGATGTGGCCCGAAGAATGGAAAAGAGGTCAAAGAATAAAGAAGAATATCGTCAAAAGAAGAAAGCTAGATATAGAAGATCTTTTGATCAAGGGGAAGACTCAGGAACTTTGAAACCCTTTACTGCGTCACAAAATGCTCCAGCCACTCCTACTAAGTCAACTTATTCTACAGCTAGTGTGGCTAAGCCTCGTTCAGAGAACAGGGGTGGTTTTAGCTCTTCTAGTAGAGGAGGTACTCAAGGTAGAAGGGAAAAACCCCAATGTCCTGAATGTGGAAAGTTTCACTTCGGAGAATGCAGGTTAAACACTGTTGGTACAGGTTGTTTTAACTGTGGACAAAAAGGACATTTTATAAGGGAGTGCCCTCAGCTCATGACAAGACCAGGTCAAGGGTCTACTTTGCCACCTCGACCACAATCTATTACTCAAACACCAACCCCTTCAACAGGGGGTAGTATGGGAAGAGGTTCTGGAAGAGGCCAAGGTGACCGTGGAAAACAAGCTGCTGGCAGAGGAAATGCAAGAATATATGCTCTAACCCGACAGGATGCTCAAACATCCAATGCTGTAGTTACAGGTATATTATCTGTTAATACTTTTGCTGCACGTATTTTGTTTGACCCCGGTTCTACTCACTCATATGTGTCACCCCTATTTGCCAAGAGATTTGCAATTGATTCGATTATTCTTAAAGAACCATTCTTGGTTTCCACACCGATGAGAGAGACTTTGATGGTTAAAACATGTTATCGTTCTTGTAAAATAATCGTTGGAGGCATGGAAACTGAGATAGATCTTATGGTTCTCAATATGTTAGATTTTGATGTGATTCTAGGGATGGACTGGCTATCTTCTTGTCATGCTACTATAAATTGTCGTGACAAAGTTATTTCCTTTAATATACCGGGGAGGAGTAATTTTGTGTTTCAAGGAGATCGAAGTGATGTACCTTGCAACATGATATCTATGTTAAGTGCCCAGCGTATGTTGCGAAAGGGATGTCAGGGATTTCTAGCTTTTATCAAAGATTTAGAAAAGAAAGAACAGAAGTTAGAAGACATTCATGTGGTTAATGAATTCCCAGATGTGTTCCCAGAAGATTTACCTGGATTACCGCCAGAAAGAGATATTGAGTTCAGTATTGATTTGGTCTCAGACACAAGACCAATTTCTATTCCACCTTATCGTATGGCTCCTGTTGAGCTAAAAGAACTTAAAGAACAATTGGAAGATTTGTTAAACAAAGGGTTCATTCGCCCAAGTTTTTCACCTTGGGGTGCTCCTGTTCTTTTTGTGAAAAAGAAAGATGGTTCTATGAGATTATGTATAGATTATCGTCAACTGAATAAAGTCACAGTGAAGAATAAGTATCCTTTACCAAGGATAGATGATTTGTTTGATCAGCTTCAAGGAGCAAAATACTTCTCAAAGATTGATCTAAGGTCTGGATATCATCAGTTACGAATTAAGAGTGATGATATACCTAAGACTGCTTTTCGTACACGGTATGGACATTATGAGTTTCTTGTGATGTCTTTTGGGTTGACAAATGCACCAGCAGCATTTATGGATTTAATGAACAGAGTGTTCAAATCATTCCTTGATAAGTTTGTAATTGTGTTTATTGATGATATTTTGGTATATTCAAAGAGTCATGAAGAACATACTGAACATTTGAGAAAAGTGCTTCAGACTTTGAGAGAGCATCAGTTGTACGCAAAGCTCTCAAAATGTGAATTCTGGATGAGTCATGTAACATTTTTGGGACATGTTATTTCCCAAGAAGGTATTCATGTAGATCCAAGTAAAATTGAAGCAGTAAAACAATGGCCTCGACCAACAACTGTGTCTGAAGTACGTAGTTTTCTTGGCTTAGCAGGGTATTACCGTCGCTTTGTCAAAGATTTCTCTAAGACGGCTCTTCCATTAAATAAGTTAACCCGAAAGAATGTTAAATACATTTGGGATGATTCATGTGAACAAAGTTTCACCCAATTGAAAGAGTGTTTAACTTCTGCACCAGTCTTAATTTTACCATCAGGACCAGGGGGTTACTCTGTATTCTGTGATGCCTCAAAGATAGGCTTAGGGTGTGTGTTGATGCAACATGGTAAAGTCATAGCTTATGGCTCACGTCAGCTTAAAAAGCATGAATTGAATTACCCCACTCATGATTTGGAAATGGCAGCTGTAGTGTTTGCCCTAAAGATATGGAGACATTACTTGTATGGGGAAACTTGTAAAATTTTTACAGATCACAAAAGCCTTAAGTACATTTTTGAGCAGAGAGATCTCAATCTAAGGCAACGAAGGTGGATGGAACTTCTGAAAGATTATGATTGTACCATCCTTTACCATCCAGGTAAAGCAAATGTAGTGGCTGATGCTCTAAGTCGAAAGTCTATGGGAAGTTTAGCTCACATTGCCACTATAAGGAGGTCTCTAATACATGAACTACAAGAATTGGAAGCTGATGGAGTATTCTTCGAGATCACTGAGTCAGGTACATTTCTGGCTCATTTAACAGTTAGATCATCCCTTGTTGAAAAAGTAAAAGCAACTTTAGAAAGTGACATTGATATGGTCAAAATAAGAGATAAGGCAAGGCAAGGTCTAGCACCAAGTTTCTTGGTAGATGAAGAAGGAGTCTTATGGTTTAATGGTAGACTCTGTGTCCCCAACATTGAATCTTTGAAGCATGAAATCTTAATGGAAGCTCATGGTTCACCCTACGTTGTACATCCTGGTGCTGTGAAAATGTATCAGGACTTGAAACAAGTTTATTGGTGGGAGGGCATGAAGCGAGACGTGACTGACTTTGTAGCTCGATGTTTGACTTGTCAGCAAGTTAAAGCTGAACATCGACGACCACCTGGATTGATGCAAAAACTAGATATTCCCGAATGGAAGTGAGAAAGGATCACCATGGATTTTGTAGTAGGTTTACCTCGGTCAACAAAAGGAAATGATTCAATATGGGTCATAGTGGATCGACTTACTAAGTCAGCACATTTTCTTCCTGTTCATACCACTTTCAGTGTAGCAAAACTTGCTCGACTTTATGTTAAAGAAATAGTGAAACTTCATGGTGTACCAATATCCATTATATCAGACCGAGGACCTCAGTTTACTTCTCGGTTCTGGAAAGTCTTTCAAGAGGCTTTGGGTACCAAAGTGAATCTTAGCACAGCATTCCATCCTCAGACTGATGGACAGTCCGAAAGGACAATTCAGACTTTAGAGGATATGCTAAGAGCTTGTGTGATGGATTTCAGTGGAAGTTGGGAAGATCATTTGTCTCTTATTGAATTTGCTTATAATAACAGTTACCAAGCCAGTATTCAGATGGCACCTTTTGAGGCTTTGTATGGGAGACGGTGTCGATCTCCTATAGGTTGGTTTGAACTTGGTGAAACCAAAATATTTGGACCTGAGATGATACAGGAAGATATAAATAAAGTTAAACTGATCAGAGAGAAGTTGTTAACTGCTCAGAGTAGACAGAAGTCTTATGCGGACAACCGACGACGTGACCTTGAATTTGCAATAGGTGATATGGTTTTCTTACGAATCTCACCTATGAAAGGAGTAATGAGATTCGGGAAGAAAGGCAAGCTTAGTCCGAGGTATGTTGGCCCATATGAGGTTGTAGACAGAGTGGGTAATGTGGCATATCGCCTAGACCTACCTTCCAACCTAGAGGGAGTTCATCCAATATTTCATGTGTCCATGCTACGGAAGTATCTTCCTGATCCTTCTCATGTCATTCAACCCCAAGAAGTTCATTTTGATGAAACTCTCACCTACGAAGAGGTACCAGTAGCTATCCTTGATAGAAAAGTCAAGAAATTGCGTACCAAAGAAATTCCTACTGTCAAGGTTCTTTGGAGAAATCATTCTCGCGAGGAAGCTACGTGGGAGGCAGAAGATGAGATGTGGAAAAACTATCCACATTTATTTGAAACTTGAGGTAAGGTTTTAATTCGGAGGACCGAATTCTTTTAAGGGGGGTAGAATGTAATACCCGTTAATTTCAGAATATAATTCGCTTAAGAGTATTTTAGAATTCTACAACGTTACTTTAGTTATTTATTTTGGTCATTTTTAATTTTCATATTTAATTGTTCTCTTTGAATATTATTTATGAAAATTGAGTTAAATGACTGGACTAAATATTTGCACAATGAGGGATATATTCTAAGAATGGTGAAATTCATGGAAAAGTGGTTTCAGAATGGTCAATTAATCCATTTATTGTAAATTGACTGGATGTGTTTGGATGTTGGGTTATGGATACCCATGGGTTATTGAATAACCCATTAGAAATATTTAATATAAAGTTTCAATAGTAACCCTCACTTTTTCACTCAGCCGAAGGAAGCAGAAAAGATTTCTCTCTCAGTTCTTCATTTTCTTCTCAAATCATTTCCTTGATCTTCAGAATTTTTGATTATTTGTTCGGTTCAAAAGCTTTGTAAGGATCAAAGGTAAGCTTTAATCCGATTATTTTCCTTAAATTTCAGTTTATATACAAGATCAGAGGAGGTTTTGTTCTTGAAGATTTTGATGATAATTCATGAATCTCAGTTGTTTTAGAAGTTATATTTGAGTTATAATCGGTTAAAAGAGTTGAGATTCTGGTTTTGAATCAAAAGAAAGGAAAGGATGAAATTTTTTTGAAAGATTTTCTGCAAAATTCGAAGTACTGTAGCAACTGAAAATCTGAAATTTCTCTTCGAGTTACTGTAGCGAACCGGCACTGTAGCGAACCGTTACTGTAGCGAACCGACACTGTAGCAAACCGTACTGTAGCAACCCGTTACTGTAGCAGTCAGAAAATTTTACGTATTTTCGTGATTTTGTTTCCTTTCTTATGATTCCTTGTAATATATTTTACTAGGAAATTTTCCTACACAAATTCTAGTGTGGAACAAGGTAAACTTGGACAAAAATCAAGGTGAGTGAATAACCTTGCTCAGCTACTTTGATATTACTAGTCAAAGTACAATATAAGTCTCATTTACAATATTATTTGGATAATAAGCAATTAATTTTTCATATGGGAGTATATGATGATCAGTAGAAATAAGAGTATGAAGAAACTATTTATTTCATGACAATTGTACTATGTGATGAATTCTCACTATTTTATTAATGAGTAAAGATCTACGGGATCTAATACACGAGTGTGAAAGGGTTAAAGTCCCATACTACTCGGTGTATATCTAAGAAATCTTATACACGAGTGTGAAAGGGTTAAAGTCCCATACTACTCAGTGCATATCTATGAAATCTATACACGAGTTGAAAGGGTTAAAGTCCCATACTACTCGGTGTATATCTATGAAATCTTATTCATGAGTTTGAAAGGGTTAGAGTCCCATACTACTCGATGTATAAGATAATTAATTATATGAGTAAATGTGGTATTTGTACTTTTGATATTTTATATAGTACAGTTATTTACTTACTGAGTTTTTAAATAAACTCACACTCCCTATGATTATTTTTTTTCAGATACAGAAAACAGAGAAGAAGAGAATCTGTTTGAAGATTAGAAGCCCCTTGGGATTATTCTCTATTTCTGTCTGGTGGGACACCAGTACTTATTAATGTGGATATTAGAAACGCTCTGTACTTTTTATAGGTCTCCTAGGCTTGCGATGAGATAGAAATATCAGACTATGTATGTCTATATTTGCTTATCAGATGAATATAATTCTGTAGTGTGGAATGAATGATTAAGGTTGAATGTAAAACCTTACAGAATATATGTATATAACGTATGTTTGAGAATTATATCAAATGAGTAGTATCTTTTCACATACTCAATTTTTGGGATGTGACACCTAGAAAGTTGGTCATTGATAAAGTTTAATAACGTCATGTGATTCATTTAGTCGACTGCACTTAGTGAGATAAGATTTTGTTGTTATTGTTATTGTTGGTGTTGCTGAAAAAGGAGAAAATAGATTAAGCAGCCAAAGAAAAGAACATAGAGTTAATTATCTTATCCAAATAATTTTGCATGAAAAAGAAAAAGCTAAACCTAGTGAAAGCATTAAAATAAGAGTTTACATGATGAAGCAACAACACGTAGCAGCTCTTGGAAGCTAGCACTAAAGAACAAAAAAAAGGTGATTGATTGCCTTTGTGGAAATTCATACCACTTTTGTGCTACACCTGGAGTCGCAATTGACCATTAAATTAAGAGGACAAGTCTTCATCTTGATTCACTTTATGTCTCTTTTGATTGATCCTGGCTTACAAAGTTGATTATGATAATAAGCTGCATTGACCACGGGGTCAACACATTAATGACCCTCATAGAAGTCTGAGAGTGATAATTTTATTATTGCTTGAGAAAAATTGTTTACATGATTACTATGAAAATTTTAAAAAAGAAAAGTATGTGTACATGGTGACGTAAAAGATGAAAATGCGAGGCAAAAGCAAATATATAATTATAAATTAAGGGATGTATAAGAGTGCTAGACCTAGAGTCGTTATTGATCCTCAAATTAGAGAAATTTGTCCATATATTACTCTTTCAAAAAAAAAAGGGACATAGCAAAAAATTTCGTTATATGCTATATTTCTTGTCACATCAACCTATTTTTCTATTATTTAATTTTTCTTTTAAAATAAGAGTAATTAAACTCCGCCTGTGTTAGGGTTTAGGCTGAGTTTCATTCTATATATCATTTATATTTAAAATGGAACTCAGCTCAAAGTGAAAAAAAATATTTTTTATTAAGAATTATATTTAATATAATTAGTTTTTAGTTTTTATTATTTATTTAAAATAATTAAAATAATCAAATTAAAAATTAAAAATTATTACTTTTAAATAAAAGTGGTTGATATATAACTAAATATTAAATTATGATTATATAATCATAATTACTAAATTTATACAACTATATCAATTGTAATAGTTGGAATTTAGAATGTAGTATCAAAATAAATATTTAATTTAGCTTAAATAATTTAATGTGTAATTGATATGTTAATAAAAATATTTGAATAATAAAATGTAAATTATGCCAAACAATGTTTCAATTTACCATTGATGTGAGATACAATCTAAAAACAAAAAACTACCAATACCACAACATGTTCATATAATTGCCCATTTTGATTGTCAATGTTTCGAGTTTCATTTTAGTTTTTAATTTTTTATTAGTTACTTAAAATAATTAAAATAACCTAGCTAAAAATAAAATCCTCAATTAAAAATAATCAATTATTAACTTTAATTAAAAGTGATCAATGTCATATAATTAATGAAAAATTAATTATATAATTATAAGTAATTAATGAATATATATATATATATATATATGTATATATATATATATATATATATGTAATAGATAAATAAACAATATAGGCAAAAGTATACTTTACGTTCCCAATGTTTACCTCGAATTTCATTCATACCTGTTAACTTTTTTTGTGTCATATATGTACTACATATTTCAAATTTTTTTTAGATATATCCTTTCTTTTTTAACAATGTCAGTGGGTTAATGAAGATGCTAACGTGGCACATGACATGACAAATTTTGCCTGTCATACGCCACATGACCACATGCTAAGAAATGATCAAAATGTCGCTAAAGTCATTTCATATTTGTGTGACATATGGAACCAACTACGTTATGACATGTGGCACCATGACATATCACCAATCACATCGTAACACATGGCACTAGGATACATGTCACCAATCACATTGTGACACATGTCACCAATCGCAACACATGGCACCATTCATGTCGCGACATCATTTTTTGCAATTAAAAACATCAAAAATTTAATTGGAGAGACTTGAGCCCATGTCCATGTCCTACAATTTGTAAGAAAAAATATTTACCATCCAGCTAAACACAATCTCTTATCATATGCGCTCAACATTTAATATATAAAGGGTTTATGTTATCATATACAAAAGACAATTTATACAAATTATTATTATGTATTATAAAATAATAACAAAACTTATAATAAAAGAATATACCATTATTTTACATAAATTATTTTAAATTACAAAAAAGTTTAAAATTTTTAATAACAAATCTTGTAAGATAAATTTAATTATTATTAAAAAAATTATTTTATAATATTTTAATTCAACTGATCCGACCATGGTCTTATATTTTAAATATTTGTGGAATATACATTAATTATATGCCACAGATATAAAAACATTAAAATATAGGTCAAACCATTTGAATTAAAATATTATAAAAATATTTTTAATATGCATAATATATTTTTAATAATAATGAAATTTATATTATAAATTTTTTTATTAAAATTTTTAAACTTTTATACAATTTAAAATATTGAGCATAATAATATAATCCCTTAATATATTAAATATTGAGTATATATAATAAGAGAATGTGTTTAGTCATATGGTAAATGTCTTTTTATGCCAAATGGAGGTCATGAGTTCGAATCTCTTCATAGTGTCGTGTGTCGTAATAGTGCTACGTGTCATAATGTGAATACTGACACATGTCATATTGGCATGTGTCACAATATGAATAATGACATGTGTCATAATGTAATTGGTGACACATGGCATGGTACCACGTGTCACAACGCAGTTGGTGCCATGTGTCACACAAAATATGAAATTGCTTTAGGGGCATATGGCCATGTGGTACATGATGTGATAAATATTTTTACCACTTCATGTGCCATGTCAGCATCTCCGTTAACTAAATAACAGTGTTAAAAAAAAGTATATCTGAAAAAATTTGAAACAAATAGGACATATCTAACACAAAAAAAAAAGTTGAAGAGTATGGATGAAAATCGAGATAAATGTTAGAGACGTAAAGTATACTTTTGCCAACAATATAATTAGACTTAGTTAGTATTATATAATAACAAATAATTATTTAATTTACATTTGATATGTAAGAAATAAATAAACAATATCAATTCTAATAATTAAATATTTTTATACAATTGTAAAACAAGTATAAAATTATAATTATATAATCATAATTATTAAATTTATACAACTATATCAATTTTAATAGTTAGTTGAGATTTAGAATGTAATGTCAAATAAATATTTAATTTAGCATAAATTAATTAATACATAATCAATATGTTAATAAAATATCCGACTAATAGAATGTAAATTAAAACGAACAATATTATAATAAACAATTGATGTGGGATACGATCTAAAAGAAATAACTATCAGTTTCATAATGCGGTCGTGTAATTGTCCACTTTGACCATATATGTCTAATTAGTTCTTCTTCATGTCTATGTTCTTCCTGACCATGCTCTTCTTCACTACTAGCATTATCTTTTCCGCTTGCATTTAGAACATTATGTAGAGAATTCAAATCCAATACAAGTGACTTAACTGAGGGCATTAGGTGATCTAGTTTCAGTAATTGCATTTCATATTCGGCATTATCTAATGGAGTATCAATAAATAATAATGAAAAGTTATACTGAGATTGTGTTAACATTGAAGTAAAGAAGTTACCCTCTACGTACATCAACAACATCAAGAGATCAGTTCAAATCCAGTACGAGCAATTGGACTGAGGCCATTAGGTGATCCGGTGTTAGTAATTGCATTCCATAGTCAACATTATCTACTAGACCATTAGTAAATAATGATGAAAAGTCATACTAATACTATGTTGACATCGTAGTGAAGAAGTCACCCTCTGCATTGAGAACATCAGATAGAGAATTCAAATCCAATATAAGCGATTAGACTGAGGGCCTTAGGTGATCCAGTGTCAATAATTGCATTCCATAGTTGGCATTATTTATTGGAGCATTACTAAATAATGATGAAAAGTCATATTGAGGCTACATTGACATCATACTAAAAAAGTCATTCTCTGTTGGTGGAAAAGTAAGTTGCTGAGCAAAGTTCCCTATAAATGTGAGCCAATATATCACCGATCCCCAACTATGATAGTCACACTCTATAATGTTCAATTTTTAATAAAACATATATACCCTATTTACCCAAACATCCTGAGAGAGCTGGCGGGACTGTAAGTACAAAAGTGATATCATCAAAGCTAGGATAAATATAATGGCTATGTTGAACTGTATACTAAAACATTATTCGGTTTAATTTACATTCTATTATTCAAATATTTTTATTAACATATCAATTATGTATTAATTCATTTATTCTAAATTAAATATTTATTTGACATGACATTCTAAATTCCAACTATATAACTATATATTAAATTGATATAGTTATATAAATTAAATAATTATGATTATATAATCATATTTTTATATCTAGTTATACAATTACATAAAATATTCATTTATGGAATCAATATTGTTCATTTATTTCTTATATATTAAATGTAAATTAAAAATTATTTGTTATTATATAATAGTAACTATATCTAATTATATTGTTTATTTATCTATAATATATATATATATATTAATTCATTAATTACTTATAATTATATAATTAATTTTTCATTAATTATATGACATTAATCACTTTTAAATTAAAGTTAATGATTAATTTTTTTAATTGAGGATTTTATTTTTTAATTAGGTTATTTTAATTATTTTAAATAAGTAATAGAAAAACTAAAAACTAAAATGAAACTTGTAACGTTGATGGTCAAAACAGCCAATTATACAACAACATTGTGGGATATATTCATTTTTTTTTATATTGTATCTCACATTAATTGTATATTGAAATATTATTCAGTTTAATTTATATTCTATTATTCATATATTTTTACTAACATATCAATTGCACATTAAATTATTTAAGCTAAGTTAAATATTTATTTGACATTATATTCTAAATTCTAACTAACTATTAGAATTGATGTAGTTGTATAAATTTAATAATTATGATTATATAATCTTAATTTTATATTTAGTTATATATTAACTACTTTAATTAAAATTAATAGTTAATTATTTTTAACTAGGTTATTTTAATTATTTTAAATAATTAATAAAATATTAAGTTAAATAAAGTTACTTTTTTTTAAATCAACAGCAGAAAGTTTAATCCTTTAATCCTTTAATTATAACAATACAACTTAATATCTCATCCGAAATCCATTCACATAATTTAATGTAAGGGCTCGTCCAATAATAAAGCAAAAACAGAGGAATGATTGCAGCAACCACCCAAATTGATAGGCTGAAGCTGGTGGTGGGGGAGGTGACGTGGCACATCTTCTATCTATTATTTATATTTTTTTCTCTGTTTTTTTTTTAATTTAGAATGAGTTTGATTATATTTCATTATTTTAAATTCTATTAATGCCTTTAAAAATTTTAAAGGTTGAGATACACAAGAGACATTTTTCACAATTAACTTGGAGCATTTACAAAGGTGAGAGTTTCACTTTCTCTTCTATAAATAACCAATTCACTAAACCCCTCACTATCTCATTCTGAACCAAGTTATTTCAATACTATCTCTCTTCAATGATACCAACAATAATGAAGGTAAAGGGGTTGTAGAGGTGGAGTAAAATGTGGCAGAAACAAGAATTCAAATCCGTTGCTTATCTTTAAAAACAAACAATATGCTTGTTTTCCAGATTTCAATTTTAAAAAAAAAATAAAAAAAAATCACTTGAAATCTAGACTACTGAATCTTGTATCTAATTACCCATAAAAAAAATAAGCATGTTCTTTATCTTTTAGATACAAGTAGCGGATCCTCTCAAACAATGGCGGCAAAAACAATAGCAGTGATAGTATTAGTGGCACAATGAAAGTATCATGTGACAAATGAGCTTACATCTTAAGAGAAGTGTTCCAAAACAATCTCAGAGTACTTTAGTGGTTTTTATACTCAAGGAAAAAACAACAAATAATATATTATATGACAAGAATGAAAAGTCTTAATATGACTATTAATAGTTGTGGATTGCTTTTAGTTTTTTCTATATAATAGTTATCTTTTTATTGTTCCTATTTACTAGTGTCTAATCTTATTAATAGTGTTTTTAAATATATTTTTGTGCAATCTTAATATAACTATATACATAAACAAATCAAAGTAACGGAAGATGTCATACAAAAAATCATGAAAATATTCCGATAATAAAAAATTTGCTAGTAGTGTGCTGACATTTGGTAGCATGTGTCATAATCTATTTTTGTTCTTAGAAGAAAAATACCTAACCAAACTTATTTTTTATATAATAAAAGTGATGAAAAATTAATTTTTAAAGAATTTCATATTGTAGATGTTGGCACTAATTATATTTTTTTTATTATCTTAGAAAATGGTTGTACATAAAATTATTGTTTGTGGTCGTTAATTATTTCAACGGGTTCAATAATTACGATTTTTATGATAATAATCAATGCTACAAAACAACTAATAAATTGACATAATTGATTTTTTAAGTCAGCGTACATATTTTTCCTCCTTTTTTTTGATTTTAAATTTTTTTTGTTCTCCTTGAATTATAAAAGTTTTTGTGATTATGTTGGTAATAAGTCATAATGAAATCTTATTAAGTTTCATAACTTAGCATTGAATCTTATCAAATTCTTTAACTTAATTGTGATTATGTCAATAATAAATCACAATACTCACCATTAAATCTCACCAAATTCTATAACTTTATTGTGATTATGTCAATAATAAGTCACTGCCGTTTTTGACTTAATGACAATAATATTCTTTTCAATTTTAAAAATTGAAAAAAAATCTCTTTACTCTATGTCTTTTAATTGGTTATATCACTTGAAAGTTGAAACTCTATTATTTGTTTTGAAAGTAAGGAGTGCAAACCAATTCAAAGAAAATGAAATGGGAGAGAAGGAAGTGGATTTTATGGCTCAAAATAATATCTTTTTTATGAAAAAAAATTTGAAAAATAGAGCTTATTCATGAGATGTACATTACAAGTCTTATTTTCCCTTAAGTAAAATGTCATATGTATGAAATAAATATAATTTACTATCTAACAAGAGATTTGATAACAAATAGTAATATTAACTTATCATATTGCTTAACCGGCGGTTTTATATGCTGTCAAATTACTATTAACTCCCCATTACTTCAATAATTACAATTTTTAAATATAACATCAATAATCATTAACTCACCAAATTTCATAACTTACCATCAAATCCTTTTAAATTCTATAAGTCATCATCAATTGTGTTTATAAAAATTTGTCATCTCAATCAATAGCTAAAATATACATATATGGAAAGCACCAAGAACGAAAGTGGTCAAGCACCATCATATTTTATATATCATCAAATTACTTAGTCAGTGTCATTAATTATTCATTCCTTTTGTATTTCTTTTCTTGCTAATTCAAGCCATTTTTCATTCTTTTTGCATTTTTTTATTGCTGATTCAAGCCATTTTTATAGCTTTTGCCTTCCAGAATTTCATGGATCAAGGTGTGTGAGATCAACAGCATCAAACCCTCTCAAGCTTCTGGTATTATTATCTCTACGAACCCATTTAAGCTTTTGATATTTCCATGTCTCTCCTATTCTACTATTTATGGAAATTCAAGTATATATGTTTAGAAAATCACATCGCTTGACATGTGTATTGAATAGTTCATTTCCTTACTATATTCTTACGTTGGATTTCAATGAATTCATGTTATATATGTCAATTTGTGATTACAACATATTAACTAAAATAACTACAGGAAGTACGATAAAATTTCCTAAAATACCTTCTGCTTAATTTGGGCCCAAAATCCTGAGCAGTTTATCGAAGCTGCAATTTGGCCATTTGGAGCCTTCAAGTTTCCAAAAGTACCTTTTTAAGTCCACTTTTGTGGAGTTTTTATGGGTCAACTGTGAGTCGCCAAACTATTGAAACTTTGATCTCCTTGAGTACTCTCTTGTGAGTTTAGAGAAGAAGGAATCTTCTCTTTCAAGTAACTTCGATGGCGAATCAAACTGCGATTCTCCCTGCCAACATAAAATCGTATAATAGTAAACAGCGTCATCAATAATTTTAGAGAAAAAATTCTATTTAGACCCTTCACAAATATAGGAATTTATAAGATGATCTTCCACAAATTGTTTCCATTAGTTTAATCATTTAATTAAAAATGAATATGCCTCTAATACTTTCTCTCTATCCTTTCTTCGTTCATAATCAAATGGTTCAGTTGACAATATTAAAATTAAAAAAATTTAAATATTTTAAAAAAAAGGTAATGAGTTATGACATTCTGTTAATTAACCTAATCAATTATAGATAAATAAGGACAGAAAGGTCATAGAGGAATTGCTTTCATTTTTAAAGAACTAAATTGATGGAAATACTGTATGCAAGACCAAAGTAAAAACCAATAAGTTTTTTTCAACTTCTTTGTTCTATAAATTTGAACTAATACATACAAAACAAGACTATGAAAAAGCTCAACCTCTTTACAAATTGATCTCTCAACCCTTGAATCCTCATCTATAGGGTGAGAATTAGTGAGTGGAGGCCTATGTACAAATCATAATCCTTTGTATAAAAATTTAAGGATTAAAGAGCTTGATATCTTAAGAAATCGAACTCTCCATAGTCATATCTTAAGAGATCAAGCACTCCCTAGTCATTCCCATACAAGATACTTGTTTGAGGCCATGATCACAAGACCAGATTGGGTTGAGGACATGACCTAATAGACTGAATAATTTATATGGTTGAGGGAATGATCTAACAGGACCAGATTGGGTTGAGGACATGACCCAATAGACTAGAGACTTTATATGGTTGAGAGCATGATCCAACATGATCGGATTGGGTTAAGGACATGACCAAATAGACCAAAAATTTTACATGGTTGAGGGCATGATCCAATAGAACCTGTTATTAGTTGAGGACATGACCCAATAGATTGAAATTAGTGATTTGCGACTTAGTGCACCTTAAGGCCCAGTAAGACTCAGAATTTGGGGGGGGGAATTGCACTGAAAAAGCTAGTCAAAGGTATACATTATAAGTTGGGGTTCCTAGGATCCTCCCAATGACCATAGTTGACAGATGCCAGGGAAAGGCTTTAACTAGCACTCAGGAAGGGATGGAAATCGGGATCGGTATCTAATATTGCTTGGTTTGATTATGTGGTTGCTTGGATGGTAACATCGTTGTGTATTGTTGTAAATGGTATTCACTATGTTGTGGTATAACTAGTTGCATTATGCAATCGATGGCTTTTTATTTTGGATTTGATATATTGTTGTATGCGGGAATGTTTATGTTGAGTGTTTGTTTGTTTTATTGGGATAAAAAGGCTGATGTGCGTAATTGGTTATAGTGAATTCCTAGTTGCGGATAGGCAACATGGATGTGCAATGTGGAATTAGTTATATGTTGGAATATATATATATATATATATATACTTAAAATGTATGTGGATAAGGTATGTAGAGATGATGGTACCGGGAAGTCACGGGAACATGGTACTGTGGTAATGGAACATGCATGGTAAGCATGAAATTAAGGTAAAAAGGTTTGTATTGTTATGGTATTATAAATTATTCATCATAGATGCTTTGCTGGTTTAGTTTATTTATAAGCTTGTAGCTTTAATTAGTATGATCATGCTTGCTAGTGTTTCACCGGTGAGTTGTGTGGATTAGACTCACCTCTTCATAGTTTTAGGTTTTAGAGATGATTCAATTCGTTGATTCAATTAATAAGGTAGCGAGGATACCTCCCAATTGTCCGGAGTAAGGTAATTTTTGTTATTTTAAGTTGTTTCTTATAATATGCTCTATAGTCAGGTAAGTCACCTAGGTTTTTATATATCTTATTTGGGTTAGTTGGTGAAATAGTAGGCTGGCAGTAGTATGGGTGACATGCTGTCCGCACCGGTCACAACCCCAAGTCCGGGCTATGACATTCTCGGCCCCTCTTCGCTTTCTATGCTTAAAACCATCCTCCCTCTTCTCTGTCATGGAAACCTATTTGTCACTCTGATGTGAATTTTGTACCATTCAATCAACTGCATGCAACGGACACATGTGGCAGAAGATTAAGCAAATTTTTTTAAAAAAAATCCTATTGATATTGAACAAAAATAATTGATTTAGAATTAAAAAGGTGAGCTAGACGGACAAAAACTTGTTAGTGATTTGGCAAGCGTATCAGTCGTACAAGTAATACAATGAAAATTGAGTAAGAATATCGCTCCTACGAGGACTAACTCGCTAATTACTTAAGAAATTTAAGCATATTAATTAGACGATTCCCAAATTTGGATTGAATACAGCTCTAAATTATGAATTGAATAATAACAAAATCGAGCTACAATATTTTATGCTTTTTGCAAGTTAATAGTAAACACACACAAAAAATTGGATGAAATTAATTCAAATAAAAGGCCTAAAGTTACTAACTCCCCTTTTTCGTCCTAGAAATTGCCAAACTCTCTTTTGCACTTGTGATTTTAATCAATTATACAACATAATCTTAGGTTTTCTAATGGTTTAAAATAATTCTCCTAAATCAACATTAAGCTACTCAACTCCTACGCAATCCCTTACGTGGGCTAAGCCTAATACAACCAACCTAACGCGATTAAATGAGATAAATAGTAGTCCTACAATTTAACAAGTAAAGCCCCTTAATAAATTAAGGTTTACATACTCATTCTATTCATTCGGTGTTCTACTCTCACCTCCCTCGGCAAAGATCGATAAAAGCAATAAACAAACTATAAAGTGATCAAGTTCATAGCAAGTTCAATATAGATGAATGAAAAGACATGTATTAATCCAAAAGAAATCACAAATATAGAGCGATCACAATCCCTAATTTGAAATTAGGTTCATAGTAACTCTAGAACAAGAGATTTAGCTACTCAAGACTATAAAACTACAGAAAACAACAAAAGAATAAGAAAACTCCATGAATCCGAGGTTGGGTTGACAGAAATCGGGACTGGAGAGCTTTGAAATGGGATATGTCTTCTTCCTTCATTAAATTTGGCCTCCTCTGGTTCTTCTCGAGTTCAGAATAACCTAAAAATCTTTCCCTTTTGATATTTATACCAGAAGCAGAAACCAGCAAAATCGCGCTTGCCGTTATAGCAGCACAGATCCACCGCTATAGTGGTGGAAGCCATTTTAAATCCTGGAAAATCAGTACTTACCACTATAGAGGTACAAGTCCACCGTTATAGCAATGTGAGGCAGAATTAGGGGCTTCTATTTTATCAATTCTAGTAACCACCACTATAGCGGCATAAGTCCATCGCTATAATAATAGGAGGCAGAGAAGGGGCTTCCATTTTCATTTGCTCCAATAGCCACCACTATAGCTGTGAAGATCCACTGCTATAGCGGTGGTTGGTAGAGAGGGGTTTCTTTTGCAACAACTTCAAAAATGCAGCTCTAGCAAGATCCATCATTTTGCACAAGCTCCTCAACAACTCAACCTACATCAGAAAACAATAAATCATCCATTACTAGCAGCACTGAATCATGAAATCACTCAATTTATTAAAAACTCTAAGAAAACTTAAACTCGTCTAAACTACTCAAAATATGGGTTAAGAAATGCAAGTCTAGACAAGATAGAGATCAAAAGAGAGGGTAATTAGCACCAAAATGGTGCTAAGTTGAGAACTTAACACTCCCCCAACTTGAACTTTTGTTTGCCCTCAAGCAAATCAATCCTCACAACAGATATACTGCAAAACAGAAGTCAGATAAGAAGATCCACAAACACGATCTAAAAAATAATTGAACTAAGTAAGGGAAAAAGTGATTTGTGCAAGTAAAAATAGAACCATCTATTCAAATTAGATTCAAGAAATACTTTTACTAGAGAAAAACCATACTTGTAATAAGATCTTCGAAACTTAAATAAAAAAATCAAATAAACATCTTGATATCTCAAAAACCTCATAAAGCAAAATACAATTACCAGAATTAGTCTTTCCTTTTTTTTTTCTTTTTACACTCTTAAGGGTTTTCGTTCCAAATTCCAATTTATTCATTCAACAAACTAAACAAGAGATGTAGCCAGTAGGAAGTAGAGTCCGTGCACCCAATCCACACAACACTTCACCACCTAATCTACACAACACTTCACCACCTACCCCATCAATCTCTCAAACCAACCGAAGGTATAGTTCATTGGATGAAAAAGTGTCCGTGTACCTAATCCACACAATACTGCCTCAACATAAACCATTCCTTCCAACCAATTAATTATTCTTATTAAAAAAATAAAACACCATTCTTTTTTTTATTATTATTTAAATGGAATCTGGAATGTACACCTCTTATTAAGCTTACTTTTGATTTTAGGATAGCTTAACTCAAGTAAAAGTAATTATTCTTAGAGTTCCTAAAACTTCAATTAGCCTAAAATGAATTTTGAAAGAAATTTCCTAATATTATTAAAAGTAAGGCTAATTCTCTATTAAAAGAAATTTTCAAAAACATAATTTTAAACAAATTTTTCTATTTTTTAAACACCAAATTATCTCTTTCCTTTACAAAGATCTAATCATAAAAGCAAACAAAAATTTTGAAAATATAACAAAACTGACAACTGTCTATGCTTTACACACTGTTTGTGCTTTACACACTAAACAAACAAACATACAAAACAACAACAAAACTTCTCTCGCCAAACTTGAATTTGACATTGTCCCTACTATCTTAAATCAGTAAAACAGAGGAAGAAGAACTTTCAACACAACAAGCAAAACAAGCTACCAACTTAAAACATATAACTACCATTCACATAGACAATTATCATAAATCAAGTTCAACATACATCAATCTCAACAAAATAGCAGTTATACAATTCTAATAGTAGTTCACAGTAATAAATAAACAACAAGAATAGGAAAACAAAAGATAGAAATAAATGTGGTGCTGCTAGGTACTAGTCCATCATCTCGTTGTCTTCTCCCTTTCCTTCAGCTTCCTCATGCTCATATTCTTCTTTATCATCATCTTTGTGGGTACCAAAAGCTTCACCTTTACTGAACACTAGGAGTCTTGAAGTGTTAAGGCTGAACTTCTTAGCCATCATTGACCCCAAAGCTATCATATATTCCATGCTATAATGCATACCCTATTCAATTCAGAGATAGAATTCTTTACTTCACCCAACTCTGCAATAGCATCGGCAAGAGTCACATTGGTAGCACAGGGGACCCTTCAGCAAGGACGGCCTATGGGGTGAAGTGGTGGATCTTTACCCATAGTATTTAGTCCATCAGTACACCCAACAGTTATCCCAAGTGGCCACTTCAACTTCTTATCATCCAGAAGGACTTTCTACTTGATCAGAAAAGTAGTCAAGATGAAAGGGTACCCAATAATTCCCTTTTAGGCCTGAACCATCTCTTCTATTTTTCCTGAATGATTTTCCTTAAATTAATAGGGATATTCTTCATCAAATAGAATAACATTACGACCTTCTTAGTAAAAATATTAGAAAATTTACTATTAGCATGACTGTGTGTTGTACAAAGATGTACCAGGTCTTTGGGATTGGTAATAGCTCAATTCTCTTCACTCTGTATAGAGCTCCCTTTGAATCCAACTCCCAATGATACCTAGTGTGCAGATTGTAGTAATTACTTCTTCAGGATCCCATGATTTGAGAATGGTCAAGCAGTGATAATCTTTAGCTATTGAATTCCACAACCAGAATGCTTTATCAATTTCTACTTCTATAAATATAATCATCTTCCCTCTGACTTATTTGTGTATTTCTTTAGAGGGTCATCCTTGATTTTGAATGTGTTTGCATAAAACTCCTTGACTAAGTCAGTATATGCAAACTCTGGTAAATTGTAGATATTTGACCACCCCCTATCATGAATCTGCACCTGAATTTCTAGATATTCATTTGGCTTCAGGTTGAAGACTTTCTCAGGAAGAACCTTTCTGTCATTTATGGATTTATTATACCTCTTTTCATATTCGAGATTTTTAAATGTTAGATACTCAGCTGATGAAGATGAAGCACCCAGAGTTTCTTTTCTTCTCGTAAGAAGCTTCTTCTTTTTTGGTGCTGGTGGAGCCATAAAGACAATTAGGATAATCATGAGTCCTGCATGTAAAAAAAAAAATGCAGCAACCACAACCAAATGCATTTAATCACAGTGCACTTCAAGCAAAATGTGGCATGTTCCCTAAATGTTAAGATGGTAAAATGACAAATCTCCCCCAAACTTAAAATCTACTCTAGAATTTAAGATAAAATTCTAAAGAACAAATCTAAAAAGACTTGTTCCTTAAAACAAAGTTTTATTTTGATTTTCTAAAACCTATAGTGACTAAAAGACTAGTCTAAAACACATACAAAACGTTTAGCAATTCATAGTGCCAAAAAGGAACTATTTCAAAACCAAAAATTTCACTTAGGCATTTTGTCAAACAATTATGTGCACAAAATTTTCTCAAAGATTTTGCACATTAGCGACCAATAAACATAGCAGTACAGTCAAAGAGCATATATTGGTAACAACTTCATCAGAAAAATGCACAAAAACAAAGAAAAGAAATTCATTGAGACATTACACCGAATACCTTGTGTGCATAGAATTTTAAACATGTGCTGACTAAAATTTAAAGCCTAAAATCCCTCCTTAATCATCATAATCATAGAAGGCAACAATATAAAGGTAGGAATTAAAATAAACATTCCTTGAAAGCACTCAAAAAAACCAATCTAAAGGCCTAAACTAATCTACCTTAAAATGCACAAACAAAATAACAAAATAACAAAATAAACTAAGAACAAACTACCATCCTATCACAAAGATGAATGAAACTAACTAAAAATCTGAAAATCTAGAGATAAAGGGAAGAAATCACTTACCAATCATCTTTGGAGTTGGAGGTGAAGGGAGCTCTGCTAGGGCAAGGATGGAGGAGATGGGAGACCTCTTCTCTACTGAGTTTGAAGCTTTTCTCCCTTTTTCTCCTTCTTCTTGATCATGTTTTTTTGTGTATTTGTTATGTATTTCTTCCTCTTGTTATAAACTCTAAGGTTTAGGGGATTGATGTATGACTTCCTTTGAAACTTTGTTGTTGAATGCTTAAATATAATTGCTTTTCTGATTATTGGAGTAGTTGTTATTGGTTTATTTCCTTTTACGTGATTTACAATCATCTAACTTAGATGTATTTGGGGTTTGTATTAATGCTAGACATAGCTTGATATAAACAAAATGTATTAGTAGAATTTTGTTTTAATTCTACTATTGTGATCGTATATATGAATAGTATCCATATACATAAATAGTGATCATATATATGAATAGTATCAGTATGTATAAATAATATTTGTACGTATAAATAGTAATCGTATGTATGAATAGTATCCGTATGTATGAACAGTAACTGTACATATGATAGTGACCGTACATATGAATAGTAACTGTATGTATAAACATTGTCTGTATGAAAACAATCCTAACTTGTTTTCTCTAATCTTTCATGAAAATCTCCATAGCGGAATACTGAAATTCGTCTGTGTACTCTTGTCCGTAATGATTTAGAGAAGTAATACTCGTACAGAATCCAGGTGAGCGAAACGACCTCGTTTTAATAGAATTTTAGTATTACTGGTGATAAAAAGTATGTCATAGGACACTCCCAAGATTCATAGGGGTAAACTGGACTCAGAGTGGCAAATCTGGGGAGATAATTAATCCAGAAGTATGGATAAAATGAAATAAGTATCTCATGATGATGTGAAGTTTGAATCTTTTCAAAAACAGATTAATTGTTATCTTGATTTGTGGTTTATAAATCTATAATATAGTTATATACTATACTTGTTATATGGATGAATATTCTATTGTACTTCTGATTATGATATGAACTGCTGTACTATTGATTGTGATTGAGCGGGACAGTACCCCCTCTCATAGCAAGGTGAAAAACTCGGTTTAAAGAGTGTCTTGACTAATGAGTGTGGAGACAATGATTCCCTAAGTAGGGATATAGCCCAGATCGATGACAGATCCGTGAGGCACCCTAGCTAAGAGGATGAGGTTGTGCATCATGGCGGAAATATACATAATTGGTGAGTCGACCTGTGTGCGCTTTCTGGGATATATTGCCATTGATGAGTACTAGTAACGTTTGTTGAATTGGATGTATTTTTATCTTCTTGTATATAATTTCTAACTATGTCTATTGGTTGAGTATGAGCCTTCTGGTATACTTGCATAACTAGTGATGTATTTGAATTTTATTAACGAAAGGCCGATTTGCTCATTGAGTTTTAAAGCTCACACTCTCTGTGAAACCTTTTTGTTCAGATCAGGTTACCGATGAAGAATATCCACTAGAAGAGTAGATCACTTTGGACCTTCCCGCTGTCGGGTAAGCCCCTCTTTTGTTGTAGACTATGTTGCTCTGTAATCGTTTAGGACATCTAGGTCAGGGGTTTGGCATTTGGCTTGTATGTCAGTATAATAATGTATTTTAAATTGATAATCTATTATTACATGCAAATCATCTCTATGATTTTCAGATAAGAAAATTTGATATATTTTCTTCATATTTATTAAGGAATTGTTATTTTGATAACATAGATAATTTAAACTCACGGGTAGAATTTATCGAAAGGCTGACAGTGATGAGAGATTCATCATTGTACCGGTCATTTGCCCACAAAACGGGTCGTGACAGTCATTTTTTTGATAGTGTAAATCAAGATTTAGTAACAGAATTTCCATTAGAAATGTCGACGCTAAAAAGTGCGTCAGAAATGAAATTGTCACAGACAAAGTAATTGTCATTAAACTAGTGATGAACTATTTTGTCACTAATTTATGACTAACTTCTCATAAATTAGTGATAAAAACGTCAATCACTAATTAGTTAGTGACGTACTATTTCATCATGAATTTCCCAAAATTAGTACGGAATGATCTGTGACTAAATTTTTTGTGATTATTTTTTTTTTCATATTTTTCTCCTTTTTTCTATTATAATTTTCATTAGCTCATTTACTTCAAATTGTATCCAAAATACAATTATATATACATACAACAAAATTAGCAAAGCTGAACTAATAAAAATTAAAATAGATGTTTTTTGAAATTATTCAATAAAGTTATAATCTAATCATGCATGTGTCAATATACGTCAATAATAAAAACTAAACTCTAAAATATCAGATCATGTGTCATATATATAACTCATTTAAAACTTATGTTTTCACGTCTCTAACTCCCTTTCAACACATTTAACAGCATTCCTTATTCGATAAGTTGTTTTGTCATTTGTCTCCAATCCCAGTTCCTGCAATAGGAATAATAATATATCAAATCGATATAGTATACAAACATCTTTGACATAGCTAATAAAACCTAATGAAAAAGCCTTAGAAATCATTTGATGGGCTTAGATGGAGTGCAAAAAAAGAAGTGAACAAATTAAAGAGAGTGTACCTTTGTTATTTTTGGCAAATTTTATGGTTAATCAAGACAGCTTCATAAACAAGATTAAACAAAGAGAAGGGAAATGCGGGACGGAGGCACGGAGTAACAAAAATGCTAATATAAGAACTTTCCTTCATGCATTTCTAAAACCACAGTAAGTACTATTCAAAGACTTTAAGATTGTGTATCTTCTTCACATATGCATATCACTATGTAATAATTGTATACAATTATGAACAAAATTTATTTTAATGTCTATTGTTTCCATGACAGGACATAAATTACGCCGAAGCCATATAAGAGCCACAGAAATGAAGGGAAAGAATATGAAGAGAAAAGATCTTAAAATTACATTTTTACCTATAAATTTTGTTAACGACGTACGTACCTTTAGAGAGGACAAATGTGTAATCTAGGAAATAATCTACATTTATCTATCTCACTCCAGTTCACCTAATTTTCATTCCCTCCACTTCCACTCCAAACAGTTCCGGGCGAAGTTCAAGAGTTACATACAATCAGAACAAATATCTTAAAATACAAAACACCATTGACACAAGTACAGAACTCAAATAAACTAGCTCCAAAACTTGGAAAAATGTTGACAGCACACGAGTTAGATTACCAATAATATTTCAAGCAATGGTTTCTTATCAGTAGCATCCGCCACAAAAGCAAAGAGTTAGCCCAAACCACAAAAGCAATGTCTAAATTTTGTATATTATGAGGAAAGACCACATTCAAGACAAAGGAAAATCCTAAATAGTTAATAATAAAGATATAATTGTTGACAGAGGCACTGGAAGATGCAGGCAATTGTGAAACACGTAGCCATTATGATATGCAGCAATTCTATAATATAACACGCTTCAGACAAAGATTGGGGCAAATTGGCCAATGTCATCAATATGTAACAGGAAACATAAAAAGCAACCAACTTCAGTTATAAAAGATACTTTCACCTAAAGCCAACTATTGACAAAACCTCTAAAAGGGTAACTTTTAATTTAATGAATTCATGTTGTCTGAGAAGGACAACTTAGTTGGCTCAAGTGTATAAAAGCACTTGTATGAAAGATGCTTGTTTCTCCCTCTTGCTCTGAACTGTCACTCCATTGTTCATCTTTAGCATCTTAAAAAAAGAAAAAACAGAAATAAATATCCTAAGCAAACACAAAAGTATTCTGATCATATCCGTTCAAAAATTAAAGATTAATAGCAGGCAATTATCATATAACAGTCAGCAAAACTTAGGAGTAAATTTCAGGTGTTTATCATAAAGTTCTGCAATAATGTATGATTACTGTATATTTTATTTGCTAAATTTTTCTTTCCAATATTTTTTTTATTGGTATACTACTCTATTTTCTTATTATTAATTTATTAGACAATTACTCCTTTTTTATTATTAATTTATGGGACAATTACTCACTCTAATATACAATTTTTTAGAACTAAAACCAATAATTTACTCTTAAAATGCTCTTCCTCTTAAAATCCACTAGCCCATGCATATATCACTTCATCTTTTGGCTTTCTCTTCATTCTCTCTTTAGTCTCTTCATCTTCATTGTCGCCATCATCTTCTTTATTGTCACTGCCATGCATCCAACTCCGACAACTTCTTCTTCTTCTTCTTCCTCACCACCCCCTCCTTTCTGTTTTTTTTTTAACTGATGAAACCGGTCAACCAGCCAGTTTCACTGATTTGAACAGATTTTGACCAGTTTTATATTGGTCTAACTGCTCACTAATTTTCAAGTTGTTTCCAGACAGAACTTAGGATCGATTTTCAATCCAATCAGTTGAATCAGCCAGTCTAGTTCATTTTTCAAAACAATGATTTTTCTGAAAAAAAATTCGCCAATCAAGCAAGGCATGTGTTCGCCAATCAACCCGTAGTAGCCCTTGGAAGCTAGCACCAAGTCCAAAGAGTAAAGACCAAAAAAAGGTTGATTGATTGGCTGACCCACAGCCTTTGTGGAAATTCATATTAGGAAGGGAGGGACCCTCGGCCACTTTATTAAGCTCTTGGAATTTGGACAAACGAACAAAAGAGTTGCTGGCGGGCGGCTTTACTCGCAACATGTTTACTACTATTTGGAGAGAACCTTACTAGCTACATGTTTACAACTATTATTTGGAGATGAACATTTCCTTTTCCTATTTATTCCTCGCATTCTCGTACGGAAACTATCAATATATATATATATATATATATATCAAAATCATCCAAATATTTCTGATATTTGCAACTATTTTGAGGGAAAAAAAATAAAAGGAATTTCTTGGTGTAACTAATACTAGAGAAGTTATTTATGCAATATTACCAAATGTAAGGTTGGGTAATGATTGGATGAAGATACCGTATTTTGTTCAGTAATTTTTATCAAATTTTCAAAATTATAGTTGAATTTTCAAAGGAGAATTCTTGAAACAATATATGAATCTTTAGCTTTGGAAAATCGGATAATTTTCTTAAAATTTGTATTATTTGGACATTTGTATTATACATGAAATTTTATCTAAAAATTAGTTTCAAGAACTGGCTTGGTCACTGACACGAGGAGGAGGTTGGATTACTGGTTCATCTGTTGGGTCATTAAGTCAGTTACTAAACCAGGAAAATAAATAAATATCAAAGCAAGTAAAACAAATAATTTATATGTTAATTTCATAATCAGAGTATCGTAAAATAATTTAACACACAAATCTCATATTTGATAAATATAAAAGTATTTATAATTGAATTAAAAATTACAAAAATTAAATCAAAAGTAATTTATTTTTAAATATTTGATTGTTATTTTAATATTATATAAAAAAATTGGTATCATTGTTCAACTTTAATGATTTAAAATCATTTTACACAAAATAATAATATGATTTGCATAAGATAATAACACTTTATTTTTTTATAATAACAATGTCATGAATTCTAGTTCTCTCAGTCTATTTTGCTCTTATCCTCACATTATGGGTTTAAGATTAAAAAAAATAAAAAGTAGGATTTTTTTTTTAAAAAATAAAGACTAGGTTGTGGGCCAATCGGGTCACGGGATGGCCTAAGTTTGAATGAGTCACTTACAACCTAATCTGTTTGAATGGCTTGAATCAAGTTAGTTGTCATGTCACTAAGTTTTGAGTTGACTATGCTTGGTCAATTTAAGTCACAAAACAATGTTTGAAAGGGCTTTAAATAATTTATTTTGATAAAAAAGTAAATTGTTAAATACCAAAAAACAAGAAAACTAATTGATTAAAAATTCAAAAAAAGAAAAAGCAATAAAAAAATTAGAAAACATAAAATAAAAAAAGTCTCTCTCTCTCTCTCTCTCTCTCTCTCTCTCTCTCTCTCTCTCTCTATATTCTTTTTTTTCCTTCACAGTACTCTTTCTCGATTCATAATCTACTTTATAAATCTCATAATTTTGAAGTTTACACTGTTTGTGATATATTTTGTTTGTTATGAATTTGGATTAATTTTTGGACTAGTTTGGCTAGTCAATATATCATAAGAATAAAAAATAATAACAAAAAAATTAAAATTAAAAAAATAACATTAATCCTAAAAAATGATAAAAGGAATATTGAAATAACATTTATATTCAATCTCCAATTACTAATACAATCCACACATCCTAAGTGTTTTATTCAACCATAGAGAGATACAACCATAATGGAAGGCGACAACACCTGATCCGCCAACCTCGAAAGCCAACAGGGAGGGGAACTTAGAAACTTTGCAATTCCTCACACAGAGGCTCGCCCGCTAACTTAAGATCTACAAGGGATACACACAAAAGAGAAATGAGTATTAAAATACTCAATGAGAAATAATTGTACAAGAAAAGATTGTCTTACTGTGTACCGCTCACAATAATATGACTCTGGATAAGGTCTCATCCTCAATCACAACTCATACCAATCATCATTTAACAAACCACATCCACATAACACATAATCCATAAACCAAATAATTTACATCCACACAAACCACCTAATTTAGAGATGACCCTTCCCTTATTTATTCCTCTTGTTCTCACACGGTAATTATCTATATATATATATATATATATATATATATATATCTATATATATATATATATCAAAATCATTCAAATATTTATGATATTTGCTACTACTTTGAGGGGGAAAAGAAAAGAAAAGGAATTTCTAGATGTAACTTATAAAATACTGATGTGGAGAAGTTACTTATGCAATATTACCAAATACAAGGTTGGGTAATGGTTAGATGTAGACACCGTATTTTGTTTAGATATTTTTATCAAAATTTGAAAACTATAGTTGAATTTTCAAAGGAGAATTCTTGAAACATTATATGAATTTTTAGCTTTGAAAAATTGGATAATTTTCTTAAATTTTGAATTATTATTTGGGCATTTGTAATATACATGAAATTTGATCTAAAAACATATTTTTCAAAACTGGTTCAGTCACTAACCTGAGGATGAGGTTGGGTTACTGGTTCAACCGTTAAGTTATTATATCAGTTACTGAACAGGGAAAAAATGAACACAAACACACACACGCACATGCACACCAAAGAGGAGGCAGGTGGTGAAGAAGTAGAAGTAGAAGAAGTTGTCGGAGATGGATGCATGGCAACAGCGATGAAGAAAATCGCGACGCGAGATGGTGACAAAGAAGAAGTTGCCCGAGATAGATGGCAGTGATATGAAGATGAAGAAACTGAAGAAAAAGCCAAAAGATGAAGTGATATATGCGTGTGCCAGTGGAGGCCAGGAAGCATAATGACATGTAATACAAAAAGCCCAAAGTCTTTTAAGTTTTAACTATGGTGTTATGCTTTAGATTTTTTAAAATAAATATAAACAGCTATTATTAAAAATAAAAATTAATTGTCATTATACTTCTATAAAATTAATATATATATATACACATATATTTATAGTTTTTAATTATATATTATTTTTAATATTTTAAAATAGACCGGTTCAATCACGGTTCGATACAGTCTTACCATTAACCCTTGAACCATTATTTTCTCCAGTTCAATTACCAGTCCAATTTTCATAACATTGATAAATATTGAAGCAAGTAAGACAAATAATTTATATGTTAATTACACAACTATCCTCAAATAATTTAGGACACGATTTGTTAGATATTATTATAAAATATTAAATAAAAAAGTTTTAATTTCCTAATCTCACCGCGGCCCTTGGTTTCCATATATTAAATAGGTGAATAAAGAAGCATAATGGCTTAAAAGAATGGTTTTTAATGTTATGCTACCTGGAAGTTTTCATTGCAAGCTTTACTCACCTTAATACCTCTTTATAGCACATAATGATCTTTTATGGGTGGCCAATGGATCTTTTTAACACTATATACATGGTCTCATGTAGAAGTGGATTAATATATATCATTGTGGAATGTAGTACGGTAATAGAGAAAAAATGAGATGGAGAATATATATTATATATATGTGATAATTTAGGTACAAAAAGTGCGGGAGAAAGCGAGTCTGGTTTACTTCCTACATGTAGAGGTAGTAAACAAAAAAGCGAGTCATGTGCTGTTGTATCCTAAAGGTAACACGTCTGTATACTCCTACATCGGATAATATAGCAAAATTAACTCGTGGGAGGCGTGAAAATTACCTTAAAGAAAGACGAGTAACTGGGACCTCAGTCCAGTACCACGCAATTTATATGTTTACTCTAACCTTCAAATTCCTCTTCTTTGTGTTTATTCTTATTTTTCAGGTGCTGCTCCAACAATTTTAAGGTAATATTTCGTGTTGAATCCCACAAGAGCAGCAAATGAAAAATAAGAGTGGTGAAGGAAGGTTTTTGAAAAATAATTTTTTTGATGGGATTTTTCTCAATTGTGAAATTTCTTTAAAAAGAAATTTTGTGATTCACATTTTGAGTAAATCAATGAAAATATTTTCGATTTTTTCATTTGGAGTTGTGAATTTATTTCACAAAGAAATTGGATAAATTTTTTTGGTGGAATATTTATCTTTCTACAATAACTCATAAATTTTTTATGAGTTTTGGGAATTTATTTATATGGTATATTTTTTGACACCTTATTTAAGGTGACACATATTTGATTCCAATTACGTATACTTCAATATTTTGTGGCTTTTGATATATATAGATATATATAGATATATATATATATATATATATATATATATATAATTTTCTCAATTGTAAATTTTCTCTGTGGAGGAAATCTTTGTCATTCTCAATTGAGTAAATTTATGAAATTTTGTGGGCTTATAAATATTATTATTTTTATTTGGTTGTTGCTCACAAAAAAAATTTATTTATGAGAAAGAATTTTTCACTATATATATATATATATGAGATAGCCATGATGAGGTACGTCACTCCAAGACTTTAGCTTCGACTATATATTTGTCTTATATATCTATATTATTTTTTCAAGTTCTTTTAACTTGGTTTGGAAAAATTCTTTTAAAGTGGATTGTGCATATATATATATATATATATATATATATATATATATAGCATTTGTATTATGTGGAGCAAATACATATTTGATCCACTAACAAAATATCATGTAAGTGGGGTGAAATTCTTATCTATTATTATTTTTTTTTTTGAGTTCCAATTTTGAGTGATTTGCCCATGAAGCAAACTTACGCAGTGGTGATTTCTTCTCCCTAGATCATGAGGTATGTGTCACTATTTTATTAGAAGAAAAATTTTTTGGGTACTATTTTTATAACAACAAGTGAGAGATGTAAAAGTGTTGTTATAAAAATATACAAATTTTAGTTAAAATATTTTATGGTCTATAGTTAATATTGTTGTGGCTTAATAGAATTTTTATGGGTTTAATATTTGAGTATTGAGTATATCTCATAAATTTCTATTGACTAAACTATTAATAATATGATAAGGCTTTCTTAAAGCTTAAATGTGAATAAGTAATCAACATTTTAATGTTGAAAATTGTGTTTGTGGAATTTTTAAAGTCTACATTAAATTTTCATGGCCATATTATTGAGAACTTTCTAAAGCTATGTGAAATATGAATTTTCACTTTGAGAATTTGTTTTTAATTCTACATTTCAATTTTTGGCCAATGGTCAAGAAAATTAAAAACAAAATGTATTAGTAGAATTTTGTTTTAATTCTACTATTGTGGGCTATATAAAGCCATATGAAAAATAAAGTTTACTTTATGAAATTTTTTAATTCTACTATTGTGGGCTTTATAAAGCCATGTGAAAAAATGTACTTTGTGAAAAGTACTTTAATTTGTGAAAAATGTCTATATCTAGTTTAGATATTTGATCACATGTATGCATACAAAAGATATTGTGAATTTTGAGAAAATTCACTCTTATGTATAAATTGTGATTTCACATATGTGATATTTTATTTAGTGCCACAAGAATATTAAATTTTTGGTGACCAACAAAAAGTGTTAAATTCTTGTGAAAAGGCACAATACCCATCAATAGTGGGGGTACATAATTTTGTAGATATCTAAAAATGAGTTCACCAATTATACTGTAATTTTTATTGCTATGTTTTATATGCAGTATTATGAATTGTTCAAATCATTTTGGAACTAATTTTATTGTGAATTTGTGATAATATATTTTGTGATTTTTGGCATATATATTTTTAATTGAGGATACCATCTCAATAAAATTTGAGATGATGATCTATGCCATAGATAAATCTTGAATCATAATTTTATTCTATTACATGAGAACACTTCTATTGTATAATGAGGTACAATGGTGTTGAGAACTTTGGTCACAAAATTGAAATTGGAAAAGTTTCTTAAATGATTATGTGTTCGTAGATTAAATTATTATATGGTGGAAGAATAAATATTTGAATATATATTATATGATTGTATACCCACCTATAATAATTATGAGATCACTCATTGTGATAAATACTATCTAACTTAGATTCTTTGAAATTATGAGATTTTCTAAAACTATAGTTATAGTCAAAAAATCTAGAGACATCGAGGGGGATGAATATCTAGCTCGTTGAATTAAAAGTAACTTATAAAGATACCCTACCTTGTAACTAGAGATCCTAAGAACTTGGTTCAAAGGAAAAAACGAATCATAGGGTTGCTTGTTGAATGCACATTTTTTAAGAGTGCAAACTCTTAAATTCATCCCTATGGTGTCAGTGCATTTTCCTACAGTAAATATGTGAGGCTGAGTTTTTAAAAAAAAAACTCTTAATGAAATCTGTAGTTCTATAAGAGTTGGGTGTCTAAACTGCAGGAGCACTCTTGACAGAATTCACCTATTTGAATGTGGCGGAATGGGGCCGCTCCTACATGAGAATATACAGGGCGTATTCTCAAAACACATTTAAGAAACAGGATAAGGCACAATGACGCATAACCATGCCAGTTAAGGCTCATGATTTGCACCTAGGTTGTTATGTACAAGATATAGATCTTGTTTCCCCTAAGCAGTCCATAGTTCAAGGCGGATACCACTATGGCTTTGATCAAGAAATATATTTTTGCTAAGTATAGGTTCAAGGCAAATTTAGCTACTTATATAATGTATAATAATCCACCTCTACCCAAAGAGTATATTTTATTGTGTTATTTTATAATAATAATAAGTGGGGCATTGTTAGATATTATTACAAAATATTAAATAAAAAATGTTTTAATTTCCTAATCTAACCGTGGCCCTTGGTTTCCATATATTAAATAGGTGAATAAAGAAGCATAATAACTTAAAAGAATGGTTTTTAATGTTATGCTACCTGGAAGTTTTCATTGCAAGCTTTACTCACCTTAATACCTCTTTATAGCACATAATGATCTTTCATGGGTGGCCAACGGATCTTTTTAGCACTATATACGTGGTCTCATGTAGATTGTGGAATGTAGTACAGTAAAGAGAAAAAATGAGTTGGAGTATATATATTATATATGTGTGATAATTTGGATAAAGAAGGTGTAAGAGAAAGTGAGTCCGATTTACTTCCTATATGTAGAGGTAGTAAACAAACAGGCTAGTAATAGGCTATTGTATCCTAGAGGTAACACGTTTGTATACTCCTGCACCGGATAATATAATAAAATTAATTCGTGGGAGGCATGAAAATTACCTTAAAGAAAGATGAGTAACTCAGACCTCAGTCCAGTACCACACAATTTATATTTTTACTCTAACCTTCAAATTCTTCTTCTTTGTGTTTATTCTTTTTTTCAGGTGCTGCTCCAACACGATTCTCATATTTGATAAATATATAATTATTTATAATTGAATTAAAATTAAAAAAATTAAATCAAAAGTAATTTATTTTTAAATATTTGATTGTTATTTTAATATTATATAAAATTATATTTTGTTTTTGGTATCACTGTTTGACTTTGATGAAATAAAATCATTTTACACAAAATAATAATATGATTTGCATAAGATAATAACACTTTATTTTTTATAATAACAATGTCATGGATTCTAATTCTCTTAAGAGCTTTTTTGCTCCTATTCCCACATTATGGATTTAAGATAAAAATAAAAAATAAAAACAAAAACTAGAATTTTGTTTTTAAAAAATAAAGACTGGGTTATGGATCAACCGGATCATAGGGTGGCCTAGGTTTTGAATGAGTTGCTTGCAACCTGAACTAATTGAATGACTCAAATCGGGCTGGTTGTCAAGTCACTAAGTTCTAATTCAACTATGATGGGTCAGTTCAAGTCACAAACCAATGTCTGAAAGGGCTTTAAATAATTTATTTTGACAAAAAATTAAATTCTTAAAAACCAAATAAAAAGAAAATTAATTCATTAAAAAAATTCAAAAAAAAAGAAAAAGCAATAAAAAATAGAAAACATAAAATAAAAAGTCTCTCTCTCTCTCTCTAGAAAATTAATTCATTAAAAAATTCAAAAAAAGAAAAAGCAATAAAAATAGAAAACATAAAATATAAAGTCTCTCTCTTTCTCTCTCTCTCTCTCTGCACTATTTGGGATATTTATTTTTTGTTATGAATTTGGATTAATTTTTGGACTAGTAGTTTGGCCAGTTAATATATCATATGAATAAAAAATAATAAAAAATTAAGATAAAAAAATAACATTAATCCTAGAAATTGATAAAAGGAATATTGAAATAATATTTATATTTAATCTTTTTTTTAGTCTTTATTTGCATCTTTTAGGCATTTTTGTGCTCCCAAATTTTGTCAGTATTTTTAGGATTCTTACTTAAGGTGATTCAAATAAAAACAAAAAATAATAGAAGTAACGTACCGTAAGCCTAGACACCATACAACCAACCACACAATTCAATAGAAATTCATTTGTTAACAGGGTAATCCAATCAAGTATGAAGAAGAAATTGATTTATCTAGTCACAAAATTGCATAGTTCACAATATTAAGAATTTCATAACTTTTTTATTTCCAATTACATTATCATTCACGAAAAGAGATATTGCATAACAAGGTTACTGGCTAGTAAAATAAATCATCTTATATAGTTCCAATTACCAATACAATCCACACATTCTAAGTGTTCTATTTAACTATAGAATGAAACAATTATAACCTAATACGACAATATCAAATCTGCAAACCCCAAGAGCCAATAGGGAAGAGAATTCAAAGGCTTCGTAACTCTCTCACGCAGAGGCTCAATCGCCCGCTAACATAAGATCTGCAAGGGGTACACATAAAAGAGTGAGCGAGCACTAAGATACTTAGTGAGAACTAATTCCACAAAAAATATATTGCCTTACCGTATACCACTCGCAATAATAGGACTCTAGATAGGGTCTCATCCTCAACCATAACTCATATCAATCATCCTTTAACAAACCACATCAACAAAACATAAACCACCTAATTTAAATCCACACAAGCCAATTGACATCTTACAAACATAATCCATAAACCACCTAATTTGGAGATGACCCTTCTCTTTTCCTATTTATTCCTCGTGTTCTCACATAGAAATTATCTCTATATAATTATATATATCAAAATCATTCAAATATTTATGATATTTGCCACACATAATTTGTGATTAAATTTGGCCTTTCATTTTGTAGTTTTTATTTGTTTGAGATCTCTCTTTTAATTAGTTATGTTTTAAAAAGGGGGGCTAAGTTGTATTTGTAGTTAGCTCTAAAACATTTATTTTTATTAATTGGGCTTTTCTTATATTAATCTTTAAGAGAGATCCATTTGAATTAGGGTTTCTTTTCTATAAAAAGGGATGTAAACCCTTTGTGGCAAAACACTTGATATTTTCAGAATTTGAATTAAGAGAGAACTCTACCTTTTGCTATTCTACGGCATCTTAGACCGAAATCCCAAGCAAATAACTTGTGTTTCTAATTGTTTATATTATTGGTTTTTTATTCTTTATAACCACAGGGTCAATTATCTTTATCCAAATTTCTAAAAAACCTATTTGGACAATCCGGGTCTGCTATTCAACATATTGTTCATTTTTTTATTTTGAACTGTTGTTCTGCATTTTTGTTCATTTGTCAATTCTTCTCTATTCTACATTTCTATTCTTCTTTTCATCTATGTTCTGTACAACTTCTCTGTTCTAATTCCATCCTTTTGTTTTATTATCTGCTCTTTGATTGAATGGTGATATTATGTCAAAATAAAAAAGAATTAGAATAATAATAATAATGGGTTGTTTATTTTTTAAAAAAAAAAAGAGAGAGAAGAAAAAGTGCTGGAAATTTGGAAAATACCAAAAGGAGAAAAAAAAACCAAAAAGTGTGATTTAAAAAACAATTGAGAAAGAGTAAAGAGCTCAAAAAAGGGGAAAAAAAGGAATTTTTGGAAAGCTACAGAATAATACAATTTGATACTAAAAAGAGTTGTAATCTAGTCCTAATTTCCAATTGTGTCATCTTTTCTTAGGTCATTATTCCTCTGTTTAAAAATTTATACATGTTCACCTTCCTTGGTTATACCTCTACTCTTGTCATTTTTCTATCCATATTGTACCTCTATTCAACTCTATAATTATTGACTCTCACACTTCTTTCAAAACTTTGAAATAGATAATATCACTTATTGGATTGAAACCAAGTGTTTTCTTGTTGGCTAACTCGATTAGCTTTTTAGAACTTTGAAAGGGAGTAAGAAAGGAAAAAGGTAAGATTGAATAAGATTATCAGAGGGTAAAAGCCAAAAAAAATTTAGAGAAACACGAGTGGTTGAGTGATTTTACTCAAGTGAAACATACGAGGGAGAGTTCCTTTACTCTTAACATTCTCTTTCAAGTTTCAGTATGTCTCAAGACGAAGTAGAAAATAGCAACATAGCTCAAAGGGTCTTGATGAGAGCTATACACCCAAAATTTGATCAAATGAATCTAGTGTTCGGCGACATCTGTGATCAATTGGATTAGTTTAATGAAAGGCTCAATCATGTTGAAAGAAGTGGACACACAGGATCAAGTTCAAGAAATAGGAGAACCCAACGAAGAACTCGCTCACCTATAGATGAAAAAGATGATAAGGAGGATAAGATATCAATATCAAATGCCAATACAAAGGTAGTGTGAGAAGGCAAACGAAATCATCCAAGGTATACTAAAAGACAACATAGAGAAAGGGTGGTGGTGGATAGAAATATCAGATCCATCAAACTAAGTCTACCATCTTTTCAAAGTAAAAATGATTTAGATTCCTATATCGAGTGGGAAAGAAAGGTGGAATTGGTTTTTGACTACCATGGTAGTTGTGTGTAATATCCCAAGAATTTTTATGAATATTTAAAGTCTGATTTGAAGTTTAGTGAAAAATTTAATTATGTGAAAAATTTTCTTTTTGAATTAGTGAAGAAAATGTGGAAATAGAAATTTTTATTTTTAATTTAGGAAATTTTTACAAATTCTCAAGGACTAAAGTGAAAAGAAAAGAAAGTATAGAGGACTTTTGAGAAATGACCAAGTAGGAACCCGAGAAGAAGAATAGAGCTTATGGGAATGAATTATGAGTCCGGTACCGAAAAGATGATGGATTCGAGGTTAAAGTGGAGTTTGAGATATTGAGAGGGACTAAAGTGAATAAGGAAATTTGTGGGGCACCGAGGATTTAGAAACACCTGAGGTGAGATTTTATGAATTTGCTTTTGCTAGTCTTGACTGAGGGTCAATTGCAAAGCAAGTGATAATTTCACCCCGGGCGAGTATATAGGTGGCCTTACCTATTTTTTATTCATTTTTCTCCTTTCCTCTCTCTCTCTTCACTTTCTCTCCTCTCCTTCTCTCTAATTTCTCTCTCTACTCTCCAACTCTACAACCGGGCTTTGAAGGACGGATCTCGGGCTACGGGGCGAGCCTCTAGGAGCCAAGCAACGTAGGGAAAGCAAGGAATCGAGGTACAAATTTCTATTTCTTAAGCTTTTCCCTATTTTCTAGTTTTAAGAGTGTTTGAGGAAAAATCGAGATTCCGGCTTCGTTTCTCGATTAAAATTGGTGATTTTTGTGTCTAAATGCTCCTTAGACATTAAGGGTGAGATCCTATGGAAGAAATCATGAAAAACGGTGAATATTTGGCCAGATTCGGGCCAAAACCGAGAGAAAGTCGCGAAGGGTCGCGATCGTGGCGCCCAGGCGCCAAGGACATGTGGGGAAGAGAAAGGCATGGCGCCCAGGCGCCACGTGGGGCGCCTAGGCGCCGAGCATGGGTGGCGCCCAGGCGCCATAAGTGGCGCCCAGGCGCCAGGTGTGCCGGAAAACCTTAGCTCATTTTCAATCGGCCATAACTTCTTCATCCGGACTCCGTTTTGGGCAAACTTTATATCGTTGGAAAGCTCTTTGAGTATAGTTTCCAATGGTATAAGTTTCATTTAGATATTTATTACCAATTAGGAGTTATGACTTAAGATGTGAGTAAAGGTCGAGAGTAGTGGTAGGAAATTTCTCTATTTCGTAACCCTGATGGTTTTTGTCTGGTTACAATAGGAATGGTCAAGGTGCAAAGTGGGAGTGCCGAGAGCGTGAAATCCAGGTGAGTGGGTTAATACTTGCTATGATTAAATATCTGTTATTGACTTTTTGCATCATAGTGGAAATATGTTGTATATCCAAGTTTGAAGAGGATGATGTGGAACGATGAGGCATAAACAATTGTGGAACGTGTCTGGTAATGTATATAATTATATTTTCTTATTTTCCCATGAATGGAGGTTATATAATGGATTGTGAATGGCATGTGAACTGAGTTGAATAATTGTTCTATATTATGGGTTATGTTGTATACATGCTATGTTGCTGGAACCACATTGATTATGTTGTGGCTTGAATTGTAAATGATTGAGTTGTGTATATGGCTCAAGATTATGATTGAGGATGTTTTTATATATGATTGTGATTGTGTTTGACTGGAAAGGAAAGGCATGGTGGTGCACCCCATGGAGAAATTTATGTGAAGTTATAAGGGTGGAGATTATAAATGGAGCGATAAGGGTGGATGCGGCAGGGGCCGCGGGCAACGATCCAGAGGTATTCTGGACGACCCGGTTGGTACGGGAAATTTGTGTGAAATTGATTTCACCGATTGTTGTTGTGAACTTTTGAATTATGTTGAAATGTATTTGATTTATTTGAATATTGTCGTAAAGTACTACGAATAATATCATATCATATGATGATCGATTTACGTATGATTGCTGCATGTTATCATTATGATGTATGATATTTTTTTGTCATAGTGTTGTGTTATCTACTCACTGGGCACGTGGTTTGCTCATACCCCTCTTATTGATATTTTTTTTCAGAGTTGACAGCTGAAGGTAAATATCGGAACAAGGAATTATGGATCCTTAGTCCATGATTACCTTTTCATTTGTTCAGGATAAAGGTATAATAGTTAAGTTTTATTCTAAGTTGTATAAATCTAGAAATCTCTGTAATCGGGTAGGTTCATTCAGTGATGTAATGTGAGTAATTGTAGTATGTATAGAGAACTCGTTTTGGTTGCATGAAAAAGAATTGTATGATTTTTAAGTGAAAGATAGGCTTACGGAGGTGAAATGAAATTCACTTTCCGTGCCAGTCACGTGCTCAAATTTTGGGACGTGACATTGTGGCTTTCACTGACTATGCCATTATTTGGTGGGACTAATTGGTCTTAAGCCAATGAAGAAATCGGGAGCCACCAATTGACAATTGAGAAGACATGAAGGGTACCCTCCAAAAAAGGTTTGTTCCTTCTCACTATTATTGTGATTTACATTTAAAATTGCAATCTTAAACAGGGATCCAAAACTGTGGAAGAGTACCACAAGGAAATGGAAACAGCCATGATCAGGGCAAACATATAAGAAGACCGAGAAGTAACCATGGCTATATTCATTTGTGGCCTGAATCGAGAAATAGAAAATGTAGTGGAATTGCAGCACTACGTAGAGTTAGAAGGCATCGTCCATATAGATATGAAGGTAGAGAGACAAATAAAAAAGGGAAACAAGATTAACTCAAAGGCAGTAGCATCCAATTCCTCCAATTGGAAGCAAAAGTGGAGCAATTCATCAAAGTCAAATGAACAATTTGATTCAAAAGAAAAAGATGGAATGACCCCAGCAAGACCGCCATATTTGTCTAAAGATAAAGGTATGTCTTTTTTTCAATCTTCAAGAACTCGTGATATTAAGTGTCTTCATTGTTTGGGGTCAGGTCATATTGCATCCCAATACCCCAACAAGATAACCATGGTGTTATTAGAAAATGGGGAGATTGAATCAACAGAAGAAGATGAAGTTTCATCTCAATCATCCAACGAAGAAGTAAGTGAAGTAGAACATGATGTTGAAGATGTTGCTTTAGTAGTGTTGCGAGCACTACATGTACAGCCAAAGGAGGATGGGAATGAATTGCAATGAGAAAACATATTCTATACTCGTTGCCATGTAAAGGATAGAGTTTGTGGATTGATCATTAATGGTGGAAGCTATGTCAACATTGCAAGTAAGATAATGGTGGAAAGGCTTAGGTTACATACCACTCAGCATCCAAACCCCTATAGACTTCAATGGCTCAATAAGAGTGGTGAAGTCTGAGTAACAAAACTAGTGTTAGTTTCCTTCTCAATTGGGCAATACAAGGATGAAGTTTTTTATGTGATGTGGTGCTTATGCAAGCTAGCCATATATTGCTACGAAGATCTTGGCAATTTGATAAACGCATCATTCATGATTGATATAAGAACATATATAGCTTTACTTAGGATGGAAAAACTACTCTTGCATCGTTACTCCCATATCAAGTCTTCGAAGTGCAAGCTAGAATCAAGAAGTCAGTTACTACAAGCGCCAAACAATCTACATCAGAAGATTTAGCTGCAATGAGAAGGTATCCATCAAAAGAGGCAAGGAACAAAAGGTAACCAACTAAAGGAGGAAAAGGAACAAAATTCCAGCATGGTAAAGAAAGAAAAAAATAAAATGAACTTTTATGTCAAAGGGAAGGAAGTAAAAACTTCTTTTATTGCTAACAAAATGATGATGTTTTATTGGTACATAAAGATTCTTATCTTTCTGACCATAATCTTGATTCCTCTTTACCTAGTACAAATGTAACTCTTTTCCAGGAATTAAGTGATTTTTTTTAGAAGAGTTGCCTCCCAGATTGCCGCCAACTAAAGGAATCAAACACCAAATTGATTTCATTCCAGGTTCACAAATTCCAAATAAGTCAGCACATTGAAGTAGCCCTGAAGAAACCAAAGAGCTATAAAGACAAGTGAAGGAATTAATAGAAAAAGGGATAGATCCGGGAAAGTATGAGTCCACGTGTTGTTCCTATATTATTGGTTTTGAAGAAGGATGGTTCATGGCGTATGTGCATTGACTATCACGCCATTAATAGGATAATGGTAAAATATAGATATCTCATTCCCCTATTGGATGATATGCTTGATCAGTTGCATGGTTCCACTTTATTTTCAAAAATTGATTTAAACAATTGATATCATCAAATCAAAATGAAAGAAGGGGATGAAAGGAAAACTGCTTTCAAAACAAAGCAAGGATTATATGAGTGGTTAGATATGCCTTTTGGACTAACTAATGCACTCAGTACATTCATATGGTTGATGAATCATGTTCTATATGCCTTCATTGGAAAATTTATAGTTGTGTATTTTGATGACATTCCTGTTTATAGAAAAACTTTATCTAACCACATTGAACAAATTAAGATGTGTACTTGAAATTTTGAGAAAAGAAAAATTATATGCCAGTTTTAAAAAGTGCTCATTTTGCTTGGATAAAGTTGTTTTTCTTGGTTTTGTTGTAAGTTTCAGAGGAGTAGATGTTGATGAGGACAAAATCAAAGCTATCAAGGAGTGGCCTACCCCAGCTTCTGTTTTAAATGAGAAATTTTCATGGATTAGTAGGATTTTATAGGAGGTTCGTAAAGAACATCAGCATAACTGTCATGCCTTTAATTGATGTCATAAAAAATGATGTGGGTTTTAAATAGGCGAAAGCTCAAGAAAAGGCATTTTGCACCCACAAAGAAAAGCTAAGTTCTACACCTTTATTGTTATTACCTGATTTTTCTAAAACATTTGAAATCAAATGTGATGCTTCTGGTATTGGTACAGGAGCTATCCTCGTGCAAGAAAGGCGACCCATTGCTTACTTCAATGAGAAGCTCAATGGAGCAACATTGAATTACTCTACCTATGATAAGGAGCTCTATGTTTTGGTTCAAGCTTTAGAGACATGGAAACATTATTAATGGTCCAAGAAGTTTGTAATTCACACTGACCATAAATCCTTGAAACTTTTGAAGGGTTAACAAAAGCTGAATCGAAACATGCCTATTAGATTGAATTCATAGAGATGTTCCCATATATTATCTAATACAAACAGGGAGAAGATAATGTGGATACTAATGCACTCTCTCGCAAGTACACTCTTTTATCTGCTCTTAGTGCAAAATTTTTAGGTTTTGAACATACCAAAGACATGTAAGAGAGTGATTTTGATTTTGGTGCTGTTTATAAAACTTGTGAGAGAAGCCCTTTTGAAAATGTGTACTTGTTCAAGGAAAACAAGTTATGCATTCCTAAATGTTTATTGCGTGAGTTACTTGTGCATGATCATATGGGATAGGGTTAATGGGACACCTTGGTGTTACTAAAACTCTAGACATGTTAAAAGAACATTTCTTTTAGCCAGATATGAAAAAAGATGTAGAAAAGATTTGATCTCGATACATTACTTGTTTAAAAGCTAAGTCTAGAATCAAACCCCATTGCCTATATATGCCTATGCCATTTCCTACTCATCCTTGGGTGGATATATCCATGGACCTTGTGTTAGGATTGCCTAGGACTCAAACTAGTCGAGATGCTATTTTTGTGGTTGTAGATCATTTTTCCAAAATGGCATATTTTATTCCATGGCCTATATATGCCTTTGCCAATTATGAAATGTTGTTCTGCATTTTTGTTCATTTTTATATTCTTCTCTATTATGCCTATTATGCATTTATTTTCTGTGTTTGCATCTCTATTCTGTACAACTTCTCTGTTTTAATTCCATCCTTTTGTTGTACTATCTACTTTTTGACTGAATGGTGATCTTAGGTCAAAAAACAAAAAATAAACAAATAAGAAGAAGAAGAAGAAGAAGAAGAAGAAGAAGAAGAAGAAGAAGAAGAAGAATGGGTTGTTTATTAGAAAAAAAAAAAAGAAAGAAGTGCTGGAAATTTAGAAAATACCAAAACGAGAAAAAAAAACAAAGTGAGATTTCAAAAAAAAATTGAGAAAGAGCAAAGAGTTTAAAAAAGAAAAAAAAAGGAATTTTTGAGAAGCTATAGAACAATACAATTTGATATAGAGAAGAGTTGTAATCTAGTCCTAATCTTCTAATTTGTTCCAATTATGTTGTCTCTTCTTGGTGTCATTATTCCTCTATTTAAAAATTATACTTGTTCACCTTCCTTGGATATACCTCTACTCTTCTTGTCATTTTACCGTCCAAATTATACCTCCATTAAACTATAATTATTGACTCTCACACTTCTTTCAAAACTTTGAAATAGATAATATAACGGATTGGATTGAAAACAAGTGTTTGCTTGTTGTCTAACTCGGTTAGCTCTTTAGAACTTTGAAAGGGAGTAAGAGAGGAAAAAGACAAGAGTAAGTAAGATCATTAAAGGGTAAAAGCCAAAAAAATTTTGAGAGAAACACAAGTGGTTGTGTGACATTACTTGAGTGAAACACATAAGGGAAGGAGTGAGGATTCTTTTACTCTTAATCTTCTCTTTTAAGTTTCAATATGTCTCAAGACGAAGTGGAAAGAAGCAACCCAGATCAAAGGCTCTTGATGAGAGCTATGCAACAAAAATTTAATCAAATGAATCTAGTTTTCAGCGAAATTTGTGACTAATTGGATCAGCTCAATGAAAAGCTCAATCATGTTGAAAGAAATGTGAGAGCTATGCAATAGAAATTTAATCAAATAAATCTAGTGTTGGGCGAAATCTATGACTAATTGGATCAGTTCAATGAAAAGCTCAATCATGTTGAAAGAAATGGACACATGGGATCAAGTTCAAGAAATAGGAAGAGCCAACAAAGAACTCGTTCACCTATAGATGAAGATGATGATAAGGATGAGGAGATATCAATATCAAATGCCAATACGAGGGTAGTTCAAGAAAGCCAACAAAATCATCCAATGTATGCTGAAAGAGGACTTAGAGAAAGGGAAGTAGTGGATAGAAATATCGGATCCATCAAACTAAGTCCGCCCTCTTTTCAAGGTAAAAATGATTCAGATTCCTATATCGAGTGGGAAAGAAAGGTGGAATCAATTTTTGACTACCATAATTATTCTAAAGAAAAGAAAGTCAAGTTGGTAGTTATGGCTTTAACTGACTATGCCATTGTTTGGTGGGACCAATTAGTCATAAGCTAACGAAGAAATCGACAGCCACCAATTGATAATTGGGAGGACATGATGGCTGCCCTCTGAAAAAGGGTTGTTCGTTCTCACTATTATCGTGATTTACATTTAAAATTGCAATCTTAAATAGGGATCCAAGACTGTGGAAGAGCACCACAAGGAAATGGAAATAGCCATGATCAGGGTAAACATAGAAGAAGACCGAAAAGTAACCATGGCTAGATTCATTTGTGGCTTGAATCGAGAAATAGCCAATATAGTGGAATTGCAGCACTACGTAGAGCTAGATGGCGTCTTCCATATGGCTATGAAGGTAGAAAGACAAATAAAAAAGGAAAGCAGGCCAACTCAAAGGTAAAAGGATCCAATTCCTCCAATTGGAAGCAAACGTGGAGCATTTTATCAAAGTCAAATGAATAGTTTGATTCAAAAGCAAAAGATGGAAAGACCCTAGCAAAACCACCATATTTGTCTAATGATAAAGGTATGTCTTCTTTTCAATGGTGGTGTACCACTATGACTCACATGGCATCAAATCTATACTCAAACATCATCAAGCCATATAAATGCATATAGTACCTCTAATTCACATTCATGACATATGTATATACATAAAGAGGGGAGTTCATCATCACCGTATACTAAATCACTTTTAAAAAGAAAATCACAATCATACTTGCATCAAGCAACACTTATATCTAGCACAAGGCATGAACAACTCGATCAACAAGCTTAAATGCATAACTAAAAAGTAATGCATATCCTTGCCTTATTACATTTCTACTTAGCTTTTATCATGAATGCATGGTCGTGATCTTGCACAAGCTATACTTGAGTACACATCTTTTGCCTTGAACAATCTTTCTTTCATGAAACCTACCAATATGTTATTTTAGAGTCAATTGTAATTTAAAGACTACATAACTCATAATTTAACTAGAATCATGAGATAATTATACAATATTTTTAATAGCTTAATCCTTCCTTCTAGTATTACGGTGTGTGTCTTAATCACTGCCAAGGTTTACATATGCTGAACTTTTGGATTCCTAATTCCCTAATGGCACCTTACATTTAGCCTCATGTTGGGTATACTTCCAACATGTCTTTCCTAGATTAAGGTGTCACATGGAGACTCACCTCAAGCTTTTCTCTTAAATGTTAACATATCAACCTTTTAGGGTTATAACCTTCCTTAAGGTTCTTACTTTGATTTCTTAGGATAAATTTTACTCTACCCTTCTTGTAGCCTTATTTCTATTCACATACCATGTCTATGATGAGCTACAACTATTTAACATCACCTTAAGTAGAGTTAACTACTTAGCTAATTCTTTATCTTGCATCATTCAGGCGTCCAGAGCTTTAATTCCTAGACCTCAATTCTAATTCTCTATACCACAAGTATCCTTAACATGAAACATCTAAATGTTGATGTAATAAAAAGGTAACGTCCTCTCTTTTTATATCTTTAAGCAAACACAAACACTAACATCACTATTTTCTACATTGACTACCTTTGAGCTCTCCTAGCTTAGCCGAACCTCATAGGTGAGTATTCATAACTCAAGAAAGAAATTCACAATATACCAAGCATCCAATTATAAGATATTAACAATTTCATTCTTATCAAAAGTAGAATTAACTACTTACCTCATTTTTTAGCCATAGCAATCATTCTCCTTCATCTTGATTAAGTATTGAATGATTCTAGATGATTAGGGAAGCATTCATATTGATTCTATCAAGAAAAGAAAGCAAAAGATGTCATGAACATAAAATAGGAAAATGCTTACCACTATTTCTGACCTTTGATCACTCTCTTGATCATAAATCTTAAAAAGTAAAATGTCCCTAAATGAAACTTGTCTTATTTGAAACTAAACTCAGAGAGCTTTCTAACGATATATAATTTTCTAAAACCGAAGCTCAAATAAGGGAGTTATAACCATTTGAATAAGGCTGATTGTCACAGCCTAGGGCTCCGTAAGCGCCTATCTTGGTGCCTTGGGCGCTAAGGCCTGTGCTCTTGACCCCCATGGACACCAATCCTGGCGTCTTGGATGTCCATGGCTGGGCAGCTCACCCTAGCCACGGGAAGGCACAAAAAAACCACTACTTTGCCCCCAAGTCCATCTAAAGCTCACCCAAATCAATTTAGGTCATTAACGCTTGTTTTTATCACTCAAAAATATCTTAGAAGATCAATCTCAAACATTGATTCAAGATTAAAACAATGTCATTCAAGATTCAACTATGTTCTTTCTTAAAAGTCTCAAACCTTATTCTTCCCCTACATATGCCTTCAACCATGGTTTCCTCAAATTTCTAACTCCTATTTTCAATTAGAAGCTTGAAACATCAATTCCATTCAAGACCCAACTCCATTTTCAAAGTTCGTAATCCCATCTTTGGGAAAAAGAAGAGATATCTTACCTTTTCAACTGTGAGAGAAGGTTTCTGATGGTCGAAATCTCGCCGGAAGTGAAGATAGAAGCATTCTTGAAGTTCCCCAGCCATAGAGGAGGAAGAAGGAGCATAGAGTAGGAGAAAATGTGAAAGAAGGTATGAGAGAGAGACCAAATGAGAGTGTGTATGCTTAGGCTAATTTGCGTGTGTTTTAATGACGGTGGGGGCCCACTTTCTTTTCAATTTGGTCCCTCAAATGAAGCAAGTTCCATTAAGGCCTCAAAAGAATTTTGGAAATTCTTTTAAGTCAACCAACAAACCGAACCTCAGTAAAACACAACATTTATACACCACATTTCCATTTCACATCAAATTTTGTTAAAAATACAAAAAATTTTATATTTTGTTCACTTTGGTCCCTCTCAATGTCCCATACATTGTTGTGCCTCCACTTCCACCATCATCGTGGCAAAGACTCCACAACTTCAACTCTCCAAACACTTTTCTCCTCAAGGACCCTTACTTATGTTAATCACAAGGAATTACTTATTACATTCCTTTCTTTTCACTCTAGTCCCTTTCTCGCTGCTCAAGCTTCTTTCTTAAATACTTATTTATTTGCGAAAAAATTCTACACATGTGGAATTACTCACTATTACTAGCTATGTAATACCTCAGGTATTACACTGGCTTTCTCAACCAAGGCTCATTTTATGTTGCCTCTCAGGAGAATGGCTCACACTAGCCCTCTCAACCTGGGTTCCTTTTATCCTGCCTCTCAAAAGAATGGCTCACACTAGCCCTCTCAACCTAGGTTCATTTTATCCTGCCTTTCAAGAGAATACCATGCCCATGCACAATATCAACACATAAGAATCATAGAAAGGAGATTACAATGTTCAACTCAACTCATTTCATTGCAATGCATATAATTTCAAATGCATATTCCTTCCTCATGTATATATCTGGATGTTCGATGATTCGATCACTTCTAGGTCACATAAGTATTGCATTACAAAATCTTAGGTCCCTAGAACTCCCATTGCATGTATAAATAATGTTTTGATTAAATTAAAAAAAATAGTTAGGGTGGGGTTACCCTTTATCATCACAAGAAAATGTGTGACAATTGTAGTATTAATGATTATTTAATATGTAATAAGTTTTTATCATAACAAATGTGTGAGAATTGTAGTATTAATTATGACAAATATGTAAAAATTGTATTTCATATGTCTCTCTCATGCATTATAAGTTAAGCATGATTATATTATTTAACATGTAATGATTTGTACTTAAATCATGAATTGGACTAACTATTTGGTTTGCAAGTTAAATATTCTTTTATGAAAGTTGGTTTAAAACAATAAGAGTGAGCATTAAATTGATGAAAATAGAATAGCAACATTATACTTTACTCAAGAAATTACAAGAAAGAAAGATTCTCTAAAAAATGAAGAATTAGAAGATTTGAAGTTTTGAAGTTTTGAAAGCTTTGCATCAAGATAGCCAATAAGCTTGAGAAAGTATATTTACAATAGGTTAAGAAATTTTATGTGAAATTCAATTATTTATATTTTCATTTATTGGTTCAAAGTATCTTGAATGAAAAACATGTTTTAAATTGAAAAATAATTGAGATATGAATTTTTACAAAACTTAATTATGACCTTTAGTCACCTTTAATACATATGTCACGTCCCAAAATCTGAGCACGTGATCGGCACGGAAAGTGAATTTCACCTCACCTCCGTAAGCCTATCTTTCTCTTAAGCACAATACTAAATCTTATTATGGTTATTCTTTTAAATGCAATTAATTTAAATTACACAATTTAAGAAATAAAAAAAAGGAACTATATCTCTTCTGACAAAATGATAAGAAATTATGGCTAAACCAAGTTTTCCATACACGTTGTAATTATACACATTACATCGCTGAACAAACCTACCCGATTACAGAGCTTTTCTAGATTTATACATTAGAATAAGACCTAAATATTTTACCTTTACCCTAAACAAATAAAAAGGTGATCTTGGCGTGATCGTTGTCGAATTAACAAGTTCTCCATACCTAAAACTGAAGACAGCTTCTACTTAATAGAATCCTACCACATTCACACACAATATAGGTATATATATATACATGTAGATATACATGTTTGATCAAATATTGCATCTAAATTTTGGTGTACAAAATATTTATCAAGACACACAATAAAAGCACCTTGCAATCATTAACAGACACATTCTAGCTCAAGTCAAATTACATTTCAAACAATTCACACAATTCCAATTTAAGTTCCCAGACATTTTGAGGGTCCCGTCTACACAAAGTGGTAGTTGCCTCACGGCCCCTGCCGCATCCTCCCTTATTTCACCCCTGTCCTCAAAAGGACAAATCTGTAGTCCAACCATATTTCACATTGTCCTTAAAAGTACGAATATCATATTCAATACTATGTTGCTATAGTGATTTCATTCCACCCTTATTTCATCCCATAGGATCCCATAAACTCCATTTCTGTTTCTCTCAAGATCAAACACAATCACATTACACAATCATAGGTAACCATATACATTTCATTTCAGGAAAAGTTCACAATAGTCTCACACTTGCACATTTCAATGTATAACATGAATGCATTAATTTCATGTCACATATATATGTTTATAGTACACTTTTAATATATACATAAATTAAGCAAACATGATAAGATAGGATCTCTCACCTTGATATTTGTCCAATTTTACCTTGAACATTTCTCGAAGATGTATAAGATGATGGAATGTACTTTTTTCTACATCCAAACTAATCAAAACATTTCAAAATATGTGGATGATGCATTAAAGAATCCATCCCTACAAGATAATCATGCCAAAAACATATCAAGGTCACAAAATAGGAAAATTCTTTGCTATAATTTGACCTTTGATCACTCCTCTGAATATAACTCTCAAATAATAATGAATTTTCAAGTGAAACTTGTACTATTAGAAACTAGACTCAAAGAGCTTTCTAACGGTATCTTATTTACTAAAAATAGAGTCCGGATGAAAGAATTATGAACATTTTAAAACTGATGCTACAGTAACAATCAACGGTCAATGGTCAACGCAACTACAGTGTCGTTAACTAAGTCAATACTACAGTAACGTTGACCGAGTCAATGCTACAGTAATCGAGAAAATCTGGAAAAATTTTCTCGATGAACAGTATTTTCTGAAAAAATTTCTAGAATGAACAGTGACATTCTTCATGTTCTTCATCCAAAAATCCTAAAATCACATATAAAACAACATTTCTTTTGATTTCTTCCATGAGTTTTCATCATTAATGTCTAAGGAGTGTTTTGACACCAAAACCCCCAATTTTTACCAATAAACCAAGCTCTAATATCAAATTTTTATCAAGAACCCTAACTTTTTTTTTTCTAAATTCTATGGATTTCTCCTTATTTTCTCCAAATTTCTTGTTCCAATAATATCATAAACCACCCAATAATGTTTTAGATTAACAACCATACTTAAATTCATCCATAGAAACATTCCACAAAAATTTCCCAAGTTGATAACCAAGGATTTGGTCTTGTAAGAAGAGGAAGAAGAAGAAGAACATCAACTTACCAATCCTCCTAACTTCCATGGCTTCCTTCCCTAAGCAAAAATGACATGAATGATTGATGAAGAAGTTCCCTTGGGATGCATAGCTGAAAGAGAGTGAGGAAGCTAAGGGAGAATGAGAGAAAGAAAAGAATAAGAGAGAAAAATAAGTGTTTCAGTGTGTATGTGTGGGCCCCATTAATTTTCTTGGATAAAATTGTTCAGAGCCACTCTAACTTTAAAATTTATTCACTTAGGTCCTTGAGAATTTGTAAAAAATTTCCTAAATTAAAAATTAAAATTTCTATTCCCAAATTTTCTTTACTAATTCAAAAAAAAATTCTTCATGTAATTAAATTTTTCAATAAACTTCAAAAGAGATTTTAAATATTCATAAAAATTATTGGGGTATTACATTCTTCCCCCTTAACAGAATTCGATCCCCCGAATTCAAAACTCACCTCAAGACTAAAATAAGTGTGGTTACTTTGTCCATATCTCATCCTTTGTATCTCTTTCTTCCCAAACCTAGTCACACCCTTGGTGAGATTTACAATAACATTATACCATTGACTGAGAACTCTAGACCGCATTATCGATGGTTTCCATAGAACTTTTACCTTTTTTTAAACAGTAAGTAATCTCTTCCTCATCAGTTTGATCTTCTCCACGACCTCTTGTACCATAAAATGTCTCATCCCTCTAACCTTACCAAACTCAAACTATCTAATCAGAGACGAACTCTGTCTCTATGTAAAACCTCAAATAGGTTTCGTCTCAAAAGTAGCACGTGGTCTTTCCAGTTCACACTGAATAGCAGAACATATGTTACCACACACATAGCTCATAACATTTATGAATACAAGCACCCCACCCGAAGGCGTCATTTTGGCTATAGGCAATACTCTTACCCAAAGGCGATCCTCTTATCTTAAGGCGATACTTTCACCTGAAAGCGTCATATAAAAGGCAAAATCACATAAAATCATTACATAAATCTCTAGGAAGAACAATCCTAGAGAATATGATAAGTAAATAACATACTCCTCACGCATAATTATAATATATATATATATATATGGAAATTCCTCTTACCTCAATAACTCATATAGAGTCGTACCCCTTCAATGATTGGGGCAAACCCATAGTTCTCTATGTATAGGTTCATAAAATACTTATTTAGCACTCCTCCATAGTTCAGAAGTGCAATGAAATATCATTTTAGTAACTCTGCTCAGTCAAAAGGATATTACCATATTCTACTTTAGAATTTTCATAATCAAGTATGAAATATAGCAAGTCCAACATATTCTCATTCCTCAAGTTCTTTCAGTAAAAAGAATTACCTCAATTGAAAAAGATCCAAAAATTGACTTAAAGTTTATTTCTAGTATATAAGTTACAGTCAACAAGCTTAACTTGATTTACAAAATAGATAATTTTAATATGTGAAGCTTAAATCAAATATGAGCTTTAGGTACAAACAAAAGAAAGAATAAATTAAGGATTATGAGGCTTTTGAAATGTAGAAGGTGCTCTAGGTCTAAAAGAGGAAGGTGCTTCAGACCTTAAGGAGGAAGCTAATCGTTGCAGCCTAGAAAGGGTTTCTGGAGGAAGCGCCTGGGAAATTTGGCGAAAAGCAGAAGTCACTCCGTTCATACAGTAAATACACCTTGCTTGTTGGTCATGAAAATTTTGAGTTGCAAACATCGAATGTCTATCAACTTGATTAGCTAGTTCCAAGAAACGACGGTTTATTAGTTTCTCTTGGTCTTCAAAGAGATGATTTATTAGTCGCTTCTAGTCCTCTGTCTTATATTCTAGGCTCTCTATCTTACGCTCCAGGTTTTCTACCTTACGCTCTAGGAATGCAAGCTTATTTTCTGAGGATGTTACAGTGTTGTCCTCCTCCAACTCTATTACATCCCTCTTTCTCTTCTTAATTTCTGGTGACCTATTTACAGGTCTCTTCCCTTTGTTGTTTCTGAGACTTAGATTTAAATCAAGCTCTACGTTGCCAGTCTCAAAATTCAAGTTGAAAGATTTATTGTTGGCCATTACTCTAAGGACCTCAGAAATAAGTTCAAATGATAAAGGAATGAAGATTAAGGAATAGGTATGTAATGAAAGAAGTAGGTTTTCTTGGTGTGGTGAATGAGATAATGGCATACAAGATTTATAGGCAACATAAAGCCCTTCAAACTAGAGTCACCACAACCTATACGCCGCTCCCCAGGAGGTTTATAGATCTCATACGTCGCAATGCTATCTATTAATGTCGGACATGTAAGTAAATATAATTTAATATAATCAATACAAGTCAAATATTTTCTCAAAAATTTCGGCTAATCTTGACCTTTCTCAAAGTTTCGATTAACAACCCCTTTTAGTCTAAGATTTTCTCACTCTAAACTTATCTTATCCTGAAATCCTATATCACAACATCACTCCATGATTAGGTAGTCTTATATTAGTCTTATCTTATATTCTAATCGGTGTCTTTACTCTAGACTTACACATAATATATATATATATATATATATATATTAAAACAAAGTTAACTGCTTACGGTCGCATGCATTAAGCATTATCATGATGCAATGAAATCATTGCCTTTCATTTGCCCATGAGAGCATTATATGTAAGTATGTGTAACCATAAAGATGTATCATCTTCTACACATTTCATTTTATTCAAGTCATTTTAAATTTTTGACTTCTCATTTTCTATGAGTACATGTAGAATCATGACACCGTAGCCTTCGCTCATGATGCATGAATAGCATACACAATATATGTTCTTAGATACATGTAATCACAACATGATTCAATTAATCATGTATATTATACTCAACTGAAAGCTTTCAAGAACAACACAACAAAGCAGAGAAATACGGTTCTGTTTATCACCATTTTATTAATCCTTAAAATTTTCAATCAAAACAAATTAAATCAGCTGTAAATCCACCGAAATTAACTTTTGTGGTTTTGGCATTAATGCGACGCGCTGTAAGGGTGTGGTGAAGAGATATCTTCTTTGTCTCTAAGTCCTAATTTTTCTCTATAAAAACTGTCCCAGCATTCTCAGTTACCACACCACAAAGAGTAATCATCTCTGAGCCTACAACTTCTCAACATTCCTTTCTCCTCATACTCCTACAAAAATTTTTAAATTTTTCAAATCATGGCCACAAGGAAGTACATTGATCTCACAGTAGAGGCCAAGGAAGAAGAACTCGACTTAAACTTAAGTTTAGGCAAGGACAAGGGCAAAAGACCTTTTGAGGGGTCTCAAGAGAAGTAAAAAGAGAAGAAGATAAAGAAGAATGAGGAAGCTGAAGAGATTAGCACGGGCTATACCTCGGAGGACAAAATCGCCTGTCTAGAGTAGCAGGTGAAGGATCTGAAAAAGATGATAGAGAATCTAGAAAAGTTAAGTAAACACAATAACGCGACAATGACTTCGAGAATAGATAGGTTATTCTATTGGTCCACCCAGTGCTTCTGCAATCAACAGGAAAGAAGTGTTGATCGTATGAATGGAATTGACACTACCCTCTGTGACATTGCTCTGTCTCTTACTCCAAGAAATGGTCGAGGGGTGATGATACAATACAACCCTCCTAATCCAAGACCACCTCGCCCGTAAATTACTCATGAATAAGTAAATCTTTTTTTTTTGCAATGTAATCCTTCAGTTTTTTTTAATGCAAGTGGTTTCTTTTATTGGACGGTACTCAAAAAAAAATAATAATAAAATAAAGAAAGATAAAGGAAATCAGTCGCATAAAATCAATCATGAATTTAGCTTATAAAACCCACCACATAAAAATTTGATTCGACAGCAACGGAATCAAAACAAATAACAACTTTTCCTTTAGTAGGTTCAAAAGTGTAGTCACATTTGTCCAAAACTAAAACTAAAAACATAATTCCTAAGAAAAGACAAGTCTCAGAGGAAAAGGAAATGAAAACATCCTACAGGACCTTTAGTAAAGCTATCTTTCTATGGTTGTGCCTGAGTTCAAAATGATAGAGGAGGACCCACTAAGGTTACCTTACTCTGTAATCGATAGGAGACCTAGACCCAATGCTCTGATACTAACTTTGTCACATCCCAAAATCTGAGCACGTGACTGGCACAGAAAGTGAATTTCACCTCACCTCCGTAAGTCTATCTTTCTCTTAAGCACAATACTAAATCTTATTTTGGTTATTCTTTTAAATGCAATTAATTCAAATTACACAATTTAAGAAATAAAAAAAAGAACTATATCTCTTCTCACAAAATGATAAGAAATTATAGCTAAACCGAGTTTTTCATACACATTACAATTATACACATTACGTTGCTGAACAAACCTACCCGATTACAAAGCTTTTCTAGATTTATACATTAGAATAAGACCTAAACATTTTACCTTTACCCTAAACACATGAAAAAGTAATATTGGCGTGATCGTCATCGAATTAGCAAGTTCTCCATATCTAAAACTGAAGACAGCTTCTACTTAAAAGAATCCTACCACATTCACACACAATATAGGTATATATATACATGCAGATATACATGTTTGATCAAATAGTACAATCATCTAAATTTTAGTGTACAAGATATTTATCAAGACACACAATAAAAGTACCTTGCAATTATTAACAGACACATTCCAGCTCAAGCCAAATCACATTTCAAACAATTCACACAATTCCAATTTAAGTTCCCAGACATTTTGAAGGTCCCATCCACAAAAGTGGTCGTTGCCCCATGGCCCCTACTGCATCCTCCCTTATTTCACCTCTGTCCTCAAAGGGACAAATCTGTAGTCCAACCTTATTTCACCCTGTCCTTAAAAGGACTAATATCATATTCAATACCACATGGCCATAGTGATTTCATTCCACCCTTATTTCATCCCATGGGATCCCATAAACTCCATTTTTGTTTCTCTCAAGATCAAACACAATCACATTACACAATCATAGGCAACCATATACATTTCATTTCAGGAAAAGTTCACAATAGTCTCACACTTGCACATTTCAATGTATAACATGAATGCATTAATTTCATGTCACATATATATATTTATAGTACACTTTTAATATATACATAAAATAAGCAAACATGATAAGGTAGGATCTCTCACCTTGATATTTGCCCAATTTTACCTTGAACCTTTCTCGAAGATGTATAAGATGATGGAATGTAATTTCTTCTACATCCAAACTAATCACAACATTTCAAAATATGTGGATGATGCATTACAGAATCTATCCCTACAAGATAATCATGCCAAAAACATATCAAGGTCACAAAATAGGAAAATTCTTTGCTATAATTTGACCTTTGATCACTCCTCTGAATATAACTCTCAAATAATAATGAATTTTCAAGTAAAACTTATACTATTAGAAACTAGACTCAAAGAGCTTTCTAACGGTATCTTATTTACTAAAAATAGAGTTCGGATGAAAGAGTTATGAACATTTTAAAACTGATGCTACAATAACGGTCAACGATCAACGCAGCTACAATATCGTTGACTAAGTCACTGCTACAGTAACGTTGATCGAGTCAATGCTACAGTAATGTTGATTGAGTCAGTGCTACAGTAACTGAGAAAATCTGGAAAAATTTTCTCAATGAACAGTATTTTCTAAAAATTTTCTGAAAAAAATTTCAGAATGAACAGTAACGTTTTTCGTGTTCTTTATCCAAAAATCCTAAAATCACATATAAAACAACATTTCTTTTGATTTCTTCCATGGGTTTTCATTATTAATGTCTAAGGAGTGTTTTGACACCAAAACCCCCAATTTTTACCAATAATCCAAGCTCTAATCTCAAATTTTCATCAAGAACCCTAACTTTTTTTTATTTCTAAATTCTATGGATTTCTCCTAATTTTCTCCAAATTTCTTGTTCCAATAACATCATAAACCACCCAAGAATGTTTTAGATTAATACCCATACTTAAATTCATCAATAGAAACATTCTACAAAAATTTTTAAATTGATAACCAAGGATTTGGTCTTGTAAGAAGGGGAAAAAGAAGAAGAAGAACATCAACTTACCAATCCTCCTAACTTCCATGGCTTCCTTCCCTAAGCAAAAATGACATGAATGGATGATGAAGAAGTTCCCTTGGGATGCATAGCCAAAAGAGAGAGAGGGAGCTATGGGAGAATGAGAAAAAGAAAAGAATAAGAGAGAAAAATAAGTGTTTAAGTATGTACGTGTGGGCCCCACTATTTTCTTGGATAAAATTGCTCATAACCATTCTATCTTTAAAATTTGTTCACTTAGATCCTTGAGAATTTGTAAAAATTTCCTAAATTAAAAATTGAAATTTCTATTCCCAAATTTTCTTTACTAATTCAAAAAAAATATTTTTCACATAATTAAATTTTTCAATAAACTTCAAAATAAATTTTAAATATTCATAAAAATTATTGGGGTATTACAACATATCTCCTAAAATATAATGAATTTTGAATGAAACCTATGTCATTTGAAAATAAACTCAAAGAGCTTTATAACGGTATATCATTTACTTAAAAAAGAGTTCAAATGACAAAGTTACGAATATTTAAAGTGAACTTAAAAACTGCAAGTCGACTTCTTTATACCTTTCCTCAGTGTTTTGATTCTATCTCTTAAATGACAATGAATTTTTAAGTAAAACTGTCTTATTTGTAACTAGAAACAAACAGCTTTAAAATGGTATATTATTTGTTTAAAATAAAGTTTAAATGAGAAAATTATGAATATTTTAATGATAATAAAAATGAAATAATTGTTTTAAGATAAGCATAATTATAAAATTTAATATATAATGCCTTTTACTGTAGCAAATTTAAAAAAGAAAATTAATTGTTGAAAAAAGATGATAAAGTTTATTGGTTGTTGTAATAATATTGAATAAGAAATGTCTTTTACTGTAGCAAATTTGAAAAAGAAATAAAGGATGATAAAGTTTATTGATTGTTGTAATAAAATTGAAAAATAATGCATTTTATTGTAACAATTTTGAAAAAGAAAATTGATTGTTGAAAAATGATGATAAAGTTTATTGGCTGTTATAATAAATTTGAAAAAGAATACATTTTACTGTAGTAAATTTGAAAAATAAATTGATTGTCGTAGAAAAGTTAAAAAATGATGATAAAATTTACTATAGCAAATTTGACTATATTCATCACTGTAGCAACAAGGTTTCACTATATAAAAGGGGACTTCAAAACACCGTTAAAACACACCAAAGGCACTACAATGTGATCTTAAACTTGTTTCACCACATTTGTGAGAGATACAAGTATCATTGAGCCAACATTAGCTTATACTTTATCATTTAAATTGTTAGAGCTTCATCTTGTATTTCTACTCTTAGAGAGAGCTTATTTGAGAAATATTTTCCTTCCAAAAGCTTTGTAAGATAGGGTAGTCCATCTATTGAGAGAGAAACCAAGAATGAAGAATCTCTTGGAGTGATTTACTCTAAGAAGATATAAGTGCTCTATTTCAGAGTGAGTATCAACTCTAGTTTGAGTTAGGAATTGTAGAGGCTCACAAGTGCTCGATTAAACTTATGGAAATAGTAGAAATTCTTAAGGGTAAGTCTTGTAGACCGGATGTAGGATTCGAATTGAAGTCGAACCAGAATAAATTTTTGAGTTTGTTTTCTCTACCTTTACACTCTTTACATTTCAAGTTGATTATTTAATGCTCTGTGTTTGGCATAATTATCGCCTCATGTATTGATAAAATGTTGTTTGATTTGCTTCCTTATATCATTTCAAGTGAACTATTGTTGTCACTCAACCTTTCTTTTAAACTTTGTCTCCATGAAATGTTTTCTTGAGAAAGACTTTTGAAAATAACTCAAGTTTTTTATAACACCTAATTTAGTCCCCCCCCCCTTTTCTTGGGTGTGTTGCTTTGTCTAACACGAAGGGGTCTTAGGATAATCCTTAATAATTATACCATGAAAAGAGGGCAAAAAGAAGTGAAAATATGATTATTGGGTGATCATCGGCTGCTATAGTGTCATCCAAATACATTCCATAGGTCATCAAATACATGTTTTTAGTGCCCAAAAACACACAAAAGAATCAACACCAAACTTGGGTTCAAGATTATTCCGACTTTTCCTAAATTTTCTGTCATAAATTCTTTTCCTCAAATTTGCTTCAATCTCTCTCAAATCTCATATTCTCTTCCTAAGTAATTTATCTAAAGCTTAGTAATCATGTAAATAGAGATTTCAAAGCTTAAATTACCCACAACACGAAAGATTTCGCAACATTCTACTTTAGGGTTTGCTCATACAAAAATGAGGAAGAAGAAGAGGAATTTTTTTTTGACTTACCTCAAACCCTTGAGCTTCTCAACGTGAATGGAGGTTGCTGGTGGTCAGAGTCTTGCTAGAGATGGTGGTGGAACCATCCTTTGAGCTCCCTTTGGCCTTGAAGAAGAGGACAAATGTGAAGGACTTGAGCGAACAAAGTGAGAAGGCTGATGCTTGAGTGGAGTGTGAAAATGAGAGTGGCTAAGTGTGGAGAGGGTTTTATTATTTTCTTTGCACATTTTGCCCTTCTAAACTTAAGTGAGCATCTTAAGAGTCCTTGGGCAACATGGAAATTCATTAAAAAAGCATCTATACTCCTCAACACAACAAACTTGGGCCTCTTCATTTCCGCTTAGCGCAACACCCCAAATTAACCTCAAAACTTTCAGTTTCACCCTTTTTTCCATTTCAAACATCATTTCTTAAATACTGATCGCACATCCTAACCTCATTACATCCAATCCTCTTTTAAGGACCTTAATTATCCCTTTACGCGAGATCATCCAACTCTTTCCTTCCTTTCACTTTGGTCCCTTGCTTGATCTTATACATAGTTTCCGCTTATAACATCTCATGCCTTTATATGACATGAACTTGCTTGGCTATGCACATGTTTTGCACACATGTTTAATTCTTGAAATCCTCAAATTTTCCTCAAATACTCATCCATCAAAAAAAAATTTTCACACGTGCAAAAATGTACACTTTTACTAACTTCGTAATGCCTGGGGTATTACATGCCTTAAATGCTTCTTTCAAATTCCCCATAGGGGTATATAACCGTAATGATATACTGCACCTTCACATCGGTTTCCAAAACATATTTCAAGTTCATTGCACCATCACAGCGACTATATAATTTGCCAACAAGTGGCATTTCCAAAGGATACACCTTCACAGTATCGAATAGTATAATCAACCAACCAATTAATTTATATATACATATATATACACCAATCTGTAACCGTTCCAGTAGGCATTCCACAAAAGTACTGAATTTAAGTGTAAGTGAAAAGAAATTCCAAGTTAAACATACACATAGATCAGTAATTTACCCTCTCACACCAACCATGAAATTTGTCAACAAATCCATTAGGGCGCATACCATCCCAATTCTAGCATCATACCCAAGGATCAAACACAAGCCACAAGGCCATTAATGTAAAAGATAATTCCATTCACATACAACCATATGAAGTTAGAAATTTCATCCGCTAGTATACTAAAAAAAACCTTAAGATTTACACCATTTACTAAAACAAGAATGGAAGTAGTACCAATACCATATTAAAGAATCCAACCATAAGTATCAATTCCAAATTTTAGTACCATCCAAATAAGTTACTATCCATGTTATAAATGTTTCAAAGTTAAAGTTGATTTACTGCCAAATTGAGATAAGAGTGAAAATCATCATAACAAATATCAAATTAACATTTATCCCCCATTAATAAACCTAACCATAGGATTCCCATTACCAATTTAATATCATCCCATAAGGTTTACATCCACAAAATTTGAAGGATTCCAAGAAATTGGAAAAATATACAAATTTCACAATTTAAGTGAAAGTAGAAATCATTCCTCACCTTGTTTACGAGTTGGATTATCCTATTCTCATCTGAAACCTAAGAATCAAGCAACAATAACCCCATTTAGTTACTAAACCTTTCCAAATCCTCCAAGTGATAGTGCCTTGGGCACCAACCATGGCACCTAAGGCACAATCCATGTCCTCCACTAAGCATAGGCCATGGCGCCTTGGATGTCCTGCTAGGTGCCTGAGGCGCCACATGTTGCAATGCATGACCTGCCTTGTGTAGGCTAGGGTGCCTGAGGTGCTAGGCCCATTTCCCTCTCTACCTGGCTAGAGCCCAATGCACCAGACCTAGCACCTAAGGCTAGGTAGTCCATCCACCATATGCTCTACCCTAAAGCCTTGCCATGGCCCCTTTTTCCTTCATTCTTGCCAAAGCAAAGATCCTAGATACATCAAAACATGTTAGGCAGTATGAAATCCCTCCAAAACATAAGATTAATCCAACCCCAAGTCACATTATAATAAATCAACATTTTCCATCAATACATCCTCATACCAAACCTTCCATCCAACCAAGCATTAAACCTAAGAGAAGTCAAGACAAGATTGAGTGGCTAAATCTTTCCCAAAATGGAGTTTTATAGCCAAAAACCCATTCTGGAATCACAAGATTCACACTACCCATTTCTTAGTGTTCAACACACAAGACCAAGAAGAAGGTAGAGAGAGAGACCTTATGATCTTACCTCAAATGAAAGAATCTGGTAAAGAAGGGAGGTTACAGTGGTGATCTTCACCAGAGATGGTAGTAGAAGCGACTTGGAAGCTCACGTTGATTGCTGAAGAAGAAGAGGGCGTAATGGGAGTGAAAGGGATGAACATCAAGGAGTGTGAGGCGTGTGAGTATTTGGGAAGGCTTATATGTTTAAGTGTTGGGAGAAATTGTTGGACCATTTTGCCCCTTCTTCCACCAATCCTTATGGCATCAATCACACAACTTAACCTCGCAAAGTCCAATCACCCCAAAGAACCTTATCTATCCCTTAGCAGAAGAATTTAATGTTTCCTACACTTAGGTTTCTAAACGAGGGCCTTCTTTGATAAAATCCACAAATCACACTAGTCATTGGTCAAATTACCATTAATTAATTATTTCCCTCACCATTACCACCACCCACATGCATATACATATGCACGTAAGAGATATACACACCATAAAAATTCAAGAATTTCCAGACTCTAAAATTTTAATGAATTTTCAAACTAGTCCTCAAATTAACATTTAGACAAATAATGGGATAACATGTTGTTCAAGAAAAATAAAAATTCACAGGTATTACAATAAAAGATAAAAGATTAAATTTGCAATGGCTTTTTTTTTTCTCCAAAAATAAGAAGCATGATAGACTCTCATTGGAGTGGCATATAGGATCCAAAAATAAATAATGGATGACTGCCCAATAGTATCTATAAGGAAATTTCATAAATTCCATGACTTAAATTCTATGGGTGACTATGATTCTTACTAAACTAAAAGAAAATTTAAATTAATTAAAAAAACAAAGAATTAATCAATTAATTAATTAAATCATGTCGGTGACTGCTAGTCAGTAAGCCTCATGGAGAAAACTTCATGTGGGTGAACCCATTAGTACATACTGAATGGTTCAAAATAAGAATCCCCATGGCTGATTGCTAGTTGGCACCTGTGGAACAACTTTCAAAACAAAACCCTTAGTAGGTTGTTGAATTTGTATATTAGTTTTGGTAATTAGTTTTTCGGTTACTTTTAATTCTCTATAAATACTGATTATTTGTATTGTTTTACACATTCAATAATAAGAATATTTTCTCTATTCTCTGAGTGTCTCCTCTTCCCTCCTTGGGAATTTATTTATTTTCTTAATTTTATCATGGCATCAAATCCTGCCTGGTTTGTTTCTCTCCGAATCTCTGTATCCCCAGTTCGATTTTCTCTGTTCTTTGATCGTCGTTTACAGCTACGTTTCTTCTCTTCTTTCCAGAATGTCTTCGGTCTCTCTGTTTTCTGGGCCGACGAACATTCTAGTTTCTTTCTTGCCGAGTGATCGTTTAGGTTGACGCTCTGTGGTTTCGGATCATTCTCAGTCCCTCGATTCTTGTCGTGATCATTTTTCGGTGGATTGAAGGTGGATTGAGAGGACCAAACGTTCCCTGTCGTTTTTGGCCTGGTAATATGAGTTCGTCTCTCCCTGATCAGCGAAATTGCTCTGCCTTGGGACAGAACTCCTTCCCCCCAGCAGTTTGGTTTCTTGGTTATATTCTTTAAAGGACCAAAGCTAGGCCGTCGCCATCAAGGGCCTAATGCTCATGCACGGCATTTTCTGTTGCGACATCGCTAATGTTCAAAAGATGGATCCATTGTCGTCTTGATTTGTCGAATTTCAACAACGGGTATACGAACCCATAAAGGGTAGGGATTTTTCAATGAGTTTGATTGTTCGTATTTGTGTTTTGGCCGGACATTAATACCCATCGCTGATTCTTGCTCTTTTTTCTGATTCTTTAACCGTTCTTGTTTCTGGGCAGAAGATCACTTTTGCTTCTATTCTTATCGGTCACTCGTTCAAAAAGAGATGAAGAATGAAGACTGAACTAGGTCCCTATTTGGGAATTCTCTCTCTAATCGCCCCGGTATGGTATCAATTTGTCGTCTGTTCTTATGGGTTCGCACGGATTAACCAAGGGATCCTTGGCATTTCTTAACTACCCCGCACAGATCATGTTCAAATCTAGAAAGGTCCTACCGGTCATGGTGATGGGTACCTTCTTTCCTGGACTCAGAAGATACTCTTTTCATGAATACATATCTGTAATATTCCTAGCGCTTCCTAGATATACCTATGATTCTAAGTGGGAAGGCTATATACAGCTTGGAATTCTTACGCTAAGCATCTATACGTAAATGCAATGTTAATTTTTTTTTTGAAGCAATGGCCATATACGTTGGTCAAGTTTCTATTCTATGCCTTATCACTTCGCTGGCTTATTTGGTTTATCTAATTGATGATTACCAATGGCTTCGCGTTGTTTGGGTGCACATAGCTTTTACTACATATGTGAAGCTCTATTTTTTGCTTTGCTTGGCCTATCTGGGTGCTTCATTACATGTTATGATCAGAGGGTTTGCAATGATTTGGCTCAACCTTGTCAAGAATTATCTTTGTTGCTGTCACCCTGGAGTCTGTGCAGACTGTCTTTTGCCAAGCACTCTTTGTGTATAGACTGATTGCACCACATGCTTTAAGAGTTGTAGAATTATGGCCACTAAATGTGGGGGTTTCTTGGGAGGTTCAAGCATTTGGAGCCATATGTTATAACAGTTGGTGCAGTTATAACATGTCAATGGTCTTCTAGTTCTTTACATTGAATGACTTATTTGGTTTAAATAAACCGGAATTACAGTTTATTTTCTTTTGGTTGTAATTGTTTGTGTCCATTAATCAACGCAAATGTTTTTCACACCAATTTACAGAACGTGATTTTTACGAAATGGTTCTTAAGAACCTTGTACCTGTTTTGAAGACTTTCTTATAAAGGTTTTTGTTTTTTACATTCTTATGAAAATTTTGTAATTTTTGGTGTTCTATTTTCTAAGTTAGATTTGTTTCAATTCACAGTAACTCTAACTTGAAAAAAGAGAGTTGAATTTATATATTAATTTTGGTAATTAGTTTTTCTGTTACTTTTAATTCTCTATAAATACTAATTACTTGTATTGTTTTACACATTGAATAATAAGAATATTTTCTATATTCTCTGAGTGTCTCCTCTTTCTTCCTTGGAAATTCATTTGTTTTTCTTGATTTTATCATAGGTGATCGCCCAACGATACTTGCAAAACTCTACAAAATAAATTCTCAATGGGTGACTGTTCGTCAATACCTATGGAACGATTTCGAATAAAGCTTGTATTTAAGTTAAAAAAAATCGAGAAAGAATAAAGTAAAGACATATATGGATTTCACATAAAAGGATTTTGAAAGCAAAATCCAATCATCTCAACCCAAGTCTTTTGGCAATTCACTTACGTAATTACATTTTGCCTTGCTTAAGAAAAATATCAAACATGCTTGTTTTTGAAACTACATAAACATCCTATGCATAAATCCTAGGTCGAGTTTGCCCCTTGTACATATGTCATTTTTCTTTTGTTTTCTCTCTTTCTTTATTTGCTTTTTAAAAGGATAACTCTGATTAAAAAAAAACCATGTGATCAATCTGCACAATTAGCTTAGTGTAACCTTTCTTAGGACACGTGTCGTGAAGTGCTTAACATCTTCTTTACACACAATTAAGCACAATTAAACTCCCGAACTCGTCCTGATTTTGCAAACTGGGCTTTATCCTTTAAAATAAGATTTTTACAAAATTATGCCTTAAAATCAAAATTTTGATGGTGACTCCCAAAACTTGTTTTTCATTTCTTTGAAAATTATATTTTTATTTTTCAAAGTATCATACGCATCAAAATTCGGGTGTGATAGTACCTCTTACAACTGTTAAATAAGCTAACTTGACTCAGGTTCTAAAGAGTCAATATTGAACATGTGCTTGGTTAGATTGAGTCATAAATAAGATCTGAAATCTTGGTCCGACTCAGCTCAGTAAAGGTTGTGGGCTAGATTGGGCCAACTCATAAGACAATTTTTTAAACATATTTATTAGCCACTTACAAGATAAAATTTGAGTATTAGAACTATACAAAAAAATTAGACTAAAATTCAAAAAATGTATAATAAAATTTAAAAAAATAAATTTTAAAAAAACTGAACAGAGCTAACCCACTCAAGCTATAAAAATTTTGATAAGTTAAATGAACTTTAAAACCATTGGAGATAGGATAGACGAATAAAAAACATGCCCACACTGACACTCCACGTCTACCCATCCAACATGACGACCTTTATAAATTTATAAATTAAGGGGATTTATAAGAGTGCTATACCTAGAGTCGTAATTGACCCTTAAATTAAGGGGACAAGTCTTCATCTTGATTCACTGTATGTCTCTTTTGATTAGTCCTAAGTCCTAATTTACAAAGTTGATAATGATGATAAGCTGCATTGACCATGGCGTCAACACATTAATGATCGTCGTAGAAGCCTGAGTGTGATAATTTCACATTCTACTATTCAAATATTTTTATTAACATATCAATTACACATTAAATTGTTTAAGTTAAATTAAATATTTATTTAACATTATATTTTAAATTTTAACTAACTATTACAATTAATACAGTTGTATAAATTTCATAATTATGATTATATAATCATAATTTAATATTTAGTTGTATATCAACAACTTTTATCTAAAATTAATAATTAATTATTTTTTATTAGATTGTTTTAATTATTTTAAATAACTCAAAAAACTAAAAACTAAAAATTAATGATTTAAATATAATGTTTAATTAAAATTATATATTTCTCATTTTGAGCCGATATGAATGATATATAGAATGAAACTCAGCGCAGCATAGGCCGAGTTTTACTCTTATTTCAAAAGAAAAAAATAAACATAGAAAAACAGGTTGATATGTCAGGAAACATAGTACAGGGCGAAATTTTTTGTAAAAGATAACGTGTCCAATTTTTTTTTTAAAGAATAATATGTGGATAAATTTCTCTAATTTAAGGGTCAATAACGACTCTATGTCTAACACTCTTATACATCCCTTAATTTATAGTTATATATTTGCTTTTGCCTCATATCTTCATCTTTTATTTCACCATGTACACACGATATTAAACCGAACAATATTTCAATATACAATTGATATAAAATAAAATTCAAAAGAAAGACTACCAATTCCCACAACGGTCATATAAAAGCCCATTTTGACTATCCACGTTTTGAGTTTCATTTTAATTTTTACTTTTTTATTAGTTATTTAAAATAACCTAATAAAAATAAAATCCTCAATTAAAAATAATCAATTATTAACTTTAATTAAAAATGATTAATGTCATGTTTTTACTTCCATTACAACTCAAGGAAGGATATGAAAATTAATTACTCATATTCTTTCATACTTCATAACATTTAATCACATTCAACATTTAATCACATTCAAAGACAAATATTCAAACTTCTTTTCCAATCCTAAGTCCTTGCAAAATTCATTAGGCCATTAGCATATGCACTTTTATATCTCTATACACAAGCAAATTCAATTCACAATAACCACAACTCGCTTAAAGTCTCATTTTGTAAACATTACTAGGCTTATAGTGCAATGGCTCCAACATTCAGCAATCATACACGACTAAGTACGATTATTTCTCAATCATATGATAATGTAGTTCTAAACTTGGCATTATATCATATTTCATTTCATATTCATCTCAAATTTACTCTAAGAAAAATAAATCTTGGAAAAAAGATAGGGCTAGATCCCTCACTTCGGGTCCGAGTTAAATTTCTACACTTTAAGCCATAGAAGGAATATCAAGGATCTCATTGAAGGCCTAGAGAACAAGTCAAATAATAGACAACACAAAATCACAACATAGGCTACCAATCAACCATCTTGGTTCTGATTTAAGGCTAAAATCAGACCCAAACTTAGAAAAATTCTGATATTAATTCATAGCTCCAAAAATTATGAAACTTGACATATAACTCCTTTATATGTTAACATGTTATGGTAAAAATTTCAGATTTAAATTCCATCGTTTGACCCCACTAAAGACCTTATTAGTGTCTGTAGGTCAAAGCTCTCTACATTCCACATAGGGGACATTTTTCTATTTAGTAAGCCTATCAATCCTTAGCCAATTGCTATGAAATTTGGTAGACCATTAGTATGAGGTCTTATCTAGGTGCCATAAAAATTTCGGGTCAAAATAAGATCATTTAACCCTTGAATAAGAAATAAACTTCACATCTAACCAGATTAGCCCTTGCACCAAGATCATATTATATTTATTCTAGAGTTTGGCTAATTAAAACCCCTCTAAGAATGAGCATGTGTACATGAAATAAAATCTTTAGTCTTTCATCCCTTCGTATCAGTATAGTTTCCTATATAATTCTACAACCATTCCCTTTGCATTTTACTCATGAACTAATCGTAAAAATAAAAAGTAAACAATATTATCAAACTTGACAATCATTAACTTGCAGCATCAAAAGTCATCAAGACATAATGCACCCATGTTATATGATTTACGATATATCAACTACTACTTTATCTTTATCACCTTGATACAAAATAAATGATACCAACAGATCCCACAATCTCCACTTTTTTCTTTCAAGTGATGACTCACGGAATGAACAATAAAGCCATCTTTATCACCTTGATACATAATTAATGATACCAACATCTTATCAAATACCCATATCAGCAAAGTATGACAGTTGGAATAAATTATAGGTTCACTTCTCATCCATATTTCGGAGAATATTTTTCTGATTTCAAGATAGTTCAGTTGCTGCATATTTTTCCATCATTCATCAAGTAACCATGCTATGTTTAAGTTACCCAAGATCCCTAATTCACAATGAATCATTTGCTTCCTTTTTATCAGAACTAAACACCTAGATATGTAGAGGAAACAATAGTTAAATCAACCAAAACTCTCAACTCATGTTAATCATACTCTATCTTCAAAATCTCTCTCGGCCGCAACAAAATTTCATACATAACTCAGATTTTCATACCTCATTGCTTCTCAACTCAAATTTCAATCATTCAAAACTAACATACAAGCTACCAATTTGCAGAAAAGATTTGAGACAAAAACAGCTCCCATACCTCACGGCCATTACTCTGTTTTTTCCTCTCCATCTGTCCCCTTCACCCTCCGTCTTCTCCCTTTGCAATTCTTCAAGAAATAAGTTACACGAAATGGTACGGAGAAAACTAGAAAATAGGACCCATTCAGAAATCAATTCTTGGCCTAGGGCTCGGGACACTTGAAGAATTTGGAGAAAAGAGAGAAATTCTGTACTTACCCAAAAATGGAGGTGCCACGATAGAGAGAAGACCGCCGGTGATGGTGGTAATGGAGGACAGTGGTGACAAAGGAGGCTTCACGCCCTCGCAACTTTGTCTCTTTAACTTCCTCGGCTGCTTCTGTCTTTGATTTGGATGGCAGGGAAGATCAAGAGGAGGGAAGGAACGCGAAGGATGAGGGGTTCGGCCCGTGACAAAGTCGTGGCCAACGACGGCCACCACACGACACCTCATTCTCCCGCGTCGTCCTCTCTCTCTTTCTCTCTCTGTCTCTCTCTCTTTTTCCTGTCCTCCACCTTCAGTATCCCTTCATGTTTGCATCCAAAAGGGGTCTAGGTTGGTAGACAATAGCACATGTGGCAAGCTCTCCTTGCGCCACCTAGAATTCGCTCTTGGCTTAAATTACATAGACTCAGTTCCTTTTAAAATTAATATTGCACTTAGGTCCTTACGAATCTTTATAAAATTCCCAATCTTTCCCAAAAAGTTCAATTTATTTTATTATCATTATTTCATTTTATTTCCAATTATTTTTATTACCACTTGTTTACTATTTTCCACTAAAATAAAATCAACACCTATCTTTATAAAATTTCAATTTAGTCCTCAATGGTTCCAAAAATTAAAATAAAAAGAATTTTAATCCCTTAATTTCCTTAATTCCATGTTGAAAATTCACTGTGAACTACACTATTATGATGTTCTCCCTTTTTTAGCACAACCACTACATATGTCACAACCCAAATTCAAGCACATAATCGATACGGTGGCATAAACCCCGTACAATCGTCAGCCTACCCAATGTCACCTTATTTAATCCCATTTATTAATTATGTCTATTTTTTATCATACATTGTATAGTTGGTAATTAGGAAATAATATATTAATTGAATATAATTCAATTCACTAAAAAAACATCGTTCAGATTGCACATAACAGAAACAAGGCTCTAATTTCACCCAGCGACCAACGCTGAGCGCTGGCCCAGTAGACGAGTCTCACCTCTGCCTCATTGGTGCTGAGCATTCTCCATGCCTAAGATGATGTCGAATTCCACCATGTCCAGTAGCATTAGATTCACTGTTGTGTCCGCTTATCCAATTTTCACCTTGCAAGCATGATAACCCCGCTCTATTAGGAAGGTATCCCTGTTGGTTAAAATCTAGAAACCAGCAAGGGAAAAATCTGAGTCGTGTCTTTTTAGTAGACACTGTCCTTAAGAAAATTATTCCGCGACCACAGCTAGAGAACTGCGTCTACAGAACTCCCTCTAGGATCAAACAGACTCTTCTGAGAAAATTATTCTCAGGCCACAGAACAGCAGAAAGTAAAGAGGCGTAACCCAGAAAGTGAGAGAGGGAGAGAAGAGAGGATCAGAATACTTTCTGATTAGGTGTGAGAAATGAGGGGGGAAGCCCTCCTTTTATAGTCGCTGAGGCAGACAAAAAGGTTTATGAAAATTGAAATTCGGTTATGAAAATTAATGGACAGTTTCAGAAATTAATGGGCAGTTTCGAAAATTTAATAGGGAGTTTTTAAATATTTTAAATATATTTAAAATAACGAAACATAAACCGCCAGCCCATAATTTCTGACGTTAATCCAATTAATTTTCATAAGTGTAAATTCGCCTCTACTCAGGTAAGCTAAAAAAATTAAGTTAAAAAATTATTTCTCCAGAGAAAAACTAAACCGGTCCGATTCATCGCACGCGCAGAGGGTGCAAATCAGACGATTTGCACTGCAATAGCTTGAAACCATGTGGGCTTATGTGAGCGAGAGCCCACCTCTTCCCAAGCTCTTTATTAGCCTACTAACACATGTTAGTATATAAACTCTCTTCCCCTCCTTGCTCCAAGCAATGTGGAACTTGTAGATTTCTCTTTTGAAATATTAAGCCTTTATAAGGCTATTTTTACAACAATCCCCCACATATTTCAAAAGATATTCAAAACTTTTGGGTTACGTATATGGGTGTAGACGCATTAATCCAGTGTCTCTTTTTAGACTGTGAACCAGATCTAGACCGATAAGATTTATCTCACAGAGCAGTCAGTGAAGCATATAGCTTCTATGAACTAACTTACTCTTAGTCGTAAGATAGTGACCTTAAGAGTCGCATCTCACCCCCCACATTTCTGCTGTTAACGCCGTTGTGCGCGTTATTTCGGCCGTGCGCATGTCTGGAATTCATGAGTGCTCTAGAGATTTCGCCACTATCTCATAGGAGCGGCCCCACTCCACACTCATATAGGTGAATTCATCAAGTGTATCTGCAATGAATACATCACCCTTAATATAGGGCTATGAATATCATAAAGAGCTTACGCTCAACCCACAAGTCAATGCATTCTAGCACTTTCACACTTAACACCATAGGAAATGGACTGAGAATATAGTGCTAGCAGAATTAACAAGCGACTTGTTATTACCCATATGAACCTCCTTCATGGGATCTCCAATTACAAAGGTTGGGTTCCCACCGCTGTTAATTTCTTGTTGGCTTAAGTCCAATTCCCCTCGATGTCTTATTAATTACACTTCTACCCAGGGGTTTAGTCAAAGGATCGGCCAGGTTTACTTCTGACCTAACAAAATCGATCGATATAACTCCATCCTTTAGCAATTGCTTAACCACATCGTGTCTCAAACGAATGTGTCTACTCTTACCATTATAAATTTTATTCTTTGCAATGGCTATTACCACTTGACAATCACAATGCAAAGACACAGATGGTGCTGGTTTCATACCTAAAGGTATGCATGCCAAGAAGTTTCTTAACCACTCAATTTCACTACCAGCCAACTCCAGAGCTATAAACTCTGATTCCATGGTTGATCTAGCTATAAGAGTTTGTTTAGCTGACCTCCATGACACTGCTCCACCACCAAGGGTGAACACATATCCACTAGTGGATTTTGTCTCATCTGAATCAGAGATCCAGTTAGCATCACTGTATCCTTCTAATACAGCAGGAAATCCACTATACTCGATACCGTAACTCATGGTACCCTTCAAATATCTCATAAGTCTCACAAGAGCACCCCAATAGTCTTCATTAGGATTATATGTATATCTGCTCAATCTACACACAGCATATGCTATGTCAAGATGAGTGAAGTTCATCAGATGCAACAGACTCCCAATGATCTGTGCATACTCTAACTGAGCAACAGGCTCACCCAAGTTTTTCTTCAGTTGAGTACTAGAATCATAAGGAGATAACACTGATTTGTCATCAAAATGACCAAACCTTTTGAGTAACTTTTGAACATAGTGTTCCTGTGATAGTATAATACTATCACCTTTCCTTATGATTTGGACTCCCAAAATCACACTTGCTTCACCCAAGTCCTTCATATCAAAAGTTGATGCAAGAAAGTCTTTTATCTTATATATTATATCCATGCTTGAACCAAAGATTAGCATGTCATCCACATACAGACTAATAACTACACAATCAGCATCAACTCTTTTTGCATACACACATCTATCTACTTCAACAGGAGTAAAGCCATCACAAATCAATTTATGATTTAATTTTTCATGCCATTGTTTGGGTGCTTGTTTTAATCCATATAACGATTTAAGAAGTTTGCAAACTTTTCTCTCTTTACCTGGAAGAATACAACCTTCAGGTTGCTCCATGTAAATTTCTTCTTCTAAATCACCATTTAAAAATGTTGTTTTAACATCCATTTGATGAACATAGAGCTTATATACTGAGGCTAAAGCAATTAAAACTCTTATAGATGATTTTCTAGTTACAGAAGCAAAAGTGTCAAAATAGTCAATGTTTTGTTTTTGAGTAAAACCTTTGGCTACTAATCTACCTTTGAATTTATCAACCGACCCATCAGGGTTATATTTCTTTTTAAAAATCCATTTGTAGCCAATAGTTTTTGCTCCTTTTGGTAAATCCACTAAATCACAAGTTTTATTTTTTTGAATTGAATCTATTTCAATTTTAATTGCTTCTTTCCACAATTTTGCATCAGGAGATGCAACAGCCTCAGAAAGGTTCTAGGTTCATCATCAACAGCATATGTATAAAAGTCATCTCCAAAAGAAGTTGTCTTCCTTTGTCGTTTGCTTCTTCTTAAATCCTCATGGACATTTTCATATGGATTTAGATTTTCAATTTCTAATCATCTTTCATTGTTTTGTATTGATGTACTAGAAGCATTTACATTTTTCAAAGGAAAAACATGTTCAAAAAATTCAGCGTTTTTTGTTTCAACTATAGTATCACAATCAAGCACATCACTTTTCAAAACAAGAAATCTATATGCAGAGCTATGTTCAGCATATCCTATAAACATGCAATCAGATGTCTTAGATCCTAACTTCCTTTTCTTAGGATCAGGTAACATGACTTTTGCTAAACACCCCCACACTTTCATATACTTTAAATTAGGCTTATAGCCTTTCCACAACTCATAAGGTGTCTTACTAGTCTGTTTATAGGGAATCCTATTTTGTATATGACAAGCAGACAGTAAAGCCTCTCCCTATAAGTTTTCAGGTGCAGAAGAACTAACAAGCATAGCATTCAACATTTCTTTTAAAGTTCGATTTTTTCTTTCTGCTACTCTGTTAGACTCAGGTGAATAGGGAGGAGTAACCTCGTGAATTATTCCTTCTTTTTCACAATAATCATTAAAGATTATATATTCTCCTCCCCTATCAGATCTAATTCTTTTTATCCTTCTATTTAACTGATTTTCAACTTCTGCTTTATAAACTAGGAAGGAACTAAAGGCTTCATCTTTACTCTTAAGAAGATATACCTTAGTGTATCTAGAGAAGTCATCTATAAAGGTCACATAATACTTTTTACCTCCTCTAGTCATAGTTTGTTTTAAGTCTCCTAGGTCTGTATGAATAAGACTTAGTAATTCTATTTCTCTATGTATACTATGAAAAGGTTTCCTAGCTAACTTTGATTCAACACATGTTTCACACTTATCCATGTTCATGTTATTAAAACCACAAATTAGGTTGGTTTTAAGCATTTTCTTAATATATGAAACACTAACATGTCCTAGTCTAGCATGCCACATTTCAACAGAATCAATCAAGTAAGCAGAAGATTCACCTTTTTCATTAGCAACATTCAGTACAAAAAGTCCTTGATTACAATAACCTTTACCCACAAAAATATTGTTCTTTGTCATTATGATCTTATCAGATTCAAATGACACTTTAACCCCTGCTTTTCCTAATAGAGCTACAGAAATTAAGTTAGCTCTAATATTAGGCACATATAGAACATCATTTAATGCCAATGTTTTGCCTGATGTGAGTTTGAGAAGAACCTTTCCTTTCCCAAGGACACTAGTGGTGCTAGAATCACCCAGATAAACATGTTCTTCTCCATCCTTTACTAGAGTGTAGGATATAAAAGCATTTTTGTTTGCACAAATATGCTTGGTAGCCCCTGAGTCTACCACCCATTCTTTCACATTGGCAATCAGGAGAGCTTCAGAAATGACCGCAGCTATAACATCATCTCCTTCAACCAAGTTTGCACTTGACTTAGGAGGATTGTCATTTCTCAGTCTCCTTCTGCATTGGGCTGCATGATGTCCTTATTTTCCACACACAAAGCAGTTACCTTTTTTCTTAAAGGCGGGGTTAGATTCTCTAGGTTTGTAATCAGTTTTCTTATTTTTACTTTTATTCTTACGACTAGATGTACCTTGCACCATGTTAGCTTTTGATGTCATTTCTTTAGCACTTGCCTTTTTGGATTCCTTCCTATTGGTATCCTCGATGATGACATGCTTTATTAGTTCCGAGAGCGGCAACTGTTTATGCTTATGTTTGAGTTGTTGCTTGTAGTCTTTCCAGCTTTCAGGCAGCTTCTCAATTAAGATTCCAGCAACGAACTCATCAGGTAGGTTGATCTTCTCGGCACGAAGGTCCTCCAACAACTTGTGGTATTCATTGATTTGGACTTTAATGTCCTTGTTGTTGACCCTAAGGCTATATGCCATAAGTTTTGATGATGACAAATGTATTTGAATAGTAGCATTAATATATATAAAGATTAATTATCATATATATGTTACAAGTACTTAAGCATGATTATGTTATTTAATATGTATGTTGCATATATTGAATCATGCTATTAAACTAACCATTGGGTTTGCAAGTAAGATATATTTTATAGGTTGGTTCAAAACAAGAAGAGTAAGCATTGTATTGAAGAACAAGGAAAAGCAATATCATGCTTCACTCAAGGAAAACAACATGCAAGGATGAAGCTCCAAGAAATGAAGAATTAGAAGATTTGAAGTCTTGGAAGCTTGGATGCATCAAGATAGCCTATGTGTTTACATTAGGTATATTTTATATAGGCTAGTATACTTGTGCAACTCAATGATTTAGATTTGCATACATTGGCTCAATTATTTTGAACAAAAAATAGTGAGATATGAAATTTTACAAAAGTTAGTTTTTGACCTTTGGTCACTCTTTATATCATATCTCATAAACGAAAAATCATTTTTTCAAGTATCTTAATCTCATTTGATAGTAGACTCCAAGAGCTTTCCAACAGTATATTATTTGTTTAAAACGGAGTTCAAATGAGGGAGTTATGAATTTTTAAAGAAAGCTCAAAATCTGGACTGCACTATAAGTGCTGTAACGGCTATATAACGGCTATATAACGGCTAGTTTTGTAAAATCTTATATATATGACCTTAGATACACGATTTTGAGCAAGAACAAAGTCCTACAATGTGATATTAACTACTTCTATCATCTTTGAGAGAAAGGAAAGCATTCTTGAGCCAAATCTTGCATATTCTCTATCATTAGAGTTATTAGAGCTTCATTTGTTTTCATCTACTCTTTAGAGAGAGTTTCTTTGTATTGTTGATTTTGATCAACACATATATTATTTTGAGTTGAGGTTCGCAAGTACCGGTGTTGGAAGAACTTGCTTTGGGTTGAGGAGGAGCCCGGATTTATAAATTCTCCATTGTGGTTTCGCAAATACCCGGATCGAATTTGCATGGTTGTAGTGGTTTGCAAGTACCCGGATTAAACTTGCAATTATAGTGGAAATACTCAAGTGGTCTCTTGAGGACTGGATGTAGGCTTGGATTAGCCGAACCAGTATAAATCTCCGAGTTTGCTTTCTCTATCCCTTACTCTTTAATTTGTGCATATTGATATCTATTCTTTAATTCCTTGATCTTTATAATTATTTATCTTGACAGCACATTGATTTTCTGTATTGTATTTATTATCCTAAGCATTGTACTTTTACAGAAAATCATTTTAACTTTCAATTAATTCTTGTGAAAAATTTATAAAACCCAATTCACCCCCCCTCTTGGGTTCCAACCATTACTTTCAATTGGTATCAGAGCTTGGGCTCTTGATTTAAGACTTAACCGTCTAAGAGTAAATATGGTTGGATCTAGTGAGTGGTTTATGTCTGAAAATTGTTCTTTCACAGAACCTCCAATTTTTTATGCTAATCATTTTCAATATTGGAAGTATGAAATGAAAATTTTTTTAATTTCAGTAGACCATAAACTTTGGGAAATTATAGAAAATGGTTTTGATATGCCTGTCAAGGAAGAACAAGGAAAATACATTCCAAAACCCAAGAGTGAATGGAATGATACTGAAAGAAGTTTAGTGCAACTCAATGCTAAGGCAAAATTGATTATTTCTTGTGCATTGAGTCAAGATGAATTTTTCAGAATTTCCAATTGTGCAACTGCTAAGGAAATGTGGGAAACTTTAGAAGTTGCATATGAGGAAGATCTTGTTGCAATGGAATTAAAGTCTAGAAATCTCATTAATGAACTTGATATCGCTCAAATGAAAAATTGTGAAACCATTAATGAGATACGACTTGTGCTTAATCAATTGCAAGCTCTTGGTGTTGAACTTACAGGAAAATCTCAAATCACCAAGGAGATAGAAGAAAAAGAAAAAGGAGAAAAAGAGAAACCACAACCAAAAACTGAATCATCAAAGAAAGCTTACCTATCTTCCATTTGGGGAAATAGCAATTCCGATGAGGAGAACACAAATGAAGAAGCCAACACTTGTCTTGTGGCCAGAGATAAAGATGAGGTAAATTCATTTGACTACTCTTTTGAAGAATTACAAGATGCCTTTGATGATTTACATGAAGAATCTCTTATACTTGCAAAGAAACTAAATATTTCAAAACAGAAAAACTCTTCTCTTGAAAATGAGTTGGAAACATTGAAAAACAAATTTTCTATTTCCAAGGAAGAGAATTTTGTTTTTGAAAATCAAAACAGAACTTTGCAAGAAGAGAATTTGATTTTAAAAACAAATATCTCTACCAACAAAAATTGCTTTTGTACCAAGTGTGATTTTTTGAAAAAAGAAAATGATAATCTTAAAAACACACTTGCAAAACTCTCTCAAGGTAGAGAAATTTTAAATACCTCAGTTTTGAAACAAAGAAGAATTAACAAAGTTGGTATTGTTTCTAAAAAGAAATCAAACCAAAAGCAGTTTAAAAACTTCTTTGTTTCTGAAAAGATGTCCAATAGTCCAACTTGCACTTGTTTCTATTGTGGACTGAAAGGACACAAATCTTACTCTTGTTTTTATAAGAAAAATCTTGTTCATGGAGTAAAAATGAAATGGGTTCAAAAAGGAACTCATGACCCAGGCAAACCCAAAGAAATTTGGGTACCAAAGATAAATGAATAATTTGTAGATTTGCCTCGAAGCAAGGAGCGGAAATGACTTTTCAATGGCTACATCATTCAAACTCCACTCTCTTGCATCAAAAGGAGGCAATGGATAAGTAAACATATAAGCTGGAATGCATTGTAAGAATTTTGACTGCTATGTTTACTGCTCTCTAATGCTTTTGTCTGTTATCTAATATGCCTTACATCTATCCTTGATATTCATGCATGCTATATCTGAAAACAATTGTTAGGTGTGCAGATTATAGATTCAAATTTTGTTTTGATCTAAAATCTTTCTTCCAAATTTTGCTCAAACTATCCTTTTTACTGCATCATGAAAACTTGCTTCCATTACACGCACATTTTTCTTGTCTTCACAACAATAAGATTCCTCCTACCTATAGTATTTATCCTTGCTGTAATCTTATTTAAATATTTTCAATGAAATCAAATATTTTGTAAAATTGCATTTCATGAAAGCATAGCACTTTTATTAATATGGTATATCTTGAACATAATGTTGCTCCTAGTACTCGAGATTTATTTGAACATTACTGATTTGAACATCAAAGTGCTCCACCAAAAGTGTTTTACAGGAGTTAGTCCTCAAATCTATCCTCTAAGCTCATTCGTAATGATCGACCAATGCTTGACAGTGATCTTATGAGAGATTGTTTTCAAGAGGATCTTGCAAATAATCAATCAATTAAGTTCATTAAAATTGCAAGAAGATAGAATCAAAAGAAGAGCAATGAGCAAAACAAGAATATCAAAATCTTGAGGAGGAACTTCAAGAAGCAATAAGAGTTTGCCAAAATTGATGAGTATCTCTATTCTTTACCACTTTAATATTTAATTGAGTGATACTCCCTGATCATAATTGGCTATGTTGGCAATTTTTTTTACTGACATACTTTCATTACAATGATATATTGTTCTCTAATATCTTACATATTTGATCATATCATTGTATATAAAGATATTGTCTTTATACCATTCATCATGGTTTGAGCATTATACATGTCATATCCTTTGTATAAGATATAGCTTATGAACGATTGTTTATGGATTCTAGTTTATATCTGATTATATCTTATTAATCCATATTACCTCAATTATTGTACTACATACTCAAGTTATAATATGTTTTATCTTGATAAGTATGTAACTTGCTTTTGCTTTGAAATGATGATATATATGTCCATGTCAGAAAATTCTTTCCATCTTTAAAATGGATATATATTTTTCAATATATATATACTGTGCTGAATTTGTGTAGCTGATTTATTTTATCTTTCTTTATTATTATTTTTTTTGTACCGTCAAATAAAAGAAACCACTTGCATTAAAAAAAAACCCGAAGGATTACATTGCATAATTAGAAAAAAAAAGGGAAAGTTTGCTCATGCATGAGCAATCTACAGGCGAGGTGGTCTTGGATTAGGAGGCCCGTATTGTATCATCACCCCTCGGCCATTCCTTGGAGCAAGAGACTGAGCAATGTCACGGAGGGTAGTGTAAATCCCATTCATACAATCAACACTTCTTTGTTGTTGATTGCAGAAGCATTGGGTAGACCAATAGAAGAACCTATCTATTCTTGAAGTCAGTGCCGCATTGTTGCGTTTAGCTAACTTCTCCTGGTCCTCTATCATCTTCTTGAGTTTCTTCACCTCCTGCTCCAGACAAGCAATTTTGTCTTCTGACGTATGGCCTGTACTAATCTCTTCAGCTTCTTCGATCTTCATCTTCTTCTTTCGATTCTCCTGAGATCCCTCCAAAGGCCTTTTACCCTTGTCCCTGCCTAGACTCAAGTTTAAGTCGAGCTCTTCCTCCCTTGCCTCTACTGTGAGATCAATGAACTTTCTTGCTGCCATGGCTTGGAATTTTTTTTGGAGTATGAAGAGAGAGGAATGTCAGAAAGTTGTAGGCTCAGAGATGAATACTCTTTGTGGTGTGGTAATTGAGAACTCTGGGGCAGTTTTTATAGAGAGAAAATTATGACTTAGAGCCAACGAAGATATCTCTTCACCGCACCCCTACACGCTCATCCTATGGATTTTGCAAGCAGGAAGCCAGAACTCTAGGGTACGCATGCACACCAACAACGCGTCGCATTAATGGAAAAACCACGAAAGTCAATTTTCGGTGGATTTGCGGCAGATTTAATTTGTTTTGATTAAAAATTTAAAGATTAATAAAATGGTGATAAACAGAACCATATTTCTCTGCTTTGTTGTGTTGTTCTTGAGAGCTTTCAGTATAATATACATGATTGATTGCATCATGCTATGATTACATGTATCTAAGAACATATGTTGTGTATGCTATTCATGCATCATGAGCGAAGGCTATGGCTAAGAATAATATTTCATGATTCCACATGCACTCATACAAAATGAGCTGTCAAAATTTTTACATGTACTCATCCTCAAGATACATATATAAATTCATTTTGAATGGGTATATAAATTGCTTCCTTTGTGCTGAAATTTATCTTATCCTTTATGAAGCAAATTTGTTTTGAAAAAGGACTTTAAAAATGCTTCTGTTATGTTAATATATTTTATCATATGAAGCAATATTTTTTTTGAAAAAGAAAAGGTCTTAAAGATCTCTTTTGTTGTTGATGACAAAGGGATATTGATGTTTCATATATGGATTATGAACTATATGCTTGAATATATCTTATTACACTAATCCATATATATTGCTTCCTTAGATGAAACGTTTCTAAATTCCTTCGAAGCAAAATATTTTTGAAAAATATCGTGAATCTCTTGAATTGCTTCCACAATTCTGAGATTGCTTTACCATATTGAAGCATTATCTGTTTTGAAAAGAAAAGGATTTGAGTATCGTTATTTTAAATCACTTTTGCTATATGTTGAAATAATTTTATGCATATATGCAGAAATTGTTTTTCAGAAATCTTGAAAAATATTATTATTTGATTTATGGATTATGATTAATATTCTTGTTTATATCATGCTTTGCTAATCCATATATCATACTTCTGCTGTGTGCTGTAAATATTTCTATCATATGATAGCAAATGATGTTTTTTTTCAAAGAGTTTAATTTTTCTGCTATTTACTAAAAATGCCTCTTCATAAACAAGCAGAAATCATTTTCAATGAAAATATTGCAGAAATTTTTTCAAAAATCTTACTTCAAAATTCTGCAATCAAAAACTGAATTTCCTTTATAATGATTTGGACAATCTTTTTCAAAGGAAAAATGTTATGAAATTCAGGGGGAGCTTTGTCTCACTTGAATGTATTTTTTTTTGAAAAAGAATATATCTTGAAAAATTGGATATTCATTATTCATTATTCTTTTTCAAATTATGCAAGGTTTAAGGGGGAGCCTAAAACTCTTTCAAGTTTTATCTTTTGGCTCATTTCATTTGACATGAGAAAAATTTTTCTAAAATTTTCTTTTTACATGTCAATGAAATCAATGATAAGTTTTGATGTATCCTTACCCCATACTATATTGACATCTTCTGACATCCTGACTTAAAGAAGGTATGTGCTTTAACTTCTATATATTGTGTTCCTTACACCTTTTTGTTGATGTCAAATAGGGGGAGAAGAAACAATAGAAAAATATGTATACGTGCTTATAACATTGCATTCATTATCTTGTGATACATATTTTTCTGTGGTGATTTGTCATCATCAAAAAGGGGGAGATTGTTGACCCTAAGGCTATATGCCATAAGTTTTGATGATGACAAATGTATTTGAATAGTAGCATTAATATATATAAAGATTAATTATCATATATATGTTACAAGTACTTAAGCATGATTATGTTATTTAATATGTATGTTGCATATATTGAATCATGCTATTAAACTAACCATTGGGTTTGCAAGTAAGATATATTTTATAGGTTGGTTCAAAACAAGAAGAGTAAGCATTGTATTGAAGAACAAGGAAAAGCAATATCATGCTTCACTCAAGGAAAACAACATGCAAGGATGAAGCTCCAAGAAATGAAGAATTAGAAGATTTGAAGTCTTGGAAGCTTGGATGCATCAAGATAGCCTATGTGTTTACATTAGGTATATTTTATATAGGCTAGTATACTTGTGCAACTCAATGATTTAGATTTGCATACATTGGCTCAATTATTTTGAACAAAAAATAGTGAGATATGAAATTTTACAAAAGTTAGTTTTTGACCTTTGGTCACTCTTTATATCATATCTCATAAACGAAAAATCATTTTTTCAAGTATCTTAATCCCATTTGATAGTAGACTCCAAGAGCTTTCCAACGGTATATTATTTGTTTAAAACGGAGTTCAAATGAGGGAGTTATGAATTTTTAAAGAAAGCTCAAAATCTGGACTGCACTATAAGTGCTGTAACGGCTATATAACGGCTATATAACGGCTAGTTTTGTAAAATCTTATATATATGACCTTAGATACACGATTTTGAGCAAGAACAAAGTCCTACAATGTGATATTAACTTCTTCTATCATCTTTGAGAGAAAGGAAAGCATTCTTGAGCCAAATCTTGCATATTCTCTATCATTAGAGTTATTAGAGCTTCATTTGTTTTCATCTACTCTTTAGAGAGAGTTTCTTTGTATTGTTGATTTTGATCAACACATATATTATTTTGAGTTGAGGTTCGCAAGTACCGGTGTTGGAAGAACTTGCTTTGGGTTGAGGAGGAGCCCGGATTTATAAATTCTCCATTGTGGTTTCGCAAATACCCGGATCGAATTTGCATGGTTGTAGTGGTTTGCAAGTACCCGGATTAAACTTGCAATTATAGTGGAAATACTCAAGTGGTCTCTTGAGGACTGGATGTAGGCTTGGATTAGCCGAACCAGTATAAATCTCCGAGTTTGCTTTCTCTATCCCTTACTCTTTAATTTGTGCATATTGATATCTATTCTTTAATTCCTTGATCTTTATAATTATTTATCTTGACAGCACATTGATTTTCTGTATTGTATTTATTATCCTAAGCATTGTACTTTTACAGAAAATCATTTTAACTTTCAATTAATTCTTGTGAAAAATTTATAAAACCCAATTCACCCCCCCTCTTGGGTTCCAACCATTACTTCCACTTGTCATCCGTCATTTCCCAACGGTAAAAGTGACCGATGATGAACTTCTGTTTGGTGGCATCTTCCGCAGTATATTTGAGAATCATAGATTCCCAAATTCTGTTTGCTTCCTTGTAGGTACAGTAGACATCAAAGAGTTCATTAGGTAAAGTACTAATGATTGTGTGTCTATATACTTTGTTAGCATAATTCCATATGTCAATTTTGGATTGGTCAGCAGTGGGCAGTGGATGAGCTTCTGTCAGCGCCGCAATAACTCCATGCATGTCTAGGACAGTATAGATACGTTCTTGCCAGCGCCGGAAATTCTGACCGTTGAATATTTCAATTTTTGAAATATCTGGGAACGGTCTGGAGAAGGTGACTGGAGGCACAGTGGGCATGGTGGCAGCAGGAATAGTATCGGTTGGAACAGCGGGAGCAGCAGCGTTGGTTTCCATAATTTCCTTAAGATTGTTGGTTAAAATCTGGAAATCAGCAAGGGAAAAATCTGAGTCGTGTCTTTTCAGTAGACACTGTCCTTAAGAAAATTATTCCGCGACCACAGCTAGAGAACTGCGTCTACAGAACTCCCTCCAGGATCAAACAGACTCTTCTGAGAAAATTATTCTCAGGCCACAGAACAGCAGAAAGTAAAGAGGCGTAACCCAGAAAGTGAGAGAGGGAGAGAAGAGAGGATCAGAATGCTTTCTGATTATGTGTGAGAAATGAGGGGGGGAAGCCCTCCTTTTATAGTCGCTGAGGCAGACAAAAAGGTTTATGAAAATTGAAATTCGGTTATGAAAATTAATGGACAGTTTCAGAAATTAATGGGCAGTTTCGGAAATTTAATAGGGAGTTTTTAAATATTTTAAATATATTTAAAATAACGAAACATAAACCGCCAGCCCATAATTTCTGACGTTAATCCAATTAATTTTCATAAGTGTAAATTCGCCTCTGCTCAGGTAAGCTAAAAAAATTAAGTTAAAAAATTATTTCTCCAGAGAAAAACTAAACCGGTCCAATTCATGGCACGCGCAGGGGGGCAAATCGGACGATTTGCATTGCAGTAGCTTGAAACCATGTGGGCTTATGTGCGCGAGAGCCCACCTCTTCCCAAGCTCTTTATTAGCCTACTAACACATGTTAGTATATAAACTCTCTTCCCCTCCTTGCTCCAAGCAATGTGGAACTTGTAGATTTCTCTTTTGAAATATTAAGCCTTTATAAGGCTATTTTTACAACAATCCCTTATAGACGTAGCTACTAGGAACAAGCATTCAACCCTGATAGCTCCTTGTGTAAAATTCTTGACAAAACATGAGCGAAGTTTGATTCTATTAAGAGGGTAACTAACGACACAATTATTCTTATACAACCAACAGTTGATAAAAGCTTTAAAAAATTGACTCAGAAAAGAGGAGAAGACATGAGAGAGGGTAACGGGCTAGGGTTCGAGGAATCAAGCAAAGTAAGGGGATGAAAGGACTAGATGCACCTACCTCGAATATGATCACAACGGTGACGGAGAAATGGCCACCGGTGCTCAATGTATCACTGGTATTGACTGGGTACCGAGGAGAGGGAGCTACTGCCGTGGAGAACTGAGGAAGATGAAGTGTGTGTGTGTGTGGAGAACTGAGGAAGACGAAGTAAGTACGTGTGTGTGCGCGCGCGCGCTGCCATTCACAAATAAAGGGTTCTTAGGTTAAGGGATGCGATGTCGTTTGGCTTTGAGACAAAAAGTTCCGTCTCAAATCTTAATACGACATCGTTTTGGAAACGGATATTTCCTTCTCAAAAATACGTCTCTAACTATTTAATAATAAACAAAAATATTTTCTTAAAAATTAGAGATAGAAAAAATTCAGGGATGGAATTTATCCGTCTCTGAATTTTTAATTTTCGACCATCATTAATCTAAATTAGAGATGAATTCTGACACGAATCAGGGATGGATTCTGAGACAGAATAATTTTGTCTCTAAATTTCGTCTCTAATTCTGAATTTTCTTGTAGTGACACTCAATATTTTTAATTATTTCAAAAAGTAAGCATGATTCAATTATCTTAATATCTAAGTATTTACAAAGATGAAAAAAAAATAAAGAGAAAAAGAGGAGCAAATTTCATACTCCTTCACTCGAATTTTCTTTTAATTTATTCGGCCAAATTACACCTCTATTAATTCTACTTATTCAGGAAGATAAAAATGAGTTTCAAAGAATTACAATGCACATAACAACTTCTCCTAGAAGCTTCAGAACTAGAATACATCTTTGATTACGCTAACTCAACAAAAGTTATTTAAACTAAAGATAACTAAAAGTAAAATTCAAAATTAGCGCCCGTGGACCTCCAAGAACCATATCATATACATCAAAATATAGGGAGTTGACGTAGCACCTCTTCCATCCATCATTCATACTTTTTTCTCATTTGTTTTTTAATTTAGAATGAATTTAATTATATTTCATTATTTTAAACTCTAAATGACTTTACAAATTTTAAAAGTTAGGAAGCAAAAGAGGCATTTTTCACAATTAATTTAGAGTATTTACAAAGGCGAGAATTTTATTATTTTCTTCTATAAATAACCAATTCAGTAAGATCCCTCACTGTCTCATTCTAAAACAAATTATTTTAATACTATCTTTTTAGTGACAGCAACAACAATGGAAGTAAAGGGAAAGTAGATGTGGAGTAAAAGTTGGTGGAGTCAATGGTAGCAAGAGCGATAATGGTGATAGAGCAATGAAAATCTCATGTGACAGAGGAGCTTACATATTAAGAGAAATGTTCAAGAACAATCCCAATAAATACTTCAGTTATTTTCATATTCAAGAAAATGACAATAAATAATATATATTATATCTATGAGAAGAATAAAAAATCTTAATATGACTATTAGTTGTTATGAATTGCTTTTATTTTCTTCTATACAATAGTTATTTTTGCTTTTGTTCTTATTTACTATCGTTTAATCTTATTGATAGTGTCTTTAAATATATTTTTGTACAATTTTAACGTAACTATAAACATAAACAAATCAAAGTAAAGGAAGATGTCATGCAAAAAAACCATAAAAATCTTCCAATAAGCAAAAATTTGCTTTTCGTGTTTTGACATTTGGTAGCATGTATCATAATCTATTTTTGTTCTTAGAAGAAAAATATCTAACCAACTTATTTTTTATATGATAAAAGTGATGAAAAATTAATTAACTTTTAAAGAATTTCATACTGTAGATGTTTGCACTAATTATATTTTTTTATTGCCCTAGAAAATGGTTGTACATAAAATTATTGTTTGTGATCGCTACTTCGTCTAGTTCAGTGAATACGATTTTGACGATAACGATCAATGCTACGAAGAATTTAATAAATTGATATAATTTATTTTTTAATCCAGCATACATATTTTTCTCCTTTGTTTGAATTTAAAACTTTTTTTGGTTCTCCTTCTTTTGAATTATAAAAGTTTGTGTGATTATGTCAATAATAAGTTATAATGAAATCTTATTAAATTTCATAACATCATTAAATCTCATCAAATTATTCAACTTAATTGTGATTATGTTAATATAATAAATCACAGGACTTACCATTAAATCTCACCAAATTCCATAACTTTATTGTGATTATGTCAATAATAAGTCATTGTCATTTTTTACTTAATGGCAATAATGTTCTTTTTCAACTTTAAAAATTGAAAACTAATCTCTTTACTTTTTGTTTTTTAATTAGTTATATAACTTGAAACTCTATTATTTGTTTTGAAAGTGAGGAGTGTAAAAAAATTCGAAGAAAATGAAATGGGAGAGAAGGAAGTGGATTTTATGGTTCAAGAAAAAATTTTGTATGAATAAGAATTTGAAAAACAGAGCTCAGTCATGAGATGTACATCACAAGTCTTATTTTCCCTTAAGTAAAATGTCATTTGTATGAAATAAATATAATTTACTATCTAGCAAAAGATTTGATAATATCATATTGCTTAACCGCCGGTTTTATATATTGTCAAATTACTATTAACTTCCCATTACTTCAATAATTACCATTTTTTAAATATAACATCAATAATCATTATAACTCACCAAATTTCATAACTTACCATCAAATCCTTTTAAATTCTGTAAGTCATCATCAATTGTGTTCATAAAAATTTGTCATCTCAATCAATAGCTACTATATATATATATATATATATATGAAAAGCACGAAGAAGTAAAGTTGTGAAGCACCATCATTTTTTATCTATCATCAAATTACTTAGTCAGTGTCATTATTCCTTCCTTTTGTATTTCTTTTGTTGCTAATTCAAGCCATTATTCATTCTTTTTGCATTTTTTTTTCTTGCCGATTTAAGCCATTTTTATAGCTTTTGCCTTCCAGAATTTCATGGATCAAGGTGTGTGAGATCAACAGCATCAAACCCTCTCAAGCTTTTAGTATTATTATCTCTACGAACCCATTTAAGCTTTTGATATTGCCATCTCTCTCCTATTCTACTACTTATGAAAATTCAAAGTTTTTTTTTTAAAATACATATGTTTAGAAAATCACTTCGCTTGACATATGTATTGAATAGTTCATCTTCTTACTATATATCCATATATTGGATTCAACGAATTCATGTTATATATGTCAATCTGTGATTAGAACATATTAATTAAATAACTGCAGGAAGTACGATAAAATTTCCTAAAATACCTCCTTCTTCCTGGGCAGTTTATTGAAGCTGCAATTTGAGCGTTTGGACCCTTTATGTTTCCAAAAGTACCTTTTAAGTCCCCTTTTGTGGAGTTTACATGGGTCACTTTGAGTCGCCAAACTATTGAAACTTTGATCTCCTTGAGTATTCTCTTATGAGTTTAGAGAAGAAGGAATCTTCTCTTTCAAGTAACTTCGATGGCGAATCAAACTCTGCGATTCTCCCTGCCAACATAAAATTGTATAATAGTAAACAGCGTCATCAATCATTTTAGAGAAAAACATTATATTTAGACCCTTCATAAATATAGGAATTTATAACATGATCTTCCACCAATTGTTTCCATTAATTTAATCTTTTAATTAAACTTATATTTTGTTTGAATATTTTCTGTTTATATTTTTATTAAAAATAAAAAATGAACTTGAAAATACGTTTAGTTGAGTTTAATGAAAATATTTTCTTAAAAATATTTTTTAAAATATATCTCAATTTGAAAATATTAAAAAGATATTTTTAGTATTTCAGAAAATATATTTCAAGCAATAAAGATTGAAAATAAAAATAGAAAATATTTTTACAAACCAAACAAACAATAATAGTAAAGTTCGTAATTTAGAAATGAAAAAAAAATTAGTTTGAAAAAATATTTCCTATTTTCATTTTCAGTAATCATTTTTTTTGAAACATTAAAAATATTTTTTAATGTTTTTAAATTTGGGTCTATTTTAAAAATTCATTAAACTCAACCAAATACATCTTCAAGAATATTTTATATTTTTAACAAAAATAAAAATAAGAAATACTCAAACTAAATACACCTATAGTTTTTCAAAAACTAAATTAAGAGATTTGATTTTTGAAAAACTAAATTGATATAATTATAATATTTTGAAGAATAATTTAGTATTGAAATTACCATCGCTGAGGACCAAAACCAAATCGCTATGGATGACGGTGTGGATTCGATGAGCTATTGTGACGACCGTGCGATCTTTGAATTCTTGAGAAATGATTTTCTGTATGACTCCATCGGTGGCGGAATCCACCGACGCCGTAGCTTCATCCAGCACAAGTATGCTACTTTTCTTCAGTAAGGCTCTTCCAAGGCAAACTAATTGCCTTTGTCCTGCGCTCCAGTTTTCTCCATTTTCAACCACTGAGGCATTCATTTCAGAAACAGTTGATAGAAATTAGTTTGATTAACTAATAAACGTCTCTGTGAAACTGAAAGCTGAAGAATCAAACCTGGGGAATCCAATTTCTCTTCCTTTGTTCTCACTATCTGACCAAGCTGACATTTATCTAGAGCCTGACAATGAACAATTAATTCATTTTGGATGTCAGTTTAAAAGGAATAAATTGATTGAATTATTTTTTTAGTTCCTAAAATTTGTCTGTTTGATGATGGTATTTAACTATATATTTACCTCCCAGAGTTGTCTGTCACAGTATTGGTGGAGTGGGTCGAGGTTTCCTCTTATGGTGCCTTCAAACAAGGCTGGATCCTGTGGGATGATGCTGAGCCTCATCCTCAAGTCATGGAGGCCAATCTTGCAAATGTCCAAATCATCAATCACAATGCTTCCCTCTCTGGGTTCGATGATCCTGAAGATGGCCTGAATCAGCGTCGATTTTCCACTCCCAGTTCGTCCCACCACGCCGATCTTCTTCCTCCCAGGGAATGTGCAACTGATGTCCTTCAGAACGCACGGAAGGTGATCCGCATAACGTATCTGTTTCACATGGTTATGGCGTAGAAGAAGATTCAAATACAATTGTGAATAGGTATACTAGTATGTCTCTATCTATTTGGATTATCAGCAGTTGGCACCATTCTGCACTTTCAAAATCGTGGTTGCCCTTTTTAAATCGGACGACCACTATTGAAGAAATAATAAGCTAATTGCATGTGATGATTTACTTTTTTTCTTTCAATTGTAATTGTTCAATCTAAAATTGATCATCCCGAGTTTGAGACATAAAGTCCAATTTTGGCACCAAGGATAGACAATTTGGATTCGTATTTATGCCTTTAGAATAGAGTGTAAATTATTGATTTAGTCTATAAATAATTACAATTATCTTAATTTAATCATTAAAAGATTGAATATCTCATTTTAATCTCCCTAAAGATTACATTTGTTTTAATTTGACCTTTTTTTTTAATTATTAAATCTCAAACTTTGCATTATCATAAGTCATTTTGACAAAGAAAGTTGGAATAAACAAAATATAATCTTTTAAGCATTAAATTGAGGCGTTTGATTGATTTATAGTCTTTTAGAGATTAAATCAATAACTTATTTTAGATTAAAGAGTACATTATTGATTTAGTCCTTGAAAGATTATAATTTGCCAAAAGTTACTTTAATAAATAGAGAGATCAAAATAGGATAAATATAATCTTTCAGGGACTAAATTGAGACATTTGATCTTTTAGAGATTAAATTAAGAAAAATGTATTCCTTTTAGAGAACTAAATCAGTAATTTACTCTAGATTAAACTACTCTGTTAGTCACTTAGTTTTACTGTAAGTTGAATTATACATATTGTATGTGTTATTATGAGGAAGCAATTATAAATTTTCATAGTACAAGATTAACCTGCAAGTTTTTGAAGCATATGGTTCCAGTATGAGGCCAGTTGTTTGGAGGCCTGGAATCTTGAATCACAAGAGCCGCCTCACTTGGGAGATTTGAGTACTGAAGAATTCTTTCAACAGATATCATCTTATTTTCTGCATTGCATATGTTCCATATGATTTGTGCTTGAAGCACATTCAAATTGATCCCATATGTTACTGCCAGTCCTGCAATGCCTGTAATGGATACAATGCAATTTGTAATGAACAAGTGATAGGAGTTCTGAATGAAAAAAGTTGATACAGGGTTATAATGCATAAAATTAGGAGTTTAGGGGGGTGGGGGTTAAAGTTAATGAGAAAAATTACATCACTCCCTAAAATCTTAAAAAGAAAAAACCATTTCTTTTTTTAATCTAAGATTTAAATCATGTATTTTGAAGAAAATCATGGTAGAATAACATGTATTTTTCATTTAACTGACTCCTGTAGGTGAAAATACTAGATTATACATAGGATGTATTTTGATGAGAATCGTATCAAGATCAAGATCCGACGCTTAGGATAGTAGGATCGCACGTATGATCTAGATCTTATTAACCATAATTACAGTTGTCTTTAGCCTCCAAAAAGATCAAGTTTTTCATTTTAGTCCCTAAAACATTATGAATATTTTAATTTGGTCTCTTTTTTCACCAATATGATTTTTAACAACAAAACTTTTGAGATTGAACAACAGTAAATTTTATGATTTAGCAACAAAAAAAAATAAAAAAATTGAAACAAATGTAATATTTTAAGAACTAAATTAAGAAAATTATAATCTATTTTTTTAAGACAGAAAAAGTAGAAATTCTTGAAGACAAAGCTTTATATATACTTACTTGGGTTGATGATTCCTTCGGGGAGGACCACTAACAAAACCAGTGAGAAGGCAAAAACAAAGTTGGAGAGTAAATTGAGTCTGAAAGAAAGCCATTCCATGGCAGAGACGTTATGAAACCATGGCCTGGAGTGGTTGTCCACAAGCTCAAGATTGGAGTACACGAATCGGCCTTCTTGATCAAAGGCTCTGATCGATGCTGCTCCTGCGAGTGACTCCGAAAAATGATGCAGAATTGGAGCTATCTGTATTTGTGCTATGCGAGCCAATTCTCTTGCTGTTGGTGTATAATATCGCTGAAAAATGAGCATCATCGTCATGAAATATCAGTTTGAATGTTTCTGGTTCAATTTCTTTACATTACTGGCATCACTATTCTCACTCGTTCACTACTCCAAATGACCAAAACATCATTTTGGTCCCTCACAGATTTCTTTTTTCTCAACTTAGTCCCTCATAAATTTTTATTTTTAATTTGGTCCCTTATAAATTGATATGTTATCAATTCAGTTCCTCATAGATTTTTATTCTCAATATGTTCTCTCATAAATTGATATGTTATTAATTTAGCCCCTCACATATTTTTATTTTCAATTTGCTCCCTCATAGATTTATATATTATAACTTAGTCCTTTCATCAAATTGTGATCATCAAAAGTTATGGTCAACAAAAAAGGACTAAATTGATAACATATCAATTTTTGAGAGATCAAATTAAGAAGAAAAATAAGTGAAGGATGAAATTGATAACATATCAATATATGAGGGATCAAATTGAAAATAAAAATTTTTGAGGGACCAAATTAGTAACATATTAATCTGTAAGGGACTAATTGAGAATGAAAATCTATAAGTGACCAAATTGAAAAAAAAAAAAGCATCCATGACGGACCAAAATAGGATTTTAGTCAAACATTTTTATCTCAATTTTGTCTCTCAATTTGTCAAAATAATTGTTGACAATTTAATCATTTACAATATATATTTGTCTCAATTTCATCTCTCAAATGAAAATTTTGAGATTTAGTTATAGTAAATTTGGTGACTCAACAAAGAAAAGGACCAAATTGAGATAATGTAACTTTTAAAGGACTGAATTGAGACACTTGATTTTTAGATACCAAATTGAAATAACTATAATCTTTTAGAGGTTAAATTGATAGTTTACTCTTCTTAGTTCTGCGATGGACTCAAATAGACTATGAAGGATCGAGGATCTCATAATTGAGACAACTTCTATACATTTTTTAGGTGACTTTTCTTTTTTGAGTAAATTATTAATTTAATTTTTAAAAGGTTATAGTTGTTTTAATTCAGTCATTGTGTTTGTTTCAATTTTATCTTCAATTTTTCAAAATGACTTTTGAAAATAAGAAATCAAAAATTTAGTGAAAGTAAATTTGATAAAATGACCAAATTAAGATAAATGTAATTTTTTAAAGACCGAATTTTTTATCTTTTAAGAACCAAATTAAGATGACTTTAATCTTTCATAGACTAAATTGGTAATTTATTCTTCTTATTTATGTGATGGATTTGAATAGACTACAAGGGAGAATCTCATAATTGAGACAATTTTAGCTTCTCTACAGTAATGAGATGACTAATCCTATTTGAGTGAATGACTAGTTTAGTTTTGAAAAGACTATAATTGTTTTAATTTAACCCTTAATTAATTATGTTTGTTTCAATTTTGTCTCCCAATTTATCATAATAATTTTTTATAATGAAAAAAAAATTGAAATTTAGCAATGATACATTTGATAATTTAGCAATAAAAATAACCAAATTAAAACGAATGTAATCTTTCATAGGAATTGAATTGAAACACTTGATCTTTTAAAGATTAAATTGCAATAACTGTAAATTTTCAGGAATGAAAAGAGTAATATACTCTTCTTATTTATGTGATGAACCTGAATAGAATATAAGGGAGGATTTCATACTTGATACCATATGCAGATGGCTGTGACTGGAATGAAGATGAGAAATACTTGCCATGCCACCTGTGACATTACTGTAATAGTACCCAGAATCTGTATTATTGAGAAAGCACACCATCCTAATTTTGTTGCCATTTCCAGGTCTAGCACACTTTGATCTGTAGAGGCCTGAAATAAAAACTTTCCCATGTGAATCATGTTGGAGAAAAATAATTTCCAGGAAGTTAAGGAGTGACATCCAACTTTAATTCAAAAGACTAAAGCTTGTTTGCGTTTTCAAGTTAATTTTCCTTTATTGCCTCAATCTCATGATTAAAAAAAAAGGTAAATTATTTAATCTCTTAATAGAAATTATATTTGTCTCATTTTAACCCTTAAAAAATGAAGTATCTCAATTTAGTCTCAAAAATATTATATTTGTTTAAATAGTAACAAAAAGTATCAAATTGAGACAAATGTAATCTTTTAGAGACTAAATTGAAATACTTGATTTTTTCAGGACCAAATTGAAAAAATTGTAATATTTTCAAGAACTAAATTAGTAATTTACTCTCTTATCAGTAGACACAATTAAGCTCTTCCCCCATAAAAGACCCAAAGATTAAACTGTTAATTTACTCTAAAGTTTACCAGTCCAATGAAAATAACAAACATCAATGGCTTGATAAAAATGCTAAGGTTAAATTATAATTTTGATCCTTGTAATTTCATTAAAATTATAAATTAGTTCCTATATTTTATTTTCATGTAAAATGGTCCCTATAGTTTCTCTATCCATGTAAGTTAGTCTCATTTTGTCCTTAATTTCCATATTAAGGCTAGGTCAAGAAACTGATAATTAAAGGCAAAATCAGATTTTTTTTGTTGACATATATGGTAACTGAGTTGTGCAAAAATTAATAACCGGACATACTGATTTTTTTTCAATTGTACACACCAATTGCCATATAGGACTATTTTGATAGCAATTTAAGTTAATCATACGGATAGCATGGACTAACTTAAATGAATAGGAAAACTATAAGGACCATTTTACATGAAAATAAAGTATGAGGATCAATTTATAATTTTGGTGAAACTAGAGGGGTCAAAATTATAATTTAACCAAATGTCAAATTAGAAATAGAAAAGAGAAACATGAAAATAAGAAATTGCATGTCTACGTTACCCTATTCAAGATTCTTCCAGTTGGAGTTGAATCAAAGAATGACATGGGTGCCCTGAGCACCCTATGCAACATGTTGATAAACAGTTTCTGTGCAGTCCAGAGTCCAGATTTCGCCACTAACACGGCTCTCAGCAGCACACACAATGCACTCCCCACAGAGAGTATCATGTAAACAAGCAGTATGAAGTTCATTTGAAATGCAGGTTCGGCCTCACTGGATGTAGGACAAACCCAAGCCATCCAATAGTTACTAGCAACTTGAAGCACTTGGAATGAAGACTGAGCCAAAATTATTACTGGAACTAAGGCTCCACCTTTCACAGTGGTCAAGTAAGACCAGTAAACTTCTTTTGAAATGCTTCCTCTTTCTCTTTCTTCATCTTGCACAAGCTTTCCTTCTTTCTCATTGATCTCTGGGGGATTAGTACCTTGCTCGGTGTCTGCGTTCGACTTGGAATCGGCGTTCGATTCGGTATCGGGTGTCAGATTTAGGGTTGTTGTTCTGCTTGTGTTTTCCACCATGACAACTGACTCTATGGCTTGGCTATGAGCTCCTACTAGAACCTCAAATCCTATGTTTTGCTGTAGAAGTTGTTCGAATTTTCCAGCTTGTGCTATCCTTCCATTTTGCATCACCTGTTTTGGTATATAGGTCGTATCATATGCTACTCAAGCCTTTTCAAGTTACATAAATGGTTGTGTGACACATACCAGAATAAGATCTGCTGCTGGAAGAAACTCGACTTGGTGGGTCACATAAAGTATAGTTTTTTCTCTGAGAATTCCCATAAGGCACTCCTGCAGAGGATACATGAAATTAAACAAGTATGGTTAGGTTGGATTAGTTTGTATTTGTGTAAAAGGATCGGATTGATTAGTTAATATTTCTCCCAATCCAATTAGATTGGATTGAGATGAACACCCATAAATTGCCTACTTACTGGAATATTATTAATTTGATTTTCTTAAATCTAAAAAAAGTCTGACCTTGAAGAGGTGGCTTCCTGTATGAGCATCAACAGCACTGAAAGGGTCATCAAAGAGATACAAGTCAGCATCCTGATAAACCGCTCTTGCTATCTGTATCCTTTGCTTCTGTCCTCCACTCATATTGATCCCTCTTTCTCCAATCTCTGTGAGGTCACCACATGAGAATAGCTCGAAGTCCTTCTTCAATGCACATGCTTCAATAGTCTTGTTATACATGACATTGTTATGCTCTTTTCCAAAGGTAATATTCTCCCTTATATTTCCAGTGAGTATCCATGGTGACTGTGGAACATAACCTTTTGTTCCACTGACCTTAACAGTCCCACATTGTTTATACATTTCCCCTACAATACTTGAAAGCAAACTAGACTTTCCAGATCCTACAGTCCCACAAATTGCCACCTTCATTCCTCTTTTGACTCTTAACTCTATGCCATCAAGTGTTGGAATGCTTGACTCAGAATCCCAACTGAACCTTCCGTTCTCAATGACTACATCAAACTCTGTTTGGTCTCTCTCAACATGCTCAATGGCATCATGTTGAATTTCTTCTTCCCCAAGAAAAGAAGCAATCCTGTCCACTGAAACTTTTCCTTGAGCAATGACATTGAGTAAATCAGGCAAGCTGAATATAGGGTCTTGTAACATCCGAAACGTGGCGAATGCAGATAACACTCTTCCTGCTGTTAGTTCAATCCCCATCCAGATACATGCCCAGAAGGTTATCACAGATATAAATGTGGGTGATGCCCAAAAGATGAAAGCAGAAAATACTGATTGTTTCAGTGATTTCCATAACCAAGCATACTCCGTGGCCCTCAGATCTTGTATCCTTTGCAGGAATTCGCTATCCCACGCTTGAAGTTTCAGCGTCTTCATGTTTTTGAGGACTTCTGACGTGGCCTTCATCCTGGCGTCCTTAGCGTCCATGATCCTACATTGGTATCTTTTCTGTATTCTCGTGAGAGGAATGTTCAGTGTCATAACAGTCAATGTAGCAACTAATGCAGCCAACGAGCCTAGACCAAGATTCGTGTGCAAAATGTAGATTGCTAGGGTTACTTGCACAGGAAGCATCCATATTACGTTTATGTAATACATGAAATCTGTTATTCTCTGCACATCCACACTCATATAGTTCATAATCTCACCACCGGTATGACTTTGGCGCGATCTACTTGACAAAATCAAGCCCTTCTTATAAATACGAGATATCAATGAGGCTCTAAGGCGAAGGCCTAACTGGCGGGCACCAAAAATCCATTGTCTCTGAGCTATGGTCTCAACCATTTTGGCAAGTAAGAATGCCAGTGACAACATGAACCCTTGCTTCAACCCTCGGCTTCGCTTTTCCCCTAAGAAATTCACAAAGTCAGTGATCAAATAGGGGCCAACATATGATGCTGCAGCGTTCACCACCGCAAAACAAGCATTGATCGCGGCCTTGTTCCTACCAAACAAGTAGATCGCCTTGTAGATAGAATATGTGTTTGCAGTCCCATCTCTCTCCTTGACTTTCCTCAAGCTCTCATCGAACGAATTGGACAGGAATTCAGCAGAGTCTTTAACGTCAACATCAGGAATATCATTCTGCTCGAGCGGCTTCTTGTACCCTACTACGAACAAAGGGTTGAGCCATGAGAAGGTGATGAGTTGAAGGAAAGTGGAATTCCCATATAAGGATTCCCTTTTGGAGGAGTCTTTCTCACTTAGGAGTGGCTCTGAGAGGCCATTTCTGGGAATCGACACAATCCCTGTATTTCCTCTTATTGAGATCCCCAATAAAAATGTCGAGGCAAGAAGGCCAAGAAAATCTGCATACTCCCTCACACCAAGCTGTCCCTCTTTTCTCACACTGAGATGGCTGTGAAACACTAGGCTTACAATGCACAGGAAGAAGCTGCAAAGCCACCATGATCTCAGCATCCAAGGGAACTTAGTGTATGACCTTGGCATGTTCCATATCGCTATGAGTGTGATTGCCCATGAGAGAACCAGAAGTATCTCTGACGTTAAAGACTCGAGTCTCGAGTTGCATTCAGTCTCACCATTCACTGTCGTTAGAAGAAGTAAGACTTGAACAGCCAAGAGCAAAGTGGAGCAGATTATGCTGGTTTTGAAAGCCAGACCCAGTTTTACTACAGTGGGTTTGAATTTAATCTCTGTGCTTTTTCCATCTGAGACATTGTTGTTCTTATGCTTCTTGATCATGTCCACACCCTTTTTCAGAAGGTGGATTATCAAGACTGACGAAAAGATGATTTCTACCGGTAGCATTACATGCTCCAACATGCAGGGTGGACCTAACGTTAGGCCTTGTACAACAACGTAACATTGGATTAATACATGTGTAAGTGTTGATGTTTAGGACTAAAGCAAATTTGTCTTAATACATGTAAAGTGAATCTAACCTCGGGCTTAGATTATAGTTTTTCTAATTTGATTCTTCAAAATCTAAGTTTCTTAATTTAATGTTTAAAAAATTAAAATCATCTTAATTTAATCATTTTTATTGTTAAATTATAAAATTTACTATTGTTAAATTTTAAACTTTTTTCACTTTGACAAACAAAGAGATCAAATTAAAACAAATACAATTTTTAAGGATTAAATTAAGACACTTAATATTTTAGAGATAAAATTTAAAAAATGTAATTATTTGAGGACTAAATAGTAATTTACTCAAAATACTGTGAAAATAGTTTCATAATAATAGATAACTACAACTCTTACATGGCACCTAAGTTTCAAAACTCAGTTTGTGTCGTAGGAAACAGAAAAACCAAAGGAAAATAATATTTTTTAACTTAAAATTTAAATTTAGTTTAAATTAAAGAAAATAACAATGTAGTTTTAAATTAAAATAAAAATATCAAATTTTTAAAAAAGTCGCTAAATTACCTCTATTATTTTCCATCCCAATTCATTAAGCAAAATCAATATACTTTGAGGAGCTTTAATTTACATGACATTTTTATCAATAAAATATTTGCACAATATTTTATGAAAACGGATAAGTTATAGACACTTAGAGGCTCCAATTCTTTGTTAATCATAATTTTAACCGTTGTCAAATTAAACCGTTGCTAAAATTTACATTTAATCACTGTTAAATATAAACAAAATCATAACTAACAAAGAGTTAAAATTTTTAAATAATTGTAACAAATTTTGATCTACATTTTATTGGTTCTCTTCCGCTTTTTTGTCATCACCTAAAATTCACTTTGAGCAACGAATTTTAGAAAACAAATTAATGTTTACCTATGTTCATATGCGTCACATATTAAATATACTGTAACATTTTAAGTAATATATAAATATGTTAAATCTTATTTTTATTATTATACCTATATCGATATCTATATTTCTTAATTTATTACTCTCACATTAATTTCCTCTCCCATGTTACATTTAATGACCACACTATTTTAATCTGAAAATGCATGAGATGCCCAGGGATCCATCTACTTCAAACTATAATATTAAGTGCTAAAAGTATACCTAACAAAGACATAATAATTGCTCAAATTTTCAATAAAGTACAAGTGGGGACCAAAAAGTTACACTTCCATATTCCTTTCTTTCTTACTTTTTTTTCTTTATAATAACTATAGCTTCATTTTAAATTCTCATGGATAGGTTGTTTCCGTGTTAGTCACCTACAAATTTGTCGTATAAGGTATTTTTTAATTTCATCATTCATTAAATTATCTTATCGATATCCTTATATTATCAATTTGATCCGTACAAACAAAGTATTATTAACAATGATTTTCTATTAATTTGTTATTTATGAATTTACTTGTGAATCATATATTATACAAAAATGATTAAGCAATTACCTATCAAAGAATATGTCACATAGTATCGAATTTGTTAATTTTATTAATAATATACTTATAGAAAGACATTATCAATAACATATTTATTTGCTTGAGAAATATTCATAAGAGAGAGACCAAATTAAAATGCTTATTTTGTGAAAGACTAAATTGAAAAATTAATTTTCTAAGGAGGAATTAAAATGAAGTATATATATAGTTTACAATAAATTACTAATTTAACCTCTAAAAGATTATAATAATCTCAATTTATCATAGAAAAAACAAATATTACAACTTAATTTCTAAAATATTATTTATATTTTAATTTAGTTACTCTATCAAACAAAATGACTTTTAATAATAAAAAATTTAAGATTTAACAAAAATAAATTTTAAAATTTGACAATAAAAATAATTAATTTAAAACAAATAAAATCTTTCAAAAATTAAATTTAAATGCTTTGCTATGAAAAACTCGACATTCATAAAGGTTCATACTCTTTAATTTGCCTCAAGATCTATGTTATTGTCAGAAGAATGAAAAAAAAAAATTTTTTTTAAGGTAACACAAAATTTGAAACAAAATGAAAGATAAAAAGCTCGATCTTCGGTCAAGTTTTTTGAAACAATATTCTAAATATAAATACTTATTTTAAAAAAAATCCAATTTTTGAAACTAAATAAAAAAATAGCATTTTTGAAGTTGATCATATCGCGGCTGCACAGGTGTCTAGGTGCAGTTCACATGAGGAGGAAGAAGACAAAAAAATCAGAAAGTACAAAAGTATGACGTCACAAGAAGATCCTGTTTTGGTTTTGGTTTTGGTTTTGATTTTCTTTGTGAGGTGGGAAGAAATAAAAAAAGAAAGAACAAAGAAAGAAAGAAGAGTATGAGATAGGCATTCATTGTTCAAATTCTATTTTTTTGTGTGATGACAATTACATGAATCCACAGTACACTGTACAACAGCGATGCTGACAAGTACTGATAGGCATGTGGAGTCATTATTGTTCTTTGTTTTTGTCACTGGAACTATCAACCATTTATCATTTTAATTCAATTATGTGGACCCCACTCTGTTCCCACTTCTTTCTCATGTGGACAAATATTTTATTGTCTAAACAATTCTCCTCATCAAATTATATTGTCGAATAACTTAAATTTAAATTAGATAAGATCTTAATAAACGATAAAATTTTTTATTATATTTTAATATAATTATATTTTCAATAAATCAAGTTTGAGATTTTTAATTAAGTTAAAATATTTTTTATTATTTGACCTACACTTTTAATGATAATTGTTTCATACTTTGTTTCATATATTTTTAATAAAAAAACATTTTGTCCACCGATAGTATAAATTTCTGATTTATTTTTTAAAAAATTAAAATTATCTCAGTTTAATTATTAAAAATTTAAATGTCTCAATTTAATAATTTTTATTATTAAATATCAAAATTTGTTATTTTTAAATCTCATTTTTTCTTATTAAAGGTTAATTTAACAAATAAAAGGACAAATATAAAATAAATGTTTTTTAAGGACGGATTAAATAGAAACAATTTTAATCTTTTTTTTTAGAGCAGGTCATTAATTTACTCAAATTATTTCCACTTAAGTAAAGCTAGACTGTACAGTGCACCCAATCAGTACAACTCAATGTGAGTTGAAAAAAAAAAAGCTTAAATAAAACTTCTTAGTTGTTAAGAGTTAAGGCAACAATATGCAGAACTCTGGAAGTTAATTTTTATTTTATTCTCTTAATATTCATATCACTCTCGTTCGTTTGTTGTTTCTAGGAATTGAAATTAAAAGCAACAAATTCATGTTTTATAATTTTAATCGAAGGAAAAAACTGCAGAAAATTTGAGTGTTGGAAATTGACTGTTGTAATGAACATTCAGTGACAAGTTTTAAATTATTAAATTTAAAATTAGTAAAAAAATAATAATTCAGTGACAAATTTATCGGCCACTAAATCTTAATTTTCATTTTTTTAACAACCCAACAAAAAAAGAACATTAATTCAAGCTTAAAAAATTAGAAAGCGATTAGATTAATGTAGTGTTTTGAAACTGAAGAGCCAATCCGAGAAAAGCCATGTCAATAGCTTAATAATGCATTACTTATCATGCTCATATAATTGAAACAGATGAATCTTATGGTAAATACAGAGAAAAGAACTAATATTCATGTTTCAGAAGAACGAAAGGTTTGATTAATTAAATTAATAGAATAGAACTTACTTGAAAAAGTAGCACTGAGCATGTTGGATAAATCCTCCCAAAGCATGATTGAAGCTCCAAATTGGTCTCCTTCTAGGCTTCTGCGTGCTCTGCTTCAGAACAGGAGTGTTATTCTATATATATATATATATAACATTGATCTTAGAGTAATTAATCTCTGAGACTGTAAATCAATACAAATATGTATAAATGAATTTAGTATGGGAATGAAAAGGTTTGAAGATGGGTTTGGCATGGGAATACAAGGAAGAAGGAAGAAAGAAACAGAATGAGAGAGAGAGTCCTTGAGGGCTTTATGTAATATGATGTTAGTGTTGGATGTCACTTTCAGAAAGAGGAATGGGCGTTGGATGTCACGTGAGAATCTACGAAGGAACCGATTATAGTAGGGGAGTCATAGGTTTGATTCGATCTAATTTAGATTTTAATTAAATTAAATTAAATTTATTGGTTTTATAAAATTATAAATTTATTTAATTTTAATTTTTAAATAATTTAATTTAATTTTTATTGGATAGTTTAATTTAATTTTAAACCACTTTATTTATAATATTTTATAATTTTTAATTTTATGAAATATATATAATTATAAAAAAAGAGACTAAATTGATTAAAAGAAATGGGTTAAATTAAATATATATATATATATATAATTTTGTAGATATAAAAATATATAAATATAATTTATATATATATAATTAGTTCGATTTAGTTTAATTTTAATCGAATCAAATTAAATTGATAATTGAATTAAAATAATTAAAATTTATATTTCATTAATTTGAAGATATTGTTTTCAATTTCGATCAGTTTGGTTTGGTTTTAAACACCCTTAATTTATGAAATAGGAAATATATTTTAAGAAATTATTTATAAAATATTTAATCTTTAAAAGGCAATGTAATTGTAACAATTTTGTAGAAAACAATATGAAAAATAAGTCAAATATAAATTCATAATATAAAAAAAATTTGTTGAGATATGCATCAAACTCCAATTTGTCATATATAAATTATAAAATACTTACAAAATTAAATCACATACTGGACAACCTGTAATATCTTTTATAGAAAGAGGAAAGAAAATGAAAAAAAAAAAAGAAAAGAAGGAAAGAGGCGTATGGCTCTGGGAGAGTTGGACAGAGTAAAACTAAAAATATGTCCTTTAATTATATATTTGTCCCCTGAAAAATAGCTGACAATCCGTTCTTTAAGCACAATAATTTCGATTAAATTATTAATTTTTGGTTTCTAAAAATTATGATTATTTTAATTTTATTTTTGAATTAAGTGTTTCAATTTAATTTTTAAAAATTTTATTTATATCAATTTGATTATTTTTGTTATTGTTAAATTTTAAATTTATTGTTGACAAAATATATCTTGATAGGCGAAATGATGAAATTGATGAAAATGAAACAATTATAATATTTTAGAATTGAATTAGTAATTTACTCATAATCTTATACCAAACTATTTTTTGAAGTAAAAAGTATTAATATGTCCTTAAACTTTATCTTAATTTTCATTTATGTTTTTAAATTTTTTTTATTTATATCTCTTATATTTTATTTTTTATCATATATGTCCTATATATACGACCAAAATACCCTTCACCCCCTTAAAAGATAGAGAGAGAAGAAGCAAGTAATGGAGAATATTTTTATTATTTTAAAATACATATAGAGCATATACAATAAAAAAAATATAAGGAATATAAACAAGAAAAAAAATGTAAAGATATAAATAAGAATTAAGATTCAGAGATATACGAATATTTTTTGTTTTTTTATTTGTTTTTTATTCTGTCGTTTTGAACAAGAGATCTTTCATTGTTCCTTTCAAAGCGATTGAACAGAGAGTGATGGGGTACGTACGATTTGTGGCAGTATTGATATGTGTATTATTTAAATAGAAAAAAAAATGAAGAAATTGAGGATTTTTGCATACCTCAATATATATAGATGTGGACGTACATGAGAGGCCAAAATGTCTGGCTACGATTGACAGACCTTGACATTTGCATCAGCTACAGACGAAGGAATTAGGATAGATGATGATGATGATGATGACGACGATGGAGTGATTAAACAGAGTGAGAGGTGGAGAATTCTCCAAAACCAGAACTACACATCCATCACCAGAATTTAATTTGATCGATGATCCATGGTGATCAATGTAGAGATCAAGAGTAAATTACACTGCCCTTTATTGTAATTAAGTTTTCAAAATTACTTTCTCCTTCCTTATGCTTTTGGAATATACACTTTCCTCTTCTATAATTATGAAATTGCTACACTTGAGTCAACTTTTATAGATTTTGTTCACAAAGGATCGTTACAATTAGGAATGGCATATAGATTCAAATGTCTTGGATATTCGATGATGTCTTTCCAAATATTAAAAAAAAATTGATATTTGATGAATATCAAATAGGATACGAATACTAAAAAATAACTATTCCATGGATATTAGACATATTAAAATATTGTTATCGAATATCCTATATACGTTCAACAATTATTTATATAATACATAAATATATAGTATCAATTATAAGATATTATTTATATAATATTTTTTTGATAAATTTAAAATTATCGTTAGATGGATACCAGATATCATGGTTTTGGGTAATAATATTAAATTTTAGATATCCAATATCCATTATGCAACATTTTTTTAAATACTTCAAATACTTAAAGTAACCTTATTTCAAATTGGATTGGATATTTTAAACAAATACAGATTTAGATATTGGGAAAAAAAAAAAAGATTGGCCACCCACTCATTGCCATTTATAGTTCCAGTCTTATTTTTTAGATTCAACAATTTCCAAAGAAATAAACATATTATTTATTTTTTAAAACAAGCAACAGATCTAAACTAAATAGTGGCTATATATGTAGTCATATATAATTGACTGATGTTAATGAATAGTACTTAAAGACTAGATTCTTTTTTATGGTGTGGCAATTTTAGTCAATTATTATTAATTGAGATTAATTATATATAATTTTAAAGGCGTACTCCTTCATCAATTTGCACATTTAGAAGATTTTTTTTTGTGGGTGTCGATGGACCCCATAATTTGAAATCGAATAATTAAAATAAAGATGGTATATCTATTAAATTACTTGGCCAATCCTTTTAGATTAGTTAAAAGACTAAATTTATTAATTAAATGTCCACAACACCTTTATCTATTGTGGATAATATAATTTTCAAAAATTTATTTGAGGTTGATAGTGAAGTATACATAATCTCCATATTTGAAAATTATACTATCAATTAAGTTTACAATAGGCATTTGACTATATGTAAATAAAAATTAAATTTTCTTCACATAAAATTATATATTAAAAATAAAAAAAGAATCTTGTTTATCGGATATTTTTTTAAAAAAATTTAGTTACATTATTCTGCTTTTTTACTTTAGAATTAATTATACCTTTTTTAAAAAGTTTAGTTAAATTAGATCAATAATTTTTCCTTTCAAGGTTTTTTTCTATAATGTACTTTCTATTAATTTCAACCTCCCATGTTAGACCTTTGACATAAACTAATGTCTGGTTTAGTTTGATAGAAAGTAGGGTAGAAAAAGAGAATGATAAAACTATATGTTTAGTTGGTTGAATTCTTATTTTCTTAGAATACCTAATTTCCTCAAATGGAGCAATTTAAATTCCCAAACTCATCTCATTGAATGACTTTTCTTTCCTGAGAAGATGAAGCTCTTTTACCCATTATACTCTAAAAAAATTTAAAATATTATAATATTATTCCATTTATGTAATATTATGAAATTTATATCATAATTATGTCTAAGTTTAATATATCTAAAAATACAATTAATTTTTATTTAAATTATATCATCTATATCTAAACACAAAATAATTCTTTATTTATGTTATTGGGAGAACATCATCGTGTAAGTTTTTTTCATTAATGTGAATTGTAATCAGTTGCCTAGAATTTCTTTCTATGGCTTAAAAGATTATTCTAACCAAATAATAAAATAGAGTAGCTTTTCTATTATACCTTACCAAACAAGATTTTGGATTACAAGTTTCATTTTATCAAAACACATTTTCATTCTCTTTTTTATTCGCATTCTCACAAAAGTTTTTTTTTTTCTTCAAACCAGTGAGGACCTTAACTACTTTTAATGTTACATTAAAAATAAAATTATAATCCTATATATAAAAACAACTTAACCTTATGAGTACGAGCGGGCAACCAACCCACCTAGCTCGACCCAACCCGCACTGTTTGATTGATTTAAGTTGGGTTGAAATTCTCCAATCCAATCATGGGCAGGTCAGATAGTAAATTGGAGTTTTTTAACTCAATCCAACCCGCGAATTTAACTTATATATTATTTTTTTTTAGAATTTTAGTTCTGATTCTAAAAGATGAACACTAGTTTCGAATGTTCCTTCTTGTTCCTTTATCTAGTTGCTCTGCTTCTGCCTTCTGGTCCTCTGGAGACTGGAGTCTAGCATCTCACCTCACTTATTCACGTCTCTCTCACTCTCACTCACTTTCGCGTCGTCTGACTCATCCGTTGCTGTTTTCCTCTCTGCTTCTGGTCCTTCCCCTTCCTCTCTGTCTTAGCTCAACCTCCCTCCTCCTTCCTCGTCCTCGTGGTCTAAGATTGAGACTGAGATTTTGAGATTCACAGGTGAGATTGCGAGGAGATGATAGACAAAGAGAGATTTGGCAGCTATGGAGAAGGAAAGATTTTGAGATTCACAAAGGCAAGGTCGCGAGGAGATGTCCAATGGGCGATAAATCTTTGGTTCCTTCATTCCATGATTCACTTGGAGATTTCATATGAGAGACAGAGAGATATGGGTGGGCGCAACGATTGAGAAGGGAAATGAAGAGATAAATGAAGAAGAAGCAGCAGAAGAAAGGAAAAAAAAAAAAGGAACCCGCCAATTGACTCGAACCAACTTGTTAAAGAGTGGGTTGGGTTGGTTCAGGTTAATCGTTAAAATTTCATAAACCCAACCTTTTGTTGATTGTTTCGGATCCAAATCCATCCCAAACTCGACCCGTGCCCACCCCTACCCCACGAGAGAAGATGACCATGTGAAAGAGTGTGTGTGTGAATACAAAGACGAACAGAAGTAAAGACGAAGGAGGTGAACAAAAGAGAAAGAGAGAGAGCAATATTTTAAAAAAAAAATTATTAAGTGAGTTTTTATAATTTCAAGTTTTAGGTTTATGTAGTAAATGACTTGGCAAATGATACGTGTCACGTAGATTACTTAGTCAACATTTTTCATAATTATATTTGATGACATTAAAAAAAAAGACATATTTAAAAAAAATATGTGAGACATATTTAATTAAAAAAATATTATGAACATAAATGAAATTCAATGTAAACATTTGAAATATGAAATATATTTTTATTAAATATTATGGAGATATGCGTTTTTTCCCGCCAAAACAGATTTGAATGCTCAGTTCTTGGATTTGTGTCCATATAATACTTGTATTTGTCAGAGATGGGTCAAGCATATTTAGTTAAATTAATTTATTATGGAGTTTCCATATTCAGCACTTAGATTGGCATCCATATATATCTAAAATGGAAGTTTAATTTACTTGTCAGAGTCTCAGAGACGACTTATCGACATAAATATTTTATATGAACAAATTGGGCCTCCCCCATGTCATGCTAAGCTGGGCGAAGTATACTTTTTTAATTTATCACGTTATGGTGGATTTGCATTTAAAGACTAATTCAAATGTTAAATAAGTTTTAGAGTTGAGAGATTTGGAAGAAAAATATTTATGAACAAAAGAGAGGTCTTACATATTTCTTTAGTTTGTACGATGCACTTTACTTTCGTAATTCTGTAACTACTAACTTGAGAAGTCACAATTTTTATTTTGATGTTATTTAATTTAATTTAACATGAGACTAGCATAAATTATTTTAATAAGTTGAGATAAAATTCTTTAATTTTTAGTGTTACCGAAAAAATATGTTTTAACATATGCTCATTCTTGTTATTATTTATTTTTAATTTGTTTGGGTGAGGAAATTCAAAATGTAAAGATTAGTATGGACTCAAATTTGTTTGTTTGGAGTTATTAGTATTTGAAAACTCATTTAACTTTAACTAATTAGATTTGAGTTAAATCAAATCACAAAAGTGTAATTTTTTTTTAGTTTTAATTTTTTATTTACAATTTACGAGACTTAAATTTAAAAATTTACTTAAAAAAATAAGTGTCAAATTACTTAACTTACGACCAAACGTCCAAATTTTTGGTTAGTTGTTAGAAAGATAACATAGATTGATAAGAGTAATTCTGACGTCGAATCTAGATCATTTTTTTATTCAAATTTGAGATGGTATAGGACACATTGTTGAGAATGATCACCAATGCATCTTTTGATTTTGATAAAGCGAAACGACCAAGAATTATATAGTTTCAAATGCGAATTATTTTATAAATCAGAACAAAGCTATAATTGTATTGTTTGTATAATTTTGATAAAAAAAAACTTGTTATAATTGATAAATATAGATCGTATCTTGATTTATTATAATTTGATCACAAAAATCAAGGTGAACTCTTTTAGGACATTGAGTAGGCTCTCTCTCATAAGTTTTTGGTCTTTCTATCAAAAAAAAAAGTTTTTGGTCCGATGAAATAATAACAACACACATGCTCTTACAAAAAACAAGCCCCCTCTTATATAAATGAGGAACAACTATTCATCTATTATGCACATGGATCGACCTATTTATAATATTGTCTCATCACTATTATTATTCATAATCGAGTATCTACACACATAAATTATTTTTACTAACACTTTAGACCAATTTATAAAATATATCAAGTAGATCTCTCAAATATAACTTCATGAAAATCTTAATGCATACTTAATTATAAAAAACACTTTATATATGTTCCAAAAATATGTACACGCGCGTATGCTATATTTAATATGTCAGTCTACCTAAATAATTATTATCATTTAATATTATTTATAAAATATATATATATATATATATATATATCTATATATATATTAATATATAAAATCACCAACGCTAACATCTTTAACTTTCATTCCTATATGGTTAACATTTAATTTTTAATTTATACTTCAATACTGTATGTTAGTTCAATAATATTATATAAAGACACTTATTTTTTAATATTATAAAAAAATTTGTCAAATACCTACTATTGTAATTCTACCCAATCACAGCAATATTAATTTTTTAAAATTATTACCAAACACGATAAGTGAATTTTGCTTTTAAAAGCTACATTGAAAAGTTATTTGCCAAAATATTAATTTTACTCTCATTTTTTTTAGGACACTCACATATTACCCACTACGGAGAAATTCGCTTATATTTTTTTTAATCGAAATTTACTCAAATTCAAATTCAGCTGTTTTAAATTTATTTTTATTAAGTCAACTTTTGAATTAATCGACTTAATTGACATAATAATATTTTTTTGGGACTAAATTAATTTGGCACATGTTTCTCTGAAGAAACGCATTATTGGCTATAGACTATATAAGTAATATTAGTAGATGTACTTTGTTAATGAATGAGTCTTCTGGATCTGTTGTGACAAGTACATAATTGTGATTATCTTGAGATATAATATAAATGACGCTGACAATGAAATCTTCATTTAAGTATGCATCGATTAATAGTATTTTTATTTATTTTTTAGTTAAATATTCTTTTAACAAACTAATGAGACACAATATCTTGAAAAAAATATAATAAAATCAAATCTAAATGCATCAGATTTTCTAACACTTTAGGCAAATAGAGTAAATTGCTTATTTGGTTCTTAAAATATTATAGTTCTTTTAATTTAATCCTAAAAAGATTAATCATTTCAGTTTAATCTCTAAAAAATTATATTTATCTCAATATAATTATTCCAAATGCATGTTTTTTGCAGATGATATTATTCTCATAGCAGAGTCAAGAGAAGAGATTAATTTTAAACTCGAGTTATGAAAAGCTACTTTAGAATCGAAAGGTTTTCGTCTGAGTATGAGTAAGATATATTATATGCATTGTAAGTTTAATAAGCAATAAGCTAGAAACGAGTTGGAGGTTAAAATTGAAAATCAGGTTATATCACAAGTGTTAAAGTTTAGGTGTTTGGGATCAATTATACAAGATGACGGTAAAATTATTAGAAATGTGGCACATAAGATACAAGTTGAGTGGTTGAAATGGAGAATGACATTATGAGTTATTTGTGATTGGAAAGTACCTGATAAGCTCAAAGAAAAGTTTTATCGTACTGTTATAAGACCAACAATTTTATATGAAAGTGAATGTTAGGCGATGAAAGGACAACAAGAACAAAAAATTAGGGTAGCGGAAATGAGGATGTTGCGATGGGTGTGTAGTCATATAAGAAAAGATATGATCCGTAATGATCGTATAAAAAGTAGAGTTGAAGTGGCACCTATTGAAGAAAAATGATTAAAAATCGTTTAAAGTGGTTTGGGCATGTTCAAAGAAGACAGTTAGAAACGCCAGTAAGCAGAGTTGAGCAGATGATTTGGAGTTTTGTGAAAAAAGGTCAAGGAAGACAAAAAAGGACACTTAGAAAAGTTATTGAACGAAATCTTCTAATAAATGAGATATCTAAAGAGTTGATCATTGATAAAGTTTAATGACGTCGTGTGATCAATGTAACCGACCTTACCTAATAGGATACGGCTTTATTGTTGTTGTTGTATAGTTATTTTTATTATAAAATTATTAAACTAATTATTTCTAATTCTTAAATTTTTTATAGTCAAAAGTTACTTTGAGTAATAAAATAAAGTGAGATAAATATAATTTTTTTAAAATTAAATTAAAATTTTAATATTTTAAAAATCAAATTAAAATAAATGTAATTTTTTAAATATAAAATCAATAATATACTTAGAAAAATTACAACTTGTGGGGAAGCTAGGTTTAATAAAATCATGTGCTTGGCTTGTTCGTTTCATTTAAATCTTTATCGATATTTAGAATATTCCATAGTTAGGTTAAAATACGACGTAATTGGTTGAACGTCAACTACAAGATGTATACCGTACATGCATTAATGAGTTTTGTCACGTATCTTTCCTTTATTATTATTGATAATTACTTTTTGTCACGTATGCAAATTGGTAAGTTGGTAACACAACAAACATTCAATAAATCTCAACTAGCTTTCAAAGCTACTAGTCGTTTGAGTACAAACAGAAGCAGCTAGAACATTATTTTGTTTATGCAACTTTTATTTAAATTATTAGTTATTTTATGTAAATATGATAAAAAATTAAATAAAGTCACATCAGTTCAGATGCTTTAATATAATGATCACTTCTTAAAATTTTATCCATCCACATATGTACTGGCCGGAATTATTTCAATAGAACTCCGGCAGTTACATTTTCAGTAACAAATTTTAAACAGTTTAATGATAGATAACAATTCTAGTTTTTGCACTTAACGAACTTAAAAGAGGGTAGTCTTCATCCTATTGAATTGGTAGGTACCTTAAAAAATTCCAAAAGTGATAGTAACACCACCTCTTTTTTTAATGATAAATTAATAAATTCATTGAGTACTTATAATAAAATCATATCCCAAATCTATTATAACAAAAACAAAAATTTGGAGATATTAATTCATTCACCGTTAAACCCATGGTTTAGTGACGATGTAGTTAATCGTCACTAACAGTCATTGTTATTTTTGTAGTGAAGATATGATATCCTTACAAAATTTACAGATGAATTTGTAGAACATGTGACATCTCTTATCTGTTGAATATAGAGTATTGTTTGCTATTTGTAGAATTTGATTCAGGTTAGGCACTATGTAACTAAACTAAAATTTGTATGGTGTTAACAAATAAATAAAATTGATATGTTGTTATGGAATGGAAAAAATACCAAAGCATGCATTTCATACTACTAAAGATGGAATCTGGATTGTTTCCTGCGTTTTAAAGGCATAGAAGAGTCTTGCACCACATTAGCCGGAAGCAGATTAAAGTATAGGAGGTTTCTACTCAAACGTGAACCGTTAGATATGCATATAATAGTTTATATTTTTATTCTATTTTTTAAAATTTTTAAAATTATATTGGATATTGATCAATTTGATGATTGTTGACTAAGATCAGATGATCAGTAAATTTTTTCTTTTTTACAAAAAGCAAAAAAATAAAAAAAAAATATAGATAATTAAATATAATATATTTAATGGTTCAAGTTGGAGCAGGAGTCTCATATGCTTTTTCAAACATTGGAGGAACTCCGTTTCTACATTAGTCACAGTTATAATTATAATTTTTTTTACAATATTTTTAACTATAATTATAATCGTGACTAAATATTTTAAAATCGTAACTAATGTGATGCAAGAGACTATCTAGATACCTAAAGATGTGCAATTGGAAAGCAAGTGAATATATAGATCCTTGATTCATTGTTGTGTAAGTCATCAAAAGAAACAAATCTTTTCATTGGTACCCTTATTCCATCATCTCTTCCATTAATGTTATGTTCCAATATGCAATATCTTTTACCTTAACATACATCCCAAGGTTCTAATAATTTGACCTAAAGGGTTGTGAGAAGGAATTAAACCATTGGTAATTCTATAATATATTTCGACATGTTAAACTAAATATAACATCACTTTTAAATTGATTACGAAAGCAGAAAATGACAATTTCTGCGATCTTATTCTCAATATTTGTTTTCAATTCAGTGAGCATTAAAGTTCAGAGATGGCATCAACAAACATATCCTCGGGATTATTCCTTTTTTGTGGTCTATTTATTTTTATTTTTAATTAATTTTTTCTGCCTAACATAAAGGTAAATGCGTAGTATTCAATGGTTTGTGGACTACCTCTGTGCTTTATGGTACACATCTAATTCGTTCCCCAATTATTAACAAATGACAGCTGGTTCCATTATTTTTGCCTTTAAGGATTTTCCCCGTAACATCATGTTTGAACTAGTGGACCTAAAAGTGAAATATGTCTTCCATACTTTTGCCTTTTAGAGATTGTGTACCCGTAGGAATTTTTCTTTTTCTTTTTTTAATAAATTATCGGTATTAGAAAGCTCTAAACTTTGGCTTTAAATTGAGTCAAATTATATATCCGGATCCTCTCAGTTTTTAACAACGATTTTTACCGTTGTTAAAAATTTTGAACAACAGTTTTATTGTTACTAAACTGTTGCTAAAGATTTTTAACAACGATAAAAACCATTGCTAAAAACTGAGCAAGCCTCTACTTATTTTTTCTAAACAGAAGATCCGGCCGCTATACACACACATATATATCCATAAACTCTTCTTCAGCACTATTTTTAATTTATAAAACTGAAATTTAAAATTAAAAAAAAAAAACAGTGTCTCACTATTTAAACTGGTTGTGTAAAATACAATGTTTTAAAAATTGAGTGATAATTGAATTAGTAATAATATATATTTTTAATTTTATATATTAAAAATATATAATATAATAAATTAATAAACATTTTCATATATATATATATATATATATGTGTGTGGCTATTTTTTTAATTTTCTCTTATTTATTTTTCATGACAAAAATAATATTGTTATAAAAAATAATTGAGAAGTTAAAAGAAAATGTAATACAATAAAAAAAATAAAAGTTTGTTAAATCATATATAGTTTAAGAAATAATTTATTATGTAAATAGTGATTTTTTTAAAACAAAAATCAATTCAACCGAATTACTAGTTCATCAATTTTATTATGTTTTACTGATTTCTGACTGGTTCAATTAGTTTTTTACCAATTTTTTAGCTAATCAATTTTTTGATTTATTAGACAGACCAATGATTGATTTTCAATCAAACTAACTAGTCTGATTCTGATTTTGTAATTTATAATCAAATATAAATTATATATTTTGTATTGAAAATTGTTAAAAGGTGTTTCAGTGAGGAGTACCTTTTGTTTTTCCTTTTTTTTTGACCTTTTGAATAAACGGGGTTGAATGAGTCAAAAATGGAAAATTATGATAGTGTTTGACAAGTTAAATAAATTAGTTTATAATTTATTTGATTAATTTATAAGTTTATTTGATAAAATTAAAAATATTTGATAAATAAATTTATTTAAATGACATATAATTGTTATAAAATACTATTTTAATCAGTTTATAATTTTTATATTTTTTTCCTTTAAACTTTTTCTTTTATCCTTATTCCATCTCTCTCTTGCTGAACACAACATATAAATGTCAGCACTCAGCATAGAAATTAACGCTGGTATATATAATTCTATTAAATAAAACATAAAACAAATATTTATTTTCAATGAGGCGAAGAACCTAATTAAAAAAAACTGGAGACATGTACGACGAAATATTCTAGGACAGGGAAGAGAAAGCAACGTAGTTCTAGTTGCTAAAAATAATTTTATTGGGATTATTTTAAGTTCCACTTTTATGTCCTTTAACTCAAATAAATTTTGTTACAATTAATAAATGCTAAATAATTATCTAAAAATATATTTTGTCTAAAAATAAAATTTATATAAAATATCAAATAAGTATGTTATTTTATGTCATTTTATATTTGTCAACCACTCAATAATTAATTTTATCAAATACTTTTAATTAAATAAATTAACTTAACAGTTTTGGACTAACAATTTTTAACTAAAATTTAAAATTTTAATTTTTAACTAATTATCAATTATTTTTATTAAACATAGCCTATATTAATAATCTACGGGTAATATTAGCCCCATATACATAAGAAAACAGCAAAATAAAAATTTTGAGGAAAGAATAGTGATTGGAAAAATGTTCAAAATTTATAATATATTTGAATTTTGGAAACTGAGAAAAATAGAAGAAGATAGTTGAGTTTTAATTTCAATTTTTAAAAAAATTTTAAATAGACCTTTTTTTTCCGTTTCATTTCATCCTTTCTTCTCAGTCAAGTGTCATAAAAAAGTAATTGAAATTCATATCAAATAAAATATTAAAACTGGAATTTTTTTTTTCTTCTTTTCCCTTTTTTTTGGGTTCTCTACAATTTGTATTTGTCCAATAAGTACTTATCTGCATTATGAATGTGTGTGGAAGTATAGCATATATGTTTATAGAAACAATTTATACAGAGTTTATGTGAAGTTTACTTTTATAAACTATTTAATTATAAAAATAATTTATATATAAACGTTTAATTAAGTTATTTATCCAAACGCACCCTATATGATTATGAGGCCTTTTAGTCATTGATTTTTTTTAAATTATATATTAGTAATTAGTAAATATATAAAATAAATTAGATATATAATATAAAAATTAAAAATTTTGTTTGAATAGGAGAATGACAAGTTAAATAAGTTTCTATTATTTTTCGGTTACTTTGACAATATAATGAAAAATTATAATTTATTTTATATTAAAAATTATTTAAGAATAAATTTAAAAGAATAATGACATGCACTTCAGTCTATATTAAACCGCAAGTAATATATACACACACACATTTGATTTGTAAAATCAAAGAGTATACTATCCAATGACTATATCTAGAAAAGGTTACGCCGACATTGACGCACTCTCTCTTTCGATCGAGTCCAGTCTGCACTACGTTCCAACTTGGTACTTATCTGCTCCTCATTTAGTTCTTTCTTAGAATTATGGGAGCGGCTGCTTCGGTTTGGTGTTGTGCGCCAAGCATTCGTCATTCAATCAGTGTGAATTTTATCTATTCATGTGAAGCTCATATCAAGTATATGTGTGCCAAGTAGAGGATCAATACACAGAATTATGGGCCTAAAAAAATTGAACATATTGAATCTTAATCATTATTTTGTGACCCGCATTGATCTAACCGGGTCAAATTGAAACTTACGATTATTTGGTTTAGATTATTTAATTAAATTGAGTTGTAAGTGATACGGTCAAAATTTGGGCGATTTAGTAACTCGATTGACCAATGACCTAGCCTTTTTTTTTCTACTTTTTTTTTCTTCATAATTCTATAATATTGAGAGAGCAAATTAGGTATGGGAGAAGTAAAATTTGACACTACTGTAATAAAACATAAAATATTATTATCTTATGCAAATCATATTATTATTTTATGTAAAATGATTTTTGAACAATGTTAGCAAAAATAATTTATAATTTCATATGATATTAAAAATAACAATAAAAAAGAAATTACTTTTAATTTATTTTTATAACTTATTAACTTAATTATAAAGAGCTATATATATATATATATATATATATATATTATCCAATATAAGATTTGTGTGCTAAATTATTTTAGGATATGTTTTTTTAAGATACTTTGATTGTGAAATTACCATATAAATTATTTGTTTTACTTGCTTTAATATTGATCATATATATATATATATATATATATATATATATTATTTTATTTATTCTCTTGATTTAGCAATTGACCCAATGACACACTTAGTCGGGAGGAGATCCCCTCTTGCTCGCAGGAGGGTCCTGTGTGTAAGAAGGAACGAGAATTGTTGGATCTTGATTCAATGGTTCTCATTTATCTTGTTATTTTTTGATTTTTATTTTTTAAAATTTTATGTATATTTTTTTATATTTACAATCATCATTAGATCAATTGATACTAAAAAATAATTCAAGTAAAGTTTTGTTTAAAAAAAAGCAAAAAAATGATAAATAAATGGGAACTGTTAATCCAACGGCGCAAAAGGAGATCTCCTCCCCATTTAGTTGGACCAGTGACCCAGTCACTCGGGCTCCTCCTTGGGTCAGTAACCAAGGCTGTTCTTGCAACTATGAGTTTGTTTGATTTGTGAAAACACTTTCTATTTTTATTTTCAGTCTTCATTTTTTGAAATATCTTTCTTGAAATACTGAAAATATCTTTTTGGTATTTTTAGATTTGATTTTATTTTAAAAAATATTTTCATTAAACTCAATCAAATACATTTTTAAGTTCATTTACTATTTTCAATTAAAATAGAAAAAAAAGGCCCAAATCAAGTTTAACGACTCCTTTTCAATATTATTCAATCCTAATTAACTAAAATTGATTAAATAATCACATCGCTAGACGACATTTGGTTGGAATTGACTAAAACGATTTGAGTGTAAAATGATTATAATATATATCAAATATCAATCGAGTTAACTCATTACTGTATTAAAATTTTAAATGTTCTATATTATTTAATATATTTTTAGCTTTTAGTGGGCCTTTTATGGTTAAAATGTATATTTTTGTTGTTAGGATTAAAAATATTTAAGCTCATAATTTTTTTTAATTTTTACATGAATTATTCCAATCAAATAATAAAAAAGAAAATTTTTTCTTTTCCTTTTTTCATACTTTACCGAACAAGATTCTAGACGTCACGATTTGATTAAAATGTTGTAACCTCTCTTTTCTTTTTCGGCCCAAGATGTAAAATTTTTTATTAATAACAACTAAATTGGCCCAGAAAAAAAGAAAGAAAGATAGACTTGCAGGATAGATTCAATTTAGGACTCGTTAGCCTGGCCCAATAATAAAAATTGGCTGAGTTACGACAATTGTTTTTAAATGTTAAAGTCATATTTAATGAAGTGATAAACTTAAGTTTGATTGTCTACTAAGCGAAGTACCTATAGTTATTAATTGTTACGAGTGAGATTGAATTTAATAGAAGATACTTGTGAAAAATTTAAAAATAAAAAAATACATTTTCATCCGTAACTAACGAATACTTGCAGTAGTTGTTGTCTTGAATAAGTTCACCAGCAAGAAATAATGATTATTTATATACTCCTATTTGAATTTTTAGTCTTACATGCAAAAATAATGAATTTATGATTTATTTTTTGTTCTTCTTATAAGTTTAAGGAGAAATTATGAGCGTGTTTAGTTGTGTTTTTTTTCTATTATTTTGAAAATAAGTTTTGTAAAAAAATTTAAAAATAATTTTGGAAAATAAAACACGTTTGGATATTTTGGTTTGAAAAACAATTCCATAACCTCAAAAGTGAAAAAAAATAAATAAATAAACAGATTTGAAAGATTTGTCTAGAAAATAAAATTTAGAAATTATTTGATACAAAAGTTACACATGATTTTGAGGTTTTGTCATAAATTTAATACAATAAATAATGTATATCAATGTTTTAATTGAAAATTTTAAAAAATATATTTAGTGACAAACATTAGCCGCTGACATATTTGTTAAAAAAAAGGTATTGTTGGTTCAAGGATTTTTCAATTAAGGAATTTTGATTAATTAACCATTTTGAATATTCATAGAAATTGAGAATTATTTTTTCAGAAATTAAGCCTTCAACTGAAGCGGATTTATGAAAATGGACCTCTGATTTCATTTATTAGGCTCTTGTTCATTTTTTTTGTTTGGATAATGGCCAATAAGTCCCAAATCAGATCATATTAAGAAAAAAAATAGATGACTACATTGACTAGATGTAATAAGAGCCTCCTAAAAACTGAAACAGAAAAATGAAAAGGAAGATAATCCTTCAAAAGAATTCTGAAATATTAAGTGATTTAAAGAAAAAGAATATAATAAATTACCAATCAAAGAAGGCAAACCAAGATATACTGTTGGAACTTCTAAAATCGTTTTATCTATCCATCATCGGATCAGACTGACAGGTCTTTGCATATGTTGATTAATAATGAGTTCCGATTTCTCTTAAAACACAGATAAATTCGAAGCTCTCTTAAATAATTGAACCTCAAACAATATTAATCCAAAATACAACAAATTAAACAAAAAATTTACAAATAAAGCAGATCTGAACACAAATCTAAAAACAAAACGCTGAAAACAAAAAAAAACTTACAAGGAAACTATGTGAAACCAAAAACGAAGAGACGATAATTTTTACAACTGGAAGAAAAAAAAACTCCCACAAAAGGGAGACTAAACTATTAGGGACTGTTTGGTTTGTGAAAACATTTCCTATTTTCATTTTTAATCTTCATTTCCTGAAACACTGAAAATATCTTTTTGGTGTTTTCAGATTTAGGCTTATTTTAAGAAATGTTTTCAAGAAAATATTTTCAATTAACTCAACCAAACGTATTTTCAAGTCCATTTTCTGTTTTCAGTGAAAATGAAAACAGGAAATGCCCAAACCAAACAGGCCCTTAGATTTTTCATTGGATTATCATAAATCATATTTATCTATACATATATTCATTTATTTATATGTATTATCCAATTTTAATAATAAATTAATTATAAATTCTTTTACAAATTAAACAATCATTGAAACTGAACTTTGTGTGGGCTGACTAATGATGGGAATGTCAGCCCATTAGGGTTTCATAAGGAAGGGTCCCTACTCTCTGCTTATATATGTGATGTAGCAGTCCTATTGAAGTAACACCCTCTGAAAATATATTAGGTTAAGAGAGCAGTTTTACTCATCTTAGTTATTTTGATTTCTTTTCTTCAATTTTATTTATACTTGATTATCAATTGATATCATGAGTTCTGCTAATATCCCAGGTACGTATATAATTTATTGTTATTCATATATGTTATAGAGTTATCTGTAATATTGGTATATATGAATTGTTTGTAAATTCTTTCAATTGATATCAGAGCCTGGTTAACATATTGTTCTATGGCTATATGAAGTTAAAATCATATGACGATTAATATATTTATTCATATTAATTGAAAAAAATTATTGTGATCTGGGTAAATTACCTTTATGCTTTCTATGGCTTATTCCCCTTCTTTTTTGAAACCAAAACAACCCTTTTTTTGTGACTGAACATTTTTTTTTAATTTAGATTTAACGTTATTTTAGTTTAAAGTCAGATCTAAATTATTTTGAGTTAGGGTTCATAAGAAAATTTGTTTTTATCGAACCCTAAATTTGTATCTTAATCGTTTAATTCAAATCCGTGAATTTGGGATTACGCTTCGATTGAAGATGCTTACTACGTAATTGAATATATGTAATTGGTAGTTTGGTTTCTTTTATGATTTCTATTCAATTACCATATTGTGAATTGAGATATTTTGTTATCTTTTGTTTCAACCAATATGTCATGCCTGCGTCTATATAAGGTGCATAAGGTAATTTATTGATTGAATGAAAATGATTATCACAAGGGATAATACAAAGTTGATGTATTCCCTATTGAATTATGTAATCAGTGCATTGTAAATTATAATGAATTGCATCGTAAATTACAGTGTTTCAATCTTTTTTTTTTTGAAGAGAAGGGGATATATGTTTAATGATTTACATCAATTTTGGATATATAAATTTGAGGTTGATAATCAATCATGATGATTGACTTTGTTTATCATGACTATGATCATTAATTCATTATTACGTTGATTACTATGATATTTGGATTATTATATTATATATATTAAAATCAACAATAATTGCTTGGTTGTAATGAACGAAATCTATATATTGGTGATGTTTTTCTCTGGAATTGAATTTGAATTTTCGCCAATATACAATATAATAAAGTGATTCACCTATTGATGGTAATGATCTTCTACATATATATGTATTTGATTGGTGATATAAACTCTTCACTGATATTGAATGTTTTGAATAATTTGGAATGACATTAATTATATATAATTTGAGATTCCTAATTTAATTCTCTCATTGATTACTCTGATTTGAAATCTAGAATTATAGTAGTATTGGTGATATTAGATTGGTCAATTTTACAACCCTAATATTTCAAAATTTAAGATAAAAACAAAGATCAGCATTCAATTGAGATATTGAGAATTGACATGATTTGAATTTAACCACAATCACATAATTCCAAATTCAATGCAGTCTTTAAATCTTTTAATGTGATCAATCATAATGTAATTTCTTGATTACATTATAGGTTCAATTGTAGTGTATTAAAATTGATCACATCTACTTCCACATGATTCAATCAAAATGATATATATTTTGGATTTCTTAAGGTCATATGTCAATTTGTTGATCTTCAAAATTAAAAGGTATATATTTGGGATTAGGTATGTTTAATATATATATATATATATATATATATATATATCAATTGAATTGGTTATATATACATTTGAAAATTATTAATGTATGTCAATTATATATGTCAAATTCACGTTGATTTGGTTTATCTCAATTTTATATCTATGCCTAAATAATTTTGATCATGAGTAGATTGATCAAAATTTTGAGTTTTTCTTGTGAATTCGGGACTGAATATGTCAAAAATCTTAATTGAATATTTTACTCTCTAAAATTCAACCCATTTATAAATTGTGGATATTATTATCTGTTAAATATCTCTCACACTCTCCTGGTAGCACTGATCTACCAAATTATTTTGATATCTAAAGACGTTCTTTGAATAATTTTGTGAGGTAGTGTACACACCCTATCGGAGTGACATTAATGTGCGTTTTTTGTGGTAAATAATTTTTTCCCATTTAGGTGTTGCAATTTTTTGTATTTGGATTGAATCTAAGTGGGTTTGTTTCTCCTAATTCTTGGTGGCTCTTTTGACCTAGAGCTTCACCAGATGGATATTAAAACAACATTCTTAAACAGTGATTTTTTAAATGATATGTATATAGATCAACCTGATTGTTCTTTAGAAATATGGTCAAAAGGATTCAGTATGCAAATTAAAGAAATCCATAACGTTTTAAAATTGGCCTTGAGGCAATAGTACCTAAAATTTCACCATGTTGTCACTTTGATCAACTTCAAAGAGAATATGTGTCTCATCAGTGTTTTTACGTGATGGCTAGTGAGAGTAAGTTTGTAATTTTAAATATTGTACTCTTAGTTTTTTTGGCCTGAAATTCAACGAGTATTCTTTACTCTGTTAGTGGCACCTTGGTATATCATACTCTCCCTGTTGATATGTCATAGTCAAGGAATTAATTTTTGGTCTTTATGTGATTGAATGTTTTCATTAAGCATGATATGTATTTATTATATTTTTTGAATATAATTGCTGATGATTTGTACAACTGTCCCTGTTGATGTGCCATAGTCAAGGAATTAATTTTTGGTCTTTATGTGATTGAATGTTTTCATTAGGCATGATATGTATTTATTATATTTTTTGAATATAATTGCTGATGATTTGTACAATTGTAACCTCACCTATTGTGGGTACAATTATACAAATTTCGTGAATTGAATGATTAAATTTTTTAATCATTATTTTATTACATTAATAATAATTATACCCTATCGGTGTATTATTATTAATGTAATTTGTTGTATAATGCATTGTTAGTTTTATGCTTATATCAATTATCTTTCGAATATTCTATCAGTATTAGAAACTTTGGTGATGTAAGATTTGTGCAGTATAATTATTATATTTTTTATTTATTATGGTTCGGGACCTTTAGGCCGGACCATGATAAGTAAGAAAATTTTTCTAAATGGCATGATTGGCTGTATATAAGGAACTATTTAATTCTCTAATTGCATTATCACATCGTGTATATTAAATATTCCTTTTGTTATTATCATGTCAGCCTTTTTTGCCTATGCTTGACTTTTGTCAAGACTTAGAATAGGATTAATTTTGAGGACTTGAAATAATCTCTAAATTTCTATTTGGCTGTCACTAATATGGACTTGGCTTTGAGAGAAAAAGAGCTTCATGCTCTTACTACCTCGTCCACTGCTGCTAAAAAGACTTCTCGTGAAAAATGAGAACACTCAAACATGGTGTGTCTCATAGTGTTGAAATATACTATGAATAAGTCAATTAGATAGACTATTTCAAAGATAAAAAATGTCCCATATGCTTCCGCTGATTAATGTATGCTCAATTTTGTACTCGTCTCGATATTGCTTTTGCTATTAATGCTTTAAGGATATATTTAAGCAGTCCAGATTTGGATCATTTAAAGTCGTGAAAAGGCCATGAGATATTTGCAGGGAACCAAAGATCATGTGTTGACTTATAGGAAGTCTGATCAACTTCAAGTCATTGATTATTCTGATTCTTATTTAGCATGGTTGCCCTGACGACTGAAAGTCTACTTTTGACTCTATTTTTTATGATGACATGAGTAGTTATCTCTTGAAAGAGTATTAAATAGACTCTTATAGCTACTTTTACTATGTAAGCAGAGTGGGTCGTTTGCTATGAGGCTACTTATCAAACAATGTGGCTGAAAATCTTAATATCTGGCTTTCATATTTTTGAGAGCATTTCCAGACCACTTGTAATATATTGCAATTGTAATACCCAAGAAAAATAAAATATAAATATTTGTTTACAAACTACTGTTACTATTTCAGTATACGGTACTATTCACCAGTATAATACTATTTACGTATACGATACTGTTCATTTATACAATCGAAATGTCAAGTACTAGATGTGGTTTGGTCATAAGAGAAAACTGGAAAGAAGTTCGTGGGAGAAAATGACGTTTTATGTGTAAAAATACCCTCAGGGACTAAAGTGAAAGGACTGAATTGAAAAGAAACTTAAAAGTTTAAGGTGAAAGGATAGTTTTCCTTTTAAGTTTCTAATAGTAATAACAGAAAAATTTTTCGCGTGAGGTGCACAGTAACTGCATTATTAGAAATGTCATTTTCATGAATACTAAATTGAATATTTTATTAGCGCATAGTGTCAAATAGTACCCTTGACTTTTGCTATAAATAGACCATTCCATTTCACTTCTAAACTCACACCTTCAACTTCTCTTCTTCTCTCCTTAAGTTTCTCTTACTCCAAAGTTAGGCCTCTGAGATTTTAGGCCTTTCCTTTTCAGCTTAGGTAAGGATACTATGCCCTTTCTATGTCTTTCAAATTTTAGAAGTTATTTTCTTAAGTATGCTCTGTAGTTGCGGCCTTGGCTGATCTTCCACATCAGAAAAACTGTCCTTAGCTGTTTATATGTTATTTTGATTCTCTGATTACCGAAATAGAATGTAAACTGTGAAGAATACATGTCTAGGAAAGTTATGGCTAAGGAAAGACCTGGTTTTTAATTGTGTCCAGTGTGACCTTCCACTCTTTCCTGGGAACTTACCTGGTGTACTCTTTTACAGATTGTATTCTTTATTTCTGGTATAAATAGTAACCGTACGTATGAATAGTAACCGTATGTATGAACAGTATCTGTACGAAAACAATCCTAACGTATTTTCTCTAATTTTTCATGAAAATCTCCGTAGCAGAATACTGAAATTCACCTGTGTACTCTTGTCCGTAACGACTTAAAGAAGTGATACTCGTACGGAATCCAGGTGAGTGAAACGACCCCTTTTTAATAGAGTTTTAGCATTACTAGTGATAAAAAGTATGTCGTATGACACTCCCAAGATTCATAGGGGGAAATTGGATTAAGAATGACGAATCTAAATGAGATAATTAATCCATAAGTATGGATAAAATGAAATAAGTATCTTATGATGATGTGAAGTTTGAATGTTTTCAAAAACGGATTAATTGTTATCTTGATATGTGGTTTATAAATCTATAATATAGTTATATACTATACCTGTTATATGGATGAATATTATATTGAGCTTCTGATTATGATATGAAATGCTATTGATTGTGATTGAGCGGGACAGTACCCCATCTCACGGCAAGGCGGAAAACCCGGTTGACAGGGTGTCTTGACCAATGAGTGTGGAGACAACGATTCCCTCAGTAGGGATATAGCCCGGATTGGTGATAAATCCGTGAGGCGCCCTAGCTAATAGGATAAGGTTGTGCGTCATGGCGGAAATATACATAATTGGTGAGCCGGCCTGTGTGCGCTCTCCGGGATATATTGCCATTGAGGAGTACTAGTAACGTTTGTTGAATTGGATGAATTTTTATCTTCTTGTATGTAAGAGGATGATGTTGTGCGTCATGGCGGAAATATACATAATTGGTGAGCCGGCCTGTGTGCGCTCTCTGGGATATATTGCCATTGACGAGTACTAGTAACGTTTGTTGAATTGGATGAATTTTTATCTTCTGTCTATTGGTTGAGTATGAGCCTTTGGATATGCTTGCATAACTGGTAATGTATTTGAATTTTATTAACGCGAGGCCGATTCGCTCATTGAGTTTAAAAGCTCACACTGTTTGTACAACCTTTTTGTTCAGATCAGGTTGCCAGCGAAGAATATCTGCTAGAGGAGTAGATCACTTTGGACCTTCCCGTTGTCGGGTAGACCCCTCTTTTGTTATAGATTATGTTGCTCTGTAATCGTCTAGGACATCTAGGTCAGGGGTTCGACATTTGGCTTGTATGTCAGTATAATAATGTATTTTAAATTGATAATATATTATTACATGCAAATCATCTTTATGATTTTCAGATAAGAAAATTTGATATATTTATCGGAAGGCTTACAGTGATGAGAGATTCATCATTGTGCCGGTCATGTGCCCAGAAAACGGGTCGTGACAAAGTTGGTATCAAAGCAATGGTTGTTAGGTCTCCTAGTGATTACAGAGCAAGGTAACCTTAGTAGGACCTCCTCTATCGTTGTGAACCCGGGCACAACTATAGAGAGACGGCTCTACTGAAGGTCCTGTAGGATGTTTCCATTTCCTTTCCCTCTGAGACTTATCTCTTCTTAGAAATTATGTTCTCAGTTTTAGTTTTAGACAGATGTGGCTACACTTTTGAACTTAGTCAAGGAAAAGTTGTTATTTGTTTTGATTCCGTTGCTGTCGGATCAAATTTTTATATGGTGGATTTTATAAGCTGAATTCATGATTGATTTTGTGTAGCTATATTATTTTAGGGTACCAGCCAATAAAAGAAACCACTTGCATTAAAAAAAACACTGAAGGATTACATTGCAAAAAAAAAAAAGAAAGAGAAGTTTACTCATGCATGAGTAATCTAAAAGCGAGGTGGTCTTGGATTAGGAGGGTTGTATTGTATCATCACCCCTCGACCATTCCTTGGAGCAAGAGACATAGCAATGTCGCGGAGGGTAGTGTAAATTCCATTCATACAATCAACACTTCTTTGCTGTTGATTACAGAAGCACTGGGTGGACCAATAGAAGAACCTATCTATTCTCGAAGTCATTGCCGCGTTATTGCGTTTGGTTAACTTCTCCAGATCTTCTATCATCTTCTTGAGGTTTTTCACCTCCTGCTCTAAACAGGCGATTTTGTCCTCCGAGCTATGGCCTGTGCTAATCTCCTCAGCTTCCTCATTCTTCTTCATCTTCTTCTCCTTTTGATTCTCTTGAGATCCCTCGAGAGGTCTTTTGCCCTTGTCCCTGCATAAACTTAAGTTTAAGTCAAGTTCTTCTTCCTTAGCCTCTACTGTGAGATCAATGTACTTGCTTGAGGCCATGATTTGGAAAAATTTAGAAATTTTTGTAAGAGTATGAGGCGAGAGGAATATTGGGGGGATTGTAGGCTCAGAGATTATTACTCTTTGTGGTGTGGTAACTGAGAACGCTGAGAAGGTTTTTATAGAGAAAAATTTGGACTAAGAGACAAAGAAGATATCTCTTCACCGCATCCCTACACGATCAACCTATGGATTTCTGCAAGCTGGAAGCCAGAAGTCTAGGGTAGGCGTGCACACTGATAGCGCGTTGCATTAATGCCAAAACCATGAAAGTCAATATTCGGTGGATCTGCGGCCGATTTTACTTGGTTTTCCCATTTCTCCCGTTGGCATTTTCCGAAATTCAAAGAAGTTGACGATATAACCATTAAAGATTGCCTTGGATGCTTTTATGATAAACTGAAATGCATTTCTCTGTTTTATTGTGTTGTTCTTGAGAGCCTTCAGTTGAGTATGATATACATAACTGATTGAATCATGTTGTAATTACATGTATGTATGTTATTCATACATAATGAGTGAAGGCTACAATCAAGGAGAATATGTGATGATCCTACATATACTCAGAGATGTGAAATCAAAATGACTTGGATAGAATGAAATGTGTAGATGATGATATATCTTCATGGTTACACATACTTACATATAATGCTCTCATGGGCAAATGAAAGGCAGTGATTTCCTTACATTATGATAATGCTTAAGGCATGCGACCGAAAGCAGTTAACTTTGTTTTAAAATATATATATATATTTACATATATATTATGTGTAAGTCTAGAGTAAAGACACCGATTAGAATCTAAGATACGGCTAATATGAGGCTACCTAATCATAGAGGGACATCGTGATATGGGATTACAGGATAAAACAAGTTTAGAGGGAGAAAATCTCAGACTGAAAAGTGTAGTTAGTCAAAATTTTGAGAAAGGTCAAGATTAGCCGAAAATTTTTTTTTTTTTTGAGGAAATCTTTGACTTATGTTAATTGCATTAAATTATATTTACTATTTACTTGCATGTCCGACATTAATTGCTGGCATTGCGACGTATGTGATTTGTAAACCTTATAGCGAGCGGCGTGTAGGTTGTGGTGGCTTTAGCTCCAGGGGCTTCGGGTTGTCTATAAATCTTGTACGCCCGTTACCCCACTCATCACACCAAGCGAACTTCTTTCATTACATACCTATTTCTCAATCTACATTCCTTTCTCATTCGAAGTTATTTCTGAGATCCCTAGAGTAATGGCCGATAATAAGTCTTTCAACTTGAATTTTGAGACTGGCAATGTAGAGCTTGATTTAAATCTAAGTCTCGGAGATAACAAAGGGAAGAGACCTGTAGACAGGTCACCAGAAATTAAGAAGAGAAAGAGGGATGTAATAGAGTTGGAGGAGGACAGTACTGCAACATCCTCAGAAAATAAGCTTGCATTCCTGGAGCGTAAGATCGAAAATCTGGAGCGTAAGATAGAGAGCCTGGAATACAAGACAGAGGACCAGAAGCGACTAATAAATCGTCTCTTTGAAAACTAAGAGAAACTGATAAACCGTCGTTTCGGAGAACTAGCTAATCGAGTTGATAGACATTCAATGTTTGCAACTCAAAATTTTCGTGACCAACAAGCAAGGTGTATTGACTGTATGAACGGAGTAACTTCTGCTCTTCGCCAAATTTCTCAAGCGCTTCCTCCAGAAACTCTTTCTAGGCTGCAACGATTAGCTTCCTCCTTAAGGTCTGAAGCACCTTCCTCTTCTAGACCTAGAGCACCTTCTACATTTCAAAAGCCTCCTCGTCCTTAATTTATTTTTTCTTTTATTTGTACCTAAAGCTATATTTGGTCTAAGCTTCATGTATTAAAATTATCTATGTACTAGAAATAAAATTTAAGTTAGTATTTAGATCTTCTTTGTTGAAGTGATTCCTTTTACTGAAAGAACTTGAGGAATGAGAAAATGTTAGACTTATATTTCGTACTTGATTATGAAAATTCTAAAGTAGAGTATGGTAATATCCTTTTGACTGAGAAGAGTTACTAAAATGATATTTCATTGCATTTCTGAGCTATGGAGGAGTGCTAAATAAGTATTTTATGAACCTATACATAGAGAACTATGGGTTTGCCCTAATCATTGAAGGGATACGACTCTATATGAGTCATTGAGGTGAGAAGAATTTCCATATATATAATTATGCATGAGGAGTATGTTATTTACTTAATACATTTTCTGGGATTGTTCTTCTTAGAGATTTATGTAATAATTTCATGAGATTTTCCTTTTATATGACGCCTTCAGCTGAGAGTATCGCCTTAAGGTAGAATGATCGCCTTCGGGCAAGAATATTGCCTATGGCCAAAATGATGCCTTCGGGTAGGATACTTGTATTCGTAAAAGTTATAAGCTATGTGTATGGTAGCTTGTGTTCTGATATTCAGTATAAACTGGAAAGACCATGTGCCACTGTTGAGAAGACACCTATTTGAGGTTTTACATAGAGACAGAGTTCGTCCCTGATTAGGTGGTTTGAGTTTGGTAAAGGTTATGAGGATGAGACACTTTATGGTACAAAAGGTTGTGGAGAAGATCAAACTGATAAGGAAGAGATTACTTGCTGTTTAGAAAAGGCAAAAGTCTTATGCAAATTATTGATAATGCGGTTTAGAGTTCACAGTCAATGGTATAATATTCTTGTAAATCTCACCAAGGGTGTGATGAGGTTTTGGAAGAAAGAGATGCAAAGGATGAGATATGGACGAAGTAATCACATTTATTTCAGTCTTGAGATGAGTTTTGAATTCGGGGGACCGAATTCTCTTAAGGGGGTGATAATGTAATACCCAAGAAAAATAAAATATAAATATTTGTTTACAAACTACTGTTACTATTTCAGTATACGATACTATTCACCCGTATAATACTATTTACGTATACGATACTGTTCATTTATATAATCGAAATGTCAAGTACTAGATGTGGTTTGGTCATAAGAGAAAACTAGAAAGAAGTTCGTGGGAGAAAATGACGTTTTATGTGTAAAAATACCCTCAGGGACTAAAGTGAAAGGACTGAATTGAAAAGAAACTTAAAAGTTTAAGGTGAAAGGATAGTTTTCCTTTTAAGTTTCCAATAGTAATAGCAGAAAAATTTTCCACGAGGTGCACAGTAACTACATTATTAGAAATATCATTTTCATGAATAGTAAATTGAATATTTTATTAACGCATAGTGTCAAATAGTACCCTTGACTTTTGCTATAAATAGGTCATTCCATTTTACTTCTAAACTCACACCTTCAACTTCTCTTCTTCTCTCCTTAAGTTTCTCTTACTCCAAAGTTAGGCCTCTGAGATTTTAGGCCTTTCCTTTTCAGTTTAGGTAAGGATACTATGCCCTTTCTATGTCTTTCAAATTTTAGAAGTTATTTTCTTAAGTATGCTCTGTGGTTGCGGCCTTGGCTGATCTTCCACATCAGAAAAACTGTCCTTAGCTGTTTATATGTTATTTTGATTCTCTGATTACCGAAATAGAATGTAAACTGTGAAAAATACATGTCTAGGAAAGTTCTGGCTAAGGAAAGACCTGGTTTTTAAGTGTGTCCAGTGTGACCCTCCACTCTTTCCTGGGAACTTACCTGGTGTACTCTTTTACAGATTGTATTCTCTATTTCTGGTATAAATAGTAACCGTACGTATGAATAGTAACCGTATGAATAGTAATCGTACGTATGAATAGTGACCGTACGTATGAATAGTAACCGTATATATGATCAGTATCTGTACGAAAACAATCCTAACGTATTTTCTCTAATCTTTCATGAAAATCTCCGTAGCAGAACACTGAAATTCACCTGTGTACTCTTGTCCGTAACGACTTAAAGAAGTGATACTCGTACGGAATCTAGATGAGTGAAACGACCCCGTTTTAATAGAGTTTTAGCATTACTAGTGATAAAAAGTATGTCGTATGACACTCCCAAGATTCATAGGGGGAAATTGGATTCAGAATGACGAATCTAAATGAGATAATTAATCCATAAGTATGGATAAAATGAAATAAGTATCTTATGATGATGTGAAGTTTGAATGTTTTCAAAAACGGATTAATTGTTATCTTGATATGTGGTTTATAAATCTATAATATAGTTATATACTATACCTGTTATATGGATGAATATTATATTGAGCTTCTGATTATGATATGAAATGCTATTGATTGTTCTATGGCTATATAAAGTTAAAATTATATGACGATTAATATATTCATTCATATTAATTGGGAAAAATTACTGTGATCTGGGTAAATTACCTTTATGTTTTCCATGGCTTATTCCCCTTCTTTTTCGAATCCAAAACAACCTTTTTTTTGGTGACTGATTATTTATTTTAATTTAGATTTAACGTTATTTCAGTTTAAAGTCAAATCTAAATTATTTTGAGTTAGGGTTCATAAGAAAGTTTGTTTTTATCGAACCCTAAATTTGTGTTTTAATCGTTTAAGTCAAATCCATGAGTTTGGGATTACGCTTCGATTGAAGATGCTTACTGCGTAATTGAATATATGTAATTGGCAGTTTGGTTTCTTCTATGATTTCTATTCAAATCCGTGAGTTTGGGATTACGCTTTGAATGGATCTGGCTGGTTTAACCGAAAAATCGGTGAACCGACCAATGAACTAATTCGGTTTAAACCAGTGAATCGATAAGTGTTTGAATCGGTAATAAATCAGTCGAACTGGTAAAATCGACTAGTTCAATTTTTTTGAATTTTTGAATTTATTTTTTTACTGAATATTATATATTTATAAGAAATCTCTAAAAATTTAAGCTGTTAAGAGAAGATATAGTATTAGTATAAATATATATTTGTAACATGCTTAGAAGTTTTTAATATTTTAATATATGTAATATATACATTAATTATATATTTTAATATTCTAATATATTTTAAGTATCAACGGTTCAACTGCGGTTCAATTACAATCTGACTATTGATTCTTAAACTGATATTTGTTAAAAGTATACAATTACCCAAAATTGAGGTTTCTTGTTATTTAGAAATTACATTAAACAGTTATTAATGAAAAGGAAGAATGCACATAGGCTTGGAATTGCCATTTGGCCGAGAGACAGTGAACTGTTCAAGTGAGCCAACAAGAGCAAGGCTTGCTAAAGTTCTCCATTCTATAACCTAATGTTGCATTTGTTTGCATTTAATAGGATTCTGACTAATTCATTTTGGATTTTCAATTATTAAGTTTGTTTATTTTTTATTTTTTAAAGTTCTTAATAGATTTAAATACATTTTAATAGGTGATATCTTGTGACAAACATTAAAACTTTACATTTGTATTATTCATTTTTCTTTTGACTTCCACTTTCAATTTTTATTTTTAGCTTTCTCCATCTTTTAACTTTGGTTTCCTCTCTCGTTTTATAATCTACAAGTAAACAATCATATACATTCAAGTTAAGCACCACTTGATCAAATTGAAAATTTTTAGTCCATTGGTTACTTGTTTGGTGGGATAATTTTAATTTCAATTATTTAAATTTCTTATTCAACATTAAATTCTCTTTATTAATTTTAATTTTATCAATTTTTCATAAAATATGTTTAGTTACTAATTTATTTGAATATTATTCCTTTTATGAACTATTTATATGTGTTCAGATGTACATTGAAAAAAAAAAAGACTTAATCATCTAGTGTTCAAATTCAGACAATATCATAATAATCAAATATGTATTTAAATTTAGATATCTTAATCTTAAAAAACAGATGCCATCTAAAATTTCTTCATTTTCTAATACACATTGTCATAGCACTGTCAAAATGGATAGTAAAAGACTCAATAATTTTATATTGAAATACAATTTATACATGTAAAATATTACTTTTTTAATATTTTTAAATAATTAATAACTTTAATTTTTCATATTTTCTTTTAAAATTAACTATATTATATTTAAATTTAAAATTTCTATATTTGTTTTTAGAAAATTATAAAAAATTTTATATTTAAATTTATTATAATTATTAAATATAATGTAATAAAATATAAAAATATAATAAAATGTGATTATTTATATATTAAGTAATATAATATAATTATAAAAAAAATTTAAAAAAACATTTTTCAGAAAAAATAACCCAACCCAAATAGGTTAGCCTTTTTTTAAACAGGTGTAAATTTAAATACTTAAACCTGCTCAAATAGAGGTACGTTGAACTTGACTATGCATTAAAATTCGTTTTGACACTACTAATTGAATGGTATGATGTCCCATCTCTACATGCGGGGGCGTGAGCTCGCGCATATATGTATATTTATTAAGGTTTCTATTTCTAATAGTGAAATCTATATAATAAACTAAAACAATTCCACTCTAATGCATTAATTATCGGTAGGTCATTAAATTATTATAATAGAATAAATTTAAATGAATAAATTTAGTAAATTAATCACATCATATATAAATAAATTTGAAAAAATTAAGATATATTGTTAGATAATTGATATAATTGCTATATAATTGGTTTATAATTGATATAATTGATATATAATCACATTAAATAAATTTTAAAAAATTAGGGTAAATTGCTATATAATTGGTATGTAATTGCTATAATTGCTATATAATTGATAAATTAAGTAAAATTTTCAATTGAAATATAATATGCTGTTATTTGGTAAATTTGCATTTATTATATACAAATAATCAAATAATTAATTACTATATAAAAACTAACCTAAAAGTATTCATATTATTTATTTCTCTTTTTAAATAGTTATAATAAAATTTAAAATTACCCCCATCAGATCAAACTATAATAATAAATTATCACTTATTTTTTCTTTTTCTAAACAAGTATGCTAGACTTCCTTATTGACCATCATCAATGGTCAATCTCCTATCTTCATGTACATGTTTTTAAAAAGTAACTATCACTATAGGTCAATTTGGAGGCTTTTTCGTTTTTCAAAATTAAAATTTTAAAATTCAAAATCAATGTAGATATTTATATATTTCTGTCGAAGATCTCAACCATATTTGCGTATCTCTTTCTCTTACACAATTTTCTTTTTTTTTTCTTTGATTTTGCTTCTTCTTCCCTTACATGGATGAAAAATAACAATGATGATTTGTTATCAAAGATTTCAAGTGATGTTTCTCTCACATAATTTGGTATCATAGCTCAGTTTTCTTTTTATTTATTTTTTCTGGTTTATACAATTCACGTACTATTCATATTTGCGATTACTGTTCATTGTGATTTCTGATTTTCTATTTCTCTTTCATTCTCTGCGTTTTTTTTCTACTTTATTTATTTCTATATTCATCATCCGTTGTTATTTTCTGTGTTTTTGGTTCATCTATGTTTTTATTTTTGGTCTTCTGATTTTTTATTCCTATTTATTGTTTTTCATTTTTGCATTGTTCTGGTTTTCTAATTTCAGTTTCGCTTTGCTGTTTCTATCATTACATTTTCTTGAAAAAAGTAGGTCATGAGAAAGATCAAAGTCTAAAAAAATGATGCAATTGAGGTAATTATTTGTGTCTGAATCATATAATTTGACTATTTTTAAATTAATTTTTTTTCTGATTTCTCATCAAATAGGTTTAATGAATAATACCTTTTAATCTTATTATGAGCAAAGGGTAGAACCCTCCCTATAAAGAGAAACTCCAGGCAATGCCGAGATTCCATGTATGTAGATTGATTGAATGTTAATTTAGGATTTAAAATATTAAATTTTAAAGTTGGGATATGATGTATATTTCCTCACTTGATTATCTTCTTTTTGTTGTTTTAAAATTTTATGGGTATGTAACTTATGTTTTAAATTTCAATAAGCCTATAGTTGTTATCATTATTGCTAATCTAAATGTATATTTGCAGAAATAGAAGAAGAAATAGTCAAAGGAAAACAAGAATTTTGATCTTAACAGACCTATTAGGTTAGTAACTTTTATTTCAACTCATTTTCATCATTAATTAATATATTTATCTAAATTAATTCATGTAATACCTTATTTTTTGTTCTTCTATTGATTTGACGTTATTCACATTCAATATTCAAGGTATTTATATCTAATAAATTATCTTATATGTATCTTAACATGACTTAAATGTCTTATTATTTTTGTACATATATTTTTAATTATTTTTATTTATTTAATAAGTAAAAATTGTAACATTTGTGTTAATTCGTGCATTGCACGGGTTAATAGGAACTAAAGTACTATTTTTGGTTGGACAGATGGCTCTTCGGAGAATAAGAACTATGGCATTCTGTCACTCCTAGCATTGACGGCAATGAACTACAGCTTTCGGTCAATGTACGTGCATGAAGGTGTCTGGGGACGGATATCCTGTCTCTTCAGCTTCCCTCGAATATATAAATTATCACCAGGATCCCCCCTTGGCGAATTGTGACAAATATGGGATTATTTAACGTGGCGTATTCAGGATCTTTTGATAAGAAGGATAAAATTTTCATTCACTTTTTTAGATTTGATGGTAATTCTTTTAAGTTAATTTTAATTTATTACTTATTTGATAATAATTTTTTATTAAAAAATATTTTCATTACAAATTTTTTTTTCTTCTTTTAAATTTTAATTGCATAATCAATCAACCAATTTGAGAGAATTAGATCTATATAAAAAATCCATAATTTTAAGTTTTTGTTCCTCATAATGAAATGATAAATTAACCATCATTAAGAAAAACTCATGAAATTGATTTCACAAATATGTTACTTATGATACTAATTATATAATTAATTAACCAATTTGATAGAATTAAACCTATGTACAAAAAATTCAAATTTTAAACTTTTACAAAGAGGTTCCTAATAATGAAATGAGAAATTAACTATTATAAAAAAAATTTCATGAAATCGACTTCACAAATATGCTACTTATTATCCTAATTAAATAATTAATCAATCAATTTGATAGAATTAAACCTATGTACAAAAACCTCAAATTTCAAACTTTTACAAGGAGCTCCCTAACAATAGAATGAGAAATTAACCATTATCAAGAATAAATTTTGTGATTTTAGGGAGTAAGAGTCTGGTGACTATGAGCAACAGAGAAAGACTCAGTCACTAAAGGGATTCAAAAAAATATTAAAAGGGTCAAAAAAAAAAGAGGACAAAATGAAAAAATAAAGTCTTTTTACACGCAAATTTGTAAGCAGCACCCTCTCAAATACTTGTAACTCCGCCACTGATTATTCAGATACTCTAAAGATTACCTCTTCTCAGCTTAGTTAGATTACAAAACAGTCATTAACTACCCCAACAGTCTTACAGATTCTTTTTGGACAAGTATTTGGAGATGGCCTTACACCCAAAGAATCATCCCTTTTTTTTTTGGCCTTCTTGGGCATAATGAAATCCTCATTAACTCCTAGCACATGAAATGCTACATGGATGATTTAGATAGATGCCTGTGGTGTGGAAACTAAAACTCCCTTATATGTTCTTCAGGACTACCCAAGCATTAGAAATTTATGCCGACCCTTACAACTCGTTCGTTTGACAGACAGAAAAGGAAAGGAAATGAAAAAAAAATAAAGATAAAAAGAAAAAGAAAAAAAATATACTTAGTATAAAATAAAAAAATAATAGAAAAGAAGTATTATTTTGTTTAGTATATATTTTTTAATTAAAAAAAACATATGAGGATTTAAAATTGTTAAAAAAAAACGATAAGCCACTGTAATTTTTTTGTAGTGTAATTAAGCATTAGAAGTCAAACACTCCCAAATCAATTTCTTATAACAAGTTGATACTTCCTTCGAAGCTTCCAGTTCGTCTCCCTCTCAGATTCTCTCTCCCCCGGTCGCTCAGGTCTCTTCTCTCTCTCTCTCCCTCCCTCCTCCCTACAAGGGTGTTGTTGGTCTGACTCAGAGAAAATGGAGAGGTGTTTGACTGTTGTTGGTCTGATCTCTTTGCGCACAAGCTAAGGATGTTTGATTATTTGTCAAGCAGAACAGCGAGGAATATAATTCCGTATGGGATAGAAGGGCAAGATCGTCTTCTTCCTCCATTCTCCCTTTCCTTTCCGAGTTTTCCATCCAACTCCGAAGGAAAGCTGCCATTCAATTAAAAATGGGAGATGGAATTCCAAAATTGAATTCCAACAATGTACCTCGCGCGTAACAAACAGCGGAAGGGAAAACAGTATGGTAATACCCGCTTCCAAATTAAATGCCTTTCCGTGTATACCAAACACAGTGTTATTGATCAAAGATTGGAGAGTTAAATTTTGCCTTTAGCATATGGAATATCTGGTTGCAGAGAAACAAAGTGGTCTTCTAGCAAGGTGTTTAGGATGCCTTACCTTTAATTGGAAAATGATGGTTGGCAAAGATGGCTTGGAAGATTGGAGAGTTACTTTTTGCGTTTAGCATATGGAATATTTGGCTGCAGCGAAACAAAATCGTCTTCTAGCAAGGTGTTTCGGATGCCTTGATGCTTCTCTTTAAAATCATAATGGCCACAAAAGAATTCTGCTTGGTAGTTACCAATCACTGCATTATTTGAATAACATACTGAGGTTTTGATTGGATGGACTTTCCCTTCCTATGACTAAGATCAAATGCAACACTGTTGACTCTTGCAAAGACAGAGGTTTGACTATGGGTTGTGGTGGAGTCCTTTAGGGCGCGTTAAGATCCTCTGCCATTAGAAAATATTAACTTTCCTAACATTGACCAATAGCTTGATGCCACATGGATTAGTGTTTTAAAAACAAATGAGATACAAGCATGGAGCGTTTGTTCATCCATTCGAACTGGCAACCTCCCATTATTTTTTACTTCACTGAAACTGTAGCTTTTTTTCTTTTTTTTTCCCCCCAAACCCCACCAAATAAGAATTGACACATGGAGTTGGCTACCAAAATAACAGAGGGAGGAAAGAAAAAAACGCGGGAAACGTTGATGTATGGAAGACGCAGCAGGTATTGGTTCTAAAAGTGGAAGGAAGCCCTTGAATATATTCATTAATCTTAATCTTCATTCTCATTTAGCATATTCTGGAAAAGGCAAGACCATCTCTTTTGCTATTTTATTTTTCTTTGGTTCATATGCTTAATTTTTTGTTGACTGATGATTTCTTTTTTTTTTTTTCAGATTAATGAGTTTTGCTTAAAGGAAAAGAAAGAAGGAAAAAAATGGAGAATATAGAACTTCAAGTAAGGACATTGTTTTTTTTTTAATTTTGTTGTATTGTTGGTTAAATATTCTTATTGTTATTTTTTAAAAATATTTTTTTCCTTGTAGTTGAAAATTTTGGCTTTATTGCATTGGGGTCCCTTTAATATTTTTATAAGGAAAAAAATTTGATTTATTTTATTTGGAGCTTCAAGTAAGAACATTGCTTATTGTGTAAATTTGTTGTATTGTTGGTTGAATTTTTTTTAATTGTGATTTTGTTAAAATAAATTTTCCTTGTAGGCAACGGGATGTGAAAACACTTGGAAGCCTAAAGTTGGTATGGTGTTTGATAATTTAGAAGAAGCATGGAACTTTTGGCGAGAATATGGTAGAAGAAGTGGATTCGGAGTGAGGAAACGATTTAGCAATCCAGTAGGTCCAGGAGTAAAGACGTCAGCGCGCTTTGTTTGTTCCAAAGAGGGTGTTCGACAACCAGATAAAAGAGATGCGAAGACTAAAAAGCCTCGCCTTGAAACGAGAACTAATTGCATGGCAAGAATTGGATTGCGACTCGTGAATGAGAAGTATAAGGTGCTTGATTTTGTGGAGCAACACAATCATGAGCTTCACACCTTGGAAACTAGCCACTTCCTTGCGTCACAACGAAGAATATCTGAGGTCCAAGGTTATAAGCTTGAATTGGCAGAGGATTCTGGTATTCGACAGAAGACATCATTTGACCTTATGAGTATGCACGTGGGGGGAAGAGAAAACCTTGGATACACTCAGTTGGACGTGAAAAATTATCTGAAAAAAAGAAGAGAGAAATATGCAATACGGGGATGCGGGGGCTTTATTTCAATACTTTCAGAAACAACTGGTGGAAAATCCTTCATTTTTTCATGCTTATCAAATGGATTCGGAGGAACAGATTACAAATGTATTTTGGGCTGATGCACGGATGTTGATGGATTATGGATATTTTGGTGATGTGGTATCACTTGATACAACCCACTATACTAATAAAGAGAACAGACCGCTTGCAATATTTTGTGGGTTCAATCACTTCAGAGGCATGGTGGTATTTGGAGCTGCATTGTTATATGATGAGACGGCAGATTCGTTTAAATGGCTTTTTGAAACTTTTTTGGAGGCCCATAGAAAAAAAAAACCATTGACAATATTTACTGATCAAGATGCAGCAATGGCAAAAGCATTGCACGAAGTCATGCCAGATACAGTACATGGCCTATGCACGTGGCATTTACTACAAAATGCCACTAAACACCTAAGCAATGTGAGACGAGATGGAAGAAGTATTCTAAGTGATTTCACGCAATGCATGTATGAATATGGTAATGTGGAGCAATTTGAGGCAGCATGGAGTAGATTATTATCAAAGTATGATGCCCAAGACAATCGATGGCTTGCTTCGACATATGATATTAAAAAAAAGTGGGCGGCGTGTTATATGCGGAAAACTTTCACTCTTGGGATCCGAAGTACTCAATTGAGTGAGAGTTTGAACTCAGACGTTAAGAGATTTCTAAAGCCTGACTTAGACGTGATACAATTCTTCAAGCATTTTGAGAGGATTATTGATGATAAGCGTCATAAAGAATTAAAACAAGAATTTGATGCAAGGGAAAAAAATACCAAGATTGAGAATAGCGCAATCGCCTATGTTGCAACAACTCTCTAAAATTTACACTCCCCCCATCTTTGAGTTATTCCAAGAGGAGTATGATGGTCATGTGGCTGCATGTGTGAAGGAGAAAAATGAAAGTCAGGCTGTATGGGAATATGTCATCTTTTTGTTCAATAAAGAGGGAGATTACAATGTGACATTTGACCCCCGTGATAAATCTATTACATGTAGCTGTAGAAAATTTGAGAGTATCGGTATACTTTGTTGTCATGCTCTGAAAGTATATGATGTGAATGATGTGATGTTGGTCCCCGAAAAATATATTCTATCTCGCTTGACACGAAAAGCAAGAGAAGGTGTAATATATGATTTAAAAGGAAAAACGATTGAAGAAGATACAAGGTTGGAAAGCACCCAAAGATTCAAGAGAATCGGTCATAATTATATAAATTTAATAGCACAGGCATCTTATCATGCTGAAGCAAGTGACTTCTTGGACAACATCTTGCCCGAGTTGACGAAGATGGTGAATGAGCTTATTTTGAAGGAAAAAGGTTTAGATAACATCTCACTGAGCCAACCAAGTCATTGTCCTCTTCCTGTAGCGAGATTGAAGAAGAAGATCGGTGTAAGGACTAGGAGACAAGTTGTCTTGAAATGCAAGGAAATAAGAGAAAAGGATCATCGAGAGCTACAATTAATCTAAGAAATATGGTTAGCATTTATGTAGTAATATACTCTATTAGAATATCATATTGTTGTCTACATGGATTAATACAATGTTTACATTAATCTTGTAGGGGAATGAAGTACAGGATCATATGCCATCTGGGGTGTCATGCTCAGCACCCCCAGTACCCTATGAGCATGCACAACACTCCTATGTCAATGCATTAGGTTTCACTGAATTACTAATGGTAAAGTTAAAATTATATTAACAAAGTGGGATTTTGCTTTTTACAGTTGTATTTCATAATTCAATGTGCTAATGATAATGTTTCGATGCATTAGGCACCCTTTGATGATTCTACGTTGTCACTTGAAGAAATGGAGTTTAGACCAAATTGTTCAAATGATAACAAAAAAACTGAGGTTAGTTTGAATTAAAGATGCATCTAAAATCATTAGATTTGAATTATTTAACATATTAATTTAAAATTCATTAAATCTTTTTGTTTTTTTGATAGGGATGCGGTCAATGCTAGTTGAAGAACTGATCCAGAGAATAAAGAATTTGAAGGTGTTTGAATTATTGTACTCACACTGACATTCTATGTATGAATTTATAATGCTTTTGAATTTTTGTAAAAAATATGGTGTACCCATACTGACAGTCAATACTAGTTATCAGGTCACATTTCAAAATGCATGTTATATGTATCACATTCAGTAATATCAGCACTCAACTAGAAAAAAGAAAGCCATTGTAACCAGAAAATAGCCATTTTATTAATTAATAAGTATTTGAGATTACAATTGAATGACCAATACAGACATTGGAACCTATACCACACTACAATTGAATGACCAATACAGACATTAGAACCTATACCACATGGCATCTAACCCATTACAATTGATTGTGCCATGTACCCCATTACAGTTAAAGACATTGCAATTAATGTGAGACAAACTGCTTTCACTTTTTCTACATGTGGTGCTGCTCTTCTGCTGTTGCTGTTGTGGACTGTACAGGTTTCTTGAACTGCAACAATATCACTGTACAGGTTTCTTGAACTGCAACAATATAATAACATCAAAAAATTTGTCCAAGTGGTGATGCAAAACAGTAAAGAGGTAAAGACAAAGGAGGAAGATATGGAGAGACAACCTGATTGATGGGAAAACAAGAAAAATGACCAAAAAGAATGTCCAGTTTATGAACTATACACATATTAAGTAGATCATCACTTCCAAATAGATAATTGCAATAAACATAAACTCATCAAATTTTGTTACTCATAAACTCATCCAAATAAAATTTCTGGATAGTAATCACACACATAAACAGTCAGGTGCAAGTTATTCCAGGTTTTGTATGATAAGATTTCATAGTAGTAATCTACAATTGTGTGCAATGGCAAGGTTAAATGTCATCCAGTAACTAAAGAGAATGGAAAATAAAGAGAATAGCAATCCCCTTTCTAGCAAGATGTGGCTCCAATTACAACTCAAATCAATCATTTCCTCCTCTAGCTCAGATAACTAATTTATATAGCAAGAATCCCAAAAATGAACTTAACAGAAATAGAATATAATTGGTAAGTTTATAGCAATTTGATAATCCACCCATGTGATAGTCTTTGGCCCAAATTGGAGATTTCCTGCTTCTTTTGTGCTATACATATCAACTCATCATTCCTTAATCACTCAAGTGTTGCATTTAGCTAAATTGCATCAATCATCCTAATCACTCAATTGCACCCAAGCACATACTATTAGTATCTACTAAATCAGATGCTAAACATGTCAAATTGCCAATGCATAACTCATTATATTAATCTTTCAGCCTAAACAATTGGGTATGGCCATTTTAAGCACTTGAAGTCAAAGAAGAAAGAAAATTGATTCAATAATTTTTCTCATTTTGCACTTCTGAAAAGATAGATTAATTTACCTATTGATAATGGTTAATAGAACAAATCACAAGCAACAAGAAAAATGAGACAATGGACATTTGCTAAGAGACAGAGATTGAGGGGAAAAAATACAGTACTTCTCCCTCTGAACTCGCCACCTCTCCTTTTACTAAATCAGATACTAAACATGTCAAATTGTCGATGCATAACTCATTCTATTAATCTTTTAGCCTAAACAATTGGGTATACTGCACGTTTTAAGCACTTGAAGTCAAAGAAGAAAGAAAATTGATTCAATAATTTTTCTCATTTTGCACTTCTGAAAAGATAGATTAATTTACCTATTGATAATGGTCAGCAGAACAAATCACAAGCAACAAGAAAAATGAGACAACGGAAATTTGCTGAGAGACAGAGATTGAGGGGAAAAAATACAGTACCTCTCCCTCTGAATTCGCCATCATCTTCTCGTCGGACCTCGCCGGATTTCTGCTCATCTCGCCGTCGTCTTCTCTTCTGCTCTTGTACTATCATCTGCTCTCGCCGAACGCCCGACCTCTCGCCCAAACGCCCGACCTCTCGCCAAACAGAAACTCTTGTCTCGATCTGCGATGGAGGGGAATCTCTCGCCGGAAATATGCTGATCTCGCCGTCATCCTTTCGCCGGCTCTTGCCCTTTCGTCTGCTCTTGCAGGAATGCCTTTCTCTCGCTCGCTCGCCAGATCCGTCTTCGCATCTCTAGGGAGGAAGACGCCGATGGAGTTAGAGAGGAAAGGAAACAAAAAATTAAAAAAAAACTGCCATGTGGTGAAATCTGAATGGGACACGTGGATGAACGGATGCCGTCCATTCCACTCAATCGAACGGTCCCTATTTAATGGCAGGAATGGTATGAAATACCCAATGTTAGAGGATCCGGACGCCTTTAGGGCTGCTACCGAATTGGACCGATTTGTTATAGGCTAAAGATTAAATAGGTTGACTCGTTTAGGTTCACGAGTCTCTTCATTAAGAACAATACTATTTTTTTAAATTTTTTTTATATTTAAATAATGTAATTTTAATTTTTTTAGCAAAAAAATTTAATATTTTTTTATTGAAATATAATTTATTCATGTAAAATGTTATTTTTTTTAAATATTTTTAAATAATTAATAACTTTATTTTTTTATATTTTCTTTTAAAATTATCTATATTAAATTTAAATTTAAATTTAAAAATTATATATGTACTTTTAAAAAGTTACAAAATATAAAAATATGATAAAGTGAGATTATTTATATTAAATAATATAATTTTTTTATAAAAAAGATAAAAATTTTAATCCGACCAGCTCGCAGGCTAAACGTGTTTAAATTGGCAGTACTACCAACATGTGGATTTGTGGGTTCACAGGTGTTAGTAGCATTTGGTTACCGGGATATTTTGATTGTTTTAGAGATAGCATGGAATAGAGGTTTTAAGAAACTTTGGTTGGATCATATTCTGAAATGATAGTCCATTTGATCGTTCGTGGCTCCCATAAAGTTGATCCAATGCATGCAATTTTTTCTAGTGTAAGGGATTGACTTAGGAAGGATTGGAGAGTGAAGGCGTCACAAGCACATCATGAAAGGAATAGAGTTGTGGACTATTTGGCCAACTTTGCTCATTGCTCCCATAGAGTACAACACTAATGTTTCTTTTCCTCGCTATGTGTAGTTAGGCGTACCCTTGTTCTTTGGTATGGAAAAAAGAAATAGATGAATCAAGCTGTAATTATAACATAATAACATTTATTGGTTTATTTATTTTCCTGGGTTCTTATTTATTTTTATCAACTATAGTTTATTTTTATTAGAATGATAAGAATTAAATACCTAAATTATTATATATGACTTTAGATTCTTTTGGCCAATAGTCTCTAAAATTGCACGCTAATAAAATAGTACAATATAAAAAAGAGAGATTAAAATATATCAGAAAGTGGAAAGATAAATAACTTCTCATTATTTTATTACTTTAAAAATATATTAATAATTGTTATAAATTTGGTCTATTTTAAGAACATTTTAAGATAAGTTAAAAGAATGTTGACATGTAATTTGTTACATGTCAAATCAATAGTATATATATTGAAAGTCTATACTCATTTTAGTTTGTAAGACACACTTGATTACAAGTCAATCCCTGAATGATGGCTATTGTATTTTTTGATCCTTGAAAATTCAAATTGTGACACAAGTTAGTCTCATTGCCTACCATTATCATTATGTGACATGGTATCTAAAAATTATTTTGTTTATAAAAGAGGAACTTTTATGGGCAAAATTGTTTGTGAAAAAAATTTTTTAGGGACCAAGTTGTTTGTGAATAGTACCACCATAGAAGATTTAGCAATTACCTTTCTTTCAAGCGCGCAATTTCTCATCCTCTCTCTTCCTCTATGTAACCTTTGCTTGCACTTTTTGATGTTGATAGTTCCACAATTAAAGCTCTTGCGTTGTGACCATGAAAAATCGATAGGTTCCTCTCAAGAATAAAGGGTTCTCTATCATCCAAAAAGCTCCATTATTTCCTTCTATAAAATCCGGTCAAACACCAACTCTTCTTTCACCGTACATTTTTTAACTCCTCCTCCTCTTTCATTGCTATATTTGATTGGGATTCAAACTTTGCTTCCAATGGCAAATCAAAAGGTATCCAGGTGTGGCATTGTTCCATATGTTCTTGTTTTCATTTGTTTGATAGATGTACAATTTCATGTGCTATTTTGGACATTGTTTCTTGGTTTTACAATCTATTCACAAGCATGGAAAGACCTGCTAAAACCAAACTTTTTTTTCTTAAAGAATTTCACTTTTGACTTATGTAATTTCACTAGTATTTACTATGATTTCGATAAGATCGTTGTCTCGAATCTCAAAGACTGTCTCGAATCTCAAAGACTCCAAAGTCGATACTTTCTGTTTATTTGATAGGCTCACCTGGATATCGATAATCTCTCTGCTCTAACTCAACTCATTATAGTTTTAATATACAATTTTTATTTCAATCAATGCCCAACTTTAAAAACATCAAATTTATTGGCATCAATTGAAACTTCACTTTTGGCAAGATTTACGTAAGCTTGGGACAGTTGTGTAAGGATAAAATCTTGTCTCTAATTTAAAAGGTTTTTTAACAAACAATTTGGTTCTTGAAAATTTTTTTTTTAAACAAATTAGTCCCTAAATGTCACGCATGTCACATGTTGGAGAGAGAGAATCACTTGTGTAATGATTTGAACTTTCAAAGACAAAAGAGTGCAACAATAATATTTTAGGGACTGACTCGTAGCTCATTGTAATTTTCACCCGGGACCAAAAAGTGAGTTTCCTCTATGTTGATATGGTAATTGGTAAATGATAGTTTTGAAATATTTTAAAAAACAATAAGAGACCATTTTGAGACATTGACAGCATCGCTTAAGTTAAATTGATAGGTTATGGACATGGTATGGGATTAAAAATACTAATTAAGCGTAATTTGTCACTATCAGTGATTGCATCAGTCTTCCCGTCGAGAGGTCACGAAATATATTTCCGCGTTTCATGGTCCCAATTGAGTGAGCACAACCTGGTGATCAATTCCTTCCTCCCGCGAACAGGGAAGAAGATTTCGAAGCCATGGCGGAATTCCTCGATTTAGAAGCGCAAGATGGCGTTCGAATGCCATGGAATGTGATCCCAGGCACCAAGCAAGAAGCTACAAACTGCGTTGTTCCTGTTTCCGCCATCTACACTCCGATCAAGCACTTCCTTAATATGCCCGTGCTTCCTTACCCCCCTCTCCGTTGCCGCACCTGCCGCGCCATCCTGAATCCTTTTTGCATCGTCGATTTCGCTGCCAAGATCTGGATATGCCCTTTTTGCTTCCAGCGCAACCACTTCCCTCCTCACTATGCTTCCATCTCTGATGAGAATCTTCCGGCTGAGCTCTTTCCCCAGTACACTACCATCGAGTACGAGACTCCCGGGGAAGCGTCTTCTGTTCCGCCTGTTTTCATGTTTGTTGTCGACACCTCCATAATTGAGGAGGAAATGACTTTCTTGAAGTCTGCTTTGTCACAGGCGATTGAGCTCTTACCTGATAATTCGCTTGTTGGATTGATCACTTTTGGGACTTATGTTCATGTTCATGAACTGGGCTTCGGCCAAATTCCCAAGACATACGTGTTCAAAGGGTCTAAGGACGTGTCTAAGGACCAGCTTCTTGAGCAGATGAGTTTCTTTGCTAGGAAGCCGAAACCCAGCACTGGTGTTATTGCTGGTGCTAGGGATGGTCTCTCTTCTGATAGCATTGCACGCTTCTTGTTGCCTGCATCTGATTGTGAATTCACTTTCAATTCGGTAATTACAGAATATCTCTGCGTTTGAGACATTTAGAAAATTTGGTGGTAATGGGGTTGCTTGACTGCAAAACCGAAAGAAGGGAATTTTATGTAGGTTCTCGTGTTTAGCTCTCTATTTTGATATTTGTTTATTTAATTAACAGGTTTTAGAGGAGATGCAGAAAGATCCTTGGGCTGTACCTGCTGATCAGCGGCCAACTAGGTGCACCAGCACAGCATTGAGTATTGCAGCCAGTTTGTTGGGGGCGTGTGTCCCTGGTTCAGGGGCTAGAATAATGGCGTTTGTTGGTGGGCCAGCAACTGAAGGACCTGCTCCTGTAAGCATAATGAGTCATGCTGATCAATTTGTTCTGTGTTTATTTATTTATTTTTTGTCTAAGCTTGATTAGAGAGTTACTTTGTTGGTTAATCAAGGCTGATATGCTATTTTATGGATTTTTACGATAATTTTAAGTACTAGGACAATAGTATATGGTATACAGGGCGGCGTTTGGTAGGCACACTGGCATTTTCATACTAATATGCACGATGTCATGATATTTTGTATCTCTGTGTTTGGAATGGTTGCACAGGGGAATGGGTGGGGTACCTGGCATTTCATTATTTATTTATGTTTTAATTGTTTTGCCAAACAGAGAGATCTTGAATGCATGGTATTTGATACCAGATATTGCTATGACAATATTGACATACTGAGTACTTAATACGATTGAGTGATTAAAAAATTATCATTTATTAGACTAGAAAAACTAGAGATATATTAACTAAATATCTAATATTTTTATATGCACTGATGAAGCATTTGATATTTCTGTCGCTAACCTCTGTATTGCTATATCACAAACATGTCTTAAGTAAACAATCATTTTTTTGATTAAAAAAATAATAATTTTCTTTTTTGGACTTTGTATCTAAAACCATTACTTCAATGCTTGAGCTATATCCTTTGGATTTGAGGTATTACGCCTCACAGTGTGGAACAATTTCAATTATAACCAAAGAAAACTGTGGACCATAAGTTACCAGAGCTTTGTTAGGACCTCATAGAGAATTGCATTTGTGATTGTTTTGTTATTTTTTGCTCTCATCCTCATTGTCTATGAATGGTAGATCTTGTCCATGATCTTGTAAGTGGGTTTTATAAATATCATCTCTACATGCAACATCTTGCTGGTAAATGTATTTAACTGGTTAGACTGAGTTCGTGTAATTGCCAAAATGATAGGTCCAGGTTTCTAAAATAAATAATGAAGGGTTAGGTGTTCACTCTATCTCAAGATTCATTTTGGATATAGGCAAAGGCTCAATTAATGTGAAGATAATATTTCAGATCTCCCAAATTACAATTTGCTGGTTGAATGCCACGAATGTCTGAACTTTATGAGGTTCTGTACTTCTAAGATTGAGATTGAAACAATAAGAAGTGCTAAAAACCTGTTGGTTGCATATTTGGTTGATGCCTACAACTATAAAACTAAAATGAGAGATAGTCAATGTGCATAACTGTACTTAGTAGCAGGCACTTAAGAAGACTCTAAGATCATATATTTACTTTGGACTTTGTTATTTCTAGAATAATCTAAAAGTAGTATTTTCCATCACATTTGACCAGTGAGGAAGTTTATCTGATTCCATTCAGTATGTACATTTGTAGATTGTGTCAAAAAGTCTTTCTGAACCTATTCGCTCCCACAAGGACCTGGATAAAGATTCCGTGTCACATTATCATAAATGTGTGAAATTTTATGAGGGGCTCTCAAAACAGCTTGTACATCAAGGTCATGTACTAGATCTCTTTGCTTGTGCTCTTGATCAGGTAATATTTTTAGTTTTATGGCTGATTTTTTCTTCTGGTACTTTGCATTATCTTTGTTTTAAGTCCATAGATAATAGATGATTGTCATTGCCTTTGACCTTAGAATTTCTCACTATTCATTTTTAGACTTGTATAGAATAACTAAAAGTTAAATGACTTAATCTAAGTACAACAACAACAACAACAAAGCCTTATCCCACTAAGTGGGGTCGGCTACATGAATCGCACGACGCCATTGAGCTCTATCAATGACCAACTCTTTAGATATCTCATTTACTAAAAGGTCCCGTTCAATAATTTCTCTAAGTGTCTTTTTTGGTCTTCCTCGGTTTTTTTTCATAGGGCTCCAAACCATCTGCTTAACTCTCCTAACTGGCGCTTCCAACGATCTTCTTTGCACATGCCCAAACCATCTTAAACGGTTTTCAACCATTTTTTCCTCAATAGGTGCCACCCCAACTCTACCTCGTAAATGATCATTACGGATCCTATCTTTTCTTGTATGATCACACATCCAACGCAACATCCTCATCTCCGCCACTCCAATTTTATGTTCTTGTTGTCCTTTCATTGCCCAACATTCACTCCCATATAAAATCGGTGGTCTTATAGCAGTACGATAAAACTTTCCTTTGAGTTTATCAGGTACTTTCCGATCACAAATAACCCCTGATGCCATTCTCCACTTCAACCACCCAGCTTGTATCCTATGTTCCACATCTCTAATAACTTCGCCGTCATCTTGTATAATTGATCCCAAATACCTAAACTTTGACACTTGTGATACGACCTGATCACCAAGCTTAACCTCCAGCTCGTTCCTAGCTTGTCGCTTGTTAAACTTACAATGCATATATTCGGTGTTACTCCTGCTTTTAAGTTAATGCAGAATTATGTAATACTGATCTGAATTGTTGTTTGCTTTTTCCTATTCTTTGATATGTACTGTTTAATGAATTGTGTGTTCATTGAAAACTTGAAATGTCTTCCTACATGCTGTACTCGCATGACTAGAATTTAATATATATTTATAATGTGGCTGTAATTGGAATTTAGGCCTGGTTTGGTAAGCTACATATGATAGAGCTTGATAGTATAAGTATCATGGGATAATATTGTATAGGCTATCCATTATATAAATCTTTACACTTCATGTGGTTGTTACATCAATGTATAACATAATACTAATATGTGTCTGCTGATAGGATGAAAATAATGTCCTATCTTGTCCTACACTATATATGTGTGTATTATGTACATGTCTATATGACAGGAAACTACAATCTATCCTCTTGATCAAAGACCTATTTTACAAACTTGGTACATGAACTTTAAAGCGTAACAAGACAACCCATTTGAACTTTAAAATGTAACAAACATTCCTCTAAATCAGTGTTTGGTATTTAATGTCCAAGGGGGCGTTTTGTTATATTTAATTCACGCATGAACTTTAAAACATAAAAAAAACACCCCTTGAGCTTTAAATGTAACAAAGAAACCCACTGAAGCAGTGTTTGGTGTTCAGGGGGGTGTTTTGTTACATTTTAAAGTTCATGTGGATGGAGTTTTACATTTTAAAGTTCATGTACCAATTTTTAATTAGTCCTTAGTGTAGCAGGATAAAGTGCAGTTTCCCCTTAAAATATTGTAAAATTCATGTCATCACTTGGTAGTGGTGATAGTGACAATAGAGTTATTAGTGGTGGTCACAGTGGCAATAGCATCGGCAAAGATGGTAACAGTGGCAGTGGTAATAGCAGGAGCGAGTAGCGGTGGTGGTGGTGGTGGATTATAAAATAGTGGCAATAGTATTTTTTTTTTTTAAATATAAAATTTACTCATGGTTCTTTATGAAGGCTTATCTCACCCATATTAGGAGTATAGACAAGAGTTATACAGTGATAACACCAACAAAAAGTTCTGACCATATAAGCTTTTACATTTCCTCATGCATGGCAAATATTGTATTATTTTGGATTATATTAGCCTATCTCATCCATTCTGATATGACACGCCAAATGGGGCCATAGGGTTTTTAATTAGGAGTTTGGAATAATTTAAATTTACCATCAATAAGTGAGGTTTACTCTAAAGGTATTTGGACATTGGGAATGCTATCTTAGTAGGATTCAGATTCTAGTGTTTGCAATTGACTTCCATTTGGATTTCTTGCCAAAGATTGACTTTAAATAGGCTTGTAGTGAACTGGAAAAAATACACTTGATTATTAAAGTATCCAGTTTTTGTTTATCTTTGTATAGTTTATTTTTTATTTTTGGATAAAAATCTTCGTATAGTTTTCACTTTTCAATTATTTTGAAGTAATGTTCTTTTTGTTCTCTACTTGCTTACCCAGGTAGGTATTGCCGAACTCAAAACTGCAGTTGAAAGGACTGGGGGTCTTGTTGTACTTGCTGAAAGTTTTGGCCACTCAGTATTCAAGGACTCACTTAAACACATTTTTCAATCTGGCGACTTTGATCTAGGTCTATCATCAAGGTATGTCTTTTAAGTTTCTTATTTTTATTCAATATGAAACTTCCAGTGTTTCTTGTGTTTTTTGATTGGATACTACGTTGTAATAATTGAATGTTGGAGAAAAGATATTTTAAAAATCTCATTAGATATTGATAATGATAATACACATAATAAATTAGTGGTGATTGGCTTCTGAAATTAGGGGTACTTCTGTCAGTTTTGAGAAGGAGGATATGCCCTTTTTTCTTTTTAATTTTTTTTTTTAAAACGATGGCAAAAGGAATTTGTCCAAAAGCTTCCATTTGGATGTGGTGTTGGATAGTCTTTTCCTATATTTTGAGGTAGCATAACTTTTAAGCAGTCTCTTTGCTATCTTTTTAGTTAGTACTCACTTTCACAGCTTCTTGTGTTTCTTTCTTGTAAAGTCATCTGAGTTAATTCACGCATAAGTTTTCGAATTTATTATTGAAGTTCATGGCCTCTCTGTGGGTTTCAGCAAATTTTTTTTTTTTGGGGTTTTCCTTATGGATTTACAAAAGGATTCGAAAGCTCTTTTGAGCTGATGCGTCTATAGAGGACTTAGTAGAAATATTAAGAATGGGAAGGTTGCTAGCACTTGTCTTAGAGTGGCAGTCCCTCTCTTTTTCTTATTCATAATACTCTGAAGTTGGAGAACTACAATATAAATTCTTAAAAATAATGGGTAAGGATAGCTAATATTCATAAATTTTAATAAACTTAGACTTGAGATAATAAAAACTAAAATTCTAGATGAAAATAAACTTCTAATTTATTACGAGTTCCACTTAGACAAGTTTCTCAACACTCTCCCTCAAATTGAAAATTATACAAGCTTCAGCTTGTGACAAATAAAATGCAATCTAAAATAAAAACAGATTTAGACTGGGACACCTAGATACTACACTCGATTTGAAAAAAGAATATTTAATCTAGAATGGGATATCTAGATACTGCACTGAATTTGGAAAATGAAAATCTATATGTAGATATTGCAGTGCTCTGACATTCTCCTAGCTGCTCTTCTTGGCCAAGTTGTCTAATCACAATGGCACATGTCCCAGAAGTCTTCAACCTACTTCTTCTGAGTAATCCTGTCAGATCTTCTCTCAGTGGTTTTCTATTGCTTGAGTTGCTTACCATGGCACCCAACAACACACCAGTGCTGAACTCTGCAGTTGCTTTTAACTTGCAATCTAACAGCAACTCAACTTCAGTTTATGAAGAATAGACATATATATCAACTAGCAATTTTCAAATTCAATTTGTAGTCAAACAATGGCCACATTGCCTAGTTTAATCATGATTAGCTTAACTGCTGAACAACCATAAGTAACTTGTGCAACTGGTTCCATCAGACATCAGACATAAATGGAACTACAGAACCAAAAATTGCAACGACCTCAATTAGATTGAACACCATGAATTGAAACTCCAAAGCTTCAATAAGTTTTTCTTCTTCCAAAAATGTTAGGCCAAATCCAGAACTCGTCAAACAGTCATGACCCAATACCAAAAGAGGCCAGGAATGAGTCCAGGCTGAGAAGTAAAACCAAACTTTGGTAGATAAGAACATAATACAGTGATGAGAAGGCCTGCATGCGTGCAGAACTCTCACACTTGTTGCTGCCTCTCTCATCGTCTATTTATAATATAGTCTGAAGATAGAGTTCTATCAAAAGAAAAAAAAATTAGTCTGAAGATAGTGATTAACTACAAGATAAATTCTTAAAGATGATACAGGGTAATTAAGACTCTGAACAATAATAAACATTAAGACTAGATATTGTCAAAACTGAAATTCTAGATAAAGATAAACTCCTAATCCATTAGGAGTTCCACTTAGATAAGTTTCTCAACAAATATGATATTCATGGACAGTGTTACTGGACACTGGACAGTCCTTTCTTACATTTCGAGGTAGCATAACAGCTGTTAATCAATCACCTTGCTATCTTTCTACTCACCTTAGAGTTGAGAGAAACAAGGATTATAAGAATTTCTGGTAGTATGCTCCCTTTGAAGCTTAATAGAATTGTTTTATAGAATATTGGCAAATATTTGGGCTATCCTATCTGCTGCTGTGCAGTTGCACTATGTTGTCCCTGAACATAAATAAAAATAGTAAATAAAGGGCATATTTCCTGCTTCCAGTTCCTACTTCTGTACCATCTTTGTGATTCTAATCTAACTGGATTAGTGGATGGCTTAATACTAAATATGAGTTAAGACAAAGTAACCAAGGAAACTTTTTTTTTTTTTCCTCTTCCAAAATTAGCAGCTTAACATAGGGATATTCACAAGTAACAAGTAAGGATTAGGCAATGTTTGTATTGTGTGCATGATTAACAGATTAAGTGACCTTTTCATTAGAAGGTGGATGTAGCTAGCATTTATACTGATTGACTCTTTACAAATATGTCTCCTTTAATTTCATTTCAATGCTCGAGAGAAGAATAATGGGATATTTTTTGTTCAGGTGTTATGAAGTTAAAATTCTATTGCATATTCTGTCTCTCGTTCAAATTCATGATTATTTGTTATATGAAAATGCTATTGTAATAATGACACTTTCCTTTATGCTGATGTTAGTGATGTTACTATCTGACTTATTATGGCCTGATCATCTTGTTTCATCTTGTTTCCCAATTTTTTTCTCCTTATATTATCTTTATATTGCAGTGGAATATTTGAGGTAAACTGCTCTAAGGATATTAAAGTTGAAGGTATAATTGGTCCTTGTGCATCTCTTGAGAAGGTATATCTAGTACCTTTCTTCTTTCCTTTCTCTACTAAGGTTTTTAGATGCTTAATTTCTTGTTTGTATCTGCAGAAAGGTCCATTGTGCTCTGATGTCGTTGTTGGCCAGGGGGGTACAAGTGCATGGAAGATGTGCGGCCTTGATAAATCCACATCATTGTGTCTGTTTTTTGACATTGTGAGGAAGGAAAGTCCTGATGCTACAATTCAGTCTACAAGCAATCAGTTTTACTTCCAGTTCTTGACGTAGTATGAACTCCAACCTGTGGACCCCTTTGAGTAATCTATTTCCTGTTATGGTTGCATAGATGAAATATCTCTCACTCAATACAGATATTTTGATTCAGTTACCAGAATAACAGTGGGCAAATGAGATTTCGGGTTACAACCCTTTCCAGGAGATGGGTTGCTGGACCAGGAAGCATACAGGCATGCTTTACTGTCTGCTACATTTGTGCACTATATCTTTTTTTTTTTTTTTTTTTAAATTCATATATATATATATATATAAATATAAAATATACCTATTCGTGACTACAAATATTTTTGGATGTGCCAAGTTTGTAATGTTTTTCATTTAGTCATAGGAACAAAGCAGGGTGATTTTTCTCAATTTTCAAATTAACAAATTAAAATGCAAAACAAGGTGATTTTGTAATTTGATGTCTGCGGACACACCTTTTATCATCACATTCACCAATCTGTTTCCCTTGCACAATCTTTTAAAGAGAGGCACAAAATGTGCAGTACAAATATAGATGCTCTTGCTTAATGTATTATGATCTGTGATGATGGTGCCTTGATGGAGACCTAAGCAAGCAGGAAGAACCCACCCTTAAAATTGGCTTGGCTTGTAAGGGGGAAGAAACACACACCTTTAGTGACTACAAAGGAATACCTGTGGCTCCTTGTTGTAGGACTCTATCATAGTACCTTCCTAAAGAGTTGATGTCTTTGACAGCTACACTCTGTAGCATCACGCCTGCTGTTGAGTTTTGAATATCAGGTCACACCTTCCCCATGGGCTTACTAATCGATCAATGGAGACCTGAACAAGCTGGGGGAACCCACTCTTAAAACTGGCTTGCAAGGGGAAAGAACCCTGCCCCTTAAGTACTGCATGGATTACCTGTGGCTCCCCAATGTGGGACTCCATTATGCCACATACATCCTTTTGTTTAAATACATTCTTTTGATCCTCCTTTCTTCCCCCCCTCCCTGTTTGTAAGACCTTTTGTTGCTGAAGTGTGTTTTGTAGATAAACTTTATTACTTATCATTAAAGGGAAGAAGGAAAGCAAAAATCAAACCTAGTTACTGTGTGTTTCTGCTTGTAATTGATGGAAAATTAGAACGAAGAATTATAATTTGTTTTTATATTTAAAGATTTACTCATCATTTGCGATTTTTATTTTGTAATTATATAACAGGGATAAGTTAGGATTTAGTTAGGTTATCAATAAAAGGTGTTTGAGTCCAGGGAGATACTATCCCATTGTAGTATTTTAGTAAGATTGTTTTTCTTATTTCAGTTGCCTAATAATATGGATTTAGCCATATAAAATAGTTACCTCCTGATGATATAAGTTTGTGATTGATTTTTCATTTCTCTTTGTGTCATATATCACTGATCTGGTGGGATGTGGTTAGTGTAGTTGTAGAATTTGTCTGGGAATTAGATGGACTTGGATGCGCCTTAATTTGATTATGATGTGTTACATGGGAGCTTCCCTAACAGATATACTAGGGATCAGGGAGATTGTATTAATGGGCATCATTTGGTTTTTCTATGTTTCTTCTGACTAAGGAGTTTCTCCACTCTTCTGTACTCTTTCTTTATTCTATAATAATATTATTTCAAAAACTTTAGAAAATAACATGGTTGTTTTAAAGGAATTCCCTAATGAACACTTTGTGAAGTATGTTATTTGGCTAATGTGGGAAAAGTTTGGGTGTGACACACTTAAATGGTTTGTAACTAATTGCTTCAGAGTGTTCCGCTAAAGAGGGTGATGGATATATATATATATATATATATTTTCCTTGTGGAGGTCTTCATTATATGCTATCACTTGGAGCATTTGGGTTGACAGTATTTACAGAATTTTCTGAAGTCTGAGCTAAGAGAAAAGAAGCTTCATGTTTCTTATTCTGTGATACAATTGGCTGGATCATGGTTCTCTCTTGAGCTGACATTTTCTCTTGTTCATGAATTTGATTAAAATGTAAAAATAAATAATTTGCAAAGTGGGTTCAGAAAGAGAATTCCGCTGCTTTTCTAGATTTTAGTATTCTCTGTTTCCCATTGTTGTTCTATAATGATTCCTAGTCCTCCTTTTTTTTTTTTTTATTTGCTTCTTTCTAGATGTAGATTTTAACAATTTTTTTGTTAAGTTCACTTATTGTTTAATCCTTTTCTGGAATTCTTAGAAGCTACTAACGCATTTTATATTTATAATGTTCAGGAATTGGTCGCTGGGTTTGACCAAGAAGCAGCTGCTATAGTTATGGCACGCCAAGTCTCTTTCAAAATGGAAACAGAGGTGAGCACCGGATTTTTTGTCTTGTACTGTAAATATTTTATGCCTCTTGCACTGTTCACCTTAAAATTTTCTTTTCATTTAAGTTCTGTAAATTTTGCTCTTGTGCCACCATTTGAAATCATGGAAATTTGAATTCAGGCTGAATTTGATCCTATCAGATGGTTGGATAAAGCATTGATAAACTTGTGTTCCCGGTTTGGAGATTACCAGAAAGACTCTCCATCATCTTTCAGTTTGTCTCCCAGGTTATCAATATTCCCACAGTTTATGTTTCATTTACGACGCTCTCAGTTTGTTCAGGTATGCATCTTTGTTACCACTGATGTTTGCTATTTCTGTACTTCAATTGTGTTTAATTTTTTCTTTTTTTCTTTTTTAATCTTTGTTACAGGTCTTTAACAACAGCCCTGATGAGACTGCGTATTTCCGAATGATACTGAACCGTGAAAATGTTGCCAATTCTGTTGTAATGGTTCAGCCTTCTTTGATTTCTTATTCTTTCCATTCAGGTCCTGAACCAGCTCTTCTTGATGTGGCTGCCATTGCAGCTGACAGGATCCTGCTTTTGGATTCATTTTTTACTGTTGTTATTTTTCATGGTTCAACCATTGCTCAATGGCGAAAAGCTGGATATCATAAAGAACCTGAACATCAGGTATTCTCTTGGACATGTTAAAGCTAATTTGAGCACATGTAATTTGTTTTTTTGAGCACATGTCATTTGTTTTTGTTATTGTTATCATCTGAGGTTTTCTGTGGTGGAATAAGATAGTCCAGCTGATGTAGACAATACACATCAAGCATAAGCAGAATGATCAATACTCCTTGTATTTTTGATGTCCTCATTGGGGGTTTCTGAAAATGGTTATTTCAGGGGGTGGCCCTTCAGAGGGATTAGAAGGCTGTACTGAATTAGAGCCTTGATTGTGATCTTCTGTTTTAGTTTTTGTTTGACAAAGGACCCCTTGTACTCTACTGTTTTTTTTTTTTTAATTTTTTTTATGTAATATTCTTTCTTCTCATCATTAAATTATAAATAAATGACTTTTAATATTTTTTCTGTAGTTTTGGTATTGTGACAAATTATAATGTTTCATAGGCTTTAGTAGATAAGAATTGTTTGAGATTTTTAGGTTCAATAAGCTGCCTATAATTTCTAGAGTAAATTCATAATTCTGTCCCTGAAAGATTGGCTCTCTTCTCAATTTGGTCCTCCAAAGATAAAATCTTTCAATTTAGTCCTTGAAAGGTCATTCTCATCTTAGTTTGATCCTCTAAAGATAAAGCTTCTCAATTTAATCCCACAAACATTTTACCTCAATCAACTAAGCATACAAGTAGAACAAGAGGGTATTGGTTCTAAATTTCAACTCTTGGCAGTTAGAGCACCCAAACGTAGTGGCTAAAAGACTGAAGTACCTAATAGTTAAAGAGAACTCATATATATGAGCTTGAGTGAAATATGGGGAATATTTTGGCGAGTATGCTCTTAAGTGTTTCTTCATGATGGGTTTCTGAGGTTCTATTTATAGTAGGGCAATTAATGCATGAAAAAGATCCTTTTGAGAAGTCGGGGATGCATTAATTTGATAAGTAACTTGTTAGGTATAAAAGCCATGGAAGTAGACTTCTTAAGAGGGAAAGTGGTCTTCTCTATGGCTGGAAAAGTTATTATAAAAAGGAGGGTGGCAGGGGATTGTTGGTTAATTATTCTACAAAGTGGTTAATAGGGATTTAAAGCTCAGTTTAGGCAATTTACTCAACTCTTAAGGGCTTTTTCGCTAGATCCTAAGGTAAAAAGGAGGTTTGATTACTCCATAGCATCTCTTTATGCCGGAGTGTTGTGGATGGCACTTGGCCTATATCAAACCCATACTAAGGACCTTCTCTTTGAGGAATTAGAGTGACCTTAGCATCATTCCTCTTAGGTCAATATTGTGTTGAACACAGAGAAAGGGGATAACCCTGTCATACTTTCTTGATGCTAGAGTGTGGTGGATTTAGATTAATTTGTCCAAGGGGTAAAAATTAAGTTGCTTTGATAAGCACCTCCCTAGGTGTCTTTTTGCTTAAACTAAGGGTATCTGATCCTATAAGCTGCCACTTATTGGTGTTTTGATATTTTCACCTTTTGAGGGCTTTTGATGGATGCTTTAAGTTATCTATCCTGAAGTGCTGTATTTTTTCCCTCTAAAATCATCACTAATGGCTCATTATTCTTTATCCTATCATGTAGTACCATTTTGGTCATCCTTTTTTACATCATCACTAAGGAGATTTGGTCACAACTAGTGAGATTTAAGGGACATTGAGAGATCAGGTATACCATTCTTTTTCCCCAATGTTGTCTTTACGTATTGGTGATGGTCCCGTTTTCGATTTTGGGAGGATTGTTGGATTAGTCATATTCCTTTCAAAGAAGATAGATTCCCTCGTCTCTTTGCCTTGTCTTTTTTGCATGATGCCCCCATTGCTGATTTTTTTATGTTTTCAAAGGGACCAATTTTCTTGGAATTTTCTTTTTTTGTTTTTGAGACTTAAATAATCGACTTGTGGCCGATCTAATTTTGTTGTTGGACATATTGGTTCCGTTCCGCATCTCTTCTTTCCCTAATATGAGGTTGTGGAACTTGGATTCCTCGAGCTCCTACTCGTGCATCTTTTTATAATTTTTTGATTCATAGTCCACTTGTTGCCTTTTAAAAAATCGTTTTGGAAAGTAAAAGCGCCCTTAAAAGTTAAGGCCTTTGTTTGGACAACAGTTCTCAATAGAATTAATACAAATGATCAGCTTCAAATTAAGAGGCCTTTTAAGGCTTTATCCCCTTATGTTTGTGTGATGTGTTGGAGGAATGTGGAGACAATTGGCCATTTGTTCTTGCATTGTGAAGTAGCTTAGGATATTTGGAACAGGTTATTTGGCTTCTTTGAGGAAAGAGGGGTTTGCCTGTGTGTCCTTGGTGCTTTCTTTGCCACTAGCTTCATCGGTTTCAGGATGAGAAAAGAGAACAAATTCTTGTGGAAGGTGGCCATGTTTGCAATTGTGTGGTGCAGAGTTTTTAAGCAACGGTTTTTGCCTCCTCATCTATTGTGGAATAAAATTCGCTACATTGCATCCCTTTGGGTCTTGGCTAACAGGTATTTTAAGGGGGTGCCATTGTTAGATGTTCATTGGGATTGGAGGGCGTGGTTGTATTAGCCCTGTTTTTGAGTTTTTTTCGTTTTATTGTTCTGTTTCTTGTCTTCTCTAGGAGGAAATCTAGTCCTCCTCTTTGCTTGTGTTCCTTTTCTTTCTTTTGTATCTTTTTCTCTCTTTAATAATATTTCTTTTTCGATAAGAAAAAGACATTGAGAGATCTTTTTTAACTTATTTTTTTTTTAAAAAAATTTCCTGCTTTGTCATCCTCTTCATCTAGTACTAGTAGAGGCTGTAGAAGACACAGTTAAACACACACAGTCTTGTAGTCCTCCTGTTTTTCCTTGTTTTATTTCTTCTCCCGGACTTGTCTTTCTCTCTGTTTGCTGCCAGCAGCAGCTTCTCTCAGATTTCCATAGAATTAATATATTCTCCAATCTCTATTGTTGGGATTTATCCTTGTGTCAGCCATATAACCATTCCTAAATCATGCAAGCATTTCATGGCAAGCTTCCACAATTTTATGTGCCTTATCTTGTTAACTTCTACATATACTCAGAAATTGTTTTGCTGCCCTGCATTATAGGTTTAAATCATAATGGAAGTGTTATACTGGATGGATATATTCCTCATATAGTTTAAATTTAATCTCTTGACATGATGGGCAACTTGGTCTGATTTCAAATGTGACAGAGATGTTGTTGGCTCATGATGGATATAGCATTAATCAATATCACACTTGCACAAAATGAAACTCATAAATAGAACATTAGTTCTAGTCTTCTAGATTAAATCATTATGTCATCTATGTAGTTTCCAAAAGGATTTAGGCCTCATTCCAATTGATGTGAGCGGTAAGACTGCAATAACATAAAGTTCATGTTAAGTTCATGTATGACTGAAATAACATAAAGTCCAAGCCCAAATACATTACCTGATTAAGGATGCCCCAAACTTTAATATGTTGTGATTCATTAAAACACTAGTATATTTGAATATACAAACAAAGCATCTGAACTCTGAAGGTCATGGGCCTCCATCGTACGGCATGAGCCAACTAATGGTTGATATTTGAAATGAACTTTTGAACACTTTCTCCAGGTCTTTACAGACTGAAATCAGTGTGGTCCATCAGTCATAATATCTGAACATGCATTAACTAATATTTGTTATCAATTTGAATCCATTTAATTAGACTTAGTTACTATAATTTTCAGGCATTTGCTCAGCTACTCCGAGCTCCTCGTGATGATGCAGATTTAATAACGAAGGAAAGATTTCCTGTACCTCGCTTGGTTGTTTGTGATCAATATGGCTCTCAGGTTACTTTCTATTCCTCCTTGCCTAATTTGATGGTGTTAAACATGTGGAAACACAATATGACAGTTTTTTTTTTTACATTTTCTCAATGTGGTGTTTTCTTTTACTACACATCTTAGTATTTTACTTTCTGTTGTTTACCATCCTTTCTAAAACATATTCATCATGTGAAGTAGTCACTTATGTTTTTCCACTCATTAGAAAATTCTATGGAGAAAATGATATTTTGTTAGAAATTCTAGTGATTCTGAGATGAATAGTCTCTCATCATATGATTCTGACTATTTTTCTGTTGTCTCTTTATCACCAAAACTCTTAATTTTATATTTTAAGTTACTCTTTTTTCATTGGTCAGATTTGATCTTATAGGAAGGGAAAGCCAGATTTGAAAAAAATGGGAGAAACTTATTCTACAAATTTCAATACCACTTAACATATTGCAGTGCTTGACAAAGGGAACAGGTTGTCTAAGAATCAAACATGATTGGATAAGAAAACCTCACTGGTAAATGCAGTTCCTATTGGCGCTGGCAGGAGGAAAGAGGCTAAAGTTTTGCGGCTGCATATTTTTGTGATGCTTTATTTATTTGACTGGAGAGGAATTGATGCCTTCATAATGGTGTCTTGCTGCCCTTACATCTAGTGTGGGACATGGTAGTACTTTTGAATTCCCTATGGCTTCATCTCATGGTTTCTTTAGGGCGGTGTTATTTTGAATAATATTACCTTGACTTGGATCATATGGATTGTCCTGCTCAGGATGTGTACAGGTATCTACCTCTTGAGTCCTTTTTCTTTTGGAGTTATACCATAAGCTCCTTTTGTTGTATGCCCCCATCACTTTTAGGAACAGTCTTAGTCTTAGGTTCAAGAAGAGCAGCTGGCAGCTGATTTGATCTCCAATATGTAAGTAGGTGTGGGTTCAGGAGGATGTATGAGGATGCTGGAAGGTTCAATGTCGGGTTTCAAGAGGTTATCCAGCAAAAAACTCCATTATTGTATGTTAATATTGTGATTTTCCCGAGTGGGTAGTTTTTAGTAGTAGGGTTGGTTTTCAATGATAGTCACGTCCATGGATGTCAAAAATTTGTTCAAGGTAGGAGAATAGCAGTCATACCCTTTTTGGTAGAAGAAGGCCAAAGAAATATGCATTTGGTGGATTAGGGATCAAGTTTGTGCCTATGATAAAGTTGAACAAAAGTTGTGCCCCCAAATTTTTTTCAAGGTAACATGATATGGTTTGTTGGGTAGGTTTGGGAGATTTTTTTACAAGGTGTTTAGAAGTTCTGGACTTTCAACCATTTTTTCTCAATAAGTGCCTTCTGGACTTTCAACCATTTTTTCCTCAATAAGTGCTAGTAGAGTTGGAGTGGCACCTATTGAGAAAAAATGGTTGAAAATCGTTTAAGGTGATTTGGGCATGTTTAAAGAAGATTGTTGGAAGCACCAGTAAGAAGGGTTGAGTTGATGGTTTGGATTCTTGTGAAAAAAGGTCGAGGAAGAACAAGAAGGACAATTAGAGAAGTTATTGAACGGGATCTTCTGGTAAATGAGATACCTAAAGAGTTGGTCATTAATAGAGCTCAATGACGTCGTGAGTTGGTCATTAATAGAGCTCAATGACGTCGTGCAATCCATGTAGCCGATCCCACGTAGTGGGATAAATCTTTGTTGTTATTGTTGTTTGGAAGTTTTGGACTTTGGATGTACTATATTAATAAGATAAGTAGCAGACTAGCAGTGCGTATAGCTTCCCTATAAAAATGTTTAGGAACACTGGTTGTGATCATTACGGATCAAGCCACCTCAAGTAAGTATCTACTTTTCCTCACCAGCACCCCATTTAATGAGGGTTATCAATGCAAGAGTTTTGGTGGATTTTGCCTTGGTTGATAGGATTTCATCAGTGACAGAGTTTAAATACATTTTGGCATTGTCAGACCTAAGAGTTTTGATCTCGGTTTGAAACTTGAGTCTAAATAAGGGAGTTAAAGTTCTTGAAAATTGAGGGGACTTCAAATTTTTCTTGAGGTAAACCAGGTAAGACGGCTATGGTCATCAACAAATATCACAAACCATCTTCCACTGTTTGTTTTTTAATTCTGGAGGGTCCCCATATACTGAGTGTATTAAGGAAATATGTTGAGTTGCTTTGTAGTTTTCTGGAGGGTATGTGTTTGGCACTGTAAACTTTTAGGAATGAAATCAAGAGATATAAAAAGGGAAGTAAAGGCTAAAATTCCATAATAATAGGGAGTGAAAAAAGAGAAAGAATCCTAACAAGAAAGGAAACAACAGAAAGGACATAAACATAAATAAGGCAAGAAATATCTCGGTCAAAACACAGCAGAAACATGTGGGGAATATCTTCAAATCTTCAACAGGCACATATTTAGATAATTGGCAGACTTTACACTTAATAAAGGAGGCACATTCGGATCCAATTGAGTCCCACATTGGATAGCATGGAATGCTTAAATGGGTTTATAACTTTGGGGGCTCTACCTCATAACAGGCCAGTCTCTTGGGGGAGGATCTCTTTTGTAACAATGGTATTAGAGAAAGGGCTACCTTGGAGGGTTGTAACCAGTGAGATGGTCAAGCGAGCTGTCAAGAGTGGAGCTGCTGGGATTGAAAAGGGCTACCTAGGAGGGCTGTGACTGGCGAGATGGCCAAGCAAGCTGCCTAGAGTGAAGCCGCTGTGTATGTTGACTGTGAAGGGTTGAGTTCTATTGTGATCCTATTGAGTTCCACATTGCATAGTATGAGATGCCTAGGTAGGTTTATGACTTTGGAGGCTTAACCTTCCTAATAGGCTGGTCTATTGGGAGAGGATCTCCTCCAAGGTTGGAACAGAGGAGTTTTTATCAAAGGTATGGGAAAACATAATTTTCCTATATTGGAGATTGGACCCATTCTACAATGCCGCAACTTAGCTTCAAATATTACTAGCATTAAGAGCTTTCTTTTCAGTTCCATTGAGAATGTAGATGCTGCACAATCCTTAGCATTGGTAATCATCTTTAATTCCAAGTTCTGGAATTCACATCCACCGGCATGGAAATTAGTGACATGGTTGAGGCCTTTTTCAAGTTTACTAATTGACAGTGGGTTGTATGCTAAATTGGAATTAATAGCACACACTTCAATTCAAATTTTCAGATTTATGAACATAATCAATACCAGCCACTTTAGATAGGGTACCTTTTGCAATTTTGACCATTATATCTTCCATACATGGGTTAAAATCATCAAGTGTGGCAGCATTACCAGTCTTGTCATCAAGTTGTGCCTATTGAGACTGATGCCCAGCAATGATAATGGGAGAAACTTCGCTCATTCCATGGCTTAGGGTAGCTGCTTGCTTCAATGGTGGAATCCTCCTTGATGTTCATGGCCATGGTTTGTCTGTATTTAGTCATCCGGATTGGTCAGGCCCTCCTTTGCTCTAATACTACATAGAAAAGCCAGAGTTTATTATCTCTGTACTTCGTTTTATTCATGGGAAAGTGATTTAAAATTTGATATTCCTTAACGTTTTTGTTGGGTTATCTATGCATAAGGAACTTTAAATCTTGTCCTTTCAGTATTCGCTAGATCTTCATATCTGCATACTTGTGGCCTGAATTGTACCTGTGCTTCTTGGTTCTTCATATACTGTTAGCTTGCAATAGTAAGACTTAGAGCCATATCAATGAAGTAATTGAATTGCTATGATTTTTAGTTTTTTGACTCTAGTTGTATGTTTAAAAGGATTTGGGGCATTCATAATTGAAGTACGTAAATAAAACTTGTTAGTGAAGCTGGTCCACATTATTACATCTCACATTGGTCTGTAAATGCTTACAACTGCGTTGACGAATTAAGAATTTGCCAAAGGCATATTTTCTTGGTGCCCCTTCTGCATGATGTTCTAGTTCTAGTCATATTCCATCAGAAAAATCCATCTTTCCTATCAACCTTTTCGAAAGCCCCATTTAATTGAAGATGAAACTTGTGCTGGAACATCTTGGAAACCTTCTGAACTGGCCCAATGTTTCATTAAACTCTGTTTTGTTTTCTATTTTCTGTTTTTTGTTTTATTTCCTGTTTGATAATATGATGTTTGTTACTGATGTACATATTCAACAACGTATAGGCTCGATTTCTCCTGGCAAAATTGAACCCTTCTGCTACTTACAACTCTGAAGCTCCTCTTCATGGTGGGGATGTTATCTTCACAGATGATGTCAGCTTTGAGGTCTTCTTGGATCATCTCCAGAGATTAGTAGTTCAGTGAATATGTATGGGACTTTTGACAGTTTTGTAACATTTCTATTTTATTCCATGTACATTAACTTCTATGCCTTATAGTATACGTCAATGGTTTTCCTTTTAGCGCAGACTCTTTGTAATTAGTTGAAACTGTATGCATTACCTAGATGCGACGATGCAATGCATTCAGATATAAGATTGTAATCCTTTGTTTAAACTTATGGCATGGTATTTTTAAATTTCTTTGTAATGTCTTGATCAGAGATTTACTAAAGCTACCAATTGTACCTCAAACTGTCCATTTTCAACGTTATATATCAAGTAAACCTACATTCATTCCTACAAATGTAGGATAGTCCTGCCATATCCTTGTTACTTGGAGGAACATTCAGTATTCTTCCAACTTAAAAATCACATCATGATTCGTGTAGTGTGTGAAACAATTGACCAACATTCGTGTAGTGTGTGAAACAATTGACCAAGAAATGACAATGGGTACATCAAGTTATCGATTGTAATTGTTTAAATTGTACCATATAATTGAGTGAATTCACAATTTGATTCCCAAGTCTTTGAATTCCTAGTGCCAATAAAGTGAGGGAGATGTCTAACATTTTATCAAGCATATTTCAAAAAACACGTGTATATATATATATATATATATATATGTATAGATGAGAGGAAGACGTAAATCAATAGTTCAAATATATGCAGAATAAATCAAGAAATTATTATTACACATTTATGTTTTGATTTTTTGTTAATTATTACAATTTAAATTATTGGTTTGTGGTTTAATGACAATTATTTCCTTTTTCTACTTATCTCTTACACTAAACCAGTTCCATTCCCTTTAATAAAGCAAATAAATTGTAAAAGAATGACCTAAATTTGAGCGTATAACAATTTGTCTTTTAGTGAAGGAGTAATATTCTGCTCAAAACCTCAAGCAAATAAATTGTAAAAGAATGACCTAAATTTGAGCGTATAACAATTTGTCTTTTAGTGAAGGAGTAATATTCTGCTCAAAACAGGATGAGGTTTAGGCTCATCTTGAATTTAAACCAGGGTAGGATCAGCTTGAACATGAATAATGTGTTGTTAATAGAGCTAAGCACGACCTAACTCTAACTTTGTCAACTTCTATTTAAAGTGTACTAGTAGGTCATACAAGTTGGTCCATTTCCACTTAATTCAAGAACTTAACACCATACACACACACACGCACGCAGATACAGTTCAGCACTCCCAAGGTTTGATTTTGTCAGCACTCCCAATGTTTGCATTATTGTCATTGATTGGGATGCATTTGAGTTATTTTGTGCACTATAATCAATTCTGTTGGGGATTCGCCCCCCCCCCCCCCCAAAAAAAAAAGAATCTTTTTTTTTTACTACTTTCAATTATAAGAAATGTTAAATTACTATTTTGCCTTAGTATTCCGATGTCATGCTTTATCGTCGAAATTTATGATGTATTCAATGTCTTATTTTTCGTTGCAATAGGATGGATGCTTCATTTATTTTGTTCACCACTATCAATTTTTTCATGTTTTTGAAAGAGAGCTCAGCAAACACTACAATCCTTTTTGTTTTTATTGGAGCTGAAATGTATCAACCAAAAATTAAAAAATATCTTGAGATATGGTTTTTTGAGTATTTCTTTTGTGTTGATGTTGTCAATCTCATTGGAGGCCTCTATCTTTTTAGCAAAATGAAGCACTCAGTAACTATCCTAAATAGCTCCGAAAACTGAATCCACACTAAAGTAAAAATTGGAAATGGTGATGAATTTACTCTTACAGGTGTCTGTGACCCGCCCAAAACACACGAATGGCATCAACTTTTGGAGTTCCTTTCTTCAAATGGAATCAAATCACAGCTGGTAAAAACAAATTGAGCAAATCTGAAAAATCCCCAGGAATCCCTGCGCTCACTGAAACCATAAACCTGTTGAGATTAATTAAATTACCCTCTAAAGGAAATAATTTCACTTGGACAAACAATAGAATAGATGAAGAGCAAGTTTGGGAAAAGCTAGACTACATGCTCTATAACTATGAATGGGTATCCAAATTTCCTACCAGTTTGGTCTACAACTTAGTGACTTACCAATTTTGGCCTCAGATCACTCGCCCATAATTTTGATCACTAAAGTCACCTCACAAAGAAGAAAAAAGAAAATTCATCTTTGAATGCATGTGGCTCAAGGATCCTGAGTGTACAAATATATTTAAAAGCTCTTGGTCTAAAAATCATACAGGGTCTGAAGCATATCTGTTCTCCTCCAAGCTCAAGAATCTCAACATAAAACTAGATGAATGGAACAAGAGACATTTTGGATCGACTGGGGGAATAATTAGAGACATAGGGAGAGAACTTGCTGGCTTCCAATAGGATCCTCTGTTTCTAACACTTGAGGAAAAGGACAAAGAAAGGCATCTTAGATTGTAGCTAGACAAGCTCTTGCATGATGAACAAATTCTTTGGGCCTAAAGAGCTCATCAACTTTGGCTTCTAAATGGGGACAGTAACACTAATATTTCCACACTCTAGACAACCATAGAAGAAGTAAAAACAAAATCTCCTACCTCCAAGATGACAATGGAAATTGGGTTGAAGACAGCCAACGGCTCAAAGACCTTGCAGTGACCTTCTTCAGATCACTTGACTCTAATCATAATCCTCATACTCAACAGCCTGATATAAATAATCTCCCAATGCAGGCATAGATTCCAAAGATTTCTAAGGATCACATAAGAGATATTAACAAACCTTCCCAAAAAATTGAATAAGTTTTCCAACTGAAAGGTGATGAAGTCCTAGGGTTTGATGGAACTCCAGCCTTTATTTACCAGCATTTCTGGGAACAAGTTGGACAGGACCTAACTAAAATGGTGGCCTCCAACCTTTCAAGAGGCCATCTTCTCAAAGAGCTCAACCAGAACCATGTTTTCCTCATCCCAAAAGAAGACAACTTAAGGACAACGAAAAATTAGAGGCCTATAAGCCTTTGCAATGTAAGTTACAAGGTAATCTCAGAGGTCCTTTCTAATAGACTGCAAAACATCATGCCTGATATCATATCCCCCTTTCAAAATGCTTTTGTCAAAGGGAGATCGATTTCAAATATTATCCTAGTAACTTGTGAACTGTTACACTGCATAAGAAAATGCAAGAAGCATAAATCCTTTTGGGCAGCTTTGAAAATTGATCTCCAAAAGGCTTTTGATAGAGTCAGCTAGCAATTCCTAAATAGAATTTTGGTTCACATGAACTTCCCTGAGCATTGGATTTTCATCAATGTAGATTTCACTGAACCTTTCAAACCAAACTGTAGGCTAAGACAAGGCAACCCTTTATCCCCTTGCCTTTTTATTCTCTGTGCAAATGTCCTCTCACATCTCCTTACTGAAGCAAAAAATAAAAGGAAAATAAAAGGTATCAAGGTTTGCAAAGAGGCTCCCCCGATGAATCACCTCCTCTATGCTAATGACCTTATGATTTTCTAACAACTTTTCTAATTTTGCTTAAACACTGATAGGATATGTGTCTTGTCATCCCACATTCATAACAAGTTTTTGATCATCTAGAAGACTTGGATTTTCAAAAATCATTTTTGAAATATTTTCCTTCATAATTATCATATCTCAAACATGCCTTGTCAAGATTTTTCTTTTGACATTCTAACATATAGTTCTTCCTTCATTTGATGAACTTTTTCTTCAAGAAATTTTTTTTCACTAATCACAGTTTTAAAATTATTTAAGAGCTTTAAATGGGCTTGTCTGAGTTCATGATATTTTTGAAATACTTTCTTGGAGTCTTCAACTAAAGCATCAAAAGCTTGATATAATTCATCATAAGACATGGGAGGACCATTTACATCCTCTTCATAATCAGTGTTGGCCATAAAACATGGATTGGAGACCTTAAGTTCACATTTTAGCAAGTCATCATCCTAATATGTTGAAGCAAGGTCCTTGTTCTGTATTATTGGGTTTGATATGGCTTATCTAACTTCTTGTGTACCTTCATGAGAGATTGGTAGCTATTCCCACATTTCATTTGCATTTTGACATATTGATAATTTCTCAAACTCTTCAGCATCGATTGCACAAAGCAAGTAGTTGATGGCTTTGTAGTTGGTTTCTATTTTTGCATCATTTTCAGCATTCCATTCCATTAATGATTTAGGAATTTCCAATTCATCTACAATCTTCATTGGTACATGGGGTCCATTTTCAATTACCCTCTAAACTTGCATGTTTTAAGACTTTAAGAAGGTTTCCATCTTTGTCTTTCAGTAGTAGTAGTTTGTCCCATCAAAGAAAGGTGGCCTATCTGTACACTGTCCTTGAAATCAGGTTGTTGATTCATCTTTTGGATTTTTCTCTGGGATGTTAGTCTTGCACAACTAGAGACCAAAGCTCTGATATCAGATATTATATCAAGATGTACCCAAGAAGGGGGTTGAATATACTGATAATTCTATAAAATCTTTTTCGTATCAGATTCTAAAAGTGAAAACTTTTCTGTTAAAAGAGATATGTATTTTTTTCTTAAATAAACAGTATTATGATAATATAGTCTTTCAAAAGAATTAGTTGTTTGAGATCTAAAACATTATCCTGATTGCAAGGGTTGACTTATTAGAAGAAGTTTTTCTTGTGAGTAAAAACTCTTTTCGTTAAAACTAAGAATATGCAGTAAAGTTTCACCCAAAAAAAAAAAGAATATGCAATAAAGTAAAGAGAGTGACACAACGATATATCGTGGTTCAGAATATCCTAAGAAGAATTCTTACGTCCACTTCTCAAACATACAGTAAGAGAATTTTATAATGAAAACAGTAACCAGTACAATCAACATCCTCAAACACAGAGGATCAGTACCCTATTTATACGCTAATACCTTGATAAGTTTTTACAAGACCTTAGCAAACTTATAATGTGGTAGTTCACCCCTGACCTTTTATAACATCTTCAATCCAAGAGGATTAGTCACAAGCTTTTACACCAAACTTAGAGATTACCTCAAAAACTCAATTTCATGTGGTTCCTCTCACTAGGACCCTACTACAGATAAGAAAAATAGAGATGTTCACATAGAACAAAAAAGAGAGATTAGAAGCCTCACTAAGAGGAATACAAGCAAATGAAATCTCTCTAAAAAATTCTCATAAATAAATAGATATGCGCCTCAACTTAGTTTATATGTGTTTCTATTTTCTTCACCAACCCATGATCTCAAATTTTCAGCACAACAATGTTGAACCTATTGCATTTAAAGCAATACTTGGTTTTGATGAATGACAAAGCAAAACAAAATAACACATGTTTGCTGAAGCCTTGTTCTTATAGAATTTTAAATTTCAGCTCAACAAAAGGCTTGCAGCTTGTTGGTCGACCACTCACATGAAGCACTCTAGCTATGCTCTCTGCTAAAAGCCGGTAACTGTACTACAGAAGCTGGTCAACCGATCTCTATTGAAAGAAAAGGATTGACTCTCTGCCAGCAATCGGTCGACTGATACATACTCAACCGGTCGACCGTCGAGTATTAGAATGCGGTCCATCTGAAAAATATAAGGCAACCGGTGGATCGTTGTACTTCAAACGGTTGACCACTTACTCTCTGGAATGCACTGGTTGACTGCCTTACTTCAACTGGTCGATCGCCAACACTCTTTAACGTCTATTTTTTTGCTGACATCATGGAAATCAGTATAGGATTTGTCTCCAATGGCATATTCTTCTTGGGTCTTTAAATATCAGCTTTAAGGAATGTCAAATAATTAAGAAAAACATTCTTTGTGCCTCAGATTTTTAGAAAGTCAATCCCTGTCAAATCAGTTACTTTTAGAGAGCTCATTACTGGTTTATCTACTCTGTTTTGAGAGTTTTTTCTGTACATCCATCATTCTCTCAGTGTATTGATCAAGGAAGTTTTTCTTAAAGTTATTTTTGAGATGTGAGGGGGAGAAACACCCTTGGGAAAGAAAAAGATCTCTGTTGTAGTGGATCACAAGTGCCCTATTGCATTAACTTGTGGTTTATAGTGAAATACTCAAGAAGTCATCTTGAAGACTGGATGGGGGCTTGGTTTAAGCTAAACCAATATAAATACTTGTGTTTATTTCTCTTTCCCTTATCTCTTTAATTGCTTATAAGCTTTATCCTTGATTACTTGTACTATATTTCCAATCATCTTGGGTTTGCTCTATTTTTTTAATTATTATTCATATTTGGCTTGCTTCAGAAATTTCTTAAACTTCCAACAAATTTTGAAAGAATTTTTTCAACCCGAGTCACCCCCATTTTGGGAATTAGCCACTTATATCAATTGGTATCAGAGCTTAAGCTCTTGATCAAAGACTTTACAGTCTAAGAGTTGATCATGGCTGGTCTTGGTGATTGTATTATGGCTGGTCTTGGTGATTGTGTTTTGCCTGAAGGAAACTCCTTTACAAAACCCTCTGGTTTCAATGGCAATCACTATACTTATTGGAAGTCTAAGATGAGATTATTCTTTGATGTAGTGGACCTTGACTTATGTGATACTGTGGAAAATGGCCCCTATATAATACCCAAAAGTGAATGGAATGAAGCTGAAAAGAAGCTTGTACACTTAAATCCTAAGGCCACAATGATCATTGTCAGTGTTTTAAGCCAAGATGGGTACTTTAGAGTCTCTAGTTGTGCAAATGCCAAAGAAATGTGGGATGCACTTGAAATTGCACATGAAAGGACTTTAAGTGTAATACCCATGAAAAATAAAATATAAATGCATATTTGCAAACTATAGTTACTATGCTAGTATACGGTACTGTTCACCTATATAATACTATTTACGTATATGATATTGTTCACTTATACAATCGAAATGTCAAGTACTAGATGTGGTTTGGTCATAAGAGACAACTAGAAAGAAATTCGTAGGAGAAAATGACATTTTATGTGTGAAAATACCCTCAGGGACTAGAGTGAAAGGACTGATTTGAAAAGAAACTTAAAGGTTTAAGGTGAAATGATAGTTTTCCCCTTAAGTTTTCAATAGTAAGCCGCCTGCGACTTTTCCGTAATTGTACAGTAACTGTAAATGATTAACGCGTGAATTATTTTATTAGAAATGTCATTTTCATGAATAGTAAATTGAATATTTTATTAGCGTATAGTGTCAAATAGTACCTTTGACTTTTTCTATAAATAGGCCCTTTCATTTCACTTCTAAACTCACACATTCAACTCCTCTTCTTCTCTCCTTAAGTTTCTCTTACTCTGATGCTAGGCCTATGAGATTTTAGGCCTCTCCTTTTCAGCTTAGGTAAGGATATTATGCCTTTTCTATGTCTTTCAAATTTTAAAAGTTATTTTCTTAAGTATGCTCTGTGGTTGCGACTTTGACTGATCTTCCACATCAGAAAAATTGTCCTTAGCTGCCTATATATTATTTTGATTATCTGATTATCAAAATAGAATGTAAACTGTGAAAAATACATGTCTAAGAAATTTCTGGCTAAGGAAAGACTTGGTTTTTAAGTGTGTCCATTGCGACCCTCCACTCTTTCCTGGGAACTTGCCTGGTGTACTCTTTTACAGTTTGTATTCTCTATTTCTGGTATAAATAGTCTCCGTACCTATGAATAGTAACCATATACATGAATAGTGATCGTATATATGAATAGTTTCCATACGTATAAATAGTATTTGTACATATAAATAGTTATCATACGTATGAACAGTAACTGTATGTATGAATAGTGACCGTACATATGAATAGTAACTGTATGTATAAACAGTGTCTGTATGAAAACAATCCTAACTTGTTTTCTCTAATCTTTCATGAAAATCTCCGTAGCGGAATATTGAAATTCATCTATGTACTCTTGTCCGTAATGATTTAGAGAAGTGATACTCGTACAGAATCCAAGTGAGTGAAACAACCCCGTTTTAATAGAGTTTTAGCATTACTGGTAATAAAAAGTATGTTGTAGGACACTCCCAAGATTCATAGGGGTAAACTGGACTCAGAGTGGCAAATTTGGGGAGATAATTAATCCAGAAGTATGGATAAAATGAAATAAGTATCTCATGATGTGTGAAGTTTGAATCTTTTCAAAAATAGATCAATTGTTATCTTGATTTGTGGTTTATAAATCTATAATATAGTTATATACTATACCTGTTATATGGATGAATATTCTATTATACTTTTGATTATGATATGAACTGCTGTACTATTGATTGTGATTGAGCGGGACAGTACCCTCTCTCATAGCAAGGCGAAAAATCCGGTTTAAAAGGTGTCTTGACTAATGAGTGTGGAGACAACGATTTCCTCAGTAGGGATATAGCCCGGATCGGTGACAGATCCGTGAGGCGCCCTAGCTAAGAGGATGAGGTTGTGCGTCATGGCGAAAATATACATAATTGGTGAGCCGACCTGTGTGCGCTCTCTGGGATATATTGCCATTGATGAGTACTAGTAACGTTTGTTGAATTGGATGTATTTTTATCTTCTTGTATGTAATTTCTAACTATGTCTATTGGTTGACTATGAGCCTTCTGGTATACTTGCATGACTGGTGATGTATTTGAATTTTATTAACGCGAGGCCGATTCGCTCATTGAGTTTTAAAGCTCACACTCTCTGTGAAACTTTTTTGTTCAGATTAGGTTGCCGATGAAGAATATCCGCTAGAAGAGTAGATCACTTTAGACCTTCCCATTGTCGGGTAGGCCCCTATTTTGTTGTAGACTATGTTGCTATGTAATCGTCTAGGATATCTAGGTCAGGGGTTTGGCATTTGGCTTATATGTCAGTATAATAATGTATTTTATATTGATAATCTATTATTACATGTAAATTATCTCTATGATTTTCAGATAAGAAAATTTGATATATTTTCTTCACATTTATTAAGGAATTGTTATTTTGATAACATAGAGATAATAACTAAATAATTTAAACTCGTTGGTAGAATTTATCGAAAGGCTTACAGTGATGAGAGATTCATCATTGTGCCGGTCATGTGCCCAGAAAACGGGTCGTGACATTAAGAGTCAAGGAACCAAAAATAAGCACTCTCACCAATGAATATGAAAATTTTAAAATAAAGAGTTGTGAGAGCATTAGTGAAATGTAAGTGAGATTTACTCACATCATTAACCACTTGAGAGCTCTTGGTGTGACTTATGCAGAAAAATCCCAAACCACTAAGATTTTAAGGTGCCTCACTTTAAAATGGGAAGCAAAGAGGACTGCCATCATAGAGGTTAGAGGAGAGTCTATGAATTCTCTCACAGCTCTATTTAGAAATCTCCAAAATTATAAATCTCAGATTTTGCAAATGAGACAAGAGGAAGAAACCAAGAAAAAGAAAACTATCTCCTTAAAGTCAACATCCTCCATGAAAGTGGAAGCTGACAGTGATGAGGACGAAGGAGAGCTTGACATCAATGATGAAGATCTTGACCTCTTTGTCAAAAGTTTTAGCAAATTTCTGAGAAACAAGAACACTAGAAGATGGAGAAAGGATAGAGAGAACAATAAGGAAGGTCCCACTTGCTATGAATGCAGAAGATTAGACACATCAAGTGGGATTGCCCTCAATACATCAAGAAGCAAGAAGAAAAGAAAGGATATGACAAAAGCAAGAAAAAAAGGCTTATGTCTCTTCAGTTTGGGAAGAAAATGAATCCGATAAAGAAGAGAATGAAGAGGCAAATCTTTGCCTTATGATAAGAGACAATGAAGAGGTAACACTTCTTAAACCTTCTTATTCTTGTGATAAATTACAAGAAGCTTTTGAAAAATTACACATTGAATCCTTGAAACTTGCCAAAAAGTTTAATATTTCAAAACAAAAAATTTCTTTACTTGAAAGTGAAATTTTAAATTTGAAAAATGATCTCACCACACTCAAGGAAGAAAATCTGACTTTTGAAAAACAAAACTCTACTTTACAAGATGAAAATGCAAGCTTAAAATCATTGTCTACTTTTCCAAAAGAAGATTGCTCTTGCTGTAAATGCATTGATCTTGAAAAACAAATTGAGGATTTAAAATCTACCATTGAAAAATTTACTCAAGGAAGAGACAATTTGAACATATTGCTTGGCAATCAAAGATGTGTTTTTGACAAAGCTGGATTGGGATATAAACCCAAAGTTAGTCAAAAATATTACAAAAACTTTTTTGTTCATGCAACTATGTCAGATAGTCCCTTTCTTACTTGTTTCCATTGTGGATTGAAAGGACACAACTCCTATACCTGCTAGTATAAAAAGAATACTCCATGTGGTAACAAGATGAAATGGGTACCAAAAAGAACCTTTAACAAAGAAGAACCCAAACAAATTTGAATACCTAAAGTACATTCTTAAATGTGTGCTATAGGTGTGCCTCAAAGCTAGGAATGGGAAGTGGTATTTGGACAGTAGTTGCTCCAAAAATATGACCGGCGATCAATCCAAATTCATCTCCTTAGCTCCAAAAGGAGGCAAAGTGACCTTTGGAGGGAATAACAAAGGCTTAATCAATGGTATAGGTAAAGTTGGTAAGAACTCCTCAACTTCTATTGAAAATGTTCTCTATGTTGAAGGCCTTAATCATAATTTGCTAAGCATTAGTCAACTATGTGACAAAGGCAATAGAGTTATTTTTGATTTAACTCGTTGCATAGTTGAAAGACTAATGATAAGTAAATTAAGCTTATTGGCCAAAGGATCAATAATGTTTATGTTATAAATCTTTATGAAGATTCCTCTATAGACTCTACTTGCTTAATTAGTGTTAGTGATGAAAGTTGGCTTTGGAATAGGAGATTAGCTCATGCTAGCATGAGCTCTTGGATAAATTGGCCTCAAAAGAACCAGTAATTGGCTTACCCAAAATCAAATTTGAAAAAGGTTAACTTTGTTTCTATAACTAGACCTTTGCAACTACTCCACATGGATCTTATAGGACCATCTAGAATAAAAGCCTTGGAAGTAACTCCTATGTGCTAGTTGTTGTAGATGATTACTCAAGGTTTACATGGATACTTTTTCTTGCTAAAAAAGATCAAGCCTTCAAATCCTTTTTGAAACTTGCTAAATTTGTTCAAAATGAACAAGGCTTGACCATTGTGAGAATTAGAAGTAACCATGGTGGAGAATTTTGAAAGTAATGGTTGGAACCCAAGAGGGGGGGGGTGAATTGGGTTTATAAATTTTTCACAAGAATTAATTGAAAGTTAAAATAATTTTCTATAAAAGTACAATGCTTAGGATAATAAATACAATACAGAAAATCAATGTGCTGTCAAGATAAATAATTATAAAGATCAAGGAATTAAAGAATAGATATCAATATGCATAAATTAAAGAGTAAGGGATAGAGAAAGCAAACTCGGAGATTTATACTGGTTCGGCTAATCCAAGCCTACATCCAGTCCTCAAGAGACCACTTGAGTATTTCCACTATAATTGCAAGTTTAATCTGGGTACTTGCAAACCACTACAACCACGCAAATTCGATCCGGGTATTTGCGAAACCACAATGGAGAATTTATGAATCCGGGCTCCTCCTCAACCCAAAGCAAGTTCTTCCAACACCGGTACTTGCGAACCTCAACTCAGAATAATATATGTGTTGATCAAAATCAACAATACAAAGAAACTCTCACTAAAGAGTAGATGAAAACAAATGAAGCTCTAATAACTCTAATGATAGAGAATATGCAAGATTTGGCTCAAGAATGCTTTCCTTTCTCTCAAAGATGATAGAAGAAGTTAATATCACATTGTAGGACTTTGTTCTTGCTCAAAATCGTGTATCTAAGGTCATATATATAAGATTTTACAAAACTAGCCGTTATATAGCCGTTACAGCACTTATAGTGCAGTCCAAATTTTGAGCTTTCTTTAAAAATTCATAACTCCCTCATTTGAACTCCGTTTTAAACAAATAATATACCGTTGGAAATCTCTTGGAGTCTAGTTTCAAATGAGCCAAGTTTTACTCAAAAATTATTTTTCTTTTAAAAGATATAATCAAAATACTGACTATAGGTCAGAACAGAATAATCAACTTTCAGTTTTTCAAACTATATTTTAAATAGTCATATATTTCTCATTTGGACTCCGTTTTCAATAAATAATATACCTTTGGAAAGATCTTTGAGTCTACTATCAAATGAGATTAAGATACTTGAAAAAATGATTTTTCGTTTATGAGATATGATATAAAGAGTGACCAAAGGTCAAAAACTAACTTTTGTAAAATTTCATATCTCACTATCTTTTTGTTCAAAATAATTGAGCCATTGTATGCAAATCTAAATCATTGAGTTGCACAAGTATACTAGCCTATATAAAATATACCTAATGTAAACACATAGGCTATCTTGATGCATCCAAGCTTCCAACACTTCAAATCTTCTAATTCTTCATTTCTTGGAGCTTCATCCTTGCATGTTGTTTTCCTTGAGTGAAGCATGATATTGCTTTTTCTTGTTCTTCAATACAATGCTCACTCTTCTTGTTTTGAACCAACCTATAAAATATATCTTACTTGCAAATCCAATGGTTAGTTTAATAACATGATTCAATATATGCAACATATATATTAAATAACATAATCATGCTTAAGTACTTGTAGCATATATATGATAATTAATCTTTATATATATCAATGCTACTATTCAAATACATTTGTCATCATCAAAACTTATGGCATATAGCCTTAGGGTCAACAAATTTGACAATTATGAATTCATGAAATTTTGTGATGAAAATATAATTGAGCATAACTTTTCATCTCCTTGAACCCCTCAACAAAATGGTGTTGTTGAGAGAAAAAATAGAACTCTAGAAGAGATGGCAAGAACTATGCTCAATGAAGGGAAACTTCCTTAATATTTTTAGGCGGATGCGGTCAATACTGCTTGTTACATAGTAAATAGAGCCTTAATTAGGCCAATTTTAAACAAAACCCCATATGAGCTGTATAGAGGAAGAAAGCCCAATATTTCACATCTCTATATATTTGGTTGCAAATGTTTTGTCTTGAACAATAGGAAAGAAAACTTGAAAAAATTTGATGCCAAAGCCGATGAAGCTATTTTTATTGGTTACTCTAACACTAGTAAAGCATATAGAGTTTACAATAAATGAACTCTTACTGTTGAAGAATCTATTCACGGTGCTTTCAAAGAAATTAACCATTCTCTTAAGGATAGTGATGATCAAAATGGAGTAATAGATCTTTTCAAGGACCTATCGTTAAATCATGAAGTAGAAAAAGAACAAGAAGTTGCTCTAAAGGAAGATAATGACATTAAGGAGAATGCCAACCTACCACAAGAAGAACAGAATTCTCAAGAAGAAGCTAAACCTCAAGAAGAGGAGCCACCAAGTAACATCAATGAACTTCCAAAGGATTGGAGGTATGCAAAAAGCCATGCTAAGGAACTCATCATTGGTGATATATCTCAATGGGTAACAACTTGAAACTCTATTAGAAATATTTGTAACCACTTAGCCTTCCTTTCATAAGTTGAACCAAAAAATATTAATGATGCAATTATTGATGAAAATTGGATCTTAGCTATGCAAGAAGAGCTAAATCAGTTTGAAAGAAGCCAAGTTTGGGCCTTAGTTCCTAGCCCTGATGATCATGCAATAATTGGTACAAAATGGGTTTTTAGAAACAAACTTGATGAAAATGGAGTAATGGTTAGAAATAAAGCTAGACTTGCTGCAAAAAGGTTATAATCAAGAGGAAGACATTGATTATGATGAAACTTTTGCACCCGTGGCTAGGCTTGAAGCCATTAGAATGATGTTGGCATTTGCATGCATAAATGATTTCAAACTTTTTCAAATAGATGTTAAAAGTGCTTTCCTCAATGGCTATATCATGGAAGAAGTATATGTTGAACAACCTCATAGTTTTGAAAACCATGATAAGCCTAATCAGGTTTATAAATTGAAAAAGCCTCTTTATAGTCTCAAACAAGCTCCTAGAGCTTGGTATGAGAGATTGAGCTCATTTTTTTTTGGAAAATGGCTTTTCTAGAGAAAAAGGTTGATATAACTCTCTTTTTCAAAAAAGAAAATCATGATTTAATTATTGTTCAAATTTATATTGATGACATAATTTTTTGTGCTACTAATGAAAGCTTATGCAAAGAGTTTGCCAAGATCATGCAAGGTGAATTTGAAATGTCAATGATGGGAGAACTCAACTTCGTCCTTAGGCTCCAAATTAAACAAATGGAACATGACACTTTTGTGAGCCAAACTAAATATGCCAAAGAGTTGCTCAAAAAGTTTGGAATGGAGAATGCTAAACCTAATTCCACACCTATGAACACTTCAACAAATTTGGACAAGGATAAAGAAGGTATACCCTATGACATAATAAAATATAGAGGTATGATTGGCTCCCTTTTGTATTTAACAGCTAGTAGACCAGATATTATGTTTAGTGTATGCATTTGTGCACGCTTTCAAACTTGCCCCAAGGAATCTCATTTTAAAGCTATGAAAAGAATTTTTACATACTTGGTTAGCACATCTTAAACAGGTTTATGATATCCTAAAGGATCCTTAAATGTTCTAACCAGCTACTTGGACGCTGATTTTGCAAGTAGTAAAACTGATAGAAAGAGTACAAGTGGAACTTGCCAATTCTTTGGTAATACTCTTGTTTCTTGGTTTAGCAAAAAGTAAAATAATGTTGCTTTATCCACAGCTAAAGCTGAATATATTGCAGCTGGAAGTTGTTGTGCTCAAGTTTTGTGGATAAAGCAACAATTAGAGGATCTTGGTATTTTTCTTGAAAGCATATCCACTAGATGTGACAATACAAGTGCTATATGTCTATCCAAAAATCCAGTTCAGCACTCAAGAACTAAACATATTGAAATAAGACATTATTTTATAAGAGATCATGTTCAAAAGAAAGATATCTTACTAGAGTTTGTGCAAACTGAATTTCAATTGGTCAACATTTTCAAAAAACCTCTTTCTGAAGAAAGATTCAGCTTTATAAGGAAAGAACTTGGCATGGCAAATCCTTTTGAGCTTTAAAAAAAAAAGATTTTGTTTCCCCATTGCATACATGTTTAATTTATTTTTTTTCCTGATGATTTACTTTGCTAACTTAAGCTTCAGAGTGTCACTAAAAATGTTTTGCAGGGACTTATCCTCAAAAATATCCTCTAAGACACTTTCTTCCTTTTTCATTGAAAATCAGTAAAGTTATATAGTTTTGGGCTCAATTGGTCTACCGGTTGCCTGCTTAGCGGTTGACTGACAAGACTGAAAATGGTATATAGGATCCAATGCCAAACAACATACTCGCAGAGCCAGGTGCCACTAGTCCAGCTCCCAACGCAAGAATAGCCAACGTTGGACGATGAGACTTTTGCCCTTCACTGGAACAAGACGGTTGACCGATCCCTCTCAATCGATCAACTGACCCTTAGTAGTAAGCTTCTAAAGGTCACTGGCTAACATCAGTCGACCAGCCTCTAGGAAGTGGTCAACCGGTCCTTGGCAGAAAGGAAAGGGCTTGAAATATAAAGCAAGCGGTCGACAGCATGGTCTATGACGATCGACCGCCCTATCATTAAAGTGCGCTACTATATAAAAATCTTTAGGGTTTTAAAAAATTATTTTCACTGTTTCTAGCACCCGAAGCCCTTTGTTCTCCCAATCGAAGGCATTTCTTCATCTCCCAGGTGATTTCTCTCTCAAATCTCTGGCTCGCTCTTCGATTTGGCCTTAGATTCACACCTCTAGGGCATTTTCGCCTCTTTCTATCCGATTTCATTGAGGAAATAATCTCTGCTCTTCTTATGTCAACCATGAGCTCTTCTTCTCTATCTTTCACTCAAATGGCTTCATCATCCAAGAAGGCACGAACCAAGAATGTCAGTATTCTTCCAATGGGTGATCTATTAAAGGACAATGATCACAAGGCCAAGTATGAGACACACTTTCAAAATCGAAAAGTCATTTTGAGCAAATTTTTACATTGGGATTATTTTTCACAAAGGAATATGGATTTTATCTATTGTCTGGCAAATATGGAATTGGAAGAGTTTGTCAGTTATAAGGGAACTTGGTCTGATGAAGTAGTCAAGGCCTTTTATACTACATTTGAATATAATTCCCATAGGAGTTTGATAATTGTTGAGGTCAGAGGAAATAAAATCTTGATTACTGAGGACAATCTGGCTGAAATCATTGGTATTCCTCCTCCAGGAAGGACTAACCTGTGTTTTTCTGATAGCTATCACTCCCTACATTCTACTCATTATAATAGAGAAGAAACACATAAGACCATTAACAAGGAGGATGTATACTATGGCAAAGAGATCTCGGTCAGTCATATGGATGCAAATGATCGATTATTACTGAATGTGGTCACTCACATCTTGGTGAACAAGCCTGGTAACTGGGCTGGAGGAAGTGAGTCAGAATTCTTTGCTATGGTATGTATTATGGAAGGTACTCCATTCAACATTCCTCATTTCATCATGGAAAGGATGGCCTCCTGTGTTGCGAAGAAGAAATCTCCTCTGCCATATGCTGGCATAGTATCTAAGATTGTGAAGCATTGTCGCATCAATCACCACTTCAATGTCATGAAGATCGCCTCCATCATAGATGCTAATTCCTTGAGGCGGATGAACTTTGAGTTGATTGAAAATGAATGGAGAAGAGCCCTTAAGAATGTGACTATGAAGAAGGCTAGAGAAAGAAGAGAAAGAAGCATAGGTACTAGAGCAGAAGAAGCTAGTAGTGAAGAAGAATCTTTAGAGGAAGAAGAAGAAGTTGCTCCTGCAGTTGATACTTTAGTAGGGCTATCCACATCAGTTGTGCCATCATCACGGTTGCTGCATGATTTGTTGGACAACTCCAACTATATATTTACTATGATGTCTTTTATGAACTCTTGGCTTCAATCTTTGGAAGAAGCTTCCTCTAATCAGGCATCTGCAATCAAAAGAATTGAGGACATGCTCAAAGATCTTCATAACAGGGATTGAGCTACCATAGAGGATTGAGGACTGAAGATCCCCCTCTTTTTGTTGATGACAAAGGGGAAGAAGAATCTATGTTTATGCCATTTTGATTATAATCTATGTTTATGCCATTTTGATTATACTGTCTAAGCATTAGTACCTTAAATACTTTTAAACTTTGGATTATGATTTACGGTTATATTTGGTTTACTATTGTTGTGCTACTCTGATATTATCTCTGAATATATATATATATATATATATATATATATGTGATCTTCATTGTTTATAATCTTGGTTATATATTCTAACCTTAAATTGATTTCTGGAAAGAAAATCTTTCCTTATATGATTTACAAAGGTTATATGATTCAGGGGGAGTATGTCTTTGTTTCTGATATCCTTACTTTATTTCAAAATGCTTTAGTTTTTTTAATTTAGTTGTCATCACCAAAAAGGGAGAGATTGTTAAACCCATTGCATTTAAAGCAATACTTGGTTTTGATGAATGACAAAGTAAAATAAAATAACACATGTTTGCTAATGCCTTGTTCTTATAGACTTTTAAATTTCAGCTCAACAAAAGGCTTGCAGCTTGCCAGTCGACCGCATGGTGATAACCAGTTGATCGCTCACATAAAGCACTCTAGTTGTGCTCTCTGCTAGAAGCCAGTCGACCACACTGTAGAAGCCAGTCGACTGATCTCTATTGAAAGAAAAGGATTTACTCTCTGCCAGCAACCAGTCGATTGATACATACTCAATCGATCGATCGTCGATCACTAGAAAGTGGTCCATCTGAAGAACACAAGGCAACTGATCGACCGTCGTGCTTCAAATGGTTGATTACTTACTCTCTGGAATGCACCGGTCACCACCTTGCTTCAATCGGTTGATCGCCAACACTCTTTAACGGCTATTTTTTTGCTGACATCATGGAAATCTGTATGGGATTTGTCTCCAACGGCATATTCCTCTTAGGTCTTTAAATATCAGCTTTAAGGGATGTCAAATAATTAAGAAAAATATTCTTTGTGCCTAAAATTTTTAGAAAGTCAATCCCTATCAAATCATTTACTTCTAGAGAGCTCATTACTGGTTTATCTACTCTATTTTAAGAGTTTCTTCTGCACATCCATCCTTCTTTTAGTGTATTGATCAAGGAAGTTTTCCTTAAAGTTATTTTTGAGAGAAAACAAGTTTTGAGGGGGAGAGACATTCTTGGGAAAGAAAAAGATCTCTATTATAGTGGCTCACAAGTGCCTTATTGCATAAACTTATGGTTTATAGTGAAATATTCAAGAAGTCATCTTGAGGACTAAATGTAGGCTTGGTTTAAGTTGAACCAGTATAAATATTTGTATTTATTTCTCTTTCCCTTATCTCTTTAATTGCTTATAAGCTTTGTCCTTAATTACTTGTACTTTATTTCCAATCATCTTGGGTTTGCTCTGTTTTTTTTATTATTATTCATATTTGGCTTACTTTAGAAATTTTTTAAACTTCCAACAAGTTTTGAAAGAATTTTTTTTAACCCAATTCACCCCCTCTTGGGAATTAGCCACTTATATCAAACAAGAAATTCATTCAAGTTGAAGCTTGAACTCCTTATATAGCCCTTAAACTAGCCGTTGGACACTTTAAAAAACTTACAACAATCAACTCCTTGTTCTAGGTTATTGGTCGAGTAGGAGGCAGGCAACTAACATAGAGAAAAGTGCATGCCTTATTTGACTTTGTCTTTAACCACTAGAATAGTGCACTGATATATCTCCTTTTTTTGAAGCCTCATTTTGACTTCCTTAAACGTCCAATCACTTCATGTAATTCTGACACAAGGATTATAGGGAAGTATAAAAAGTATGTTGTTTTGACAAAGTGATCAAATGTAGTTAGAGAAAGTACCTTGTTGATATTTTGTAGTGCTGTCTGTTAGTGCCTTGTTTCTGCCGCACTATATTTTCTACTGCTGTCAACACCTCATTTCTACTATACTGTATTTTTTACTTTTTCTTTTTCTATCAGCACCCTTTATTCGTTTTCGTGCTTCTTAATTATACTTTTGTTGTTGCATCTAGATTCAACTTTGGGCCACGACTTCCCTTTGGGCCTGAATCATTTGTGCAAAAATATCTTAGACCTCTAGAAATTTTATTGAGCCTTTTGAACTACAAATTGATCTCTTTCATTATTGGGCTACTGTTTATAATCACATTGGGCCAAAATTATTTCTCTTTTGTTTTAGCAACCAATTCGGTTTTATATTGAAGCCTTCAGTATTGGGCTACTGTATTTCTTACACTTTAGATTCTAAGCCAAGATTGATTCATTAATAAAAAATGTTCAGAGTATTGATTCCTGTACTAATAGGGTGTGGATTCTTAGACTAACAATAATACACGTTTATCAAACCACAAACCCTTGGAGGACTTTTCCTTATCTTGCCAATGAAAGAACTGAATCCCAACATGGAAAGAAGAATAATCTGAAGAGAACCCACTAAGCATAACTCAAATATGTTGGCATTTAGAGCAACTTCAACTTTTCTTGTTTCTACAATTTCCGCTTCTTCTCCAATGAAACGCGCTTGTTCCCAATGATCCATAAATCCACTCGAAAATTGTCACTAAACTCAATTAAAACTTGCCTAAATCAACAAGCACAAGAACAAAATTTTGATTTAGAGAAACTAGAAAGCCCTAAACCAAGCAAGGAAACCTAAGTGGAGAAGTAACCGTCATTTTTCGACTCTAACGCTGAGTGGAAAATGCAAAGAGAGACTCTATTTATGTTTGTGTTGTTTTTAAGTCTTACAGATGAAAAAAAAAATAGTACTACGATCACTTTATAACACTGTTCTTGGATCTGGCCCAGTCCAGTCATATTGACCAGGAACCTGGTGACTCAAGACATGGTCATCAATTTAGACCATTTTGCAGGTGACTCGGAGTTGACCTAGGTCTTAACATTCATAAAATTTAACAATTATGTGATTATGTTAGCTTCTAAATGAAACGCGACAATTGAGATCAATTTATGGTCTTTATTTTTTCACATGAAAATTGTACTATCAACATGTCATTCTTGTTACATATAGCTGTGGTTATGTTACCTTTTTTACCTTGAAGTCTAATTTGGATGGAATGCTATTGATCGTCATTGTTTGTAAATATTCAATACCACCACTTTGATTAATAGGAAATAATAGCTATTTATCACTATTAGGATCGAGGGGACTTTTGAGAAGGTAGTAGGGTCGCACACATGTCCATGATCATATAAAAAATAATTAAATATTTGCTGGAGGATTATTTTATTAAATTAAACGATGTCTAGCCATGTTGTACCAATAGTGGATCAATGGTTGTTCAAGACAGAGCAGAGACCAACATGTGCAAATCCAACACTTTACATTACAGCTAACTTCATTTAACATTATATCCAAAATCTTGTTCCTCAAGCGATGTGTTAGATTTTGTCCATGCACTAGTTATTTTTATATCAAATTATATGTTTGTATCTATTATGTATCTTCTAGCAACCATAACTTTATACTTGATTTACTATGGATATTGATGACTTTATGAATATTGTATTTTAATTATTTATGACTAATAACTACAGTTTTAAAACTTTAAAGTGTAAAAATTTGTATATAAATTATTTATTTCACTTGCTTTTAAGTTTATTTATAAACATATATAAGTATATATAATTTTTAATTTTTTAATTTATTTACCATGTTCAGCAATTAATCCGTTGGTTGAACCAGTAATCCAAAAGCTAGTTCGGGTCAATGATCGAGTCGACTTAAAAAATATTACTTTATCATTTGTAGTCCAACTTAATTTGAATCAAATTAATTGAAATCTAATAAATTTTTGAGTACTAGTTACTCTAGAAAAAAATACCAAACTAGATGAAATATGAGTTTGAAAAAAAAAATCATGAAATAAGTTTTTGAGTGTTTTTTTTAATAAAAATATGACATAAAAAAAATTCAATCATGTGGCGGTAATTTCTAACAAAATTTGTTTATCATATTTTCATTAAAAAAATCTTAATGATAAATATATTGAATTATATTTAATTTTTTTAAATATAAAATTAAAAGTGTTTGCTTAATGATTTAATTTAATGAAACACGGTAAATTTTTTTGACGAAAAGAAACTCCGGAAAAATTCGTCTAAGAAAAACAAACAAATTTCCTTACAAAATGTAAATATGGCATAAAGTATCTGAAAAAAAATTTAGATACAAGTTTTGTTTATATATTATTATTTTTTTAATCATAATACAAAAGTACATAATTTTTAAAAGTAATGGTACATTTTCCTACAATTAACATCATATTATCTGTTTATACAAAACATATTTTTTTTTTAACATATCAGTTTATCTCGTCGCCGTCCTCTCTCGTCACTGTCTCGCCGCTGCGTCTCTCGTCGCTGTCTGCTGTGTTCTGTCTTTCCATTTCAGGTATGATGAATCTCTGGCTTCTTGCCGTTCCTCTCTCGTCGCTGTCCTCTTTTAACGAAGTATATTTTTAAATCTGGAATTTTCCTGATTCGATTTGAGAATGCTTTGTGTGTATGTATAAATCTGAAATTTTCCTCTTCTTCAAGTAAGCCGAGATCTCTTATTTGATAATGCTTTGTGTGTATGTTTAAATCTGAAATTCTTAGAGGATGATTAAGCTGAGTATGTTTTAATGTTCTTTAATTTTTTCTCTTGTTCAAGTAAGCATATATCTCTCGTTGTAACATGTATGTTTAAGCCTAAAATTGGGAGAAATTGGTTATACTATTTTCGTTATGTGTTAATTCATGCTGCTTTGGACGTATTTTTTGCGGGGTTCCGGGTCCCCGGGGAGGCGGGAATCGCGGGTGAGGGTTAAAATTTTTCCTCTACGGGGATCGGGGGCGGGGACAGGGGAGGCACTCCCCGCCCCCGCCATGCCCCGTTGCCATCCCTAGATCCTATAAACGACAGCGAAATACAAATCACCCACATTCACTGTAATACTTCTCAATCTTTCTCTTAATGTGGACGCAGACCTTCGTTCACTTTATCGTATCGCCAGGTAACTATTTCTTGATTTCAAAAATTTTTGGCATATGCTATAATTTTGATTTATTTTTGCATTTCTGAAATAAATGTAAAATTGATTCTGATGCTTGGCTTATGCTTTGAAACTGATATTGGATTTAATAAATGTCGCGATTCGATTTCAATAAATCGGGGGGAAATGTTTGTATCCTGAACTATTAGTTTGATTAGTATTAGCTATTAGTATCTGCTTTATGAAATGAACAGATAGTGTGGGTGTTGAGGGAGCTACGGTTAGTTTGTAGGGTATCTTTTACGAATGATAAGATGCTGTTATGTCGGAATTTGATTGTTGATCCATACGGGTCTTCTTGCCAGTGCATACTCTAATGATCTTAAAAGTTTTTATGTGCTTTCAAGTTCAAGTACGGGTCCATTCAATCGGTTTCGTAGTCGAAAAGCGTTTGGTTCCATCATTTTCCACTGGCTTTGGTTGATTTCTTTCCCTTGGTAATTTTTTTTTTTTAATTGTACATATAACATAGGCTCAGTGATTAGGTGTTTTGGTAGCTTCTCTTACGTTGGATTATAATGTTCTTTATCTGGTGTTTTCGTCCTGTATATTTCCAAATTCTGTATCTTTATGTTTTGACTTGGTTGATCCACCAGATAAGATGGAAGATTCATCCTCGCAATCCTTTTTTAGGAGGCATTGGGAAGGCTACAAAGAATTTTGGTCAGAAAGGTTCTCATTTCTCGACAACTATTCCAGGTTCATTAAGAAACCCCTCCCTTCTTGGTCTAGCTCTGATGTTGAAGAATTTATTGCTTCTGACCCTGTCCATGGACCTGTAGTAAGAACTTTATCTCTCAACTTCTCTATTTATGGTGTTCTCTATCTACATTAGATGTAATTTTGTTTTGTGTGTTTGGTTGGCTTTTTGGGATTCCTGGTAGTTAATGCTCTCCACTGCATTTCCTATTATTGTTACATTGTTTCTGCTAGTTCCTGGGATATTCATCTGTGTTTCTTCTACTATGAAATTTCATTTGTTATATATCCTTTTTTATTGCCCTGTTTGAAACATAGGATACAAGATGACGGCGAAATTATTAGAGATGTGCAACATAAGATACAAGCTAGGTGGTTGAAGTGGAGAATGGCATTAGGGGTTGTTTGTGATCGGAAAGTACCTGATAAACTCAAAGGAAAGTTTTATCGTACTGATATAAGACCAGCGATTTTATATGGGAGTGAATGTTGGGCAATGAAAGGGCAACAAGAACAAAAAATTGGAGTGGCGGAGATGAGGATGTTGCGTTGGATGTGTGGTCATACAAGAAGAGATAGGATCCGTAATGATCATATACGAGGTAGAGTTGGGGTGGCACCTATTGAGGAAAAAATGGTTGAAAACCGTTTAAGATGGTTTGGGCATGTGCAAAGAAGACCGTTAGAAACGCTAGTTAGAAGAGTTGAACAGATGGTTTGGAGCCCTACGAATAAAGGTCGAGGAAGACAAAAAGGACACTTAGAGAAATTATTGAACGGAACCTTTTAGTAAATGAGATATCTAAAGAGTTGGTCATTGATAGAGCTCAATGGCGTCGTGCGATCCATGTAGCCGACCCCACTTAGTGGGATAAGGCTATGTTGTTGTTGTTGTTGTTGTTGTTGTTTGAAAATGATGTTTTATGCTTTACTAAGAAGATAGTTGAAAAAGGGGAGAATAAGACATTGCCAAAATGAACCCCAAAAATAAAGAGAAACAAGAAAAGAAGAAAAGTGTATAAAAGAAACAGCAAAGCAGTCCAATCTCTTTCAAAATCTGAGAATTCAGACAGCGACCTCCTTTAAATTACAGTGAGCAGAACACTGAGGACATGAATACAACAACTGCAAACACATAGAAAGACCTTTAAAAATTTGAGCATTCCTCTCTGATAGGTAATAGTGCAGACGTTTTATTGAATTCAAGGAGAAATACAGAAAATAGATTAAAAACAACCAGCACAGAATGCCATAAAACTTTCTCAGAGCACAAATGCTCCTACAGAGACTCTCCCTGCTCTCCTTACTGTAACTTTCTAACTGCCTGACTCTCTCTCCATTCCCTTTCTATTTACTTGCTAGGTGTCCCCCTCTATCCTAACCAACTTGTCCAGCTCATCCTTTCGTCCCCTGCTCAGAATATTTCTGATATTCCCCAAGCATAGAAATCAGAACAGAATCCAGAAAAGAGAGATTAAACGAAGAACACGACGAACAGAACCAAATTGTATTACTAAGGAAAATGGAAATTAACTGCATCAGAGAAACCAAATGAAAGATTACACAAAGATAATCTTCCCCCTGAGTTAAGCTCTCCTACAGAACAACTCCTAAGAGGTATTCTGCCCTAATGCTAGAGCACAATGCTGTAACCCATGACTTCTGATATACTATTCTTCGTACCCCCTATTGCCTTCCCACTACTTGTATAAATAATAAACTGATACACTAAAATTCCTTTACTACCCGCCTAACCAACTCACACAATACATCACTCATATGCCACTCAGCACTACCAGACTCACACAATACACCATATACTATATCCCACTACTAGGTACCTATCAATTTCCTTTCTTTCTTTCTAGAGTACACCCTCCACTGTTTGGGCTTAGCTTCAGCTACTGGCCCAACTACTAAAGGGTCCATCAACTTTCACCCAAAAAAAAACAAAAAGGGTCCATCAACCCATCTCTATGATTCAAGGGTCCATCACTCTTCAACCATGTAGATCCTAACACTACAAATACCACATATTGCTACAGTGCTTTAGCTTCTTTCAGTCCAAACCCTTATAACCTCATCAATATAAGGACACCCAGCGTTCTCCAAAATCTCCGAACAATCTACTGCAAGAAAAAGAAGCTGCAGTATGGTGCAAGGAAAGTTGCACCTCTGTATCTGAACTATCCATACACATGATACAAATATGGAGAAAAGGGCTTGTTTAGGCATGCAAACCAATATCCTATGATTTGTGTTAGTCCTATTGCAGTCCAAACAAACAACTACCTTAGAGAAAGCTTTAGAATTCCAAATGAGTTTACATGGAACAACTTTTCCTTTCTTAGGAGGATGTTCAGAAATTGAAAGAAATATGACACGAATAAATGCCAAGAATCAAGAGTCAAGATTCTCCTATCTGGATTAGGGGAAGTTAATGGTTTCTAAAAGTATCAAGATGGATTTATGTCCTTTTGATAAATAGTATATAATTTTGAGCATCCTGTAGGATTTATGTCTAGTCTGGGTGCTCATGTTGGTAGTCTTTTATTATTAATAGTATTACTATTGTGTCTCATATTGTTTAATTGGCAGGCATGCTATGCCAAATGTGTTTGGTTAATTGGTGATTGGAATTTCACTATCTGGTGCATCTTTTGATTTTATAAATGGTTTGGTGACAGATCTATGACTTCCTCTTTTCTTTTCCCCTTTGTTTCTTATTTCCTAGAGCTAGATGACGTTCTATTTAGGTTAAATAGTATTTGTAATTCCTAAAGTAATTTGAATTTGGAGAGATGATTTGTAACCCCTTGCCTGTGGAAAATTTTTGGATTATGAAGACTGTTGTTTGACAAACTACTGCAGTCTTTTTGTTCATGACTTCCAACTTTAGGGAATATTGAGTCACATAATATATTTTTTAATTTGCAGACTTAGCTTGCTATTACCCTACCCAGTGAAGATAAATGGTCAAATGTAAACGTTCTTTTCTAGAAGCTTTTAAAAGAAGTCGAGTACAAACCAACAATTAAATTAGTTGATAAATCAAAAGAAGTAATTGATCTAAATATAAAATTTTAGTTTAAGGTACAATTTTATGTGCATTAGTTAAATGTAATAGTTAGAAATTTCAAGATTACTCCTTAGTTCAATTTTTACCTACAACCAAGATCCTAAAGGTGCATCTTATTGTGATGTGTAGCATGTCATTGGTAAATCTCTTTATCCTTTTTAATATTCTTGGAGTTGAGTTCCTGACTTGTTAAGTATTTAAGGTCACTGGCGTATGGCTATCTATGTGGAATGATTCATCGTTAATGATAGTAGGACGGTAGCTGTATTAGGTATAGACAGATTAAATCATTAGTTAGCATGGTTGTTAAGCTCGTCTTAACTCATTTCTTGGAGAACTTTGAGTCAAATCTTATTAATATGGTTGAAACACAATAAATTGTGCTTTTTTTAGTTTATTTATGAATCTCAAATGAGTATGCATTTATGAAAGTTATTTGATGATTTGTGGTTAAATAAAGATATTTGCCTGATGTAACTTTGGTTTATTTCATGTTTGTACGGAAAATTCAGTTTAAAGGGTTATCTTTTTTTTTTTTTTTTAATTTAAATTTTTTGCTATCATTGTAGCTGAAAACTGCCAGAGAAGCGGTGAACTATGGCCTCACAGGAAGTCTTGTTGGAGCAGTATCTACTACAGGTGTTGCTTGGAAATATTCTAGGAGTTTACATGGTATTGTACCACGTTTCCATTTCTACTACAGACACTTCTGCAACATTTTGCTTTTGGACAAATTTCATCCATTTATTTTAACGAAAACCAGAAGACCTTTTAAGCTGCTCGTTTTGACACTTCCAGAATTGTAATCTCCAAGTGACTGTACTATCCCCAATGAAATAAATAGAAACTTTCTGAATAGGTTTGAACCATGAGTGTAATACTTGCATATACATTGTTAATTTTTAACTGTTCTTTCTTCTACCGTAATGAACAGGTGCAGCACTGTCTTTTCTGGCTGGCGGTGTGTTCGGGTGGACTTTTGGGCACGAAATTGCAAACCACACACTTCAACTTTACAGGTTGGATACCATGGCTGCACAAGTCAAGTTTATGGAATGGTGGGAGAAGAAGACTGAAGGAAGACCTTAAAGACGTCATCACCAATTATGCATATTTGCAACCTTTGCTTTGATCACTGCAGACTTAAGGAAACTCTCCAATGTTGCTAGTCTGATGGTTCGTTGAATAAGTACTTTGTGTTGATGTATGTTGATGTACTTCTAAATTAATTCCAAGCACTACATCACTTTTTGGAATAAATTGGTTGTGTTATTTAGTGCATTTCTCCGCATTAAGTTTTCATTCATTATTCTCTGATTTTTTTCTTCCGTGGCTAACAAGAGCATTGTCAAATAGCTTCACCTGCGTGAGAGGTTAGCAAGAGAGAGGAGAGTCTGAGCGAATGTTTTAAAGGGAGAAAGTCCTATTGAAATTGACATTATTAATTTTGTAAGAAATTAAGATTGGATTCAGAGGGCGAGAGAGCATTTCTTACCATGACTACGCTCACCTATGCCAAACGGCATTAAAATTTTTGGTGTTAACAATACTCAAATGCGTGATCATATGATACGTACATCAGATTCAATTAGATATATTGAGCAGTTGATTCGCAAGTTTAGGTAAATTTGTAAAGGGAAATTATATTGATAAGATTTAACTATGTAATGTATATATAATCATAACATAAATGATACCTGATATAGAAATTAAAATAAAATTTATAACATAGTAAATGAAATTCTTACATAGAATATTACAAGTTATTAACGTAGTCACATGGTTCTAGTTAGTTTCTAAGTACTTAATAAGCCATATTACTATTAGCAAAGGGAGGGAGGGAGGAACGGAATAAAATACTAGAGAAATGCACAAGATACCCCAAAACTTTCAAAACTCGCTTCTCAAAAGGAAATTAGAGACTCAGTTGGAAAAATGAGTTTTAGTGAACCAGACAGGACAACTTGGGTTGGGTTGATATTATGTAAGTATGGACTTTACTTATATCTCTATATTATTATGATATTGTCCATTTTGTGTCTATGATATTGGCCCTGTTTGGGTAAACAGCTTATTTAAGTGCTTATAGAATAAGTGCTTATCATATAAGTGCTTATATATAAGCTATTTTTATAATTAAAGAATTTACGAAGACAAACTTCAAATAAGCTGTTTTTAACTTATTTCATAAGTTGAAAACAGCTTATTTTCATACTATAAGCTATTTTTATAAGCTCTTCCAAACGTGTACATAAGCGTTTATGCCATAAAATAAGCCAGATAAGCTCAAAATAAGCTCTTCCAAACGGGCCCATTGTCCATTTTGTGTCTAAGTCCTCATGGATTTGCTTTTGAACATTATCCAAAAGATTTCATAAAAGATATCAATTATACTTATAAACTTAAGATCTTTTCCAATTCTGATCAATGTGGGACTTTATTTGCACATCTTAACAATCCCCCCTCGAACGAAGTCTATAACACCATCTTTTTATGGCCCATGGCTCCTGCTCAAGCGATGTTCTCTACTGTTCATCTGGCCCACGTAGTCTATAAACTATCAATATCCCAACTTCACCGTGTTAACATGAAGCTCCAGGGAGATCACGTCATCGCAATATGGGATCCATGTCACCTTCATCTACTTAGCGCACTGGGCTAGAGTCACACCCGTGCACACACCTATGGATACATCACATGGCTCATGTGCATCCACATGGCGCCATCTGTGACATTGGCTTTGATACCACTTGTTACGTAAATATGGAGTTTACATATATCTTTACATTAGTATGATATTGTTCACTTTGGACCCAACCTTTCATGGATTTGCTTTTGGACATTACCCAAAAGGCTTCATATTAATGGAGATATCAATCATACTTATAAACCTGTGATCTTCCTTAATTCTAGTCTATTCTGGTTCAGTTTGGGAAATTATTGATTACGCAATTGGCCAGTTTTGTTTTTTACGCATGTCAATTTCTAGGTATTGTTTGTGTATGTCATTTTTTCCACTTGTTAGGAAATTTATGCAATTTACGGTGCAAAAAATTAAAGAGAAAAATACACAAGATTTAAGTAGTTCAGTCAGTGTAACCTACGTCTATGGGCAAAGAGATATCTGTTTTAATTTGGCAAAAATTGAGAGTTTGTACAAAGCAACATTGTAGAAAAAAGAATATAAAAATAAGCATGTATAGTAAAACATAAACTGCACTCAAACCAGTTTGCTCCATGAGTAAATCGGGTTAGGTAAAAAAAATCTAAGTCACTCAATAATATATATATATATATATATATATATATATAATTTATTTTTCCGATTCAACAATTGATTTAGTAACCCATTGTTTAGACCAATGACTCAGTGACCTTGCTTCCTCTATGAGTTAATGATCGGGTAAATTAATTCTAAAAACTATGCTTTGAATACGTGCTTTATTAGATACCATGATTCATCAGAAGCAAAATTGCATTGAAAACAAGGTAGCCTAACATGTTACAAAATCACAACATTAAGAAAAGAAAGCACACGATTCCCTATCGTCTTATAACAGTGTAAATTAAAATTAAGGTTTTCACCAAGTGAGGGATCAAGAGAACATTTTGAAATAGGGATAAATAGGTCATTTAACTTACTTTTAGGGCTAAAGTAGTAATATATAACCAAGTTAAAATTACATGTTTATAACGTGGAATGAGCACTTGTCCACATGTTTGAACACACCGTATTTTTCTATCAATGATTTAGATAATATACTTTAAAATTAATAAAAATAATAAGTTATTATAATTCTTTATTGCTTATATTATTAACATTGGAAAATAGAAAAGTTGCTACAAAGATAAAGGCAAAAGTAATGAATCATTTATTTCAAAATTGGGATAAAATTAATGCTTTTTGTAGTAAGACATAATTGAATTTTACTCCAAATATGATAGATGGAATTGAAACTTACTCCAAACATGAGGAATCAAATTAAAACTTAGAATTACACACTAACATCTCATAAGTCATTATCCACATGTTTAGATATATTAGTATTTTTCATTAATAGCGAAATTGATACTTTTTGTAAACAAATAATAAAAAAATATTGACACAAAATAAATATGTGGACCGAAATTAAAACTTACACCATATGTAAGGCACAACAATAGTAATTTTACCACAAAAAATGCATAAAATAACTAGACATAAACAATTTGTTATCTAATTAATTTTCATGTGACCTATGATTTAAAAAAAAAGGTAAATAATTACCATAACATCCTCTAAGAAAATATCACTCATTATCTCTCTAAATTGAAATTTTATTTAGTATTTCTATCTTTTTTATTTTTTAACAAATTTTTTAATTAAACTCAGATAAAATACCACTTCTTTTAATATCTTCAACTTTAAATATCCTAATTTACCCTTTTTCTGAACTTGTTCTCCTCACTTGTTTTATCTCATATAAGACACTGCTGAGTTTCCTTAACCCCATTTCGTTTGCTTAATATGATTGGATGAATAAAGCTGTCAAAAACTAGATGTTACATGTGAAGTTTGGTGACTTAATTAAAATAGTATGTTGACTTGGGAACATTAGTGGAATTTTTCAATTTCAATGCTTCTTTGCTTTGAAATTTATGGTTAAATTTCTAGGTAGTTCACATATAATATTTAAGCTTGAGTGATAAGTCAAAGGCGTGTAAAACTGTGTCAACTTTTCGCTTTCTGTGCTCTGAAACAACAGCTGGATGTTTGGGGGGGGAAAAAAAAAAAAGAGGACGAAGAAAGAAAGCCTTTGAGTGTTTTTGAAGAAATGGGTTTGCTAAAGAAATGGCTATAATGTGTTGCTTGATCTTCCCAGTTAGTGGCCGGGATGTCATAATCTCAGACCCCATCATGGACGAAGGTTCTGGAAACATATCCTCAGTTATCTTCCGAGGACATTACAATGACTGTGAGCACTCCGTCCATCCACCAGCAGAGCGGCACATATCCAAACAATAGTCGATGTTTTAAAATACTGCTCAGACAAGGATACGTGAATGATATTTTAACTTTTTTTTTGGTTATTTTTCAAATGAATGTTAATTTCTTATTCTATATTTACTAACATTTAAATTCAAACTGTATAATCTTTATCCGGTAGTTAATGTGGTGCAAGAGTTTTCTTTGATCATACAAGAGAAATGAGGCACCAGCTTACAACATAAAGGCTACCCCTTTCGAATTAAGAGAATTATGGTTCCAAGAATGGGTAGTGAATTTTGATTCATAAGTACTTTTTTTTTTTGCTACTTGAAAATACCAATTTTTGTTTACTTTATACAAAAACAGAACAAGTGATTGCTCGAGCACAACTTCCAGATAAAAAGAATTGAAACAAGAAGTGCGGCGATGTTTTAAGCCGCATGATGGGCTATGTTTATTAGGAATGTTCAAAACCAAATCAAACTGACCAAAAATAAAAAAAAAATAAGGTCCAAATCGATTTTTGAAATATAAATTTTAATTAGTTTAGTTCGATTAAAATTGAACCGAACCAAACTAACTTTATATATAAACAAAATTATATTATATATATATATATATAATATTACATTTATACATTTTTATGTCAACAAAATTATTTATATTTGTTTTAATTAATTTGGCATCTTTCTTTAAATGAATTTAGTCTCTTTCTTTATATATATATATATATATATATATTTATTGAAATTAAAAATTACAAATTATTGTAAATAAAACTACCCAAAACCCAACCAAATTGCCCAAAAATAGAACCAAATAGGTCCATAATTTTACAAAACTATAAGCTCGGTTCGGTTTGGTTAAAGCTTAAAATCGAACTAAACTGAACCGAGCCTATGAACACCTTCTAGTGTTTGCAGGACCTGTCCTACGCCTCACTGGATTAACGAGAGTATCATGGAGCAGATCGGGTGTCCACTATCGGGGGGACATTGCATACCAGAGGCAACATTTCTTCTTTGAGCACATGCCCCGAATGGTAAGATCTACAATATTCTTCCTCTATTTTTTGTTGATTACACATAGTCATTTTCAAGATATATAATGCTCATTAAAATATACAGGAGTGTGAATACGAGAGAAGGCTTCACTTGCTAGAGTTGTTCATGTGCACCCATAAGAAGAAGGACACTAGAGAATTTGTTAACCGGCGCCCGGATGAAGTCTATGTGATTACAATGAAATCATTTACTTTTTCTTCTAATACTTATCTTAATTATCTAATTGATTATTCTTAATTAATTATGTAGTTGTATCTATTTAACAGGCAAAGTATAGACTTAGATCATCTGAAGCATTCGTGTCAGCTGGGGTTCTGAACAAGATGATGAGGTCGACGATACACAACTTTGGTTGCAAGTAGTCGGAGGGAAGAGCAAGAAGGGTCGAGTATTTGTTATGGTGTCAGAGACGCGTGAGATAGGATGTTCATCTAGTTAGACTCTGTCCTACCTTCTTTAAGCCTCCATCCCAGCTTCAAGAAGGAGTTAGATATCACCGTGTCAATGAGAGAGTTCAACCTCCGAAGGAGATGATTCAGAGTCAAGCAGTGATGATTCATAATCAGGCAGCCCTACTCCAGGATATGCAGAAAGTTATGGATCGCTTCCTGAGCCAGCATACCCCTCCTATGGATGATGACAACACATAACTACTAGATGCCCCCTAGATTAGTTTATTTTTGTGAACTTTGATTTGAACTTCTTATGACAGTTACAACTTGTATCTCATGACTAAAACTTGTAATTTCATGGTTTGAGTATTTATATAATAATTTCCCCTTTCATAAGTAGTTCATGTTGTTGGCTATTGCTTGAAATTGGCTATATTCTATTTTTCACAAGTTTTAAATTAGGTTTGGATTAATTTTACAATATATATATATATATATATATATATATATCTGTCAGCAACTTAGAGACAAAATCAAAGATAGAAAAATATATCTCCGATATAAAACTGAATCAGGTATAGAATATTGCGTTCCTAGTTTGAGACGAAATTAGGGACGAAATATTCTATCCTTGATCAAAGACAGAATTAAGGACATATTTTCTTTCCCCATTTTGAAATATTAACGGAGATGGAATAATCCATCTTTGATTTGAGACGGATACACAGACAAACTTTTTGTCCTTGATCAGAGATGAAATTATATTTCATCTCTAATATTGAAAATTAACTTGAAACAAATTTTACAAATTTTCTATTTTGAGACAAAAAATTTCGTGCCTAATTTTGAGATGAAATTTTTTTTCGTCTCAAAAGTTTTGCAATGAAAGAATCAAATTGCGTTGGAGTTAGATATTAGAAATCTAGAGATTGAAACAGGAATTGCCAAAACCTTTACTCTCTTGTGACTATAGAAACTTCTATTTTTCATCCTCTTCTAATTGTTGAAAATTACGGGCTTCTTATGTCCAAATTTGAAAACGCAAATTTGATCAAGATTAAATGAAGCTAGAACTCTTGTGTTGATAAATTAGCAAAATATGCCAGAACTCATGGGCGATGCTCCAGAACTTATCTTAATCCTCCTCCTTTTGTGGAGAAGCTTTATATGAAGGACTTTTGTAATAGTTAACAGTAGTTTTTTCTCTTTTGCCACTCTTGTTAAGAGGAACTTTGTTTCTTTCTTTTGCTAATACAACTCCGTATTACCAAAAAATTAAAAAAAAGAATCAGAGAATGTCTTTCATCTCTGAGTACTGAATTTCTTGTAGTGACATACTTCTATATAAATGTCCTTGAATCAACACAACAATGTGTGCTTTTTCTTACAAATTCATCTCTGCATCATCTAGTATTCTCATTTCGTATTAAGTCCCTTTACAAACAATTGATTACAATATGTTGTGAACTTGCTCTCCAACAATGATATGCTTTTCTCCACTGACCTAAAATGGTAACAAAAATGTTTTCAACACTTACCCATAATGCTAATATTTTTCCTATATACCTAGTACATATTCACAAATGATTTTCCCTTGCTAATAACCCCCAACGATAGGTATTTTTGGTTCACCTAAAATAGGTTACATAAAGGATTGAATACATTTTATTACAATGGATTATAAAACTTGAAATCGCCACTTTTTAATGCATTTTTTAAATATCTAAAGAAAGACAAAGATAGAAAGATGTTTAAAGATGAAAGTTTAAATAAGTTTCTAAGTGTTGAACATATTTGCCGAATATATATGTAACTTCAATTAGACATATTTAGAGTTTTTCAATTAACAGAAGCATACTTTTTTTTTTAATAAAATGACTATATTAAAAATCTAGTTCTTAAAAAATATGTGAGTTGATTGTTTAACCCCTAAATGTTTAATTCTACACGATTCAGTATGTGTTTGGTAAGAAAGTTGCACAATATTGCTTTTGGGGAGAAATAATTTTCAAACATTTTTTTTCGTAGAAGTGAGTTTGTATGAACTAAATTTATGTTTAGAATTGTTATTAAAAAAGTAATTTTAAAAAATAGATTTTCTTTGTATATTCATTATTAGAATTACTTTTGGATATGTAATTATTAGAAAATAGTATAATTTTATATTGTCTTATTTCATTAACCCTTATTATATAATTTTGCTCATTTCTAAATATAATAAAATAAATTTTATGAATGTTCTAATAATAATTCTTTTTAAATATTGGTACTAATATTTAATTAACAATATACATATATTAGCTTTTCAATAGAAGTACATGATCTAAATAAAAAGGCACAAATAATAAATATAATATGTTAAATATTTTTATAACTTAGCATCACACTATTCTTTGTTATAAAAAAGGTTCTTCTATATATTATATTTTTGTTAAAAAAACTTGAAAGTAAATACATAAATACTAAGATTATATCATTGCTTTTAACAAACAGAAGTTGGGCAAAAATGAAAGTCAAAATTTCAGGAAGTATCAAAAAGCAAATAGTTAAGGAGTACATGAAAAGACAAACATAAAAGTGAAGTTTAACTGTAATTTTAGACAACGTACATAAAAGACAAACATAAAAGTAGAAAGGAAAAAAATGGAGATGTGAGGCGTAAAAGAGAGATGAGGGTAATGAAGAAACTTGATATCAATACAAAAGCAAGTCTAACTAGCTTCAATACAAATTTAGGGCTAGTTTGGTATGCAATAAAAAAAAAAGAAAGGAAAGAAAAGGAAAGAAAAGATGGAAAGAAAAAGAGAAAAAAAAATGAAAAAAATATGTTTTGTTTGTGATTAAAAAAATGAAAAAAAAAGAAAAAGAAGTGTTTAGTATGTACATTTTTTAAGAAAAAAAAGTAGAGAATGTCTTGGGTAATCACTGAAATATCCCTGTTGCCTTAACTATTATTTTTGTCCCTTAACTTTTTTATTTCAATATAGTCCCTTTAGTTTGTAATTTGTGCCATATCTGTCTTTTTCCATCTTTTTAATATAGTCCCTTAACTTTTTTTCCTTCAATATAGTCCCTTTAATTTGCAATTTGTGCCATATCTGTCCTTATCTATCTTTTCAATATAATCCCTTAACTTTTTTTTCTTTCAATATGTTCCCTTTAATTTGCAATTTGTACCATATTTGTCCTTATCTATACATTTTTTCTTTCAATACAGTCCCTTTAGTTTGCAATCTGTGTCATATATGTCCTTATCCATCTTTTCAATATGGTCCCTTAGCTTTTTTTTCTTTCAATGTAGTCCCTTTAATTTGCAATTTGTGTCATATTTGTCTCTCTCTTCTATTAGAGAGAGAGAGAGAGAGAGCACATGTTATCATCAATATAAATTGAAGACAAGGCAAAACAAAAGCTTTGGGACATTTCTTCAAACAACATGTAGGTATGTACCAAATCATTTTTCCAAAGAGAACACATAGAAAGAAACATTCCAAATTCGAGAACATCTAAAAGGATTTAAACATTTGAAGTTGAGGTTCTCAATGAAACATAATCCCATTTTCAAAGTTGCTGCTATAGACAGATTTTGATATACAACGGCAACTTTGAGAACAAACTCCACCACTCTGCATGAACCAACAACTATGCTTCTTATGGCTTCACCTTAGGACAAGAGTGGGATTGACAAAGAAGATATAGGGCAATTTTGGAAGCTTACCATGTTTTCTCAACGAAAATATGATTTTCCATCCGAATTCGGATGGAAAAAATCCATACAGAAGTGATGGAAAAAAATTGGCTGGGATTCTATCGAAGTAATCCTTAGTTCACTGTTGATGGTTGTACCACATGCCTGAGGATGAAGAGCGAAAGGCAAGATGGAGAGGGTACCAGACGTGCCCTTAGGTTTCTAAGGAAAATCAATGCTGTAAAGTGATACCGACAGAGAGCCAAACATGAAGGATTTCACCCAAAATCTTGTTTGACAGTATCCAACGTGTGTTTGGCTCTGCATTGACCCTTAAATTTTATAAACTCGTTAAACATAATTATTGAGACAGTCCTTCAATATATATATATATATATATATATGATTTAATCTTACAAAAGGATTAATTTGCATTGAGTTTGCAACTTGAAGAAAATAAATCCTTCCACACTTAACTTTTAGGGACTCAATAATTAAAAAATATATATCTTTCAGGAACCAATTCATCTCAAATCCATCTAAGTTTAAATGTGTGATATTGTTCAGCTGGATTTGAACATGTGGCCTCCTAGTTTTTGAAATCGCGCCTTACTAATGTTCTACTTATGGCTTGTCATTATAATGTGCAAATTAATATATTTGTAATGTAATTAGAGTTAGAATTTTTAGATAGAATCTAAAAATAGATTTTAAGACAGAAAAATTTTCTCTTAAATTTTAATTTTAATTTTTAAAAAATTAGAGACATAATTCGAGACAGATTTTGAGATAGAAAATTTTCTCTCAAATTCTATTAATTTTTTAAAAAACTCAAAAACCGGAGATAAAATTTGAGATAGAGTTTGAGACAAAAAGTTTTCTCTCAAATTCTGTCTCAAAATTCATTTCAAATTTTAATTTTATTTTTTAAAAAATTAGAGACGAATTTTGAAATGAAAAAATTTTCTCTCAAAATTCTATCTCAAATTTTAATTTTTAATTTTTTTAAAAAATAACTAAAAAATTAGAGATGAAATTTAATGCGAAATATTCTCAAATCTTGCCCCAAAATTCATTTGAAATTTTTATTTTTTAAAAAATAAAATTAATGATAGAATCTGAAATGAACGAATTGAAGATAGAAAAAATTCTATCTTAGATTTCACACGTCTTGGTAGTTAAATTCTTGACACAACAAGCTAATGTATTGTACATCTACCTTCTGCCTTTTGACATTATAAAAAAGGTGGGGCAATCTTCTTTAGTCATTCTAACAAGCATAATATAATTCTTTTGTTTTAGATAAGTTTGTTTGTATACTTTTATGCCTATTTTCTTAGGAAAACTCAAGCAAAGATATTTGTTTTGTGTACTCAAGATTTTTCCACCTTTTGGCATGACGAAAAAAAGTGGATAAATTATAAAATCATGGAGTAGACAAGACATATAGAGCAAAGATTTATCCAAGTAACGTTACTAGAGTAATTAATTGAAATATCATATCAAGGACATGCAGCAATTTAAAAATTATGAGATGTGTGTGTTTAGATTGATTTTAGACAAACTTGATTTAGAATCAATTTGATTTTGATTAAAAATAAGTTAAAGTTGCTTTGTAGCAAATAGGGGTTGAGAAAGAAAATATAGTTTAAAAAGTGAGATGAACACTAAACCAAATAACTATTTTATGCCCAAAATTTCATTTGGGAATCCAAATTAACTTCTAGGAAATCTAAACCAAACATATATATATATATATATATATATATATATATATATATACCCACAAATTCCATTAAACGAAGATAACATCTCTAAGTTTTCAAACACATTGAATATTTTTAAGCACGATGTTCATCAAATCAAGGTAAAAGATAATTTCAAAATGCTTGTATCAAACATGGAAAATACTTTTTATGTGATTATCATAAAGATATCTCAATGAAGTTTAGAAGTTAATTTGCTTATAACAAGAAATGTAAAATCAAAATATGCAAAACAAATTCTTCCCTGGCTTTAAGAAACAAGAGAGAGATATTTTATCCTCTCTCCCTATCATGTAAGGCCAACTTCCACTTGGCAAATAGGCAATGCAATTAGTATCAATTTCTTATGAAATAAATATTATTTTTATATAATAGTAAGAATTATATATAAAAATTGACATCCATCTTATACACCTATACTTTGAAAGAAAACATTATGTTGTTATAAAGTTTTGAGTGCCTAGAGGTACTTATGTACCTAAGGTGAAAGTTCCTAATAAAATTTGAGTACCAAAATTGAAATAATCCTTATGTGAAGGTATGCTTGAGGTTGAGTTTCAAAAAATATTTTCATTCTCCTAAGCTACAAAGATTTATTTTTTTAAAGGCTAAATACACTACTAAGATTTTTAACTCAAGGCGATTAAGTACAAATTTGGAGACTACTCTATGATGCTTATTGATAAATCATCTAGACGGGTGAATAAATGTATGCAATATTTCGCGAGAATAATGCTTAGTTATTCAAATGCAGTTATTGTTTTAAAGAAACTCAAGTGAAATTCACTACAAAAAACCCAAAATTAGAGATAGAATTTAGGGACAGAAAGTGTCCGTCTCAAAAATCCATCCCTGATCCTTTGCAACTTGATTTCAAAATTTCAAAAAGAAAATCAGAGACGAATTCTGGGATGAAATTATTCCATCTCTGATGAAATTCTGTCCCTAATTTTTGAGACGGACTTTTTAATGTCAATAATTTGTCCCTAATATTAAATTTTTCTTTTATATATATATATATATATATATATTTAAAAAGTTAGGGACGGATTTATCCTATTTCACAATTTCGCCCCTGATCCAAATGTCCCCTCAGTTTAAAAAATTATAAGCAAAGCTTCGTCGTGTTGGATTAGAGATGGATTTTTCCGTCCTAAAAATCCGTCTCTGATCCCCATTTTAAAAAAAATTAGATGCAAAATACTGTCGTCTTGGATTAGAGATGAAATTTTCTGTCTCAGAAATCTGTCTTTGATCCTCGGTTTAAATCTATTCCCCCTAAACAATTCACTTCCCAATCACTCGCTCTCTCTCCAGTTGTTTCTCTCTCTCTCTCTCTATCTCGTTCTCTCCTGCTATCGTCGTGTCATCTCCAATTCACTTCAGGCTTCCTCCACGATCGTCGTCTTCGAGGTATTCTCTCTCTCCCTCTCCCTCTCCCTCTCCCACTCCCACTGCTGTCATCTCCGATCGGGTTCCCGTCTCTGAATCTTTCTTGTCTCTTCGTCTTTGTCAACGGCGTCTCTTTCTCTCTCTTGCTGTTGCATTTTAGGAATTGGGGGAAAGTTTTTATTTTGCATTTTTTTTGGATAATACGGTTTAATCCTTTTCAATTTTTTTTGACGTTGATGACGTGCTACTATTATGGAATATTCATACATTAATTTTGATATGTTTTGAATATTTTCAGCAGGAGATATAATAGGGATAAAGTAATTTTTGCAACGTTGTTAATCTTCAAAGCAAATTAACCAATTTAACTTAGTTTAATGATACAATTATACCAAGGAAATGCAATGCACAGTTTTGTATGGAAAATGGAATAGGTGCAAAGATAGTAAAGAGAGATAGGTCGAGAGAGAAATTAAAATTATATCTAAAATTTATGTTGGGTCAGATAGTAATGACTATATATCCAGTCCTCTTATAAATCATAATATTTTCTTCACTCAATAAAACTTTGTTTCTCCTTAAATGCTTTGATATATATATATATATATATATATATATAGAGAGAGAGAGAGAGAGAGAGAGAGAGAGAGAGAGAGAGAGAGAGAGAGAGAGAGAGAGAGAGAGAGAGAGAGAGAGAGAGAGAGAGAGAGAGAGAGAGAGAGAGAGAGAGAGTCATATAGCTGTTGGAGTTGGGGGTTAACTTCAACATAAAAAGAATGATTGTATTCTAGCTAAAATTAAAATGAGAAACAGTTGCCAATCAAATTTTAATTAATTTTATCAATGCAATATTTCAATGCTATTAAATAGTAAACTAAATCAATAATATTAATTCTATAATCTATATATACAAAAAAATTAATAATTTTTATTCCCCAATCAACTTTTTTTTTTTTTGCTTTTTAGGGTAGAGTTCCCTAATCAACAGTTTTGTTGTCATTAATTTAACATTTATGAATTTTTATGAGCAAATGTTTTAATTGGTTTTTTAAAAGATACAGTTTTAATTGTTTAGTCCTTGTAATTTAAATATTAAATAAGTTAATCTCTATGTATTACACATTCAGTATAAAATTATCCTTTTATAACAACAACAACAAAGTCTTATCCCATTAGGTAGGGTTGGCTACATGGATCGCATAACGCCATTTAACTCTATCAATGACCAACTTTATAAATATTTCATTCACCTGAAAATCTCGTTCAATAACTTCTCTAAGTATCCTTCTTGGTTTTCCTCGGCCTTTTTTCATAGAACTTTATACCATCTGCTCAACCCTCTTTACTAGCGCCTCTAACGGTCTTTTTTGAATATGTCCAAACCACCTTAAATGATTTTGTACCATTTTTTCCTTAATAGGTGTCACTCTAACTCTACTTCATATACAATCGTTACGGATTATATCTCGTTTTTATGACCACATATCTATCGCAACATCCTCATTTCCGCTACCTCAATTTTTGGTTCTTATTGTCTTTTCATCGCCCAACATTCACTCTCATATAAAATTGCTGGTCTTATAGCAGTACAATAAAACTTCCCTTTGAGTTTATCAGGTACTTTCCGATTACAAACAACTTTTGATGCGATTCTCCATTTCGACCATCTAGCTTATATCCTATATGTCACATCTCCAATAATTTCTCCGTCATCTTGTATAACTGATCATAGATACCTAAACTTTGACACTTGTGATATAACCTGATTTCTAATTTTAATGTTTAACTCGTTTCTAACTTGCAGCTTATTAAACTTACAATGCATATATTCTGTCTTACTCTTGCTTAGGCGAAAACCTTTCGATTCCAAAGTAACTCTCCATAACTCGAGTTTAGAATTAATCTCTTCCCTTGACTCTGCAATGAGAACAATATCGTCTGCAAAAAGCATGTATTTGGAGATTTCTTCTTGGATGTGTTCAGTCAGAACATCTAAAACGATGTCAAATAAATACGAGCTCAAAGATGATCTTTGATGCACACCAATCTTAATAGGAAAGTCTCATATCTCTCCTCCAGACGTTTTCACACTAGTTGTAGCCCCCTTATACGTATCTTTTATAAGACTAGATTAAATTGTTGATATAGTCAAATCTTTATTGAAAACCTGGAAAATAACGCATATTAGTTTGCTGTACCAAAAAACACTTAGTTACTTTTGATGTGTAAATGATAATTTAGCTCTAATATGTCAGAAGACGTTTGTTTCGAGTCAAGAGCTCTTGTAATAACTCGTAAGTCTGTCAAACCTTTTTTGTTTTTCAAGAAGACAAACATTGTTTGAATCAATCACATCAGTTTCTCTTGGAGTCTTGGTTGTTTGGCTGAATTTTATTAATTATTGTTTTATATTAAAAATAAGTTGAATAAACATTTCATATATATTGAAAAATCTCCCGATCGATTAAGTTTATTGTCGAAGAAATGATCTTTTAAAAAAATATACATATATTTTTTTAAAAAAGTTTTATTTAACTGCATTAACATCAACTGAGTTTCCTTTATTTTCTTTCATAAGAAAAACTTCATTTATTTCCTATAAAAAAATAAATTTACAGCATCATATTGAATAAAAATTAAACTCATTTATAAAAAGCAAATAATAAAGTTACTTGATAACATATATCAAATGGTAAAAAATTAAATATTATTTTAAAGATAAAATTATAAGTGGGAAATAAACAAATTTTAGAAAAATTAGCATAATTTACCCTTTTAAGGTTTATGTAACTGTTTTATATTTGAGAAAGTTTATATATATATATATATATTGGGAGATCGTGTTTCCTTAACATTGGATCACTTTAAAATTGGTGTTTATTAATCTTAAAAGTATTTTAAACTTATCGTGTCTATGTGCGTGTGTTTAATTGGAGTCTATGTTTGTTGATGATCCGAAGAAAGAGATTAATAAAGAAGCATTATTACATTAGTGTCTATGTTTGTTGATGACCAGAGGAAAGAGATTAATAAAGAAGCATTATTTATTATTTAATCAGAAAAATGTCTAAATGCGTGCATGTGCAAGATGTACTCATTGGCCAGGCTTTATGTATTTTAGGTTTTCTCTTTGCCCAAAGGTAACCTAGGTTTCCTAAATCATTTCTTATTTCTCTCTCCCTCCCTCACTCTCACCTACATCAACTCTAGACATAAACAAAGCATTTATGTTTTCAAAAATATTCTACAGTGTAATCTTGCTTAAGACATTGTTAGACATTAAATATGGACACATTTTCCAACAAGAATTTAAATTTATGTTCACTGCTAGGAGTGAACACGGGTTGAGTCTAGCGAAATTTTCAACCCAAACTGACCATGGAAAGGGATCAGGTTGGACCGGCTTCAGCATTTTGAAGATAGAATCCGAACCAATCCAAATCGATCTCAATGGGATGGTCAGGTTGGGAAGGTCTTTTTTTTCCTCCCTCTATCTCTCTTTCTTCAAAATTGACAAAGCAGTTTAGGTCTAGCGAGGCCATTCTGTCTTCGCTTCCCTTGAGTCTCCTTCTCTTTATGAAATTTCTCTCTCTCTCTCTCACTCTCTCTCTCTCTCACTCTCTCTCTGATTCGGTTCCTTTATCGGATTTCTCCTCAATGTTTGTTTCTCATTGAAATTTCACTCTCTTGGTGTGTCTCACCTCGACACTCCCTCTCTTTGTTTTCTCTCCTAGTCTCCTTTATTTGTACTACTTCGCCAATTGCCATGTTCTCCCTCTGGAAGTTGAAGAACACGAACCTCCCTAGGAACAACGATAGCCTCATGCTCTACCTTTTGAGTGTATGATGGTAATTTCGTTATCAACCCTCACAATCATTCCCTCTCCTGCCCCTCTAATTCCTGATCTTCCTATCTTTGACATTTTTGTATGACTTCTAACTGAGATTGAGATGGAGAACAAGAGAAGGCGAAGGCAGTGAAGTTTGAAAGAGTGAGAAAATGATGGAGAACAAAAGGGAAGCATGTCCTGACAAGATGATCAAGTTTCGATTTGGAATTTATTGACTTAACTCAACTTAAATGTGCGGTTTGGGATTAGTTGATCGGGTCAACCCAACCCATTGCTCAACCTATTCACCACCTTGTAGTGACAAATTTACCGCTAGATCTAACTCTTGTTAATACAAAACATTCAAATTTATAACTCACTCGTGATCTTGAAATCTAATTGGGATTACCAAAAAAAAAGTAAATTATAATAATTTAACTAAACTATATTCAATATCTTCCTCATATTAGAACATTATTTAATTCTTTTTACATAATATATACATATATATAAACATATTTTTATTTTATTTTCTGCTAACAAAATTAACTTTGTACATAGTATGTTCTTTTAAAATAAAAGATATAACAAGTAAATATATTTCTTTAAGTTTGACATCATTTTTAAGTTCATCCCATTTTTGGTAAATTTTATGCTGCATGTTTATAAATTTTTTTTAGTATTTTAGTAATAATTAACATCATCTAAAATACTAACAAAACTAATTAATTTGTTGAACATGTGGTCATTAGAGTATTGATAGACATTATATCATCAATGTTGGCCTAATGTCTATCTTAATAACTCTGGAAGCAAAAAAAAGGACAAAAGATAGGGTTAAACGCAAGGTTATGAAAATTGGATCAGTCATTGAACTGATAGAGATACCAGTTCAATAGTCAATGGTCAGATCATGGTTGAACTATGGTTAAACTAGTCTATTTTAAAATATAAAATAATATTTATAATTAAAGATTATAGATAAATATAAATTTAAAATTCAATAAAAATAAGATTTGATATTAAATTACACAAAATAACATCCACAATTAAAAGTTCACAATAGAAAATGACCAAATAACAAGGAAATATTATTAATTAATATAATATTCATTAATATTAAATTCATAAAATACCAATATATAGGCATCTCCACTAAAAATGACTAATTTGTAATATTAATTTTTTTCATTACGTAATTATAGAATAAACAAAATTCTAAACCAAAAAAGAAAATTCAAGTGGAATGGTTCATTTTGCACCAGATTTTATCCAGTTCGATCGATTTTTGGCTAGCTCAATAGATTCTGTCACTCATTAATTTTAAGAATTATTCTGATCAATTCCTTGAAAAGTTTCACAGTCCAACCAGTCAAACTAAATGGTCCGGTCTAGTTCTGATAACGTTAAGGTTAGGAATACTAAATGATACTATTTTTGGTTTATTAGGTTAAATATATTTTGTTAATGGTTACATGTTTGGTACATCAAGTAAGTCCATGAACGAACTATATATTAATAATTAGAAAAATGTTCAGAATTTTAATAAACATATCAAATGAAATTGACAGATTTACAAAACATGTGAAACAAAACTAAATGTGGCTCAAACTGAAAGAAAGATTAAAATTATTAGAAAAATAATTTAATTAATTATCTTTATCATTATGTGAAAAAATAATTACAATTTTCATTATAAAATTTTATTATATTAATAGAAAGTAAAGTAGATGAGAATTTTATATAAAATATAAAAAGAAAAAGGGTTAAATGATATTTTTAGGAATAAAAAGATGTCGTTAATAAGATACTTACATAGATTGATGGGTTGATTATTTTATTCTCCCGTATACATTTTTGGTCGCGAGAATGGTCGCATCCTCCTCATACTTTATCTCTCTCTCTCTGTCTCTCTCTTCACTGCGCTCATCTCATTCCCTTCCTCTCCGCAGTACTCCATTCTCTTTGTTTTTCTATTCGTTCTGAGGTTTGAATCATTGGGCTTTCCTACCTTTTAAAATCTCTCGTCCTATAATTATATTCTTCACTATTCTTAAATTTAATTTCTCTAAATTATTTTAATTACTATTCATATTTTTTTCTTTTGTTTTTCTGTTTTGCTCTCTAGCTTTTGTTTATGGCCGGCCTAGACTTGGGTTCAGCATCTCACTTTGTTCACCATCAGCTTCAACGCCCTGACCTCCAATCCAACGAAGACGATGATAGCAATCAAGACCATGACGATAACCCTAACCCTAACAATCAAGGGTTTGACCTTGCCAAGCCGGGTGAAGTTGGGGCTCGCCGGCCAAGGGGCAGGCCGCCCGGATCGAAGAACAAGCCAAGGCCGCCGGTGATCATCACGCGTGAGAGCGCAAACACGCTCCGAGCCCACATCCTTGAGGTCAGCGCCGGCAGCGACATCTTTGATGCGGTGGCCGCCTATGCGAGGAAGCGGCAGCGCGGGATCTGCGTCCTAAGTGGCAGCGGCACCGTCACCAACGTCACGCTGAGGCAGCCAGCGGCGGCTGGGACGGTTGCCACGCTGCACGGGCGGTACGAGATACTTTCCTTGTCGGGGTCATTTCTGCCGCCACCGGCTCCGCCGGGTGCGACCAGCCTTAGTATATTCCTGGCCGGAGGCCAAGGTCAAGTGGTGGGTGGAAATGTTGTTGGATCATTGGTGGCATCTGGACCAGTTATTGTTATTGCTTCCTCGTTTACAAACGTAGCATATGAGAGGCTGCCCTTAGATGAAGATGAATCACTACAGATGCAGCAAGGCCAATCATCCTCCGGCGGCGGCGAGAGTGGCGTAGTCAACGACTTGTTTCCGGACCCGTCCGCTGGGCTTCCGTTCTTCAATCTACCCTTAAGCATGCCTCAATTACAGGTCAACGGTTGGACCGGAAACTCTGGTGAAAGACAGCAGCAGTACTGAAAGGAACTTAATTTCTAGGGCACGAAAAGGTGAGGATTAATGAATTCTCTAACTTATGTTGATTTTGTAAAATTTTTCTTTTCCTGTTTTGATGATAAGAGAACGAAGAACTGATTTTCTATTGAATCCTTATGTTCTTTATTTAGACATACTTCAAGGTTTGTGAATTTGCGATTTTGTTTCTTCTTGAATTGCTTGTTGGAACTATGACGATCAGATCTATAGATTATATGCATTAACGTCATTGAATGGAATAAACTTTTGTTCGATGTGTTGTCTAATTAGGTTGGAACATCAAGAAATGAACATTTTATAGTTTACTGACTTCTAAGAGAGAAAAACAAAACTATATGAACAAAATCACACTTAATCAAATTCAACTGGATGGATAGCCTAATTCTTCAACTTAAGATCCATAAAAGTTGCTTTGATGTTTGTCTTGTAGCTACTAAGAACATTATTGCTTTTGACCAAAGCAAACATCTCTTCCTCTTTCTCTCTCTCTCTCTTGTATAATTATTTCCACCATCAATGGTGGGGAGAAACTATAATCATATTTCTCCATTGATGTTTCCACAAGTTCTAGGCAATAATTAAGAACACTGTATAAACTAATGTAATAGTTTATAACAAATAATATTCATATTAAACCATGATCTCTTCGAACAATATAATAATTTATGTTCCTTCACCAAAATGTGAAGGGAACACGATGAGCAGTGCTGAAGGAAGAGGAGGATGGATAGAATATATATATATATATATACACTTATTTGTGAGCACTAATATCTTGTGCGTAACTATCTAATAGACGGTTTTTTTTAGTATTTCAACATTCTTGTACCATATGTTTATTGCCTATAATCTAATGACAAACAATAAGTTTTATCTCAGTTTAGTCCAAGTTTTAATTAATGAGTTGAAGCTCTTAGTTAAAGATGGAATTTTTCTCAATTAAAAGCATAGGAAAAATGGCACTTATTCTTTTAATATAGGAAAAATGGCACTTATTCTTTTAAACTAAGGTCAAAAAATTGGTATATAACATTACAAGAAAAAACAAAATTAGAGACGGAACAAATTCCATCTATGAAATGTTGGTAATTCGTCTCAAAATCTAGTTTGAAAATTTGAGATGAAATTTATTTTGTTTTTAATTTTTGTTTTTAATATATTATTCATGTTTGTTTTTTATTAGAGATGAATCCGTCTTTGAAATATTAAAAATCTTTCTCAAAATATAGTCTAAAAATCCAAGACATATTATTCAGGCATGTTTTTAATTTTAAAGTACAAGAAACACCCTTTTTGTATTCAAGAAGAGGTTGAGAGATATTTTATTATATTTTAAAGTTTATGTGAAAATCATATATATATATATATATATTTTTTTTTTTATTTAACCTTAATTACTTCATGATTCATTGCATAAAATGCAGTTTTCCCAAAATCATGTCAAAATTCACATTTTGATGCATTTATAATATTCCCGATAATAAAATAATTGAAGGAAAAAAAATCCCATATAACTGTACTGATGAACTCAATTAACCTCTCCATGAATACATGTCAAAACAGAATGTCGTATATCGGTGAAGTCTGTGAAAGCCAAAACTTGACGAAACTAGGAATATTGTTTTTATGGTTGTCCGTAGACGAGCTAACTTTGATTTTTTTTTTTAAATACTGAGAGTCTAATATAGATATATATAGGTTTTAGCCTTCAAGGTTGGTTTTGCCTAACAAAAGGCATGTCTATATACACAGCATACATGCATGTGTACTATTGTCTTAAAAGCATCATCTAATATTGGTCATTTATCTAGTTCCAAAATTAATAGTTGCTGCTATCAAGAGTGTAGATTAATTGACAAAGAATTGTCTTAGTTTAATCAAAAATTTTGAATTTAAATTTTTAAAAATACAGTTACGATAAAATTTTGTAAGGAGAATTTTGTCGTTTATTATAATTTTACCTAACTTAAATCCAGATTAATCAACACCTGTAATTTAATGATCGGATACAAAATAATTGTTTACCAAAAAAAAAATACTTGCCGGGACTTTTATTTCTTCTTTTTCTCCTTTTTTGTTGGTCGTTTATGCTTGAAATATATACAAACATCGATGCATTCTTTTACAAGTTAGCTTGAATGAAAAGTGCAGATACATAACTATTATCTTAGGGTATATTTAGATGGAGGAGAATGAAGAGAAGAAAAAGAAAGTAGTAAATATAAAACTGCCTTTTTTTCTTCTTTTCATTCATTCTCCTCTAAGATATTCTGAGGAAAAAAATGATGGACTCAGATCTAAATTAAAAAGAAAGTTTTAAATTTAAATTTTCACTTCCATTTCTATCTTTTTCATTCTCTTCAATCTAAACTTAGTAATATTGTGAGGTAAAATACGGAACCATAATCATTTTCTGGAGAAAATTTGGGATAATAATTCAATTTATGTGAAATAGATTGCATATATAGACAAATTGAAATTAACTGATCCATTTGATGCGCTTAAATCTGGTTAGTTAATAGCTGTATAACATAATCAAACTCCCATGATCAATCAGATTAATTAATTCATATTATTTCTTTTTATATAGTTCATATATAATATGGAAATTAATTAGGCAAGAAAGACCTTTCATGTTCTCCATTGTTTTGTGGGTACGATGGTCATAAGATATTTCAATGTTTTTTATAGTTGGGTCAGTGGTAAAGTATTTGACATTGATGATTGAGGAGAAGTGATAGAAATAGAAAGAGATAGTTTGGTTGAGAATTTTCTTTGTTTATTCGCAAATAGGAGGAGAATAAAATATATGATTTCTCACCAACTCGTCAAATTTCTCCTCTCTTTCGTAATTTCAAGTTCTTTTTAACTTGATAATGTTTGGAAGAGAAGTCGATCATTAATTATTATATTATACTTAATTATTTATTAGTATTGTAAAGACCAGTTATTATATATATATATATATATATTATGACTAGTAATTATTGTATAACTTATAATTAATTATTCCTTTTGTTTAACATTTCCTTTTCAATCTTTTGAAAATCATGAACATGGATCCAAACCAGGGAAAAGGAAGATCATTTATTAACCATACATTTCTTCTCTTTCGATTTTTTTTTCCTTCATTTCTTTTCAATTCCCAAACATACTTACTGAGTAAACGGAAAGAGAGAGATTGTTTCTCGGTGGAGAAATTAGAAAGAGAGTATTATAAAATATTCTTTCCCTTGCCAGGTAAAAGTGCCAGTTTTGAAATATTGGTATGTTTTTTTCATATGATTATGAATAAAATATTCTTAATAACTCAATACCGTATCACCGGTTGAGTTTTATTTAAAAGAAAAAATCTCTACATTTTTCTTTACTGAAGAGTTTGATATCACATTACTTAAGTCTTATCAAACAATAAAATGGATCGACCTAGTTAATAACACACAGATAAAAAGCTTTGAGATTTTTTTTTTGGTATACCATTTTCAAGTTTTATATTTAATTACTATATTTTTCTTTAAACTATATCCCTTGGGATAATGCTGCATATAGAAGTACTTTCTGTTAAAATCCAAATGACTGTGTCTGTAATTAGTGGATATAAGTGATTTCCTAATTAATCAACAACTTTGTATGTACTTCCTTCGGTTAGTTTTAGAGTTGGCTTGTAGCATATATGAAAATATTCATGATCTGAATTTAAGACTTGTATACATAAATTAAGTTGTAGAGTTCTAATTAATTCAAGGCCATACTAAATTAGGTGCATTTGGCTTCCTAAAGTTTAAGTTGCCAATTGCTATCATATTATATGGCTAATGAAAATACTCATAATAGACATACTCTCCTTCCTTATAATTATGAAATTATTATACTTTAGTTTCTGTTTAAAAAAGTTTGTTATAATATGTTTTTTTAAAAATATTTGGTAACTTAAACTACAAATTTGATTTTTAACTAAAATACTGTGGATTAACTTAAGTACATATTAGAAGCCTTTCTAAATAAGAAAATAGAATGTTATGACATCTTATTGTAGATTAATAACAAAAATGATTGTCACAAGTATGTAAAATTGATGTTGGTAGGTTAACAAAAATACATACATAGTCAAAGGATATGACCAAACATCTTTCTTTTGGTCAACAAAACAATTTTATTAATCATAGATATAAGGGAATATATATCCCTTACAACAAAGACACTCCCATAACAACCTACAAAGGAGAAACATGCTAACACGTTATAACAATAAGGGTTGCTCTCCTTACGAAAGGTTATAGAACTAACGTGTAGCAACACATTCCACGACAGCAAAAACAAGCAGAAGACACAAGGCACCAAATGTAACTTATTTAAAACAATCCAAAATATGCTCAATCATAAAAGCATGAAAAGCAGTGGAAACAGGAGATCAAAAATTATTTTCAGCCATTGTCAGTTTTGAGTTTTTCTCACTGGATCATGATATTTTTAAACACTCAAAAGTCTCACTTAGATGATAGAGTATGAGTATTTTTGTGCTAAGGAACCCTCAACCCACTCATCTCAATCATAAAAATGTTCCACCATCAAGAACGTATGGAGTGGCCGACAACAATTACCTACTGGGCATTTTTTAATTAATTAATGAATTGAGTAGAGCAGTTACAACTTGAGAGTTAGAAATTCTTAATTTTACAGACCACATTCAAAAACGTTCAAACTTGAATTGTGGTTATCCAACATTCTCCCACTTAGTCCATAAATTATAATCTACTCAATCCATGGCTATTAATGCTTGAAAAAGAAACATAATATATGAATCATTAATGAATCAAAATTCCTACAGAAAATCTCCTATTGGATCTTACTAAACTACTTTTTTGTATGCCTTCTTAGTTTTTACGGACTGAAATGTTGTAGGAAATAATATTTGTCCACGCAAGCATCTCCAACAAAATTTTCTTACTAATAAACCCAATCAATAATACTTATCTACTACAATTTTGACTAAAACTCAATTGCTAACCTATATATGTTTTTAAAATTTTTTTGTGAAGAAGTGTTTATTAAGATTTTATATTTAAATATTTTTTAATAGGACGTATATCATAAGTGGTACAGCAGGTCACCTCGTGCTATATATGTAATATGTGGCACAAGAGTGAACCCCCATATGCGCCCACGCTACACCAAATACATGTGTCACAAGGGGGTCAACTCCTGTGTCACATATGTAATGCGTGATCCCCCGCACTATGCCACATATATGTGGCACAGAGAGTCAATCCCCATGCCATGTTTATAACACGTAGCTCGGGGGATCACCCTAAAATCACGCCACATATACATGGCATAGGGGTGTAGCACATGTCGCGCCACATATATGTGGCATGGAGGGTTACCCCTTGTACCATATATGTGGCACAAGGGTGGATATGTGGCACAAGGAGTCACTCTTGTGCCACATATATAATACGTCATATAAGTGTTTAAAAAAATTTAAAAAAATGTAAAAAAAACACATATCAATATTAGAACTACTATGTAACTTTTTTGTATATTTTTTATCGAAACAAATTAAAGAAAAATGAATTATTTATAAAAAATATATAAAATTTTTTAAAAAAGGGGAAAACTATGTAATTTTTTTTAAAATGGCCTTGTTAAAATTTTTTAAATGGTGGAGATTATTTTTAATTTTATAAAATTATTTTTAAGCAATGTTATAAATTTGAGAAAAAGAATGAATCATTTTAATTTTTAAATGATGCAAAAAAAATAAAGCAAATCTTGACCATTCCCACAGATGTAGGAGGCCAATACATCCACTAATCTATTGGAAGTCTGGCTTTGTTGATGAGCAAAGCTCCCTCTATAAGAAACCTAATACAATTGAGTCCCAAGATGGCTTTCTACATTGGTCCAAATCCTCAATGAAAGGAAGGCACTTCAAGTGTACCATATGCTTAGACTTGTCTTGCATCAAGAATCCACCAATCATAAGCAAAATCCAAGCTCTGGCATGACATTGTAGAATTTCCTCATCTCGTTTCCCTAGCTAGATGTGCAAATGTTTGAGCAAGCCAACTTAGGTTTACTCTTTGGCCCTTCATTTCTTATCAAGGTGGCAACTCCTAGACAACGAAATAGACATCTATACAATTATCTAATTGAGAGAACCCAGTTACAACTTCCCCTCTACATGGTAGTCCTGAAAGAGCCACATCTTCAAGAGTGATTGTACATTCACCTTTCCTCATTTGAAAGGTGTGCATTTTAGGTTGCCACCTCTTAACCAAAGTTGAGATTAAGGAAGTAATTATAATCAAAGTCCCTAATACAAGCTACTCCTTAGAAGTCATAGGTCATTTTCACCCAAAAAAAAAAGAGAGAAGCCAAAGGTTATCAAATATGGGACAATGGGGAGGGGTGGAAGAGGTAGAATTTGATCATAATTGTAACTACACACAATATCAAGATGCGATTAATTGCAATGAAATTATAACTTATATATATAGAAATTACTGAATTCATATATTATTAGCTTACCTTATTATTCCATACTCTTTCTTATGTATGTTCTCTTCGCAAGTGCAATATTTGCAGAAAAAAGGGTCTGAGCAAGAATTATCAATTAGATCTTCTTGAAGTTGTTGTTGTGATTGCAAATACAATTCATGGGGTCTCACGATGTTTGCTATGGTGAGTAGGGGTGGGTACAGATCAGATTGAAAGGAAATTTTAACCCTAACCTATCAAAAGTGATCGGGTTAGATTATTGAGATTTTGAAGATAGACTCAAACCAACCCAACTTATAGTCTGTGGGGTTGGATCGGTTGCCAGGTTACTCTTCTTGGATCTGTGGGGTTGGATTGGTTGCCAGGTTACTCTTCTTCTTCTTAACCAAAAATTTCTAGTTTATGAATGCAAACTAGAAAACCAGAACAAGCTCTCACTCAATGGTGTTATACCCTCCGAACAGGCTCAACTTGCTGGTGAGAATCGGCGGCATATAGGGGGGTCTGGTGAAGAGAGCTTTGTCCACGCTGATTCACCTGTAGTCGCATTAGCAAAGGAGGTGCGCCAATTTCTAGTCGAGGCTGAGTAGGTTGAGTATGCTTTCTGTTATGTCCCAAGCTGAAGGTTCATGAGGTGCAATTTGTGTAATCTTTTCTTGGTTGTTCTGAATTCTCTAGCGAGAAAATGCCCAACTTTCGACCACCACCACTATCACTCATATTCAAGTTACTAAAAAAATTTCCAAAAAAAAAATGTAAGTATATATCTATATGGTATGTTGGAAATTTCCAACCCGTTACCCGAACTACAACTTGGTGGGTAAAAAAAATTAGACCCAACTTAATCCAAACATACAATTCGGGTCAGGTTAGATGAGTTGATGCCTACCTCTTGGTGAGATGATTGAAAATACAATAGAAGAGAACAAAGCAAGAGTAGAGAGAAGAGAAGAGTGCAAAGATGATGGAAGAGGACGAAGAACCCCCAATTTTAATTATATATTTTTGTTGAAATATATTTTAGACTAAATAAATTTTCTTTTCAATGAATATTTTAAATAATCCATTATTTTTAATGAATATTTTGCAGACATTATTTTAGTGGTTCAATCAATTTTTTAAAAAATAATTAAACCCATTTTTTTAAAAAAATAACTTAGAGATATTTAAAAAAATTAACCCCCTTTTAAAAAAATCTTAAGCCCCCTTAATTTTTTTTAAAAGAATTCTATATATCTTAATCTAAGAAAATTTTCCATCTTAATTTTCCATCTCAAGGAAGACCCTTATTTTTTTTATTTTTTTTAAAAAGTTGTATAGGAGGACTCGACTCCGTCAAGCTCTCTTATTTTATAAAAAAGTTACATTAACGAAAAGAACTTGCAACTGATTTTCAGTCCAAAGTCAGTGTCTCAATTTTTGTGGCTAATGGTTCGGTTTTTTTCTTCTTTTCTTCTAATTGACAATCAGTGGCTAAATCAGACCTGAAATGATTCTGTCACTGGTAGTCAAAAAACTTCAGACCTGGTGGCCACTATAATATTACCTCATGTCATCATCATTTCCACCCACCACATGAAAGCCATATGCCACCAAAACATCTCAGATAAGCTCCCATTCCAAGTGGTCCTACGCTTTGCTCCAATCAAGTTTCATAGCTAAACCTTAAAGTTGTCACCTCTTCATAAGCCCCTTTTTTTTGGCTTAAGCGCATGAAAAACCACAAATGCTATCCGTATATAATGTTGGATTTGGCATCCACGAATAAATGCACTCTGCTGCTAGGCAACAATTTCCCTCAGCCAAGTGGAAGTGAGCATCAACCGGCTCAACCTGACTCAAATTGCACATTTGGGTAGGGTTGGGTCAAAAAATCTCAACCTGATAACTGACGGGTTGAGTGATAGATTGAGAAATTTTAATCCACACCCGATGTATATATATATCTATATATCTATATTTATATATTTTTTTTAGTTCTATCTAGGGTTGTGCAGTCTGCAATCCTCTCCGGAATTCCTTCCTAGCTTCCCTGTGATGTTGTGTGTCTTCTGTGCGTCTCACTCCGTTAATCTCCTTCTCTATTTTTTTTTTTTTGAATATCTGTTAGAGATGCTCAGTCTCTCTTTACCTTCGCCTTCTCCTCTCCATCATCTCCTGACTCCTGCTAGTGTTCTTCTTCTCCATCATCTTCTGTTCGTGCCTTCGTGAATCGTCAATTGTCTTCACTTTGTGATCTCCGATCTGAGTCATCGTCTTTATGACTTCTGGTGTCTTCGTCTCATATTTAGTGCATGTTTGGGAGAGCAGTATGGTGAGGCTGAACGTGGTTTGAAGAAAACATACATTTTTGGCTGGCTGGTGCATTAAAGACCAACCATGTTTCACAGAGCTTAACCATGTTAGCTTCAAAGCGTAGCTGGGGGAGCTTTTGGAGAAATTGAACATGGTTTAGTGGAGGGGCATTGAACTTTGTGTGGACAATATGCCTTTACCCCATATTCTTCCCTATTCTCCTCTAAGTGACGCTTCCCTGTTATACTATGTTTTTGGCTAGTAAAACAGAGGTGCTATACTGGACGAAGAAGACAAGTGGAAATCGAGTGGAAAATCTTGTTTGTTGCATGTGTGGGGGTAAACATATTGGAAGGAAAAGATGCCATAATGTGGATGAAGAAAAAAGCAGACGAAGATCCAAAACAAAGGTGTGGACAAAGAAGATGAAGTTAAAGTGTTTTGAGGATTTGGCAAATCCTTGAGTGATGAGGGGGATGCGTGTCATATCCAAGATAAAAAATGGGATTTTTTTTGTATTTTGTTATTTACTGAAGTGATTGAAGAGATGCCATGTGGACTTATGCAAATTTATATAAAAAAATTGATATAAAATTAATCACTTCAGATTATTAATAAAAATTTAAAACTTAAATATTAATAAAAAATTAGTCAATAATTTATTTGTAATCAACAATTTATTAACACTTTAATTATAATAATTATTAATACTTTAACTATAAAACTCAGATTATATATTCAAAACATCATGATATATTAAAAAATAAAATATAAAATTTTCAGTAATTACACATCTCAAATCATGTTTGCACACCAACATTCAAACATCATGTTCTGTACTAAATTATGATTGTCTGTTCCAAACCACATTCGTTCAAATATCTTCCAAACATAAATCACATTTATTTAAAATTATATTTTCTCCAACCACGTTCAATTAAACTTAGTTTGTCCCACCTATATTTGCCCATCAAATTATCAAACACACCTTTATTAGTTCTTTGAATTAGATTTCTAGTAAGGTACCAGAAACTGAGAGAGGCTGAGAGACTTGTTAAAGAGAAAAATAGAGCACAGAGAAGACAGAGAACACTCAGAGACAACAGGAGGACAACAACAATCACGATATGAAGAATATTAGCAGGGAAGAAGAGAAAGAGTTGCAAAGAGGAAGACAATATTAACAAGAAAGAAGAACAAGAAAAATAAAATAAAATAAAATAAAGATCAATCCATCTAATCTGACCCAAGCCAGTCCATTAGGATGGATTTGAATTAGTTTGGTTTAGCCTCAAAAAATGTTGGACCCAACCTGCTTGTAATTAATTGATTGGAGTTGAGATTTTTTTTTTTTTTTCAAACTTGACTTGTGTCCACCTCTATGACCTAAGGTTTTATTCGACTCGTGCCAATTCTATACTACTACCTTATAGCTGAGGTTGTTACAACTAATAGTACGGAATTGAGACACCTCTTCCGGCTGTCTACTCGGTAAAACTGCTTCAGCGAAAAAACGTTTGACTGCATCCACCAAATCACATTTTTATGGTTTTCCAACATTTTTTTTTTGGAAGAAATTAAACCTCGTTTCATCCCGGTGGGCCCTGGTGCTTCGGAGACACCCAAATCAAACACAACCCTCTTTACCTCTGCCTCCATCTTCGCTCTGAGACTAAGTCAACATTCATGCCATCTGTAACCAATCTAGGAGTATTCTTGCTATGACCACATCCGTATATGCGCAAAGACATTTGGGTATGTTAAGGAAAGCAAAGATATGCCCAAACATGTACATGGTTTCTCTATACAAAGACTATAAAATTAGATTTTATTGTATTTTATAATTATAAGGGAAGAGAGGGTATATTTTGAAAGTCAGTGAGAAGAGGTGTGATTTTGAGAATTTGCAGTGGAGGAAAGTGTAAATTAAATTACTCCTTTAATAATTGTGCTCCTATATTTCAGAGAATTATCATTCTAGGGAAATTGAAAGAAAGTCTTTTATATGCATATATATAAATTTAAAAGGCCTAAATTGAAGGGAGACATCAGACATCATCGGATTAATCAATGCAGACTTTGATATAAAATAAAAAATAAAATTTTACTTATTGCATACGAATATTATTATACAGAAGCCTCTTAGTTCCAGGCTCTACATACCTTTGTTGTACTTGAGGCCTGAGGGTACAACAGATTAAATATAAGACTTCATCTCTCTGTGTGTCTCTATATATCTTGTTTATTTATGTAATTAAGTATTTATTCTAAGTCAATTTTGATGAATCATCTACTGAATACAACACGCATTAGGATTCTCATCGCTGAAAATCTGGGGAGCATAGACATAGTGGATGATATATGGAACATCATCCTTAACCACAATCTCAACCTTTGTGTCTTCTCTTATTTCTATTACCTTCCCTTTTTCACCACTAGACTTGCTCTCTCCTTTCTCCTTCTCTTTCTCTTTTTCACCACTAGACTTGCTCTCTCCTTTCTCCTTCTCTTTCTCTTTTTCACCACTAGACTTGCTCTCTCCTTTCTCCTTCTCTTTCTCTTTCTCTTTCTCTTTCTCTTTCTCTTTCTCTTTCTCTTTTTCTTTTTTTGATTCACCAGATTCAGTACTCTCTTTCTTTTCTTTTGTTGATTCTGAAGATGATTTCTCTTCTTTCTTTTCCTTTTCCTTATGTTCCTTTGAGGAAATAATCTCTGCGTTTTTATGCACTCTTTTTTTCAGAAACTTTAATAATCTCTCCGGTTCAATGCTACCTTCAATTGTCACAGTTTGAGCTTTCGGGTCAGTTTTAACACTGAAAATACCTGCAAATTTTGTGATTCATCAGAACAAACGATCACATTTTAAATTATCGATTTGGTCCCTATAAAAGATTGCAATTGTTTCTACTTGATTCCTAATAACAATTCAAATGCTTTAATTTAATTCTTAAAAAGTTGTGTTTATCTCAACGTTGTCTCTTTATTTGTTAACTTTTGATAATAAAAAAAATTAGAATTTAACAGTAATATATTTGGTTATTTAGCAATATATAAAAGCTCAAAAACAAATATAATTTTTTAGAAACTAAATTAAAATATTCAACTTTCAAAATTTCAAATTAAAAACAAAAACAGCCTTTCAAACGTTATATTAATGATTATTTAACAATATATAAATATACATGTGTGTGTGTGTTGTTACTAATTGATCGATGAATTTTATATATACCCTATATATTCAATCCCTATTAGAGTTGTTACTTGTTAATCTTTGAAGTTTATTTTGATGAAGACTAGCTAGTTAGTAGCATATTGAAGACTTTAAAGAATTGAATTTGTGTATTTTTAAGATCCGCGATCCATGAGCTAAATAATTTATAAGTATATAAATTGATCCTCAAAAGATATTTTTTTTATTATTTAATTTCTAAAATTTAAGTATTTAAGTTTCGAATGAGTTATTTCTTATTAGTTACAGACTTAAAACAAATTAATTTTTTTTGTAGGAGTGAATTAGATATTTAATTATTTTTTAGAAACTAACTCAAAAATAGTATGTAACAAGTTTATAATATTTAGACACTAAATTGTGGATAATTAAACTTTTAAGTACTAAACAATTGACTCAAGTATTTTTTTAAAGACTAATTAGTTGTTAATGTAGTCATAATTTATATATAATATGTTAAATTATATATTTCTAAAATTATTAAAAATAAAAAAGTTGAGGCATGTTCAAAACCAAACTAGACTAACCAAGTCGGATCAAACTGATTACAAACCGACTAAAATCGAAAAAAAGAGATTCAAGTCGGTTTTTAAAATATAAATTTTAATTAATTTGGTAAAATTGTCAGTTTGGTTTAGTTTGAGTTGGTTAAAATCGAATCGAAACTAAGACCAAACCAAATCAAACTAAACCAACTTTGTATATAAAAAAAATTATATTATATATATAATATTATATTATATATTTTTATGTTAACAAAATTATTTTTATATATTTTAATTAATTTAACCTCTTTTTTTATATTTATATATATTTCATTAAAATTATAAATTATTGTAAATAAACGGTCTAAAATTAAACTAAATTATCAAATCAAAATCAAACCAAATTATTTAAAAATTAAAATTAAATAAATCTATAATTTTATAAAATTAATAAATTAAATTTGATTTAATTAAGATTTAAAACTGAACCTATAAATATCCTACCACAAAATAGATTTGTTGGAGTAATAAATTCAAATTAATGTGGTATACATATACCTTTGTGCTTGATTAACTTAATTCGCAGGTCACGCTCGCATTTGTCACAATGCATGTGAACCTTCGCCGTGATAGTGCGGATTATTGGCTTCAAACCACAAAAAAAAATATATTGGTCAGTACAAATTTGTCACTGTAATTAACTTAACTAATCAACAAAGTAATCACTGGTAATTAATGATACTTTGAAGGACGAGAAAAGTGGAAATTAAGACTTCCTCTATATATGTTTACTGAGTATATATTTAATAATGCAAAGATTCACAAATCGAATCAGCAACAGTTTAACAATATTGACGGTATATTAAAGAAATAGTCAAATAGGTTGCAATTAGGTAGAATCATTTTTTATTTAATATGCTTGCCTATTTCTAGGTCGCACATCATCGTCAGAATTATTTTACTTTTTAGCGTTATCTGAGCCCATCACCGACAATTCTCTCGAAAATATTGTTTCGTACTAACATTTTATGCTTTGACTAAAATTCTCTTTTTGTCTCTTATAAGTGTTTTTTTTAATTTAGTCCTTTATAGATTAATATATTATCAATTCAGTCCTTAAAAAAATCTTATTCTTAATTTTATTCTTCATAGATTGATATATTATCAATTTAATCTTTTATTTATTTTCATTCTCAATTTGATATCTCAAAAATTGATATATTATTAATTTTTTTATCATAATTTTTTATGGTCATAACTTTTAATAAAAGGACTAAATTTATAATATATAAATTTATAAGAGATTAAATTAAAAAAAATATATGAGGAATTAAATTAATAATATATTAACTTATAAAAAAAATATTAAGAATAAAAATTTATAAAGAACTGAATTGATAATATATTAATTTATAAATGACTAAATTAATAATAAAAATTTATAAGGAGAAAAATAATATTTTGGTCTTTTAGTCTTTTAATATGTACCAAGGATATCTAGAGATCTGAAATGAATAGGGGTGAATCTATGCCTTACTGAGAGCTTTACTCTTTAATAAGTGAAGTATTTTTATTATTTGACTACTTCGAGATATGATAAAATATTTTTTAATTATTAAATACATAAATTTTAAAATAATTAAACGATCAAATAAATTCAGCTTCTTTAAAAAAAAAAAAAAAGGTCGAATTCTCCCTCATCTTTCTTCGTGTAAAATGCTAATTGTCATTACAAAAGCCTGTCATTCATGTCTCTTGAATTGAAAATATGCCCTTACACGAAAAACTTGGATAAGGGACAAAATTATTCGCGACTCAAATTTCATTCTTAACATATTGTAAATTCATTCCTAATTTGAAATTAGACTGGAGGTAATTAGAGTCGGATTCTTGAATGAAAATTTTTTGTCTTTGATTGAATTTTTATCTTGAATATTTTTATCAATTTTTTTATAATTTAAATAATTAGTGACGAAATTAGGGATAAAATAACTTATTCTTAATTAGAGACAAAATTAAAGGTAAATTTATCCGTCTCTGATTTGTCATGAAAAAATTATCCAGTTTTTAAAATATTATTTTAACTAAAGACAGATTTTTATTTTAGAAACGGAAATTTTCATTCTTAATTCTGAAATGAAATTTTGTTTTTGTCCCATCTTATTGGTAACAAATAGTTCAAAGATGAAATTTTTTTTTGTCTTTGAGCAATCAAAAACAAAATTTTTATTAATCAGAAACAAATTTTTTAATCTCTAATTTTTTATTTTTTGTATCAAAAATGAATATGTAATTTGAGTATGAAAAATATTCTGATATATATTATGTGCTCAAATTAATGAAGATGAATTGATGCCAAATACTACTTTATATATTGTGTGTCTCTTTTTGTTGAAAGAGTTTAACAAATACTACTAATTAAAACGGATTATTTGATCCTAATCTAAATGGCCTACATCAAAATCTCTCTTGTAGCAAGGTGTGCATACTTTTGCATAGGCTGACTAAAAAGAAAAGAAAAAGTGGTATAATTATGCACATGTAAGTGTAAAGAAATCCAGTTTCCTTTTTTCTTTTGGGCCAAAAAAAAATGTAAAGACATCCAGGATTCCGAGTGACAAGTTGGACCACCCATGTTAGAAGGCAACAATTTTTTTAAAAATATCAAATACTTTAATTTTTATTATATTTTTTATTTTTAGTCTAATCTATTATCGTTACTAAATTATAAGTTGATTAAATTATAATGTTGGTCCTTATAATTTTATTGAAATTATAAATTGGCCTTTATACTTTATTTCTATATAAAGTAAATCATATAGTTTTCTTATTTATATAAGTAAATATCTATCGTTAGTATGGTTAACTTTATTGTTAAAATGACCATATGTGGTATCTGATGTGTACATCTGTGAACATGTCAACATGTCTAGTTATTACACTTTGCACAACTTAGTCGTCATGTCAACAAAATTTAATGTAGATACCAAATTAGGGAAATCGACAATTAAGGGCAAAAAGAGAATTTTATTGACATGTTAGCTAACTTGTGTAAAATTTAATAACTGTACATGTGTACGTGCTCACAAATATACACATTAGCTACTATATATGATCATTTTAACAGTAAAGTTAACTATAATGACAATAGAGACTTAGTTACATGGATGAGGAAACAACAAGGACCATTTTATGTGAAAATAAAGTATATGAACTAATTTATAATTTTAACAAAATTATAGGGACTAAAATTATAATTTAACCTTATAAATTTATCATTATTAAAGTTTAATTTTTTTGTTGTTAAAATTTATTTTAACAAATTGAGAGATTAAATTGAAATAAACATAATTTTTTAAAAAATTAAATTAAGATACTTGATTTTTTTAGACTAATTAAATTTTGAGACAATTATAATTCTTGAAGGCTAATTAACAATTTAGGATAAAATTTACGGGATTTGGGTGGCCAAACAATTAATTAAAATTTATGAAGAAATGAATACAATAAACTTACTGGTTTGGTTTCCTTTGGTTTTTGGTCTGAAGGGGCAGTAGTAGTAGGGTCCTTGGGCTTGATTTTTGGAGATACTAACTCAACCTTTTTGTTGCATTTTCTCTCTAAGAGCTTCTGGATTTTCAAAGGGTCCAATTTGCCTTTCACCTTTATTTCTCCCTTCTCGCTGTCAGTCTCCACACTCTGAACACCTGCTCACAATTAAATCACATAAACCTTCATCAAAAGTATGTAAATGTACCCAATAAAAATTAATTCAATAAATGTATAAAACGCACATATATATATATATATATATACATACTTCACAATAAATTACAAACAACTTTATTTTGAATAAGTTACATCTAAAATTTCTCTTATTCAAAAAAAATGATATACCTAACTCCTAATAATCTGAGATATTTTACAAAAAAATTTCTCCAATTTATTTCTATAAAAATTCACTTTTTTGAGATAATATAATGTTATTTTTAATATAACAATAAAAACAATTAAATTGATGCTAAGTTTTAATATGATATTGTGATTTCATTTTAATATGATAGTAAAACTAATTGTTGAGTGACTTTGAATTATGTAGTAACCCGGTTTATTTGGGAACACGATCCGAAAAGAAAAAATTTGGAGGTATGAGGAGTGAGCAAGGCAAAAAGCAGTTTCAATTTTTCATTTACATATTGTTGTTGTTTATTATGTACTATACTCTCATACTTTTTCATAATTTAATACAGATTTTCTCTCTATCTGTAGATGTAGGTCACACTAACCGAACCATATAAATTCATGTGTGTTGTTTTATTTTTTACATTGTTTATCTTTCCGGTTTCCGTAACACTAATTAAGTAGTTGAATCACTAAATATGCTATAAGTTTTAAAATATATTAATTTAATTTACTTATCAATAAAATCTTTGAATCAATGCTGAGAACAATAAGTTAATCCATAGAAATTTGATTTAAAAGAAAAAAAAAAGGAGTTGCCCATTATTAGTTCTTGATGGAATTGAATAGCATATAACAATATAATACTGGATTGTTTAACGATATGAAGAGGAAATCAATAATTTAATCCTTATTTAAAAAAAAAAAAAAAAGAACAGAGAGACATGTAGGCAAAAGAATGACCTGGGGTAACAAGGAGAAGCCTCTTGATCTTGCGTCCGCATTCCATGCAATGCAGGTTCACTTTGTAAATAGCAGTGATCGCTTCACTTCCCTCTTTCTTCTCATCTTTGCCTTTCTCTTCTTTTTCTTTGCCCTTATCCTCCTTCTTCTCTTCTTTCTTCTCTTCCTTCCCTTCCGCCATTACTCAAAGCTCACAACACAGAATGACGTACAGATGAGAAATTAGGGTTATGAGGATTAGTGGAGCAACACCATGCATGTGCTTAATTTGCTTGCGGAATCTCACAACTTTTGGAATTGCAAGTTTAATTACAACCTCAAGTTTCGTGGTAATTTAGCCAAAGGCAGTTCACCAATTATTTGAAACTTGCTCATATCAACAAAGGGAAAAACCACAAGGAATCCCTAATTTCTTTTATTGGTTATCAATACTTTTATTTATTTATTTTATTTTAGTCTTCACAATTTAAAATTTTCTAATTGGCCCCTTAATTTAAAGTTTTAATTTATATACCCCATTTATTATTACACTCTGCTTAGTAGTTTTACCAAATGATGTCATAAACACTTTGAAGATATATAATTGTTATCTACAAAAATAGTATCAAAGAGTTAATACATCCGTCGTTGAGTCGGAGAAGTATGTGGTTTATAGTTTAATAATTACATTATAGTTGAACTAAATAATTAAGTCGATTGAATTAAAATTTTATAATAATTATTTTTAACTATGTTATATATTTATAATATAATATTTTTTACAAATAATATTTATAGAAATAAAATTACAAATAATTTATTTTTAAATATTTGGTAATCTTTAATATAATATAACATTGTAAGGTTCATTGTTAATATTCATTTTTTTGTTAATTTAAAATTATTTTACATAAAATAGTAACATAATTTACGTTTTGTAAAGATCAATTTCTTATTACTCTATATATATATATATATATATAATGTTGCATATAGTAAATAATGAAATTTGTAGTTTGATTATGAGACTTGCCTCGCTGTCCCATGGTTGCATGCTCGACTCCATATTACAAAATCATGAATCAGATTGACTTTAATACTAGAATTATTAATTCTATTGCCAATCATCTAATCATACGATCAATTAGTTGTTCGATTACGGATTAAATGCTAGCAACAAAATCGGTGGTTCCAATTCAAAGCCAATCCAATCTCCAAGATAACTGGACTAGTTCAGCTTTGAAAGTGATTTGAAAGCAAATTGAACAGTCAAACTTAGTTTTTTTAATCGAGATTGACTAGTTCTTCAAACCTTTAGTTTTTGGGATATTCCAAACTAGACAAGGCATATGTCACAAGGAGACTGCTTGAATTAATAGTAAGAATTTCAATATAATATGGTTTGCTGATCTAAAATATATATAGATAAAAGTTCAACATATGGACTAAATTGAAAAGTTTTAAATTGTAAGGACTCTATCACAATTTTTTGCACTAAAAGGTCAAGTTAAAAATTGGATAAGATTATAAAAAATAAAAGAGTTCTACAACCTTTTTTTTTAATATCAATTTCATAGTAAAAAGATTAGATGTTGCAGCTAGATTTTCATTTGTAGATGACTGAGCAAAACCAGAGTTGAATATAAAATGCATTTGGCAAGAGACGTAAGGGTTAGGTCCTTCCTGCTGCCAGAGTTGGCTGGAAAATTGCAACCTCCAAAACAATATCATTTCCCGATTTCACAAGTTTGGTTTTATCTTACTTTTATTTACTTTATGGGTAAGTCAAGGAGATTGATGAAAGTGGTTGCAACAAACGAATTGAATATCGTCAGTGTTACATTTGAAGTATATAACTTTAATTTCATCCATCAACCATTGTAATTTGTGCATCTTGATTATTGCACTCATATTCCAGGTTTGTCCATATATAAATGGTTATGGGTAATAATGGTTAAAAACCATCCATATGGGAATTCGGATTTTTTGTTGTTACTGCATAGTACTGTTTCTATATCAAAGTATTTTTAAGTTTGTGAAATATTTTTTATCTCGTGAAGTATTTTTTGTTTTCAATTATAATATTCAATTCAAAATAAATGGTTAAGATGAAAAACAGTACTTTGTTGTTACAACAAAAAATCTAAATTCTGTGGACAAACCTATTTGAAACAGACAGATAAATGATAGAACTTGGGTTTTAGCTTGAGTGAAGGAATTTTAAAATCTGTTTGGTTTGAGTAGAAGAGTAGGCAGAAAGATTTACCAAATTAAAACTTGCTCTTGAAGTCGTAGGGTTGATTTGAGAAAACTTCTTGATTTTGTGAGGTGCAAATGAAGTTGCAGCTTAGGAAATTAGAATTAGGTTTTATTTTATGTGGGTAAATATATATATTAACCCTTAAAACGTAAGTGTTACTGTTCAAAACTTTCAACAACAAAAATAGTAATAACATGAAAGTCACTACCAAAGACTTTTTGACTTTTAATTTAGTCATTATTAAAAGTTAATTTTTTTTGTAATATATATTTTTTTATATTTTGATCTTTTAACATTTAATATGTTAAATGAGTTAGTTCTTTAAATTATAAATTCAGTATATATTAAATTATATATTTATTAGTCTTTTTAAGAGACTAATTTAGTAATGGTGTGTAATAAAGTCATATTCAATAATTAAAAATTAAGTTATTCACTCTCTTCCCCCTGTAAGCTTTTCAAAACACAAGGTCCTCTTTTCCATATTTAAAATATACATGTTTGTCCAGTTAACTCATACCATTAGGAATATCTTTCAAAATATTCTTGGATGCCTTTTTTTAAAAATTAAAATTGCAGTAAAAGTACTCTCATCTATGTTAAGGGGCTAGGGCTGTGGACTTTTTGGGCTTTTCTAGTTATTTTTGTGCCGCTGGCCCAAATAAAAGGAGGGGGAAATATAAGGCTATTGGGCTCTATTTGAACCATCATTTTTCTGTATATTTTGGGCCCATTAAGGTAAAGCCATTTTGGGTCAAAGGATGGAATCCATCAAGAATGAAACAAACCACGTAGGGGAATTACAAGGCCACCGAAAGCAATTAGTTCTTTGGCCCATTCTAAACTATATTGGTGCAATTTAGTTTGGTTTAAAGTCTAAACTTTGGCCAAATCTTGGCATATAAAGAGAGATTTTTTTAAAAAAAAAAAAATTAGTCCCATTCTTTACTAAGTTAATTAATTATTTAATTCTCTCATAGCATTGCTTTCTTGTGCATTCATGTTACAGCTAAGTTAAATTATTCGTATAGTCCATGTAATTTTACTCAACTTTTAATTAGATTCTTATAATTTGAAAAATTGTGATTGAATCTTTAAAATTTTAGAAGTTTTTAATTTTGTACGTGTCTTTGAACTTTTGTAAATATTTAGTTAAATGTTGGTTACAGTGACGTCGCTTTAGTCTTTTACTCTAATTCTTTCAATCTCACTAAATAACCAAGTAATAATAATAATAATAATATAATGATATTATTATTATGAACATTCTTATAAGTCCTATTGTGGCTAAGCCAAAACACAAATTTTTTCATAAACAAAAATTGAATGGCTCAATTTGATTTTCAATTGCTATTTTTTTTTTGGGGTTTAATTGAACAACACACACATACACACAGATATATATATATATATATATATATATATATTAGATTATTATGTGAGATATTTATAGATAAAAATTATTAAAATTAATTAATATGGTTTAGATAGTATTAGACCTTTCTAAAAATATTTTGTTAATTGTTAGTAATTATTGGTAATTTTTCTATATTAAATCATTAAAGTTAAATTGGCCTAAATTAGTTATATGACATAGAGTAAAATGTTAAATCAAATTTATTAACTTTACAATATTATGATTTAAATTTTAGAAACTTATTGTTAGTATTATGTTTTAGTTTTGTTGTAATTAGTGGTAATATTAGGTAATTGCTTATGTATTTGCTGTGATTTGAAAATTGATTCAATTTAGTTTAGTCTGAAATATTATTTTGCATAGAAATATTTGTGCTGTGCTTTGCTGTTTTAGTATTAGGTTAATTGGGAAATAAATAATTGGTGTTGAAGTGTTATGTTTAGGGAAAACAATGCCCAAATTAAATTTCGGTAGAATTTCATGTTTTTAAATTTTAAGGTTGGTCAGTAAACGAATCCTATTAGTTTTAATTTGACATTTGAGACAAGTGAGGACACTTTTTATTTAAGGCACGTGACATAAGCGGATTGCTTTTTTTTTTTTTAAAAAAAATTAACTTGTTAAAAAGTACAATTTTTTTTTGTATAAAAACTTTTATAATTTTTATAATCATTAATTTAAAAAACGAAATAAAAAACCTATACTACACTAAGAAAATATATTATTATAAATTTTTTAGCTAATGAAAATGTAATATTCCAAGAATTTTCATGAATATTTAAAGTTTATTTGAAGTTTATTGAAAAATTTAATTACATAAGAAATGTTCTTTTTGAATTAGTAAAGGAAATTTGGAAATAGAAATTTCAAAAATTTTAATTTGGGACATTTTACAAATTCTCAAGAACTAAAATGAAAAGAAAATAAAGTATGGAGTACTTTTGAGAAATGACCAATTAGGAACCCGAGAAGAACAATAGAGCTTATGGGAATGAATTATGAGTCCGGTACCGAAAGGATAATAGATTTGGGGTAAAGTGGAGTTTGAGATATTGAGAGGGACTAAAGTGAAATAAGAAAATATGTGGGGCACCTTGGATTTAGAAACACCTGAGGTGAGATTTTATGAATTTGCTTTTGCTACTCTTGACTGAGGGTCAATTGCAGAGCAAGTGATAATTTCACCTCGGGCGAGTATATAGGTGGCCTCACCTATTTTTTTTATTCATTTTTCTCCTTTCCTCTCTCTCTCTTCACTTTCTCTCCTCTCCTTCTCTCTTCCTTCTCTCTAATTTCTCTCTCTACACTCCAACTCTACAACCGAGCTTTGGAGAGTGGATCTCGGGCTACGGGGCGAGCCTCTAGGAGCCAAGTAACATAGGGAAAGCAAGGAATCGAGGTAGAAATTTCTATTTCTTAAGCTTTTCTCTATTTTCTAGTTTTAAGAGTGTTTGAGGTAAAATCGAGATTGCGGCTTCGTTTCTCGATTAAAATTGGTGATTTTGGTGTCTAAATGCTCCTTAGACATTAAGGGTGAGATCCCATGGAAGAAATCATGAAAAACGGTGAAGATTTGGCCAGATTTGGGCCAAAACCAAGAGAAATCGCGAAAGGGTCGCGATCGTGGCTCCCAGGCGCCAAGGTGAGATGGGAAGAAGAAGAAATTGGCGCCCAGGCGCCAGGCATGGGTGGCGCCCAGGCGCCAGGTGTAGCGGAAAATTTTAGTTTATTTTTCAATCAGTCATAACTTCTTCATCCGCACTCCGTTTTGGGCAAACTTTATATCGTTGGAAAGCTCTTTGAGTCTAGTTTCCAATGGTATAAATTTCATTTAGAAATTCATTACCTGTTAGGAGTTATAACTTAAGATGTGAGTAAAGGTCGAGAGTAGTGATAGGAAATTTTTTTATTTTGTAACCCTAATGGTTTTTACCTGGTTACAATAGGGATGTTTGGGGCGCAAGGTGGGAGCGCTGAGAGCGTGGAATCCAGGTGAGTAGGCAACCTTGCAAAATTAATTTAATAAATTAGTCAAAGCACAATATAAATCTCATTTGCGTTATTTGTGAAATTGAGAAGATTATCAGTGTGTGTTCAGGTTGAGAAAAAGTACAATATCATTGGAAGGTATTTTATTACCTTTGAGAATTGATTTCTCTAGTTGACTAAAGAACTAGATGTGATTATTTCTTGAATAAATTGAAACATTTTGTAAGTAAATAACCTTACTAAACTAATGTGATCTTATTAGATAAGGTACAATACAAGTCTTGTTTATAACATTATTGAAGTGAGAAATAATCAATCTCGCTGTTGATAATATATGATGATTGTTATGGTTGATGATAGACATTCAAGGGAATAAAAGTATGTGTAAATTCATTTATTTCATAGTAATTATATTGTGATAAATTGTCACTATTTTATTGATGAGCAAAAGATCTACGAGATCTAATACACGAGTTTGAAAGGGTTAGAGTCCCATACTACTCGGTGTATAAATGTGAAAACCTATGCACGAGTTTGAAAGGGTTAGAGTCCCATACTACTCGGTGTATAAATGTGAAAACCTATGCACGAGTTTGAAAGGGTTAGAGTCCCATACTACTCGGTGTATAACTGTGAAAACCTAGGCACGAGTTTGAAAGGGTTAGAGTCCCATACTACTCGGTGTATAAATGTGAAGACCTATGCACGAGTTTGAAAGGGTTAGAGTCTCATACCACTCAGTGTATAACTGTGAAAACTTATGCACCAAGAGTTTGAGGGTTGAATTCCCAAGTCACTCAGTGCAAGTATATATGGCACATAATGTAAAGTGATTGAGGGATTGATCACCCAAGAAATCATACGTAAATTCAGACAAGTGTAATACTATAATTATTTGCAATAAATGATAGATTGATTGTAATAGTAAATGTGGTGTTTGTGCTTATAATATTTTCATGTACAGTTGTTTACTCACTGAGTTTTAATAAACTCACACTCTCTATGATTATCTTTTCAGATACAGTGGTTGAGGAGAAGAATTTATAACCTTTAAGGATATACTCCACTTTTGTCTGGTAAACAATTGGTAAGGATTAGGAAACGCTCTGTAGTAGGTCACCTAGGCTTGGGAGGTTGTATAGTACTGTATAGTGTTTGTAGGTTGAACATTTTCTGAATATGTATACAAAATATCTTTATTGGAATATTTATGATTCACATAATTATGGATATTAAGAATGTTAACAGAGATTATGGGGTACCACGGAGGTATACCATAGGTATTTTATGTTTATATCACATGTAATTTTTGGGATGTGACAGAAAAAATTACAAATATATCAAACAAAATTATTAAAAAACTATATATATATATATATTAAAAAGTCATTTTATTCATGACTTTGTTTTTTGAGTTCTAGCCATCTTTTTCATTTTTTTAACGAAAAAAAGAGATAGAACATTGTTTTTATACTTTATACATACCAATGCACAATTACTTGTTTCTTACTTATTGTTCCTTCACAACCTATATATGTCTCCATTTACTTATTTCTGAAGTCTTTTAATATGAATTTAACATTTATACAAAATAATATATGGGTATAATTTTGTAAAAATTATACTTACTAATCTTCATCATTAACTCAAATTATATTTTTTAAAAAAAATAAAAAAAAAAGTGATCCTCTATTTATTAGTAATTTGTTATTTAAATAAAAAAATATAACTATGCACATATATATATATAAAAGGACTGGTCTCTGAACTTCGCCCGTTGGCCAACAAGCAAATGGATTAAGCACGTTTTAATCTATTTTTAAATGAGGCTAATTTTAAAAGTCTAGACCTCCTTAAATGCTAACTAAGCCCATGAACTTAGGTCTATTTTGCCAATACTAAATGTCAACATTTGAGACAAATTAGTTTGACACTTACATAGGGGACAACTGATAAAGTATGCCTTCATCAGTAAAGAAGAACCAACGGCGGAGGGAGGGGGAACCTAAGAGGGCCATCCCTCCGCTCCTAATCTCTCTCTCTCTCTCTCTCTCTCTCTCTCTCTCTCTCTCTCTCTCTCTCTCTCTCTCTCTCTCTCTCTCTCTCTCTCTCTCTCTCTCTCTCTCTCTCTCTCTCTCTCTCTCTCTCTCTCTCTCTCTCTCTCTCTCTCTCTCTCTCTCTCTCTCTCTCTCTCTCTCTCTCTCTCTCTCTCTCTCTCTCTCTCTCTCTCTCTCTCTCTCTCTCTCTCTCTCTCTCTCTCTCTCTCTCTCTCTCTCTCTCTCTCTCTCTCTCTCTCTCTCTCTCTCTCTCTCTCTCTCTCTCGCACGCACGCACGCACATAAAAATTATGGTTATATAACTAATAGTTGTTGATATAAATGAATGAATAATTACTTATTATATCATGCTTATAAAATATTATCAAATTAAAAAATTTATTTTAATAATGTCAAGTAATTTTATAAAATTAAAAAATACAAAAACTTATGAAACAAGTATCTTATTCTTATAATTTTTTGTTAGTATGTTAATTTTTTTTCTAAAAAAAAGTGAGGATCACTATTATTTTTCTATTTTATATTTTTTAAATATTCACTTTTTTATTTTTTTAAAAAGATTTTTTCTCTCTTTTTTCCTCCTTCGTTGTTTAACGATTTTCAATTTGCCCTTTTTATTTTCTTAGTATTTAAAACTCTCTAATCTTTTATTACCTATAGATTTGTTAAATTAATTTACTTTACTATTGTTATCAAATTATAAATAGATTTATTTTACTTAAAATTAGTCATAAAAGTAAAAAGAAAAGTTAATTAACAATCAAATGAATCACGTTATTTAGAAATAAAGCTCATGTATGTTTCATGTCAAAAAATTGTGAAAACAATTGTAACAATATATGCTACATATGGCAAACATTAATTTCTTTAATTTTAATACAATAAAGGTTTTTTCTTATATGATATAAATAATTTAGAGAAATCATAATGTTTTTAAAAAATTATTCAATATTATATTATACTTCCCCCTTACAAAAAAATTTCCCCCTTAAATTAGTCATAATGATTTTTTTGTTTTGTTTTATAGGTTGTGTACGTTTACCACTTTGGCTTCACTTAAACTCTTTTTTAGTACTCGTTATGCAGCTTCACATTGTTAGTTTTCTACACACACATATTAGGGCACTTCATCAGATTCATCCCAAATTCTCAGTATCAGTTTAGAAGTTGTCAAAAGTTGCTGCCAACTTGAAGGAGGGTTTCCATATCAAACCATTGGAGAATGATGTTAGAGTGGTAATTAACAAGAATGAACCACCAAATAGCATAGCTTTTCTTTTCTTGAAACACAATTGGTGAAAAGTTTCAAGACATGTCAAACGTCAAACATGATTCGATCGGCCTTTATCAAATATAAATCTTTATTCAATACTTAGGGAAAATTAGACACTGTACACATTGTATATATTACTTATTCCACTAATTAATTAATAGTCCTGCATAGGCTGATGCGTATCATTAATATTATGATTACAAAATGTTTGAATTGAAGTTGTGTGTGGGGCTTGTATATATATATATGAGAGAGAGAGAGAGAGAGAGAGAGAGAGAGAGAGAGAGAGAGAGAGAGAGAGAGAGAGAGAGAGTAGAGAGAGTTAATTGGGAGGGCAAGAAGGGTGAGTTGGTTGGGTGATTACAACAGCATCAGGGTCCGTGACACCATGCTTAGCCATCTCCTCCCTGGCCCTCCGTCCAGCCTTATTCATGTGCAGCTCCATTTCTGCCTCTGCCTCTCTTGCCAACCTTGCCTCATGAGCTACCTCCATATGTGCTTTTGCCAGCTCCTTCTCTGCCTGCGCCATATATAATTCACATATGCCCAAGGTTCAAAAAATTAGACTGGTCATTGAACCGGTCGAGACAGCGGTTCAAGGGTCAATTAACGGATTGTGATCAAACTGATAATATTTAAAATATATTAAAGTATTAAAAAAGATAATATATAATATTAAAATATTTTAGGCGTGTTACAAATATATATCTATATCAATCCTAGATCTTCTCCTAATAACTTAAATTTTTGGAAATTTCTTAAAAATACATAATAATTTTCAATAAGAATTCAAAAAAAATAAAAATTTTCAAATTTTCAAAAAAAAAAACCAATTGAATCAATTGAACTAGCTGGTTTTATTGATTCAACACTGATTCGATCGATTCTTCATTAGATCACTAGTTCAAACTGAATCAATTTAGTTCGATTCTCTGAACGCTACATTTATCTATGTCCCACATCCAACACCTACTAAAATTAATATAATATACTACTTAAGTAACTTCCGAGATGGATTCTTGTTATTAATATTTAATATTGTTGTTATCCTCATATTCCTTACAAAGGGCATGTTTTATACAAAGGAAAAAAGAGATTAATGGGATATGGCATTAAAATACCTCACCTTTTTTTTTAAAGGAAATAAAGCTTAGCATTTTTTTTAAGAATGTAATTTAGATAATTTCTCATTTTCTTTCGTATTCCATCACCATCATTCTTTGCACCAAACATGTTGTTAAAGTTTGTTTTGGGCAAAAAATAAGGGAACGAGAGTGATTTTAATTTGGACATCTTTGACTTCGATGGCATTTTTTTTTAAAGATTAAGAGGTCTAGAATTATTTGCATATCTAATAATTAAGATATTTTCTCTAAATATGATAGTAAATAATTAAGTACATGTCAATAAAAAATGTATCTTGAACAATTATTGTCTATTTTTAGAACTTTTAATTAGATTTAACTGAATATGATTAGAGTAAATACGAACTTAAACACATACACATTTAATGGACTAAAATATTAATGAATCAAATCCAAACCCCGTCCAATTAACTCCAATCAAACATCCCCTTTGGGCATTGATGAAAATTATTAATGAGATGAAAAAGAATAATTTTAATTTGGATTGAAGTAAATTCACAAGAATGAGAAGAAAAATGTTAGATTTAATTCTAAATTAAGAAAGAGGCATGTTTGGATTAAGGAGAACGGAGAAGAAGAGATATGAAATATTTTAATTTAGATATTGTCCTTAATTTTGATTTAAATACTGCTCCTTTTTGTTATTTTTATTTTTCAACAAATTTCGGATGATAACAAGAATAGAAAATGAGAGAAAAAAGACATGGAAATTAATCTTGAAAGTTAATCAGATGCTGATGAGGTCATATGAAAAGTAGGATTTCTAAATTAATTTAAGATGGAGGTTATATATATATATATATATATATATATGCTCATTACGTTTCAAAATATGGTTGAAGAAAATGAAAACTGATGACAGAGTATCAAATTATATTGAGTCTCAGAATATTATAAAGGATTGGGTACCCAAAATATCATAGTAATCTTAATTTAATTTTTCAAAAATCAAGTATCTTAATTTACCTAGTCTTTAAGAGATTGGGTTTGATTCAATTTGCTTTTTATTTTTGTCAAAGTAACTTTTGACAACTAAAAATTTAAAATTTAGCACAAATAAATTTTGTGATTTTGTAATTAAAAAGATTAAATTAAGACAAATATAATATTTAATGAACAAATTTAAAACACTTAATCTTTTATAAACCAAATTAATATGACTATAATCTTTCAAATGCTAAACCAGTAATTTACTCAAGATTATATTGGTCTCAATTGAGTTTTTAAAATCATAATTTTTTTAAGTTTAATCTTTAGAAAATTATATTCAATTTGTCTCAATTTAATTATTTTTATTATCAAATTATCTTGTGTTGTCAAATTCTAAATCTTTCATTGTAAAAAGATATTTTGACAAAAGAAAAGATAAAATTGAAATAAACACAGTTTTAAAAACTAAAATTCTAACATTTTATCATTTCAAAAACAAAACGAAGAGATCTATAATCTTTCAAAAATCAAATCCATAAATTACCCAACTATATATGAATTGTCTAACTACATTATTATATATTATCAAATTGTTGTCCTGTTCGTCCTATTCCCTTTTTTTTTTTATTGGATTAAGACTCTATTTTTGTCCCTCACAAATTTTTATTCTATAGTTAGTCATTTACAGATGCCTTTTTTTTTTATTTTGGTTTCTCACATATACTCTTTTCTTCAATTTAGTCTTTTATAAATTTTCATTATCAATTTGAGCTCTTACAAATCCAAACTCATTTGATTCCTCAGAGCATATGTTGTTGAATAATAAATGTGTTAAAAATGAAAGTTCATAGAGGACCAAATTGATCAAAAAGGACATCTATAATGGACCAAAATAGAGTTTTCGTCTTTTTTTTATTTTCACTATTAGTAATTAATTAATATCATGCTTTAACTCTAACCTTTTCTTCGGCCTTTGCTTCGGCCTTGGCATCATGCATGGCTTTCATGTCTTGTATCTTTTCCTTCACGGCCTGCATTTTCAGTCGTCTCTGATTATTGATTAATCCTCCTCTGAGCGACAAAATTAATTATCCTCAAATTACTTTGCAAGAAAATAAAACTACAAAATGCCTCTTATACCCACACATTCCTTTTCTTTCTCGTTTATATGTCTCTTTCTTGTTGCAAGTGTCATGCGTAGAGATATTAGGACCATTTGTGCGGTTCACAATGACACATTTTTCAAAGATTTGGATCCGAATCCTCTGCATTACTTTTAGTAATGTAAAAATTTTAATAATAATAAAAATTATTGTTAAAAAGTATTGCACTCTATATTATTGTAGGAGATCCGCTTCCAATTGATTTGTCAAAGCGTAATTGGCGGCAGAATGGGTTGCATTGTATATGTGCAATCACAAGTCTATATTGTAGATATTATTTTTGGTAAAAATAGAATATTCATTAAAAAAAAGTCTTAAACAACCATTTATTTAATGCTGAGTTATAAAAAAAATTTATTATTTTTTTAAGGATTGTTTGTTATGTTATGATTGGAGAATTATACATTTATTATATTTTAATTAGAGAACTTGATAGTATACATATGTAATATCCCAAGAATTTTTATGAATATTTAAAGTCTGATTTGAAGTTTAGTGAAAAATTTAATTATGTGGAAAATTTTCTTTTTGAATTAGTGAAGAAAATGTGAAAATAGAAATTTTTATTTTTAATTTAGGAAATTTTTACAAATTCTCAAGGACTAAAGTGAAAAGAAAAGAAAGTATAGAGGACTTTTGAGAAATGACCAAGTAGGAACCCGAGAAGAAGAATAGAGCTTATGGGAATGAATTATGAGTCCGGTACCGAAAAGATGATGGATTCGAGGTTAAAGTGGAGTTTGAGATATTGAGAGGGACTAAAGTGAATAAGGAAATTTGTGGGGCACCGAGGATTTAGAAACACCTGAGGTGAGATTTTATGAATTTGCTTTTGCTAGTCTTGACTGAGGGTCAATTGCAGAGCAAGTGATAATTTCACCCCGGGCGAGTATATAGGTGGCCTCACCTATTTTTTATTCATTTTTCTCCTTTCCTCTCTCTCTCTTCACTTTCTCTCCTCTCCTTCTCTCTTTCTTCTCTCTAATTTCTCTCTCTACTCTCCAACTCTACAACCGGGCTTTGAAGGGCGGATCTCGGGCTACGGGGCGAGCCTCTAGGAGCCAAGCAACGTAGGGAAAGCAAGGAATCGAGGTAGAAATTTCTATTTATTAAGTTTTTCCCTATTTTCTAGTTTTAAGAGTGTTTGAGGAAAAATCGAGATTCCGGCTTCGTTTCTCGATTAAAATTGGTGATTTTGGTGTCTAAATGCTCCTTAGACATTAAGGGTGAGATCCTATGGAAGAAATCATGAAAAACGGTGAAGATTTGGCCAGATTCGGGCCAAAACCGAGAGAAAGTCGCGAAGGGTCGCGATCGTGGCGCCTAGGCGCCATGTGTGGCGCCTAGGCGCCAAGGACATGTGGGGAAGAGAAAGGCATGGCGCCCAGGCGCCACGTGGGGCGCCTAGGCGCCGGGCATGGGTGGCGCCCAGGCGCCAGGTGTGTCGAAAAATCTTAGCTCATTTTCAATCGGCCATAACTTCTTCATCCGGACTCCGTTTTGGGCAAACTTTATATCGTTGGAAAGCTCTTTGAGTCTAGTTTCCAATGGTATAAGTTTCATTTAGATATTCATTACCGATTAGGAGTTATGACTTAAGATGTGAGTAAAGGTCGAGAGTAGTGGTAGGAAATTTCTCTATTTCGTAACCCTAATGGTTTTTGTCTGGTTACAATAGGAATGGTCAAGGTGCAAAGTGGGAGTGCCGAGAGCGTGAAATCCAGGTGAGTGGGTTAATACTTGCTATGATTAAATATCTGTTATTGACTTTTTGCATCATAGTGGAAATATGTTGTATATCCAAGTTTGAAGAGGATGATGTGGAACGATGAGGCATAAACAATTGTGGAACATGTCTGGTAATGTATATAATTATATTTTCTTATTTTCCCATGAATGGAGGTTATATAATGGATTGTGAATGGCATGTGAACTGAGTTGAATAATTGTGTGAACTGAGTTGAATAATTGTTCTATATTATGGGTTATGTTGTATACATGCTATGTTGCTGGAACCACATTTATTATGTTGTGGCTTGAATTGTAAATGACTGAGTTGTGTATGTGGCTCAAGATTATGATTGAGGATGTTTTTATATATGATTGTGATTGTGTTTGACTGGAAAGGAAAGGCATGGTGGTGCACCCCATGGAGAAATTTATGTGAAGTTATAAGGGTGGAGATTATAAATGGAGCGATAAGGGTGGATGCGGCAGGGGCCGCGGGCAACGATCCAGAGGTATTCTGGACGACCCGGTTGGTACGGGAAATTTGTGTGAAATTGATTTCACCGATTGTTGTTGTGAACTTTTGAATTATGTTGAAATGTATTTGATTTATTTGGATATTGTCGTGAAGTACTACGAATAATATCATATCATATGATGATCGATTTACGTATGATTGCTGCATGTTATAATTATGATGTATGATATTTTTTTTGTCATAATGTTGTGTTATCTACTCACTGGGCACGTGGTTTGCTCATACCCCTCTTATTGATATTTTTTTTCAGAGTTGACAGCTGAAGGTAAATATCGGAACAAGGAATTATGGATCCTTAGTCCATGATTACCTTTTCATTTGTTCAGGATAAAGGTATAATAGTTAAGTTTTATTCTAAGTTGTATAAATCTAGAAATCTCTGTAATCGGGTAGGTTCATTCACTGATGTAATGTGAGTAATTGTAGTATGTATAAAGAACTCGTTTTGGTTGCATGAAAAAGAATTGTATGATTTTTAAGAGAAAGATAGGCTTACGGAGGTGAAATGAAATTCACTTTCCGTGCCGGTCACGTGCTCAAATTTTGGGACGTGACAACATATAAGAAACTACGTGTAAATTTTTTTAATATTTAAAAAAATTACAGTTATCTCAATTTAGTTTTTTTCGTTGTTAAATCACAAAGTTTGTGGCTATCAAATCTTAAATTTTTTATTGTCAAAAATCACTTTGACAAATAAATGGACAAAATTGAGATACTTGATTTTTTAAAATTAAAATAAAACAACTGTAATTTTTGAAGTACCAAATTAGTAGTTTACTACATTTTTAAAATATTGTAGTTGTGATTTATATATATAGGCGTATCTAATAAGATCTTGATTTAATATAAGAGATAAAAGAAAAATAATAATTACAGCTATATCTTCGTAGTTGGAAGCTTGCAAATCAATTCAAAATGTTTTCATTTGCGTTTCTACATGCTTGTACATAACTTGACCTGCTCTGAAGGCTCGGTAATGTAAAAAATTTTTGGTTTTTACCAGAAAATTTTCTGGTAAACCAGAAATTTATTTTTCTGGTTCAAACATAAGGACAGATACATACGCATAGAATAGTTTGACTGAGATGTAGATACATAATTCATGATTTAAATTAATTAGTTCTTTAGTTTTTATTTTTAGTTTTTAAAATTTTTAGAATTGATATTAAAATTGATTTTAAAATTTTAAAATTCCAATGATATAATTCATGATTTAAATTAATTAGTTCTTTAGTTTTTTAAATTTTTTAAAAATTATGTCAAATGTTTATTTATCCAATTACTTTAGTTTTATAAATGTTTATGATATGCTTTTCAATAATTTCAGCTGTTATAAATACTTATATAGTAATGCATCCAAATATTTTAAAATACTGCATAAGTATTTTTTAAATGTGCATCTAAATACAAATAATTTATTGAATTAAGTGCTTATGACATAAGCATTTATATCATAAGCACTTAATTAAGTTGTTTATCCAAATATTATTTTTATGTAGGTTTTAGACATTAACTTTAAATTAATATATGATTTTTTAAAAAATTTGTAATAGTTGAAGAAGAAAAAGTAATGTAATTTTTGTTTGAACAATGATTGCTTCACCTTCACTCAAAAAACTAAAAAGTTCTCTGAAAATTAATATCTACAATTACATTCTTGAATGTGATTATTTCATTAAATTATATTGTATTCTTTATTTCTCATATTACTATTATTCACTTTCTTAATTTTTCTCTAGCGTATAAAAGTTTACTTAACTTTTTTTTTTTCAAAAATACTCTTTACTTCTTTAAACTTTACTTAATGTGTATGCACTTCCCTCGTCAACTATAAAACTTAACAAATAATCTCCCAAATTTCACAACTCATGCAAAATACCCAATCCTTTAGATATTCTATTAGTTTAATTAATGGTCGATATTGACTAAGCAATTTCTCTTCCACGTCAACAAAAAAATGATACAATAGCAACTTAATTAGGAGGTTTTTTTTGTTTAGTATTTTTATTTTGTAAGATTAGGAGATCTGAATCTAAATATATATGTGAATATTAAAATATTATCTCTAAATGAAAATACTAAATAATTAAGATTAATTATTTTTTCATTATCTATATACATAAAATACATATTAATAAAAGAGGTATCCAAAACAATTAATATCTAAAAATGTAATTATAAAACAAACTAAGTGCAAACAAATTAATATCCCCTAATACTTTATATATGTGTCACACTCCGAAAATTGGGCACATGAATAAAGCTTTAAACAATGTATCAGGAACCAATACATCATTTCAAATTTAAAAGTAATAAGACAAGATATGCATATGAAACTAGAAACAAAATTCAAGAATATGAGTTTATTTGGTTTGTAAAAATATTTCTTATTTTCATTTTCAGTCTTCATTTCTTGAAATACATTTCTTAAAACACTGAAAATATCTTTTTAATGTTTTTAGATTTGCACATATTTTAAGAAATATTTTTAAGAAAACATTTTCATTAAACTCAATTAATCACATTTTCAAGCTCATTTTCTATTTTCAGTGAAAATAAAAATAAAAAAATACTTAAACCAAATAGGCTTTTAATCATTTGGTCCATAGCATTAAGAAAGTAAGGAACAACGGTGCACAATTCAGCTGTAGCCAATCTTGCCAAGCCTCGATGACGACTTGCTAAACATGGAAGTGGAAGATGGTGAAGAAAGTGGCACGAAAAGATCATACCTGCAAACCTTGACTAAGGAAGATTTTGATATTGCGGTTGATATTGATGAAGACTTGATGGGTTCTTCGGATTTAGGTGCCTCATTGCCAAGGAGGCACCATTGGATGCTATGGGCCCCAGCTGTCAGATTGGGACCCACAGTGATGTCCCACCTTGTCCTTGGCAAGGAGGGAAGCCAAATCCGATTACAATATAACGGAAGAGATGGAAGGAGATGTGGAGTGCCTCCACTTCGTCTTTTCCAAGAAGGTCAAAGAAAGAATTTAGAGACCTTAGAAGCTTGCTCTAATAGTCAAACTTCTGGGTAGAAAGATCAATTTCAATGCCTTAGAGATTAGACACCAACAAATCTGGGCAAAAGAAAGAGTCATCAATCCTATGGGATACGTTGGAAGCAAATGTCCATGAATCGGTAATTAAGCAGGGATATTGACAAAGAGTTCCTTCGCCTCATCAAGAGGCCAATCATAAACACAAACCAAAATCATGATGCTCTCACTTGTGAGCCATTTAGCAACAAAATGGCTATGTATTAAATAATAACGTTACTATTGTTATGTTACTTCTGCAATGAAAAAAAAGTAAAATTAATTTGTTTGTTTCTTCTAAATGATTTAAATTATTCTAAATTGGATAGGAAAGGACTTAATATCAAATTAAGTAAAGAATTCACGACGAAAAAAATAATCAACTATTTGAAAATATAAAAAGTAGTTTATGTTCGATAGAAACTCTTGTAATGGACTAAACAGGTAGAATGCCAAATTTTTTTAATATTTTTATATTTAAATACTACAATATTAAAAAATTTAATAAAAACTTCAATAATTTTTATTAAAATATAATTTATACATATAAATCATTATTTTTCTAATGTTTTTAAATTATCAATAACTTTAATTTTTATTTTTTAATTAATTATATTATATTTAAATTTGAAAATTCTATATTTTTAAAAAATTACAAAAATTATTATATCTAAATTTATTATATTTATTGAATATAATATTATAAAATATAAAAATATGATAACATCAAGTTTGTTATACTAAATAATATAATTTTAAAAAAAATAAACAAATCAAATTCCTGATGTTTAGGCCCAATTATAAACAAGCAAAAAATGCAAAGCTCAAACACACCCAAATACAAGACTATTCAATAGTTCAAACTTTGATTTGACAATACTAGTCATGCACACTAACCTCCTTTTGGTTCTGTTTCAATGCAAATGTCTCATATCATTACTTTGAATCTACCAAAAACAATGGTAATATTCAACCAACAAAACAAATTCCTAAACTTGCCTCACTCTCGTTCAAAATATGCTGCAAGCCTGCAACACTGTCAAAACTAAATGTTCTAGACTTTCTCTTTTTTATGAATGCATAAGATTATCTATTTTAAAAGTATCATGCTATATGATGCAGAGGTCACGTAGGCTATGGCTTAAAAGTATCATGCTATGAACATTTCATCTAAGCCAATGAGAATAAATTATCACTTTGTTAAAGAGAATATTTATAAACGTTTGATCACAATACCATATGCTCAAACAACAAAGCAATTGGTTGTTATGTTCAACAAAGCCAATAATGGAGCCCGATTTTATTTTATAAGCATCAAAGATAGGCATGATCATTGTTCAACCTGAGAAGGTTTTAAGGGTTGGCTTACATCATTTATTGCTAATGCTAATAGGATGTACTACATGTACTATTACCTGTCCCTTCTTGGTTACTAGCTTCATAAGAGGTGACAACGATTGCAACATTCAAGTGATTAATCAGGTGAAGAAGGATGGCAATGGTGGATTTGGGACATCAACAAGGCCTTCTAACATTTGTATCACGGTCTTCATATTAGGCCTTTTCTCATGATTCTCTTGAATGCACCCTATTGCCGTCATCACCCACTTCACAAGCCTCCCTTTATCCTCCAAAGCATCCTTATCATTCTCCACCAAAAGCTCTATTTTCCTTTCCATATAGCAGTCATAAGCCCAATCTGTTAACACTGCCTTCTGTTCCTCCCCACTATCCACATCTATCATCACACTTCTTCTACAGCAAATTATCTCCAGTAACATCACACCAAAGCTATAAACATCCACTTTTGGAGTCACAGGTATGTTCTTGAACCATTCTGGTGCTACATAACCTTTTGTTCCTCTTATCATCGTATAGGTTCGGCTCTGATTAGAATACAATAACTTGGCCAACCCAAAGTTTGATATTTTTGCCATGAAATACTCATCTATCAATATGTTTTGAGGTTTTATATCACAGTGAATGATGGCGGTGTCACACTCTTCGTGTAGGTAAAGTAGCCCTCTCGCTATCCCCAAAGCAAAGGTAACCCTCAAACTCCACATAGGTTTGGGTTGTCCAAAGAGGATGTTTGCCAGAGTACCATTACTCATGAACTCATACACCAAAAGTCTATGAACTCCCTCATCACAAAAACCAATCAGTCGAACTAGATTCTTGTGGCATGTTCTTCCAATGGCACTCAACTCTGTCCTAAACTCCTTCTCCCGTTCTTGAGCCAATCTATCCAATCTCTTCACCGCAAAAACATTGTCACTTCTTGATCTGAACCTGCCTTTGTACACAATTCCGAAGGAACCCCTTCCTACTTCTTCACTGAACCCCTGTGTTGCCTTTTTCAATGCTTCATAGTTAAAGAAGTGCAAATTTGTTTCAAGAAGACTCGAGCTTTGAATAATCTTTCTAGGCTTTAACAGAAGAATCAAAATAACTGTGGCTACAAACAAAGTATTCATGACAATGGAACCAATAAGTGACCCTAAGAAAGCAGGATTAACTCTATCTCCTTCTTCAGTATTATTCAAAACAGGAGAAAGGTTACTCGGTGGCCGAATTCTTGTTTTGTAGAGGACAAAATGACCTTTACCGACATCTAATCTCCCATTAGAAAGAGGTGGTCTTTTCTTCCAACAAATTCTAGTATGGCTAGAAACCACAGCAACACAATTACAGTCATACAAGCAAGAGTTTTAACATTCATCTTTAGAAAAATTATACAACCTTTCATAATCTCCCAATGGCTAATTCACATCTGTTTGAACTTTAAACTCATATACTTTTTCTGGATTTTCATGCAATGCTTCATCAATAGCTCCACAACCAAGGAAAATATCAGGCTGGCATCCTCCAAATTCGTTGTTAGGATCAACTCTAGAATACCCAGGTGGGCACTCGCATGTTGGCACACCAGTGTTCATGGAACAATGGCTATTGTACCCACAAGCACCGCCACCCAAATCACTGATTATGTTATCGCAAATGTTGTTAGGAACATAGTTCTCAGTCAACCAAACTTGGTTGTTGTTGGATCCTTTTGGATGAGAATACAGAGTAAAAACTCCATAGTATTCAAGTACAGCTCTGTAGTAATATCTACTAAAATCAAAACCTGGGTTGCTCCAGATTTCTTTTTGACCACCACCCTCTGTCTTCACATATATATCCCTTGTTTCATCAAACACTAGTTGTAAAGCAGAGTCATTAGCATTGGTTGCGTTGATATTATAATAACAGTTGTAACGAGATTCAGTTGGCCACCCAATTGGACTCATCAGAAGATTTCCATTCTCAAAATAAAGCTCAAACCTTCCCTTTGTGTAATTGGTCTGTGTCAATCGAGAATAGAGCTTGGAATTTACATCTAAAGTTTGGGTTGGCAAGAGTGTGTCAGTGGGACTTTTGAAACTCTCCCAGAGATAAGAAGAATCAGAAGTTGCCAGAACAAAATTTCCAGTATCAAGCATAGCTCCATAAGACACATTTTCCTGTGGCTCTACTGTCCATAAGGCTTTCCCTTGAGGATCGGTGAGAGTAAGACCCTTTGTTGTGAGCTGAACCTGAGATTTGTGTGGTACAGGGCTTGAGGTGTTGGCATTCCAAACAATGGTTTTGTCAGGAATGTTGTCAAACCAGATGGCGAGCAAGAAGAGGTTTGTGTTGTTGATTGGAAGAAACCCAAAAGCAAATTCCTTTGAAGATGAGACCCATGAGGAATTCTGATCACCTGTGGAGAGTGACCTATTCAAAGTCACGTTTGCAGAATAGAATTTATATGGAAGCAATTGAAGAACGATGAAGAAGATGTTGGGTCGAGGTATAAGTTTAGGCTTAGCCATAGATGCTGCTAGTGAGGAGATTTGAGATGTTGCCTTAGGGTGAGTAGAGAAAAAAGGGATTACTAATATTACTCATTAATAAACAACTCCAATGAAGACTAGTCATTAGTCAAGCTGAGCTCTTCCGAGGGATGGACCAAGTTACCAGAACATTTCTTTCTACATTTAAACTGCCATCACTTTCCTAGTTGCGTGATCAAAGGGTTAGTGTATTAAAGTTATTGTGAAAGAATCTAACATTTCAACTACCATCACTTTCAAAGTGACAGTGAAAGATGCAGTCTAATTATGACATGGCCTCTGATTTCTCAAAAACAATTCATGCAAGTAAATTAATGGGTAAAGCAGTCAGCTTTAGACATTAACATAATTTGATTGGACACATGCACCCAACTAGGGAAAATATGCCATTTCCAAGAACATTTTTTTTTTCAGACATCCTAATTTTTCAAGCAGTATATACAAGAAATACATAAAGTAAAAAAAAGAAATTATGAGTTAGCAACTTGTTTAAATATCTGGTGAAGCTGATAATATATTCAATGCAAAATCAACGTTATTTGTAAATGCCATTGCCAACTAGGTGGGTGTTTGGTTCAGCGTTTACTAGCATATAATGTGTGTTGGAAGCTTAGAAGCACGGTAGCACCAAAATGAAATTTATTTGGTTTAGCGTCAAATCCTCTTGCCATAATCGATTAACCCTCAAAACCCAAGTTTTATTAAACACGCCAGTTAGTAGCTTTTGCCATAATCGATTTTGGTTGCCCAAGTTTCATTACTCATCTGCACCTTTATTTCCTTTACTACCCTTTTGTCTTTCTTTTCCTGCATCCCACTTGAAATTTCTGCCTGGAAGTCAAAGGTTAAAGAAGCTTGGTCACAAGTCGCTAGTTGCCCATCGTGAAGCCTTTGGTTGCTTTGACCTTTGAGGGTAAGGACCTTCTTCGACTGTGCCTCTACTCTGCGTGGTGTGGAGTAGTGCATCAGACATTAACAGACTAGAGAATGGAAGAGGAAGAATCTGGACATATGGAGAGGAAAAGAAAGAGACGAAGAGTCAATAGTGGAGAGAAAGAGAGACTTTGTGGATTGAGGAAGCTTCATATGGATTAAGCTTTGGAATTATTTTGCATTTCAAAAAGAATTAAATAATTAGTGTTTCAATTAATTTAAGCCAAAAAAAATTAAATAATTAGTATTTCAATTAATTGTTGAAATTAATTTTTTAGGTGATTAATAACTACTTAATTTCTTTTGTATAATACTAATTTGATTACCACTAGTTAAATATTAATATTAACTGTTAAAAAAATTTCATTAAAATATTAATATAATTTATTTTATTATACATGAGAGAAAAGATCATACCTGCAAACCTTGACTAAGGAAAATTTTGATGTCGTGGTTGATATTGATGAAGATTGTTGAGTTCTCAATTTAGTGCCATTTTGATGTTAAATACCCTCTCTTTTGATCTCTTTCTTGTTGTATTGTAATTCTTAGCTCATATTTTGAGTAGTTTAGATTAGTTTTAGTTTTCTTTGATCTTTTAATAAATGGAGTGATTTCATGATTCTTTTATGCGATTTAATGGGTTTATTTACTATTTTTGGTGTAGGTTGAGTTGGTAAAAAGTTCGTGTTAGAATATGAAATGCTAGATCTGAAATTCTGAAAATGCTGATGTGATTGCTGTCTCCCACAGCTATAGCGGTAGAATCTACAGCTATAGCGGTGGAGTGCTGAAAAAAAGATTTTGGAGCCTTCTTCTCTGCCAGCCACCGCTATAGCGGTGGATCTTCACCGCTATAGTTGTAAAACCTGAAAAAACTCATTTTTAAGCTTTCTTCTCTACCTCCTACCGCTATAGCGGTGGGAATTCGCCGCTATAGCGGCGATTCGCGATCCTACACTATTTTAAAACGCGTCAGAACATTTTTTTAGGTCAATTCTGAGTTGGAGACAGAGGGGAGGCGCCGATTTCTGCTAGAGGAGAAAGAGGAATCTATTTTCGAAGCCGATCAAGCCCGAATTCCGTCAACCCAACCTCGGATTCATGGAGTTTGCTCATTCCTTTACTGTTTTTTGTAGTGTTAGAGCCATGAGTGGCTAATTTTCTGTTCTAGGGTTACTATGAACCCAATTTCATATTAGGATTTGTATTTCTCTTGAAACTTGTGATTCTTTTCAATTTAATACATACCTATCATCAATATTTACTATACTTGTTATGAAATTGGCCACTTTATGACTTGTTTGTTGCTTTCGTCGAACTCGGGATAAGGAGATGTTGGTAGAACACTGAATGATTAGGGCGGGTGTTAGAACTTAAGGGTTTTACTTGTTAATTAATAGGAATATTAATTAACCTCGTTTAATCAAATTAGGTTAACATTAATTCGACTTAAACTCACATAAGGGATTATGTTAGAGTTGAGTAACTTAATTTAGGTTCGGGAGAATCACTTTAAGCCATTAGAAAACCTAAGATTATTGTGTATAATTGAACTGAATCACAAGTGTTAGGGAGAATTAGCAATTCTTAAAACGAAAGAGGGGGATTAGTAACTCTAGGCCTTTTATTTGAATTATTTCCATTCGATTTTATTGCAATTTGCTTTTACCTTCAACTAGAGCTTTTTAAATCAAAAATTGGTTTGCCTAAATAATGCGTTTGAATTTCTGGAGTACTTAGCACGTTAGTCCCTGTGGAGACGATAACTCTTTGCTCATTTTAACACTATATTACTTGTGTGACTGGTGCACTTGCCAGAACGCCCCAACAAAGACTTGATGAATCCTTCTATGGCACATCTTGACAAAAGCGATAGCAAAACAGACCCTAATACTAAAGAACAAAACGATATGGTCCTGATTACAATATAATTGAAGAGATGGAAGGTGATATGGAGTATCCCCACTTCGTCTTTTCTAAGAAAGTCAAAGAAAAAATTCAGAGACCTTGGAAGCTTGCTCTAATAGTCAAGCTCTTGGAGATTAGACTCTAACAAATCTAGGCAAAAGAAGGAGTCATCAATCTTGTAAGCATAAACAATGATTTTTTTTGGGTCAAATTCTCTAACAAAGAAGATATAGACTATGCCCTCATTGAAGGACCATGGATGATCTACTACCATTATCTTACGGTTAGGACTTGGAGCCTATGTTTTGACCTAAAGACTACATCTATGAAGCGTATGGTCTTATGGTTGTGCTTTCCAGACCTCCCCATTGAATATTATGATGAAAGATGCCTTATAATCATAGGACATAGGATTGAGCGTAAGATGAAGGTGGACTATAATACAACTATTCAAGCTAAAGGCAAATTTACAAGGCTTTGCGTTGAAGTTGATCTCCAAAAGAAACTTTTGCGGATGTTCATAAACTCAAATGCTAAGGAAAATTCTGATGTCGTGGTTGATATTGACAAAGACTTGATGGATCCTTCTATGGTACCTCTTGACAAAAGCGATCGTGAAACAGACCCCAATACTAAAGAACAAAACGATATGGTCCTGATTACAATATAATTGAAGAGATGGAAGGTGATATGGAGTATCCCCACTTTATCTTTTCTGAAAAGGTCAAAGAAAGAATTTAGAGACCTTGGAAGCTTGCTCTAATAGTCAAGCTCTTAGGTAGAAAGATCGTTTTCAAGCTCCTACATATTAGACTCCAACAAATCTAGGCAAAAGAAGGAGTCATCAATCTTGTAAGCATAAACAATGATTTTTTTTTGGGTCAAATTCTATAACAAAGAAGATATAGACTATGCCCTCATTGAAGGACCGTGGATGATCTACTACCATTATCTTACGGTTAGGACTTGAGCCCGTGTTTGACCCTGAGACTGCATCTATGAAGAGTGTGGCCTTATGGGTGTGCTTTCCAAACCTCCCTATCAAATATTATGATGAAAGGTGTCTTAGATTCATGGGAAATAGGATTGAGCATACGGTGAAGGGTAGGGGCAAATTTACTAGGCTTTGAGTTGAAGTTGATCTCCAAAAGAAACTTTTGCGAATGTTCAAACTCAGACAAAATTTTTAAAATTGAATGCGAAGGCCTTCACTTCTTATATGAATTTTACAATATTCGTGGGCATCCAATGGACGAATGCCCGGTTAGGAAAAAGATGGAAACTCGAAAGGAAACCTTGATTCGAAGTGCAAATGACATAGATCAGTCTAGCAAACCCAATGCCAATCCTATAGGCAACTAAGAAGGAAAGGGGAAAGTTGTGCAAAAAAATAAAAGACCACAAAAACCAAGAGATCATAATAATGATAACATCCAGAGATCCAACATCCAAGGTTCAAGGTTCATAGACTTAACGCAATTGGAAAATGAGGATGAATTCAGGAATGTTTCACATAACCGAGATAACCACAACAAACATCCCATGGATAAAAACAGTATGCAAAAAACCCCAAACCTAATTGGAACCATGAGAACCCATAATGAAATTTGGGCTAACCAAGAGGAAATTAATTAGAAGAGTTAATGCCAATACAAGGGAAGATGTCCCTCATTTCTGCAGCTTTTTCACCTAATATGCCATTTCTAAAAGGAGAAAATTTACATGAACTTCTTTATAACTTTGCTATCAAGTTCTACAATAGACGCATGACATGTGTCAAAAGTTTTTTGAAAAACAAATCATGTAATGATGAGTTGTAGAAAAATATAGAATTAGTTTTAAAGACTATATACACTTGTTGTATTCTGATTGGAGAACCACATAATTGTTATATTCTAATTGAAAAACTTGATAGCAAATATACAGAGAACTACACTAAGTTTTTTTCCTTTCCAAAAACAATTTTCTCAAACATTTTAGGTAGTATATATGAGAAATACATAAAATGAAAATTATGAGTTAGCAACTTATGTAAATATCTGGTGAAGATATCCAAGTAAGAAATACAATTTGAAAGGTAAGTAGGGTCTAAGATCCTACTTATGCTTCCAAGTTGAAGGCATTCAAGTTGCCAATGTATTTAAATCAATTCAACTCAAAGACCATTCATAAGTTGATACAACAATAGCAAGGATTAGCAAGGAAATGAAGGAAGAAGACTACAAGAGAGAAAGAGACGTATCAGCTGGGACCACCACTACATGGAAGAAAGGGAAAATGTCGTTAATGTAGGGACCAATAATGAAGAGAAATAGGAAGGCTGCACGTGAATGGACAGAAGAATGGCTTGGAAAAAGAGAGAGAAGATTGTTATAATTTGTTGTGGAAGCAGAGCACATTTTCTGTTCCTTTCATATGAATCTATTATAAATAGGACCCAATATGTTAGTAAGGAGTAGAGAATTTTGTATTAAGCTTTTGGCTTGGAGTTCGTCCTTTCACTTGAAAAGGGACATTTTATACTGTATACTTTCCAGTTTCTTCGTAGTTTCTTCATAGGAATTTGATACAGACTCTGCCATTATTTCATCTTTCTGTCTTTTCATTTTAATTCTTTCTTCCATTATTTTGGGTTCATATCATAAGTTCTGTAAAGAAATTTATGCAAAATTCTGATCTATTTGTAATTCAAAAAATATGTAAAAATATAGTCAAAAAAGCATATGAAATTATTGTAAAAAAAAATTTTAATATATTTTTTAAATACATGTGAACTGAGGACAAAATATGATCCAGACATAACTGAGAACAATGAGAAAATATACATGAGCGTTGAAGAGAAAGAAAAAAAAATATTTTAAGGTATAATTAAATGCAAACTGTCATAAATAGGTACATTATCTATGAGCTGAAAATCAAACGAAGTAAACTTCCTCTGAGAAAGTAACCAACTTGAACAGTCAGCATTGCTGGTGGACGATTGGCTGATGGATCAAGGGAAAAAATAAAAAAATAAAAGCTGATCCGTCTTCAAAAGAAAGAAGAGAAAAAAAAAAAAGAATGGTTAGAATGACACATTATAAATAATTTGAGAAATAAAATATTTGAAAGAATATTTTTGGGAATGGAATATATGGGTTGAAAAAAAAGAAAAAGAACCCATTCCCGTTATGATAGTGTGTATTTCCAAGGCCTTGTTATGTGGACTGCGTTGTGTTACTTGGGCGATGTGTGTATTTAGGTGCAATTGTAATGGGCCCATGATTATTCTTCTTCTTTGGGTCTAAAAGCCTCTCGTCGAAATGTGACCTTCTCAAATTTTGATGGGCCTCGGAATAAGATCTCCCCACAAAATGTTTTAGTGGTTCTGGCCCATATGGACCAAAAACAGTCCTTCTGGCCCATGAGTTTGTTACTGGGCTGTCAACGTAGGCCCTTTCAGCCTCAGCTAAACTATGCTTAGTGTTACTCTTTATGTTAGGTCATTACTTATGTTTCGCCTTATTCGTTTCTGGTGTTGCTGTAATGGTTAATTAATTCACTCGAAGGAAATTAAAATAAACGGATGTAATTAATTTGATCTTTTTAAAATAATTTAATCAAGTGTGATCGGTTGGTATAGATTTATTCTAAACATTTCTCCTTATTATAACGCAAATTTGATTATGTTTCTAGATCGGAAGCCATAAATTAGAGATAATGTAAACATAAAAAATAAGGGTATATTTAGTTTGTAAATACATTTTTTGTTTTCATTTTTAGTTTTTATTTCTTAAAATACTGAAATTATTTTTTTGGTGTTTTCATATTTAGACCTATTTTAATAAATGTTTAAAACATTTTTAGTTAACTTAACCAAACATATTTTTAAACATATTTTTTATTTTCAATAAAAATAAAAATAAAAAACATCCAAACTAAACAGACTATAAGATACCAACTAGTTCAAGTAATTTAATATTTATTTTTTTAAAATAAAGTTTGTTTCAAATTTAAGTTTTATATATAAAAAAAATTTTCAGCGAAACACAAACTAAATTAGTTAAATTTTAATAAATTTTAAACATAAGATGGCATCAGTTACCTTATGTTTAAATTGAATTTACAATATTATAGCAAAGACCTTCCTTTGTGTTTTGTTATTCTGAAAATATTACACACACACACATATATATATATATATATATATATATAGTCAGAGAGCGTATTTGTTTATAATTTTCCATTGTTAAAAAAAAGGCCCAAAAGAGTTGTTTTTCACTTTCTTCTCCTTAGGTTATGTTTTTTTGGAATAATTTTCGGGTGCCCTGGCGCTGGTTAACCAATAGTTAAAGAATATTTATTATGTTTGAAAATAGTAAAAAGTGTATAAAATAAATGATTGATCAACTTTTTAGATCGGTCATTATTAATGTCCCTAAATATGACATATTTATCCTTAAAAATTTTTTTTAAATCTTATAATTTAATTATAAGTATTAGTTACACTTAGTTTATTATTTATTAGTTTATGATAATAATAGTAAAAAAAAATACTGTATCGCTTTTCAGCATCATTCTTGTTATAGTTATTTAGTGTATTGATGACACCAATTTAAGATATTAAATTTTCAAGTCATAAAAATAAAAATTTTAAAATAAACTCAACATGAGGGCAAATTTATCATATTTTTTTAAAAAATAAATAGGACATTAATGTTGACTGATTTAAAAAATTGGCTTTTTTTTAGTACAACAATAGGAGGCAAAAAAAATATTAATAGCTCTAAACGTATCTAGTAAGTTAAATATCATCCAAAATTTGAAAAAAAATTTTAAACATTGACTGTTTTAGATGTATCTTTTATTGACATGTTTTAATTTATATAAATATTAAGAAAACATTCTTAATTATTTAGTATCAAAATTTACAAATAATATTTTCATGTTCAAATATATATTCAAATTCAAACCTATTAATCTTAAAAAATACAAAATTCCCCCTTACAATTATCTTAGGGGGCCTCGTAGTGTCCCAGGAATTTTATTTGCCTTTCCTTTCTACAATTGACGTTACAGTACTTAGCTTTGGCGACCAACCATTAATGAAATTAATTTATTCTGCAAACCAAGCAATCTCCAAATTACAGTGTTACTGATTCATATGGCTTGTTTCAAATGGTTTAATATTTATTTTTTTAAAATAAAATTTTAAATTTGAATATTATAAATAAAAAATATTAATAGAGTTTTATATTTTTATAATTCGATTAAACTTTAATTAAATTAATCAAAATTTAGTAAATTTTTAAATATTAATACTTTTTTAAAAAATATTAAGTATTAATTTCTCAATGATCCCTGTCTTAATATTTTTATTTTATATTATTCTAACTACAAAATAAACCGTATTCGTATATACTATGTAGTGCTCAACCTGACCCGTTTACAGGGCAATCGACCTCCTATGAGGTTGACTGTCCCCCCTCTGATTTTTTTTTTTCAAAATGAGCGTTGGGCATAAAAAAATTACAGAACACAAAACAAGTGAGAGTATGTAAAAAAGACTTGACCTCCTTTGAAATCAAGCTTCCTGTAGCACGACCTGGTAAAAAAATATAAAAGAAGATAATGCAACTTTGTGGCATATTGGTGACGACGTAGATGCGAGAGGTCAACGTCGACCTATCAATGTCCTTTATAATGCTTTTGTGGCTATTCCTTTTGTTATATGATGATATAATGTCCTTTGTGGCTATCCTTTTGTGCTTACCCAATCATGTAATAATCAATTTCCTTCAATTACACAAACTCATTGCTTTATCAATATTTTTAAATAATATTATAGGAGCACTAATTTTTAACTTACAATTCATGGTTTAAAACACCAGAAAGCTTCAGTGAATGGTGCTGAAGTATTATTATAAAATATTAAAATATATTAATCTCCTATTCATGAACGTTGGCTTTGAAATGCTTGGGACGTTGGCCTCATCAAAGTTTTTATCATTTCTATTTTAATGTGGTTATTTTTAATCAATGTCGTTTAGTCTTCTTATATGTTTGGCATCATGCTTTTATTTACAATAATCAAAGCTTCTAACTCCTTTTAATATTGCCAAGCTTCTAACTCCTTTTAATATTGCCAACCGACCCCTTCCAACAACTATATATATATATATATATATATATATATATGATACAGATAAAAGAAAACATATAATAGATATATACTATATATTATTTTGGATAGAGGAGGTGTGTGAGAAAAAGAGTTATATTTATATTCTTAGTGTGAGGATTGTAAACTAAACAAACGAGTTCTAAGTTATTGTATTCTGAAAATAACATGTCTATATATCCTTATATTAGATGATATGACAGAATCAATTTGTGAGAGGTGTGAAATTACCTTAAATAAATATGATATACTCAAACATCAGTCTAGTACTATGCAATTTATATTTTTAAGTACCGCTAACCTTCAATTTTTTCAATTTTGTGTTTATTCTTATTTTTCATTTTGTTGCTTCAACAATTTTAAAATAATTTCATGCTTGATCCCATGAAAAGCAACACATGAAAAATAAGAATGGTAAAAGAAGAATTTGAATAATCATTTTTTATATATAGGATTTTCTCAATTGTGAAATAGAAATTTTGTAATTCACAATTGAGTAAATCAATGGATATATTTTTGGTTTCTTATATGGAGTTGTGGATTTATTTTGCAAGAAATTGGATAAATATTTTTATAAGAATACTTATCTTTTTACTATAACTCATAATTAAATTTTTATGAAATTTGAAATTCAAGTATATGTTATTTTTGACACCTTCTTTAAAGTGACAAATATTTTATTTCTAATTACATTTGTTTTAACTTTTCGTGGGCTTATAAAATATATTATTATTTTTATTTAGTTGTTGCTCACATAAAGAGAACTTATTTGTGTTGAAAATTTCACTTTTTACGAGATATCCATAAGTAATCAATTGTTACTCATACGGAGAATTTGTGAAATAATAATTTCTTCTTTCTACGTCATGAAATATGTGTCACTATTTTAATCTTTCTCTTTTTTAAAAATTTTATTAATAGTGAATACAAGAAAAAAAATGTCACACTCCCAATATGAACACGTGACTAGCACGACGTCCTCTAACTGTTAGCCTATACTTCTACCCCTATTCTCTCAAACATACACAAATCACACATAAATCAATTATGTTTACTCCATTGTATACATATATATAATGATTGCCACGACATGAGATTAAATCTACTCCATTTAAAGATTTTAAGTTCACATTATAACTCTCTGTAATTTCAGTCTCCATGATTAACATATTCAAATAAGATATACAAGAAAACACATCATACATATGGCTCCAAACTTTACTACCATTTTGCTCACGAAGCCATCTTTTGTTCCGGATCCCACTTTCCATGCCTAAAGTACTTCCTCATATCTTATCCTTTTCTCAAGTTTAGATCTAACTTATTTCTCCAAATCATATTTAACCAACCCCCTTAATTTTCTTGAATTTCTTAAAATTGTGCACTTAATTTTTTTAATTAATATTTTCCTAAACCCTCCTAAAGTGATATTAATTCTATGCTTTGAGATCCACACAACTTTTTCCTTTTTAATTTGGACAACAAACAAAAAGCCACGGAGCCCATTGTATGGGAAGCAAGAATTAATGTATCAGGTCAAAACGTATGTGTTCTTACTTAAGCAATAATCTTATTTGAAACATTATTAAGTATTAAATGTGAGCATTTCTCTTAATAGAGATTCAAACTATATGTTATGCCATATGTGAAGATCATAGGTATACTTTTACATAAGGTCTAAATGCACAAAATTTCTCTCTCTGTACAGTTTAATTTCCCTGAACTTTGAAACTCCTTAAAAAGTCCCCTCTAACTTTAATTTTGAGCAAAACACCATTTCCATTATTCAGTTCATTAATTTTACACCTCAGTAAATATATATTGCCTTAACCAAAAAATTGCCCAATCAGCATATATATCCAAGGGCTCCCTAGGCTTCAAATCTCCATTGATACAAGAAAACTCCAAAAGTAGGCATATTTTTATATCAGAGAACGTAGAAATACTTTCTAGACCTGGACTATCTAATTAGAAATTGAAAAAAAAAAAAGAGGCTAAATTGAGATGCTTTAGTTCTAGAATACTAAATTAATAAGAGAATACTTTTTTAAAAAAATAAAATTAATAGACATTGTATCTTCACCAAATTTAAATGACTTTACTCTTGATTTGTTTGAATAAGGTTTAGGTAACAAAGAACTTAAAATGGGAAAATTCATAATTAAAAAAGCAAAAGAAACAGAAGTAAAATTAAGATAGTATATATAAATGCATATATAAGCTAACTAACAAAATTTACAAAGGACTATATGCACAAATCGATCTGATATATACAAAGAACTTGAAAAACCTTAAATTTTACATTGTTATAGTCCATTATTGAACAAAGACTCCATGAAGCCACCTGCCAAATCCTGAGAAAGATCAAAACATGTGTAATTAGAAAATTAAAAAAAAATGTTATCAAAGGCTATTTTGAAATACTAAAAACATTAAGGGATTATTTAATTTTGGAACACTAAGTAGAAATTAAAGGATTAATTCGAAATACTGAATAAGATTAAGAGGCAAATTAAGATACTATAAACTAATTAAAAGTTAAGGGATCAAAATAAAATAATATAAATAGACCAAAATGATGGATTAAAGAAAGAAAGAAAAGGTCCTGCCTGCTGGGGAATTTCCAAGTCAGACTCCCAGAAGTTGATGTTTTCCAACAACTAAGTAAACAAATTAACTGAGTTAGTTATATTAGTTATATATATTAAAGCCCAAGACTAACAAAAATATCAACTAGAAAGTTATGATAGACATATTATCAATTAATTGTAATAAAGAAAGGATATATTAATTAAACCACTAGGATGCCCATGGAAAAAAAAAACTAGTATTTGGGAAATATATTAAAATCATACATCAAATGCTTCACTTAATTTTGCATGAAAAGGAATGGAAAAACCATTCATTTCACATATTTAGTTGTAAGAATCTTTGTTGAAATAGAAAAGAATTAGGAAAAAATTACTATAATATTCATGAATACAAAAAAGTTATATAAATATTATATAAAAGAACATTCATAAATAATTTCAAAAAAATTAAATATAATTTTTAATATATTATACAATATTAAATATTACATGATAACATATTAAATATATTAAATGATGGAAGAAAAAATGCATTAAGGAATATGTGTGTGTGTGTGTGTATCAATTGTAAATTTATAGAACTTGCCTCATCAGAGACTTCGACAAATGTTGGAAAGTACTTGTTGGAGTCCTCAGTTGGATTAATATCTTTGCCAGCCACTTGCTCTAGCTGCTATAGAAATGGCATCAATATTAAAATGCTGATAAATGAAGAATATTTATTAGGGCAATTAATTATCTAATGCTAGTCATTAATATATATATATATATATATATATATATGTATATATAAAGTTGGTCTATGAAGAGGTGACTTAGCACCTCTCTTAGACCAAAAATAGTTATTATTCTTTTTTTAATTTATTTTTATATTTCAATATTTGTGATAAAAAGTTTAATATTCATGCGTCATTTTAATAAAAATAATGCTAAAAATTAAAAGGTCTTATGTTACAATTTTTAATTAATTAGATAGTCTAATACTCATTTATGTGCTATTTAAGAATTGAAAGTTCTAATTAACAATTTAATTGAAAGGTCTTCTTTTTTATAATTTTTAATTAATTAGATAAGTTAATATTTATTTATGTGCTATTTTAACAGAAATACCAAGAATTGAAAGGTCTTATATACAATGCAATTTTTTTTCACTAAAAAAAAAGCTATGTTTATCAAACAAAGTTATCTATTGAAATGCAAGGAATTGAAGTTTTACATGAAAAAGCTTTATAGGAAGAGGGGAAAGGGTGATGTTGAATATAGTTTTCTTCCAATTTACTATTGCATTACTATTATTTTGACTTGGTTGGATTTTTGATTAATTATTATTCAAAGTACTATCCTCCCAAAATATCATTATTTGTCAAAATTTTTTAGATTATTGGTATTTTTTTTCTTATGGTTTGAATTACTTATACTTTTTCATTTTTTTACCAATAAATATTTTGCAATAACTTAGATGTGGAGGAAAATATTAACTTGAAGATATAGATGTATGGTAATATTAATACATGTGTAGTTTCAAATTAATTTTGTTATCTATGAGTTTGTTTTAACTAATGGGAGTTGTCAGTTTAATTTAATTCAAAATAGAGAAGAATTAGATTAATTTCTTTTATTCCATTGATATTTAAAAAATGTGTAATGAAGACAAATGAAAATTAGAGAATAACACTAAATAATTTATTTTTAAATTAATTTTATTAAATCTTAATTAAATTTAAAAATACATTCTAAAGTATTAAAATGATTGTACAAAATGCAAAAAAGTTTTTTAATTTAAAAATAAAAAAATATTTAAATTTGGTTATTAACTTGACTCAGGTTGACCTTCCGATAAAAAAAATGAGCCAAACAAATTGGCTTATTTTATAAGGAGTCAAGCGGAGAATCTATTTTTCAACTCCAGTTCAATTTGATCTTTTAAAAATACAATTTAGAGAGGATAATTTTTCATAAACTAAATCTACCATTTACTCTTAAAAGAAAAAAAGAACAAAGAGCAGAGAATTAGACATACCTGATTGTTGAATTCGCTAAGAACATCTTCCATGATGTTGTCACTACAATCAATTCCACTCAAGGGTGAGCAATGAGACATTACATGTAAAGCATCATTGTAATCTCTAATTGCATAAGTCTGATAGAAATCTTCATTAGAAATCTGATTTTGCCGCTGTTGCCGTTGCTGTTGCTGCTCATAAAAAGGTTGCACCAAAATATTCTCCATAGTTGCACTATGACCCTCACTATGATTTGAGTCATTCATCATGATGGAACTATAATTATACCCATAATCAAAATTACCATTATTTCCAACAGGCTCCATCTGATTCATCCCATCAAAAGCTGTTAACCCAAATCCACCATTGAAACCATTGGTGTAATTATTATAAGTATTCGATGATCCGTAAGGGTTATAAACTTTTGCATTTCTAGGGTTTGCGTTGAACAATGATGGCTCGTAAGAAAAAGAAGGAAGATTGTTGAAGGATGATGATGAAGGATTTGAAGAAGCAGTACTTCTCATTTTGCAGTGTCTTACGATTCTTACGAATTCCTCTTGAATGTTCTTCAACATCAGCGAAGGGTATTTGGATTCCAGATTTGTTAGGATGATATTCTTCTTACTTGCGTTGTTCATCACCATGGCGAACATTCTTGCAACTCGCTTTAGAAAAATTCGATATTTCTGCGATATTCATAACAAATTTATAGGTTTCCATTAATAACTTAATTTTCAAAAGATAGTCAATTTTTTTGTTCTTAAAAATTTTGTTTTGGACGATTTAATTTCTTAATATTATGAACTTCTCACACACTGATATTGAAATGGTCATTTAAAGATGAATAACTGTACCATCTAATTTTACAAAGATGTAATTTATACAATCTATAACTTATATAAGGACTAATTAATTGGACACTTAATTTTTTTTTTTAAAGTTTCCCATAGGTATCTACTAGAAATAACACTGTTCAATAGATCGAGTCGAACAAGTCCGTAACCAGCTAAATGTTAAACTGGTTGAACCATAGGCATCTTTATTAAAACAAAGACCATCAATATTGGGTAGCATGCCTAAATGGGTCAGGCTATGAGCCACTTTTTTTTTTCAAATATATATTTAAATAATATAATTTGAAATTTTTTTAGTGAAAAACTTCAATATTTTTTTAATTTAAATACAATTATACATGTAAAATATTATTTCTTTAATATTTTTAAATAATCAATAACTTTAATTTTTCATATTTTCTTTTAAAATTAACTTTATTATATTTAAATTTGAAAATTCTATATTAATTTCATATCTAAGTTTGCTATATTTGAATATAAGTTTATAAAATATAAAAATATAATAAAGTGATATTATTTATAATAGATAATATTTTTTATAAAAAAATTTTTAAAAAAAAAGTGCTTCCCTTTTAGACCCATTTTTAGATATGTCTATTTTTTTGAACTCAAGACAACCCATTTACAAGTGGTCTCAAGTTAGCGCACACGCCATGGGCCAAATTGACAATGCCAAGTATTTCTCTTAACATAAATTTGAACCTTAACTTGCAACATTGCAAGAAATTAGTCTTTTTCACTAGACTCAACCCTATTAGTTTGACGCTTAATTTTTAAAGCCTAAATAATAAAAAGAATGTCTTTTAAGAATTAATTTATATATTTACTCAATTTTACATTAACATATATATAAGAGAGTCTAATTCTCAATATATAGCAGACAACATTGACACCGGGTCTATTTCCACACTTATATAGTCTTATGTAAGATAATTTAGTGTGAAAAAAAAAAGTAAATACCTTCTTTAACTTTTGAGTCTTACAAAATAACGACCCTCGTTAAATTTTTTTAAAAAAATTAAAAATGATTTATACTACATTATTTTTCTAGGCATCACCTTAAACTTTATCTTTTGTTGTTTCTTAACAAATCAAAGCGTGCCATGTCACGAATGAAATGAGAGAGCCTAAGGTAGTATCTCTATGAAAATAATGAAAAAATGAACCAAAGGGTTTAAAAACATTTATAAGAAAATAAAATCTCAAAGGCGAATTAAAGTTTACATTCTTAAGTAAGTAACCCGTCAAAATTCAAATGATGTTAAATTGTCATAATGAACAATTCAACATAAAAAAAATTCAATTATCTTGCATCTAAGATGATCAGTGGGAGAGAAGAAAATATTTAAATAGTTTTTATAAGTTAAGGGATTAAATATGAATAAAATAAAATTAAAGAACAAAATTAAAATTCAAGCTAAATTTAAATTATCAAATTATATAAAAAAAAGGACGAAAACAAGACTTAGGGGAAACATTATATAGAAAACTAAATTAAAAAAAATAAATTAAAGAACAAAATTAGTAAAATTTAAAAGAATTATAGAACAAACATACAGTTTTCCTTGAACTATATTTTTATAGGTATGCAAACATAGAATAAGGATCTACTTCTTGTCTCCAAAAACAAATAATATATTTATCTTTCTGTAGATCATTAGATTTCAAATCGTCCAACGATCCAAAACTTTATATTCTTTTTTAAAAAAATTACTTGAAATATGTGATCCAACGGTTTACAAAAAGATAATCATACAAGACAAGTAACAAATGTGTTCTCGCAAACACATATTATGGGACTTGAATCTTCTGTAGTTTTGGTGAGAATTGTGGACAACTCTAGATTGGATAATCCAAATCAAACAATGAACTATAAAAAGAATATACTTTATAAGATTTTTTTTTGAATATGGACTATCTAATTTTAAATGGATAGTCCAAATTTAAGGATCAAATTTTGTACTTTTCGCTAAAATTACAAAACATTCAGACTTCATGTGATGCGTAATCAACTTAACTATATATATATATATGGACCAAGGGGTGTTAAGGAGGCTCATTGGCTTGCCCACAATTTTTAGATGGCTGTGGACCTCGTTTAGATAGGTGGAGCCCATAGCCATCCAAGGACTGTGAGTAGGTCACCTCCCTCCTTAACCATGCGCTAAGGAGGGAGCCTTTTTCCACACACACACATATATATATATATATATATATATATATATATATATGCAATTATCATCAAGCAATTAATTACGAAGCTAGATTTGATAGTTTTTTAAGGAATAAGAGACAAACCTGCAAGTGACTTGCCACATTGTCCCTAGTTAGCCCTGGCGTTTTCATTACTTGAAGAATCTTTTTGGGAACTGCATCTGAATTAATGGAAAAAAATATTGTAAGTAAGAACAAAATTCAAGATTATCATTTTGATTTTTCTATGTTTTTTCAACCTAAAAAATTATTTTTTAACTTATAATAATTTCTTTTTTATTTTTAGAAAGAAAGAAGCAAACGAGAATCTAAAGTAATTAAATTCTAATTATATTAGTTTACCCAAAATAATTTTTATTTTCTCCAACTTATAGTCTTGATCAAGAAGTTTATTGCGATCAACTTAGTCCTAATATGAGAGTCAGGACTAAATCGACTTAAATTTTAGAAATAGCAATAAAATTTTAATAACTAAATTGATATTATTAAATTTTTCAAGAACTAATATGATACATACATATATATATATATATATATAACTCTTACAAAATTTGTTCTAAATATTAAAATTACATGAGCAAAACCGATTGATTGAACTTCTTTATAGTGCATTTTGAGAAAAATTAGGGGAAAAAAAAACAATTTTCTTGAAAGAAAAATTGCAGCAAATTCCCTATATATAACAATAACATATTTCAAAGTAAGAACAAAAAGAAGATATATACTTACTGTGTAAGCCAATGATATTGATGGCTTCTAAGAACCGAGTTTGAAGATCATTAGTCCAAACAACCTTGGTCTTCTTAGTAAGAGACGATGATGGCTTACAATTATTATCCTCCGATGCAGTATTATTATTATTATTATTATTATTCATTGGGGTCCTCACCACGTAGTCCTTTCTTTTAAGTAACCTTTTGCCCAATTCTCTTCTCAACATCGTTGATGATGAGTTTGAGGGTTCAGCAGAATGTTGTAGTCTCTCTAACATTACACCATTTGGCTTCTTGCCTTTCATTGCAGATACTGCAAACTGCCAAATACCTTTGAAGTCATTTGCTGTGGCTGGTTTCACTATGTATCGCACTACACCACTCCTCAAGGCTTCCTCTATCACTTCCTCATTCTTCTCCTCTGAAATCACTGTATGTGAATATATAATTAATTTGAGAGTCATAAATTACTGATTTAATCTTCAAAAGATTATAGTTGGTTCAATTGAATCCCTAAAATAAAGATTGTTTATATCGATATTTTACTTAAAATCAATTGAAGGATAAAATAGATCGAATCGAGGATCAGAAGATTTTACCTTTAAAGAAATATAATAACTAAAAATAAATCTAAAATATATATATATATATACACACACACACACCACAAATAATTATAAGCATAATATTATATTAAAAATAATCAATCAATGTACAATTTCAATAAATAAGACTCAAGCATGATAAATAGAAAAGACACTTTACAACAATAAGAAACATTAATTGTTATACAAGATTTGAAAATATTCAACTAATAAAAAAAAAATAGAGAGCCCCATTTTCTATTGTATTTAGAAACATTTCTTTTTCTCAACTAATAGACATTTTCTTCTTCAAAACCCACAATATTATATCTCGTTGTTAGCCTTCATTAAACTATGTTAAAAATTAAACAAATTATGAGTAGTAAGATTGTAATTGTGTAGTATTAGTGGAGATTTAAGTTAATATAATGACTTTTTTTTTAAATCTTAATTGACCTAATGAATTAGAAATATATCAACAAATAAAAAAATAACAAAGATCTAAAATGTTATAGGATCGATAAAATCGTAAGATCTAAATCAAGATCCTACTGAGATCTTAATGGATCTAGATTTTACATAAGATCGAGATCGTTTGGGTTGTTTGAAATCTTAAAATCATAAGATTTTAAGATTTAAATCAAGATCTTGACAACTTTGCCTGAAATATTGTATTTGCTTCAATTTGGTCCTTTTTTTTTTGTTAAAGTGACTTTTAGCAACGAAAATTTTAAGATTTAGAAATGGTAAATTTTGTGATTTAACAATGAAAATGACCAAATTGAAATAAATGCAATCTTTGAGGGATTAAATTGAGACATCTAACTATCAAGGACCAAATTGAAAAAATATAATTTTTCAGGGACCAAGTTAGTAATTTACTCTTAGTTTGATAATAGGAAAGAAATGAACTAATATTTGATCTATTAGAAGGCGAGCATGAAACAACATAATAATGAATTATCTTGAAAAAAAAAGGAAAGAAAGAAAAATTGTAAAATTTTATATAGAGTAGTATAAAAAATTGAAATAATGAATGAAGTCTTACTGATGACAGGTAATGAGAAGTGTTGATCAAGTGTGTGCTTGAGTTTGAATCCATCAAAATCAGGGAAGTGAAGGTCAATCACAATGAGGTCGAAATGGCCTTCTTTCTCTTTAAGCCTTTCCAACGCAACCAAAGGGTCCTTGATACCTTCAGCTAAAATTAAAACCAAGTAATGACCAAAATGGGAAAGAGATTTTACAAGTCTTTTTTTTTTTTCTAATAGTCAAACTCTTTTAACAAATAAGTAGCTTTAATTGGCATCACAAGCTCTCTCTCTCTCTCTCTCTCTCTCTCTCTCTCTCTCTCTCTCTCTCTCTCTCTCTCTCTACACACACACACACACACAAACAAAATTAGGGTCTAAGATCATGGGAGATGTAAGAATGGGTTAAAATAGGGTGCAGGTTACTTGATATTGGGTTATACGCGAAATTGAATCCTTTATTAAGTGCAAATGCTCCAACAGAATATTGGACTTCTCAACATCATCTGATACTAAGAAGTGAGGATGGAACTCACATGGGCGTTACTTGTCCTACCCCAATTGAAAGGTGTTTAGAATCCCAACATTCGTGCCTAGCAAATTATCCAAGTTGGTTACATGTATGATTAGGAAGGATAGGACAAAGTTAAAAATTAGTAATTCACGGTTCCGCAGGCTGGGTCATTTTTGACCTGATTTAATATGGATTGCATTTTGTTGGCCCAACCCAATATGTTGGGTCCATTTGACAAGTCTACCATATGTATATAAATGGAGGTAAATTAAAGTATTTGTTTTATTTTTTTGGGGGGGGACATAACCCTTAATGAATTGAATAAAACTTATCTTAATTTTAATAATTATATATACAAAACAACTAATATGACATATCAATTAATTAAATAATTCACCTCGTTCTCAAAAATAAAGATATTATCAAATAACAAGATGCATAATTATTATCTTATTTTAGAATTTATTATCCTTAAGATCCAATGACTTTTCAAATCATCTTCAAATTAAATCTTAAATTGCATAATAATAATAATAATAATCTTTTCTTTGAAATATCTTATCATTATGAACTTGTTAATATAGTCAAATAAGAGAGAGGAGGCAAAACAATATATTCTTCTTGTAAATAATAAGTTATTCGCAGCAGACATATGTCTTTTATTAGTGAAGGAAACAATAATTCTTAACTTGGGAAAATTAAAGAATTTGTAAATTATGCTTTGATACCTCATGTAATAATAATTCGCTCGTGCATAAAAAATTTTAGCATAAACTATTGATTCACTGGGTTTAGAATTTTGCGATGATCACAAGAATTAGAAAAGGGACAAACTTTCAATTATCCATTGAGTACTTTGAAGAATTATTGGGTTTGACTTGAATTTTGTGGGTGACCCGGTTTGTAACCCGACCCACGACCCACGACCCATTTGTCTCTATATATATGAGTGTGAGGGAATTCATTAGAAGAGTGGTTGATGTAATTTCTCTCTGTATAGCCTCCTTCAGAAAATAATACAGATATTCTCTCTGTCCGTGGACGTAGGTTGCATTGACCGAACCACGTAATTTCTTTGTGTGTTATTCTCTATCCTTCTCCTTGATTAATTGCATTTCAGTAACCTAACAAGTGGTATCAGAGGTTTGGTTCATTTTTGGTTCGTCGGTTACTGTAGCACGTCCGAAAATTTTCAGATCCGGCTCCAAAATTTCAGATCTTGCCCCGATTTGGTTGATTTGGAGCATAGGAGACCATTCTCTGCATCTTTGGTGCGTTAAAGAACGTCGGAGACCAATTTTTGGTGGTAAGAAAATTTTCAGATCTAGTTTTAAATCTCAGATCTAGCTTGATTCGCTTGTTTTTTGGGAAAAAGAGACCGTTTATTGCATTTCTAGTGCATTGGAGATCGTTTTTCAGTTGTTTCGGTGAGTTTTTACGGTTGCGAGTACTGTTCATCGCCGGAATCTTCATTGGAAGTACTGTTCATTGCCGGAATCTTCATCGGAAGCACTGTTCATCGTCTTCTACGGCGAGGCACTGTAGCACGGTCAACGGTCAATGGTACTATTTGGTCAAAGTTGCTGTTTGGTCAAAGCTGTTGTTTGGTCAAAGCTGCTGTTTGGTTAAAGCTGCTGTTTGGTCAAAAATTGCTGTTTGGTCAAAGCTGCTGTTTGGTCATTGTTGTTGTTTGGACCAAGTTTTCTGTTGCGATCGTTATTGTTTCCTCGACACAGTTCCGGTGAGTTTATGTTTAATTCAGAAAAGAATTCTGAATTTCTGTGTGAATTTACTGGATTGTGCTGGATTGAATTTCTGGTTTACTGCTGTGAATTTTGTTGGACTGCTGTGTTGAATTTCTGTTAGTGAAGTTCTGGTCAGTTTGCAAGGTTCTGAACAGTTTTGTGAAATTCAATTTCTGATTGCGAAATTTGCTAGTAATTTATCTGCTGTTATTTGAGAAGATGTCGACTCATAAATTCGATATTGAGAAGTTCAATGGATCGAATGATTTCACTTTGTGGAAGGTAAAAATGAGGGCACTTCTGGTTCAGCAGGGATGTGCAGTGGCATTAGAAGGAGAAAGTAGTCTACCTAACACGTTGAAAGAAGAGGAGAAGAAGGAAATTTTGGCAAAGGCTCATAGTGCATTACTATTGAGTCTGACAGATGAGGTGTTGAGAGAAGTAGTTGATGAATCAACTGCTGCAGGTTTGTGGAAGAAATTGTATGATAAATACCAGAAAAAGTCTCTCACAAACCGGTTATATCAGAAGCAGCGTTTGTATACCCTGCGGATGACAGAAAATATGCAGGTAAAAGATCATCTTGATAATTTTAACCGAATTATCCTGGATTTACAGGGTGTTGGGGTTAAGATAGATGATGAAGATCAGGCTATCATTCTTTTGTGTTCTCTACCAAATTCATATGAGAACTTTGTTGACACTATGTTGTATGGTAGAGATAGTATCTCTGTTAATGATGTCAAAGATGCTTTGCAGTCTAAAGAGCTGAAGAGAAGAGTCTCTAGTTCTAATGAGGATGGTGCAGAAACAGGTTTGTATGTTGGCAGAGGCAGAGACACTAAAAGGGATGATGGAAAAAGAAGCAAGTCACGGTCTCAGTCGAGGAACAAAGGAGGACCTCGATGTTATCATTGTAAACAAAAGGGGCACATCAGGAAGAATTGTCCACAGAGGAAGAAGGGAAATGACGAGAAGGAACCGAATACCAGTGGTAGTGCTTCGGTGGTGCAAGATAGTTCTGACGGAGAAGAAGACATTGATGTTCTCACAGTCAGCACCTCTGGTTCTGCAAATACTTGGGTCTTGGACACAGGTGCATCTTATCATATGACTTTCTCACGTGAACTGTTTACTTCTTTCAAGGAGTGGAATGGTGTTGTGAGGTTGGGTGATGATGAGCAGCTCAGTGTTAAGGGCAGTGGTTCTGTGCAGATTCAGATGTATGATGGAATAGTCAGGACGCTTGATGCTTGGTATGTTCCTGGTCTACGGAAGAACTTGATTTCTCTTGGTACTCTAGACAAACAAGGGTACAAGTACTCTGGAGAGAATGGACAGTTGAGAATTTCCAAAGGTGCTCTGGTTATAATGAAGGGTAAATTGCAGCATGGCATTTACTTTCTGATTGGTAGTTCTGTGATAGGGACAGTGGCTGTATCTAAATCTTTAGGGAAGAATGATGATTATACAGAGTTGTGGCATTGTCGATTGGGACACATGAGTGAGAAAGGGCTGTCAATTCTAAGTAAACAAGGATTGTTAGAAGGAGCAGAAACTTGGAAACTGAAATTCTGTGAAGTTTGTGTTATGGGTAAACAACGCAGAGTTAAGTTCAGTTCTGGGAAGCATACTTCTACGGATGTTCTGCAATATGTTCACTCAGACTTGTGGGGTCCTTCTCCAGTTGAATCTCAGGGCAAATGCAAGTACTTTGTTACTTTCATTGATGACTACTCTAGAAGGGTTTGGGTATATTTTCTGAAATCCAAAGATGAAGTGTTTGGGAAGTTCAAGGAGTGGAAGACCATGGTTGAGAAACGGACTGAAAAACAGGTCAAAACACTCAGAACTGATAATGGGTTGGAGTTCTGTAACGCTCCATTTGATGAATTTTGCAAGAAAGAAGGTATAGTGAGGCATCGCACTGTACGTCATACACCACAGCAAAATGGAGTTGCAGAACGTATGAATCAAACACTGTTGCAGCGTGCGAGATGCATGCGATTAAACGCTGGCTTGCCAAAACAATTCTGGGCTGAAGCAGTTAATACTGCTTGTTATCTGGTGAATAGATCGCCATCTACTGCAATTGATTTTAAGACTCCTCAAGAGGTATGGTCCGGTAAACCTTCTGATTATTCTGGCCTGCGTATATTTGGTTGTCCTGCTTATGCTCATGTGAATGATGGTAAACTAGAGCCTAGGGCAATGAAATGCATATTTCTAGGGTATGCACCTGGAGTTAAAGGGTACAGACTGTGGTGTACTGAAAAGGATAGAACTCCAAAATTTATTACTAGCAGAGATGTAACTTTTAATGAGTCTGCTATGTTTGGTCAGAAGGAGGAGCTTGGTAGTCATGCAGGTAATAATGATCAAGGTGCCAACCAGAAGGTAGAAATTGAAGTTCAAACTTCAAAAAGGGTTATAACAGACCCTGTACAGCAGCCCAGGGAAGAAGAAGAATCACAACCTATAGCAACAAGGAGGGAAAGAAGGGAAATCAGAAAACCTATGAGGTATGCAGATTGTGTTGATATAGTTGATGTTAATTCAATTGCTTATGCCTTGGCAGTAGGTGAAAGCATTGATTCTGATGACCCGAGATCATATAAAGAAGCAGTTGAGAGTAGAGAAGCATCAGAATGGCTGGTTGCAATGAATGAAGAGATGCAATCTCTTGAGAAGAATGAAACATGGGATCTTGTACCGTTACCAAAGGGAGTGAAACCGGTAGGATGCAAATGGGTCTTCAAGAAGAAAGAAGGTATTCCTGGAGTTGAACCAGCAAGGTTCAAAGCACGACTCGTGGTCAAGAGTTTTTCACAAAAGGAGGGAATTGATTATCATGAAGTTTTCTCCCCAGTTGTGAAGCATAAAACCATTCGTGTCCTTTTGTCCATGGTAAGTGTTTTTGACTTGGAGTTGGAACAACTGGATGTGAAAACTGCTTTCTTACATGGAAATTTAGAGGAGCAGATTTATATGTCACAGCCAGAAGGATTTCTTGATTCTGGGAAGAAAGATCATGTATGTTTGCTGAAAAAGTCCTTGTATGGTTTGAAGCAGTCTCCTAGACAGTGGTACAAGAAATTTGATGCATTCATGACTTCCCATGGTTTTCTGCGTAATCAGTTTGATAACTGTGTCTACTCTAAGAAACTTGCAGATGATTCTTATATTTATTTGTTGCTATATGTTGATGATATGTTGATTGCTGCAAAGAACAAGGTTGAAATTGATAGTTTGAAAGCCTTGTTGAGCAGTGAGTTTGAGATGAAGGATTTGGGTGCAGCCAAGAAGATATTGGGCATGGAGATTTGGAGAGATAGAAGTGCAGGTTTACTGTATGTATCTCAACAGAAATACATAGAAAAATTATTGCAGTCTTTCCAAATGAATAATTCTAAGCCGGTTAGTACTCCGTTGGCGGCACATTTTAAACTTGATGCTAGTACAATACCTACTACAGCTGAGGAAAAAGGGTATATGAGTTCAGTGCCCTACTGTAATGCTGTTGGAAGCTTGATGTATGCAATGGTGTGTACTAGGCCTGATCTGGCTCATGCAGTCAGTGTGGTAAGTAGGTTTATGAGTAATCCTGGGAGAGCTCACTGGAGTGCAGTTAAATGGATTATGCGGTATCTGAAAGGTACGAGTAATATTTGCTTGGTTTATGGTGCTGATAAATCTGATAGTGGCTTGGTTGGCTATACAGATTCAGATTATGCTGGAGATCTTTTGAGGAGGAGATCCTTAACATGCTATGTCTTGACTCTGAATGGATGTGCTGTCAGTTGGAAGGCAACACTTCAATCTACAGTTGCCTTGTCTACCACTGAAGCAGAATACATGTCATTGGCAGAAGGAGTTAAGGAAGGTATGTGGTTACATGGTTTGATTGATAGTCTGGGGTTAAATATTCAGAGACCTATCATTTATTGTGATAGTCAGAGTGCATTAAGTTTAGCCAAGAATCCAGTCTACCATGAAAGGTCGAAGCATATTGATATCAGATTGAATTTTATTCGAGATGTGATAGAAGACAAGAAATTATCCATCGAGAAGATAGCCACAGCAGATAATCCAGCAGATATGTTGACAAAGGCTCTACCTTCAGAGAAGTTCAAGCATAGCTTGGACTTGGTGAATGTTTGCATTCCATGAAGCCCTACAGGGCTTGAATGACAGAGATGAATTTGTACTTAGTTCTGGTGATTTGAGAGAATTCAAGTCAAGGAGGGAAATTGTTGGGTTTGACTTGAATTTTGTGGGTGACCCGGTTTGTAACCCGACCCACGACCCACGACCCATTTGTCTCTATATATATGAGTGTGAGGGAATTCATTAGAAGAGTGGTTGATGTAATTTCTCTCTGTATAGCCTCCTTCAGAAAATAATACAGATATTCTCTCTGTCCGTGGACGTAGGTCGCATTGACCGAACCACGTAATTTCTTTGTGTGTTATTCTCTATCCTTCTCCTTGATTAATTGTATTTCAGTAACCTAACAAGAATAAATAGAAGAAGCACCATTTTCTTTCCCATAACAGCTTAAATGATAATATTACTCTCGTGGATCAGTGTATCTTCTAGTTGATGGCCTATTAGAAGTAGAAGGCGCTCTGGTAAGATCCTCATGGATAGAAAAAGATTGCAGTCAGTTTGATAATAATTAAGTGAATTTGCTTTTTCAGTTCGAACCAAGAAATCTTTTAAATATGATTTAAAATGAATCTTGTTCTATCGTTGATTAGAGATTTCTCTATAAAAAATATGAATCATAGTTTGAAGAAGGAGAAGGAGTCTTCGACCCGTAATACATAGAGGAGAATTCATTCAATCACAAAGTTTAGGCTCCTAGAATATAATCTGGTGCCTTTGCTTTTCGGGAAGGGAAGAGCACTCTGCTCTTCTATTTAAAAAATCGTGATTAAAAAAGTGTCACAATTAAACTTTTAGCAATAGTTTTCTTTCTGTTAGTAAATATTTTAACTGTGATACTTTTTAGCTACGATTTTTTAGCAACGATTTTAACCACTACTAAATAGAAAAGTAGAGTGCTCTTCCCTCTCCAAAGAGCAAGTGATCTTGTTTTCCTAGAATATAGAGTCTTTGGAACTTTCTATTTGATTGTATCAAAAGATCTAATGAACTAAGATTTTTTTATTGGGCTAGGTTATTTCGGATGGGTGAAAAAGAAAAAAGCAAGTACCCTGTTTATTAAAATTGAATTTGTTGTTGTAAAACTTGTGAGTTGATTCAAAATCAATGGTTCCACTAAAAAAGTATGATTTGAGTTGATTTAGACTCAAACTCAGTACAAGCTTGAATAAACAGACAAACTTTGATGAACTCACTAAAATCACAAGTTTGAGACGAGGCCATGAGTTTGCAAATTTTCATTTTCACCAAAAAGTTGGTCCATTTAGCATCCCAGCACAAAATTTTGTTGACTATCGAATACGTTTACTTACTTATTGTTGATTATAAGTTGCTATCCAATCTGATTCAAACACGTTTATCCACTAGTTTTGTCAGGTATTTGTCGACTAAGCCGTAACCCAAACCGATCTAAACATGTTTACCTGTAAGTTTTGTCGAGTATTTATTAAACTATCTTGTAAATTATCATTAATAATATCTAATGAATAAATCAATATTATCATACACCTAGATCATTTGAATCATAACCGAAATGGAAAAAAAAAAAAAAAGGTGGAGATTGTCTTCAAATTTCAATTTTACCTTTGTAATTCAACGAAGTGAGTATTCCCAATGTTTTCTCACGCATTGTAGCATCGTCATCAACAACCAGAACATTGATTTCAAGTGGAGGACCATTTTTGTTACCAGAACTATGACTGAGTGTTCCTCTTTCACTATCCATGACTTTAGATTTAAAAATCACAATTTGAATAAAGAGTTAGCGATAGAGGCTTTAAATAAGATTTCATCATTCTCTTTTAATTCTGGTCTTCAGATCCTCATATCCAAAACATTGAATGGAGTCATGACAAAAGGAAGTGAAGGAAAAATACTTAGACAGTGGTTTTCGCCCGCTGAATAGTGAGACTCATTAATGCTCAAAATCAGCAGGTAAGAGATTGCATCAAGTGCCAATTTCTTAAGTCATAAATTACACTTTGCTCTCCTCTTAGTTTTCTAAATCGGGCCCCTCCATTTTACTTTTTTTTTTTATAAACAATTGTACGAAAAACAAATCAAGGATATCGATTAATCTATATTCGAATCAGGTAGGACTACAATAAACGACAAAATTCTCCTTACCAAATTTTAACGTAATTGTATTCTCAGAGACTGAAACTCGAGATCTTTAATTAAACTAAAACAACTCTTTACAAATTGACGTTTGGTAGTAAAAAAAATATTCAATTCCCTGCATTTTACTTTAAAATATATAATCATTCTCTAGTAACTATATAATATATTACATTCTTTGTCTTTTATTATTATATTTTTTTGGTTAAAAGAGATCTATTATAGTATGTTTGTTTGACATTTGATAATGCCTATCCTTTGACTGAATTGCCTTCAATTAACTTAAGGGCGTTAGTCTTTGCATATTTTTTATACTTTTTCTTTTGCTGTTAATCCAAATTATAATGCTACAAGTTTTTTTTATTTTCTTTATAAAAAGGTATTCAATTTATATTTAGGTTAAAGGATAGTGCTTTAGTCCAAAAAAAAAATGATGTGATGTCACTTTATTGAACAGCATAAAACAAACTGTAACGGACCTTTTTAAACAAAGAAATACAAGATTGGGCTGAAGTGTAACAATTCCATAATTATAGGGAAGAGGAGTCTATTTCTTAAAAAAGAGGAAAGATAAGTGTAATTTCACAAATTTATAAGAAAGGAGAGTGTCATTTACTCTAACTTTTCATATAAAGTGAACAAATTTATAGAGCTAGAGCACCAATAGTTGATTGCCACTACATGCACAAAACCAAAGTCCCTACATCTATTAAGCGCATTAGGATGATGGAAAAATATATTTTATTGATATGTATTTAATGCGTATGAATATTCTAAAAATAAATAATTTTAATTATTTAGTATTTAAATTTAAAAATAATATGTTAATAACTCACATGTATTCATATTCAAAACTCCTAATTTTTTTTTTTAAAAAAAACCACCTAATTGCTTTTATATGTGCAATAAAATATCCATGTCAAAGTAATTTACCTACAACACCAACCACCAATGACAAATTGGAAAAAAAAAATCAAAATTAATCTGCTAATCCAATTTAACCCATCCCATTAATTACTCCTAGACATTAATGGCAAAACAAAGATTGATGATGCAAAAAATTGGGTTCAAGCCTAAGCACAACTTGATTTTAAAATTCTTCAAATAGAAGTATAAGTTCTCTTTGTTTTTTTTTTTATAACTAAAATGTATGAGTATTTAAAGTTTCAAAATATAAAATAAAACTAACTAAGTTCAAATGAAAAGTTTATGACTAAACTCGGAATCAAGTACACCTGTTTTAAAATTTCTATTTAATCTTATGTAGAGCAGTCTATACCTAATCTAAACCCATCTCACTTTCTTTTTGGACGGTGGAAATTCTTAATTGGATCTAAATAAAAAATGGCAGATCTAGCTCCAAAGTCAGGCCCAAGATTATGCAACAAGTAGTTGCAAATATTCCATTAAATTATTTAGTCTATAAAAAATTATAATTATTTTAATTTAATCTTTAAAAAAATATATTTTACTCCAATGAACTTTATTCCATGTGTAGAAAATCTCTGTAAATTTAAAAACTCAACAATGAACTCCCATAAACTTTTCAATGTGTGCAAGTTGCCATTTATGTTAAAAAATCCGTTAGTCAACCTAACGGTCAACATCCAATTAATAAAAAAATGCCACTAAGTTGCTAACATAGCATAATTTGTCTTATACCAATATGATCTCCATAATTACATAATTTATCTTTTAGTAATAATGTAATTATAGAGACCATATTGGTAGAAGATAAGTTATGTCATATCAACAGCTTATATGACATTTTTTTTGTTAATTAGACTTTGACCGTTAGTTTGACTAACGAATTTTTTAACAGAAATAATAACTTACACCACATTATTTATTGTCGAGTTTTAAAGTTCATTGAAATTTTCTACACATGAGGTAAAGTTTATAGTGGTAAAATACATTCTTCCCTTTAATCTTTAAAAAGTCAATAGTCTTAATTTAATCTTTAAAAGTTAAATTTGTCTTAATTTAATTATTTTTATTGTTAATTCACAGAACCTGCATTAACAAAAAATCTTGTTAAATTGCAAAATCTATAATAAATCACAAAATCTACATTATGTAGGATAAATCACAAAATTTACATTTCTAATCTCAATTTTTCATTGTCACAAATCATTCTGACAAGTTAAAAAACAGAATTGAAATAAAAGCAATTTTTGATGAATTAAATCAAGATACTTAATTTTTTAAAAACTAAATTGAAACAACTATTATCTTAATTACGAATCAATAATTTATTCTAATATAAACTAATTTATGTAGTTTCTTGTTGGGCACAAGATGGAGCAATTGTAACTAATATATGCAGTACATTAGCTTTACAAATTACAATGGTCACTGAGTGTCCCCGGGAATAAGATCTAATGTGTAGTGTCCAAGACGCCCTGTACGGAAGAGATCAAGTAGCTTCTTAGCAACTTTGACATTAGCCTCTTCTTCACGTTCAGCCGAAACCTGGAAAGCTTCCAGCAATGCACTGAACTGCGTAGCAATAAGTGCTGACATTTCCTCTTCATTGCTTGTATCGCCATCGAAGGCCGAAATAGTTTCAAAGAGAGTCCGTCGAACCTCCTGAACTACGCAGTCCTACAACAAAATTATATCTGTAAGTTCTATTTATAAGAGGTCAAGGACAGTGTTTATATAATCACCATTTCCATCATCAACCTTAGCAAGACATGCTACGTAGATCTCTGACAAGAAAGTCGTCATAAACCATGAAATTTTTTCAATTGTTATCTAGCAAAATAGAAGGAAAAAAAAAAATTCAACGTTTACAACAAGTAACTGATACCTGCGTGTGATCTTTAAGACTTTGCCTTCTCTGCTTCATGCGCAATTCAGAGCTAGTCAAACACTCTGATGCGCTGTCAAGAATCAACCTATCATTATCCTTGGTTGATAAGTTTGCCCAATTCTTGTATTGCTCACTACAGTTGACTATAGCTAGAAAGTATTGAGCAAGTTCTTTTGTCCCAATTGAACAATCCTTGATTGCTCCTGCATAAGGATAAAAATTTAAAACGAAGGGATTTACATAACAAAATCTAGAGATGATCTGAAAATTCTAAACAACAAAATAAGCAGGGCAAATTCCTGTGTAATGCGTTTGCAATTTTTAATTTTGGGTATTTCCCTGAGTAACAGTAATTTCTATGATTACCTGCATTACTTTGGGAAGTGATGGGGTGTTTCCATAATACATATTTAGCATTATCATCTATCATGAACGTATAATTAGTCAAATACTAATGCTTCTTTCTTGGATTGGAAATTATTCTGTCCCCGAGATCCCTTATTCTGTTTTACATTTTTGTCTTCTTTTTCATAACTGTACTATTTTATGGAGAAATACAAATAATAATTATGGCAGCTATTCTACCCCCACCAAAGATACAATTTGTCTCAATTTGATCTCTCAAAGATTATATGACCCATCGTACTCCAACGATTGTTTCTGTTCTAAAATGGTCCTTGCATTAAGCTTGTTAATAGATCGTTTAAGAAACAAGTAATGTGACCTAATGGAATGAGTTATGTGGCCAGTAACTGCTGAGATTGTCAACTGCATTTCAATTCGATGGAGAAAAGTTTCAAAGTGAGCTTCTATGTTTGGTCATCACAGCCTCAGAACCCAGGAGAGTTTCCGTAGAATTTGCTCAGATGGAAGCATTTTAGGAATTATCGAGAAATAGAGATGCTTATTTCATAATTTTGATTGAAGCCAATCAAGCCTTACCACTCTTCTGTGATAAAGATTATGGGAATTTGTTGATCATGGGGAATTATCGAGAAATAGAGATGCTTATTTCGTTGGGCCATTTCTGATCAACGACAATCAAGCCTTATCACTCTTCTGTGATAAAGATTATGGGAATTTCTTGATCATGGGGTGGGATGGAAGAAACAAGCATTTTACAGAGGTTCTGTAGGCATGGCACAAAATAATTGAATCCTCTTTGCTAAACCCCTAAGGCTGATGCTGAGTTTCCTATGGCTTCTAAAGTCTGAATAATACTAGATATGCATAATACTAGATATTTACTAAAATGCGAAGATGGAAGAGGCCCTTATACTGAATGATTAGGAAAAGACAAAATGCACTGGAGAGACTGCTTGTCTTGTATGTGGTTAATGGCCACATCACCTATCTCGTTAACTATCTCTTAAACGGGTTTCACATGAAACCCCTTTTTAAAACAAACAATCTTTTTTCCAAATAAGACATTTATCATTGACTAAATTGGAACAGGAGAACCAAAAGATCACTTTACTCCAAAGATAAAATCACAATGGGAACAATCAAACCCAAGATGGGAGAAAAGTTGATGAAATTTACCTGTTAATAATAATTTAGAGCAAACATCAACATCAGGAATTTCGGGCGGTAAAACACCTGGAGTGTCCAATACATAAATATTGGGATGGCTAGCAATCTGAATGGAAAATTTCAAAAGTGAAAAAAACATCACAAAAGAAATAGTATGCACGCACATATGAGAAGGAACGAAAATTTAAGCAAAAATATAGTGGCAATGGAAAAGTAATGGATGTCTTAGAAAAGAAGGGCCAACGAAAAGGAATCAGCATAAACAATACCAAAAATTTTGTTTATATAGTATGTAGTTCAATATGAAGATTCATTCAAAATTCTTGGAGTTACTCTTTAAATAAAAAGTATATATTTCAGTTTGGACTAGGAAAAAAAATTGTCCCAATCTAACATATCTTTCTCTTGCTCCTCACTTGTATAAAAAAGGCCTGACATATATAATATTTTGGGTAATTTATCATAGTCAAGCCCTGACTTTTCTTAAAATTTTCATTTGGTGGTCTACTTTTCAACAAAAAACACAACTATCATTATACTATACTTAAGAACCTTACACTATTATTCTCCAAAATAATTTACTAAGTAAGATGTTAAATCCATTAGGAAAGAACGTATATTATCTTGTCAAGATCGGGTCTCTGATCACATTCTGTCTTGTTTTTGGTTGTTTTCCACTTTTATTGTTGTGGCTACCCATGTCCAAGCCAAAACTTTTTTCCTTTTTCTTTTAATTTCCAACATGTACGTGCACTGGATACAAGTCTGGGCGGTCTCGGTGTTCGACACACCAACATCCCGGAAAATAAATTGTTTGTGCTTCATAGCTTCTAGTTCTCCATCAAAAAGATATTTGTTCATTCAAGAAATTTGTTTCTCCGGAAAATGCAACTATATTATTTATAGAACAAGCAACCATATTAATGATTTTCTTCTTTTTACTTATAACTTCAATTATCATAGAACCCTTATTTATATTTGGATTGTTCATGGAATAAACACACAACACAGAATAGAGAACACACAACACAGAATAGAGAGTATAACTTTTCTGTGAAAATCATCATGGTATCAGAGCCTTTAATAATCTAAAATCCATGCCAATGATACAATTTGGCTCCATGAAAACCTTTCAAACCGTTGGTTCGGGCTCATCACTTGAGTCCTCAACCCCAGTTGTAGGTGCCAGTGTTATGGCTCAAAAAGGTAATTCTTATAGATCTCCTATCAAGCAAACCAATTCATGGATTGTTGATTCAGGTGCTAATGACCACATGACGGGTAATTTTTTCCGTCCACATGATTTTATTCCCAGTACATACAAAGTTTTTGTTAAAATTGCCAATGGAACTTTAGTTGAAATTCAAGGCATGGGTGTCACACATCTCTGAACAATTGATTATTAAAAATGTCCTCTTTGTGCTTACATTGAAGTGCAACTTGTTATCAGTAAGTAAAGTTGACCAAAGAATGCACTACTAACTTTGATACATATGGATGTTACTTTCAGGATTTGGAGTCGACGAAGAGGACTGGCAGTGCTAGGGAGTGTGATGGACTCTATTAGCTTGATGAACCCACAGAAACCAGAGCTGGTTTATCTCGTGTCATGACAGTTAAGTCAGAGAAAGATATCCTGTTATGGCATTGTAGGCTTGACCATCCAAACTTCCATTACATCAAAAAATTTTACCCTCGTTTGATTAATAAAAATCCTTCTTCCCTTCTATGTGAAATTTGTCAATTATCCAAACAAACCAAATCTGTTTATCCATCTCATACACATGAACCTTCAAAGCCTTTCTCTTTTATTCATTGTGATGTTTGGGGCCCATCCAACATTAAGAGCATCAATGGTGCTAAATGGTTTGTTAGATTTATTGATGATCACATTCGTCTTACTTAGGTTTATCTCCTTAAAGTGAAATTTGAAGTAGCCCAAATTTTTCTAAATTTTCATAAATTTCAGTCTCAAACTCAAATTGAAATATTTTGAACTGATAATGGTAGGGAACTTTTTAACTATATTCTTGAATCCTACCTGACTTATCATGAAATTACTCACCAACACTCTAGTGTGAATAACAATATTTATGGAACCGGCCCATTGACCCGGATTGGCCTCTGGGTCACCGGATTAATTACTGAATTGGGTAAATAAATTTAAAAAAATTAAAAATTATATATATATACCTATGTATGTTTTACAAATAAATTTAACAAGTAAAATAAATAATTTATATGCAAATATCACACTTTAAAGTATTAAACATTCATAATAGTTCAAACAGAAAGTCAAACTTTAATAAACTTATAAAGCTGAAGCTTTCGCTATACAAGGCATGCCCCGTGAGTCAATTTAAAAAAAGTTACTGTAGATTACCTTTTTTAAAAAAAAATACAAATTAAAGACAAACTTCTTCTAATATATATATATAGAATAATTAATTACTTATACACTCCCATTATCCCTTTCCTATTAAACTCCACCTCCACCAAATATCTGTTGCCAAATGCTATGCTTTCAATGACACATGCTCCTTCCTTCCATGCTCCTTCTTCTATGAAAATTGTCTTTTTGTCTTATTTTCTCTTTTTCTCTCTCTCACGTGACACAATTGATTGATATACTCAATTACACTCTAGTCTCCAGACTTTAGTTACCATCCATTCTTCTATGAAAATGTGCCTGCTATCACTTGTTCACACCACACATCAGATTACTTCTTTCTATGAAATGTTGAAAGACACAGACACATCTTATGGACCCAACTTTCTCTTCTCTTATTTTATTCTACTTTCTTTAATGCTTCTGAAGTCTCATTCCTTAGCAACACATACACCCTTCCTTCCTTCCTTTCTTCTTCCTTTGTGTCTCTGAAATCTCTCCATGGAAGCCAAAAATCCCAACCCACAAGAACCTCAGTCTCCATCCCCAACCTCAGTCAGCATTTAGGATGATGTCGAAAAATTTTACAAACACTTAAAATGAAATTGATACAAGATAAACATTTGGGACAAAATTGAAATTGATCCCAAATTTTGGAACAAAATTAGTACTTTTGAAACAAATAAAATTAAAAAAAGTGGTAGTTGATGAAAAATTTAATTTACTCATCCAAATAAAGAAAAATTAGCAACTAAAAAATAGGAGAATGAAAATTCAGACATGGGTTCAAAGATATAAGAGCTTAAGTAGGATCCGGTGCATTGAAGCTAAAGGCAGCATAAGACTCAAATTTCAAGAAATTTTTAAGTTGCTAATTAATAATTATGAGATTCTTTTAGCAACAGAATAGTAGCAAAACTAGAAAATTGATTTAGTCCATGACAATTTTTCAAACAAATTTCAAGAAAGCACAGTGCCAAAGACCAAAGAGCACCCACCTTAAAACTTCGTATATCTCTGGTCTCCCCAGGCTCTGGACTCACAATTGCATGCTTCAGTTTTCCCTTCTCTAAAAAGGCAACAGAAACAAAATACAAAGAAAATTTATAAGATAAAAGGCAGATTTCTGAAATATATGTACCTGCATTTCACAGAAGTTTAGCATGTCATCTACTTATTAGCATTGTAAGGAAACTTTAGTTACCTGCAGCACTAATTCTCCCAATTAGATGCAAGGAGTTGGTAAGTGCTGATTTACCAACATTTGGAATCCCAACCAGCATTACTGTAGCAGTATAATTAGCATCAGTCCTCTTCAATTCTCTTACTCGAGTTTGTATAAAGCTCAGAAACTGTCTAAAACCAAGGGCCCTTATTAGTAGATTACTTTATGTTCATGAACAAATCTTACCAATTAAGAAAACTATGATTTCCTAGATATAAGTAATAGGGAAAAAGGTTAGAGTAACCCTTTGGCTTTCAGTGTCACTGTGCCCCTTGAGGTCAATGACATTATCACATAATCCCGGTGATTTTTACCATCTAATTTTTAACAGATGGACCACACAATGCCCCGGTTACCATGTCCCCTCACTCTCTGCCTTACCCAATTTACTTGTAATCCCTAATTACCACATCATTTCTAAAACAATAAAACAATGACCCAAAAAACAATTTCAGAAGCTCAAGTTTCCCTATTGCCTTTCCATACTCTTGCTTGTCCCTATTTTATGAAACTAAATTGGCCCATGAAAATCACTAATCATCTTGACAATTCTGTGTTTATAGAATAATGGCTTAAATTTTCTTTTCACCATGTCTTAAATTTGATACATATACGAAACAATTACAAAAAGGAAAAGAAATACAATTCGTGTGTCTGCATAAGCAAAATAGGTATTTTAAATTTTTAATTAAGCCAAATATTCCTTTAACAGAAAAATGATTATATTATTAAATATATTTTATTGAAAAAAATTTTTAAGTGATTTGAATATGTTCAATTCTGCGTTCTCCACCCACTATTCAAACTTCTCTTTTATCAGATATATTTAGTTTTAGATATAGTTTCTCTTTACCATTCATATATTTGTAAAGTAAACTATAATTCTCTCCATCATTGAGATAGTAATTTTCTCTCTATCAACCCTGTAAAATTTTCAGGTTATGTAAATTGTAAAAAAATTTTAGTAAGCAACAAGATATTTAAAATTATAAATAAACCTTGTAACCTTTCAAAATAGTAATAATTTAGGTCATACTACCAGCTAACAAGGAATGGTGTTCCCCAACCCATTGCCAGAACATGCATTCTCAAGTGAAACATAACAGAAGAAGACACCAAACAAATTAATGAAAAGGTAAAGAGGAAAAATATATTAATATTTTATAGGATTAATAAGTCTCACAATTATTGCTGTACTTTACATGAGCATTCGTTGATATATACAATAAGATAATTCTGGAGGTTCTGTGAATTGATCCATAAAAAACGATTTTTCTGGTTACCTTCTTGACATTATCCTTGTTATGAGAATTGACTACATAAGGGATGAAGTTTCTTTCCGTGAAGTATTTCATCCATCCCTGTTGACAAAACAAATTAAGAAATTATTTATAAAGGAAAGAGAAAGAGATGAATCATAATTGAAAAAAAGAAAATTATTCCAAAATGAATACATATTTACTAAGACTTTTTACATTGATGTCCCCGACCAAAAAAAAAACCAAAAATATGAATAAATAAAAGAATCTCCCAGTTTTATTTCTGTGATAAAATATGGAGTTCTGACTTAATAAACAAACTTAAAAGAGTAATTACTAGTGAGATTTTTCAAAAGCAGCTTTTTCTAACTTTGCTTTGGACAACAGAAGAAACTTTAATAGAAGGAAATTAATAATACTATGGGCAATGACAATAAGTTATCGTCCATAGACAAAGCAAAATCATAATAATTACCAAAGATATTGTCCATAAACAAAGAAAAATAATAATTATAATCAAAGCAAATAAAATAAAAAATATATAAATGCAAAAGCTCTCCAATCCCTCGACATGAAGACCAGGAGACTACCTACACCAAAGCACATGCTGAACACCAAATAAAACCACCAGAGAAAACAGTCAGATTATCAACAACAATGGTAAGGTAAGAAAGGGCATCATAAATGTAGATGTTGCAGCCCCTAAATTAAATCCTGGGCTTCCCATTCACATCAACAACAACAACAACAACAACATAGCCTTATCCCACTAAGTGGGGTCGGCTACATGGATCGCACGACGCCATTGAGCTCTATCAATGACCAACTCTTTAGATATCTCATTTACTAAAAGATCCCGTTCAATAATTTCTCTAAGTGTCCTTTTTGGTCTTCCTCGACCTTTTTTCATAGGGCTCCAAACTATCTGCTCAACTCTCCTAACTGGCGCTTCCAACGGTCTCCTTTGCACATGCCCAAACCACCTTAAACGATTTTCAACCATTTTTTCCTCAATAGGTGCCACCCCAACTCTACCTCGTATATGATCATTACGGATCTTATCTCTTCGTGTATGACCACACATCCAACGCAACATCCTCATCTCCGCCACTCCAATTTTATGTTCTTGTTGTCCTTTCATTGCCCAACATTCACTCCCATATAAAATCGCTGGTCTTATAGCAGAACAGAAAACAACAAAGAAAATGTTTGAAGGAAATTCCGTCTCTAACAGAAAACAACATTCATCTCCTAAACCCATTCACATCAACAAAGAAAACAATTAAAGATGGATATATATATATATACATATATATGTAGAACAGAAACCAATTCCCCAATATTGTTCATACAATGAGCTAATGTTTGATAGTCAGTTATGATTATTCTAATATATATCTCTTGATTCCTATTAAATACAAATTGATTTTTATTACCAATGTGCTTGTCATTGTCATCTTTGATATTCTAGTAACTATTATTGTCATTATTTCTTTGTATCAAATAGAATTTAATCGTTATGTCACTTACCATAACATGCATGCATGCATAATCACTACAAAAAATCCAGAAATCAGAGACGGATTGAAGGAAATTCCGTCTCTAATATATATCTCTTGATTCCTAGTAAATACAAATTGATTTTTATTACCAATGTGCCTGTCATTGTCATCTTTGATATTCTAGTAACTATTATTGTTATTTCTTTCTATCAAATAGAATTTAGTAGTTGTCACTTACCATAACATGCATGCATACTCCATCACTACAAGAAATTCAGAAATCAGAAACAAACAAATCCATATCTGATTGAAGAAAATTTGTCTCTGATCTTTTCGTCACAAATATTTTGAGTCAAAAAAAAAAAAAATCCGCCTCAGAATTAGAGACAGAATTTTTTGTCTCAAACTCAAAAATTCGTCTCAAGCAAATTTTGGGCTTAAGAGACAGAAAATATGTCCCTACATCCGTCTCAAATCTGGGTCAGACTAAACACTGTTTCAAAACAGGGAAGGAAAATCTATCCCGGTTCCGTCTCAAATATGGGAAAAAATTTTCCTTCCCCGATTCCATCTCTAAAATGCTGACATGTTTTTTATATATATCATAAAATTAATCTAAACCTAATTTGAAACCTGTGAAAACCATAATATAGTCAATTTGAAGCAGCAGCCAGCGACATAAACTACCTTTGAAAGGAAAATTTATGATATAAATACTCAAACCATTAAATTACAATTTCTAATCACAAAATACAGAGTTGTAACTGTCATGAAAAATTCAACTAGTAGTTTACAAAAATAAACTAAGCTATGGGGTCATCTGGGGATTGTTTGCTACCATCATCTGTAGGAGGGGTCTGCTAGCTCAGGAAGCGGTCAATAAGTAGTTGCAACATGAGAATCTTGAAAGAACCCAAAGCCATAACATTTCTCTCACCAACACAGAATGCAATGAATTTATATAGCTCTAGACAGCGAAATACCAACTTCTTTCTCAACTTTTGTAGTTCAGAGTGGTAACCCTGTCACCTGCTTTTCTCAATCCTCTCTTGGACCCTAGGTCCGAGATTCTGGTGCTTTTAACCTTATCTTTGGTAACTAGAAATCATTTCACATATCATTAGTCCCACATCGTTTCCTGTTTTGCTCTTACAGTCCAAAGCTGTTACCAAAGGCATTAGGAATGCCATGACTACATCTTTAGATTCAGTATTTATGTTCCAATTACCCTTTTAATCTTATCTCTATTCGTAAGTACAATGACACCCTTAATCAGCCATAACCTCTCTTGTTAACTCGTTTATTGTGCAGGACCAGTAGACAAGACACGTGATTAGTAACAGTAGTGAATCACATGATCTCTACCATCTCACCAGGGCATCCCCAACAATTTGCACTTCTATTGATTCTCCTGCTATTAACCATTATCGTTTAGGCCATCCTAGCATCCTAAACTTAAAAAGATGGCCCCCACCTTTCTACTTTTTCTTCCTTTGAAAGTGAGTCTAGTGAATTCTACTGACTCTTATCCTAAACATGCAACAAAAAGAGTTGAAGAGGTCTACATGGAGTAACAACCATGTTGCTCAGGTCAAGAGGAATTTGGTCAAGTCTGTCAAATGTGACCATCTTTTTATGAATTAAAACAATATCCATGATCCTCATTTCATCACCTTAGTACACTGGTCCCAGAATTTGGCACAATGCAAAGTAAGGCTGACCATTATGCTCCATTCCGCACAAGGTCAATGTTTATACTTAGCAGTCTATGTTGATGACACAGTTATAACTAGCTAGTAGCTATAAGTAGCATGGTATATGTCAACTAAAGCAACAAGTAATATGCCATTTTCAAATAAAGTACTTGGGCAAACTTGAATAATTTCTGGGAATTGAAGTTGCTCAATTTGAAGCTGGTGTAGAGCTTAGACACAAAATAGGTACTAGATGTTTTGGAGGAAACTAGAATGCCTGATTGAAGATCCATTAACACCCCAAGGAACCTAATCCTAAACTCTTACTAGGACAGAGGAGCCCTTGTCATATCCTGGAAATTATCGAAGATTAGTTGGAAAATTAAACTATCTTAGGATAACTCAACCAGATATTTCCTTTGCAGTAAGTGTTGTGAGTCAATTCCTACAATCTCATGGTGACAATGACCTAAGATATTTTAAGCAATTCAGGCAAATTTTTATTACATGAAGATCACAAGCACTCTAAAGTATTTAGATATGCTAGGGCAGATTAAGCTGGATCACCTTTGGACAGATGATCCACTATTGGATATGATGGATTAATTGGAGTCAAGTTAGTAGCCTGAAAAAGTAAAAGAGGAAGATGTTGTAGCTAGACTAAGTGTTAAGACTGAATATTGAACTATGATCTTGCAATTTGTGAACTTGTACAGTTAAAACAACTACTTGAAGTAGTAATTCACGTTGCTTCCGATCTCATTTCATGAAAGGTCAAAAGCATATAGAAGTAGATTACCATTTCATTAGACAAAAGATTTTAGATGGGACCAACACAAGAAGTCTTGTCAGCTCTAATGATCAACTATCAAGTATTCTCACTAAGTCAATACAGGTCCAAGGATTATCCATATACATAACAAGCTGGATGCATACATTTATATGCTCCAACTTGTGGGAAAGTGTTAGCTGTTAGCTATAATTTGTAGATGTAATGAGTAGTTGTAGTTAGCATTGAATGTAGCATTATCTGTAGCTATCTGTACTGACTGTATCAGCTTACCTTCATTGTAGTTTTAATATCGTTACCACTCTCAACTGACGAAAATGTTTATGTAATGTGAGAAAATCACACTCCTGAAATCTTAATATCAAGACAAATGAAGCAAGAAGAGGCTCAGCGCACCTGCAATTTTGATCGATCAGCAAGATCCATTTTGTTCAGCACTACAATGTGTCTTGAGGAAGTTTGGTAGTTGCTTAATGTCTGATATTCGGAGGACAATGGAATCTAAAATAAGAGATAAAAATAATAAATAAGTTAAGAAAATAGGTGAAAAAGAATACTTCAAAACTTATTGCCTACTTCATGCCCTCTTAAAGTAATTAAGGAAACCAGAAAAAAGGAATAAGGGACAAAACCTAAATCTGGAAAAAGAAACTAATTACACCCCAGAGCAACATTTTTTTTATTTTAGTATTTATAGAAAGAATGCAAGTAAAATAAAAAACTTTTACAGTATTTACAATTTTCTTTTTGAATTTGGAATCACACTTCTTTTGTAACAGTAAAATTAGAACCCACCAATTAACAAATAATTAAAGGAAAAAAGACACAATTTTCCAATTACCCGAGCAATGCCTTATATGGTAATTAACTCTGTCAAACACCAAATCCACATCATCGATGGAAAATCAAAAAATAAAGGTTCTATAACAGGAAAACTGTCACTGAAAACATCAACAGAAGCAAATGCTGAAGCACATGAGATTTGATCAAGCACTTAAGGAGAAATAACTTTCAGTGGAGTATAGAAACAGTGGACTACCCTTGCATCTCTGACTTCAACAACAAGATCAACCAATGGGATCCTTTCTGAGATGGCACGAGACGCAGCATTCATATGAGGACCATACCATAGTCCTATTATTTTCTTCCATTTTATTTCCTTAATAGCTGTGCCTATCTGTCTCACTAAAGTAGTTGCTGCCATGTCAGTTGAAAAGTTATATAGGTCAATAAGGAAGGCAATGTAAGCACATCTGCAATTTATGCAGATTCTTGAGGCCCTATTTGGCACACTCAATAAGATAAGGCCATCTACAATATGGAGGCAGGATATGAACTGCAGGACATTGACCTGATAAGAAGGAAAAAAACACTGTTCAGCCATAGTTTGAGTTGTCACGACCCCAAAACAGTACATGACCAGCACAGAGCAGAGCTACCCTTTAGTCGTAAGCCTGTCCTCCTGACTCCTAAATCCCCAAACATGCACATGTCACACTTACATTTGTAAACATATTTACTTCAATAAGCAGAAACAATAATGGCATAAACAATTCATTCGATTCATATATCTCAAGTTCTCAGTATTAATCTCCTATGATACCGGTTCTTTCCATATTCACTATATTCAAATAAGAAATACAAGAATCACACACAAAGAATAATGTAATTATGTCATACATGTAACTCCATACACAACTCCTCCTTATTAGTGTCCTATTCAATTACAGAGCTTTTATGTACAAACAAAGAAAAAGACTCCACGAAAAGCACCAACCCGGGAAAACAAAGAGGGTTGGGGAATTTTGAACTTTTGCTACTCCTCAGGCGAATGTTCTTCGACAAACGCGGGACCTATAAAATGTTAATAATAGGGTGAGAAAAACATCTCAGTGAGCAGACAACCTTCTCAAGAATAAAAAAATAATTACACCGAGGATCAACAAGTGTTGCCTTGGAATGAATGCACGAGGAAATAACTCCCGTTGAGCAAACAAGTATATACTTCGCTCCTCAACTCATAAGGTATGTTCATACATATACATACATATATATATATATGGTCATGGTCCTCCGTTTCACAATTCACTCCACATCACAATACACTACATATCGCAATACATTCCACAAGTTATAATACACTCCGCGTCACAACCTATCATTATCACACAATTTACGATACACTACACATCACAATACATTCCATAGGTTATAGTACACTTTACATCACAGTACATTCCACAAGTCACAATACACTCCGCATCACAATACATCACACAAGTGACAATACACTCCACTTCACAATCATAAATAATGAGATGCAAATTGCAATTCGTACATGATGCAGTAAGTTCTCCAATACCCAAAGGTCATATAGATATAGTCCTCCTTGCCCCAAGGCTATGTGATAGATTCTTGGCATAAAGCCATAGGGTCCATTGGCGCAGGGCCATTAGTACAATCACCTAAAGGGTGTACCACTGTTGTGGTCTCTGCTACGCTCCTCATGTAAATATGATGGTATGAATGCAATGATAATGGGGCAGTGCACATGGATATGCAAATCATATGCGCAAACTCATTAAACATAAAAGTACATTACAAGAGGTCTCTACTCCTCTCCACCTCAAATCATCTCCGCTCCAATACGCCTATCGTTTGCATCATTGAATCTCAAGCAATTCTCTTTACCCAAGCACACACACAAAAATAAATTTTTGATGTGATCTCCTCTTATTTATGTCAACTCATATACACAACTTACTTGGATTGTCCCGTAATTACATAAGTATTCGAGTGGGTTAGCTACTCACTTGGTTTCCAAGCTAAGTTACCATGTTCTTGTATGCTGATTGATAGAGGAGATGATGTGTTGCTTTAGAGATGTTCCCCACTCATACCAATTTATCAAATCATAAGAATAGAATTTCCAACAATCATCTTTGTATCATGTAACACAGTTCATGAAAATAGACTTTACGAGGTCAGACTCAACTCAGTTGTAATTAGCCATATAATGTATACATGTAAATCACTTTCTTCTTAAAACGGAATTAAATCATAATATAGTTCTTAAATATATGCATTCTAAGTTTAACAAACTGCAAGCTAAAAACGAATTGGAAGTTAAAATTGGAGACCAGGTTATATCACAAGTGTCAAAGTTTAGGTATCTGAGATCAGTTATACAAGATGACGGCAAAATTATTGGAGATGTTGCACATAGGATCCAAGCTGGATGGTTGAAATGTAAAAAGGCATCAGGAGTTGTTTGTGATCAGAAAATACCTAATAAACTCAAAGAGAAGTTTTATCGTACTGCTATAAGACGGCAATTTTATATGGGAGTGAATGTTGGGCAGTGAAAGGACAACAAGAACAAAAAAGTTGGGATAGTGGAGGATGGATGTTTTGTCATATGAGACAAGATATGATCCATAATGATTGTATACGAAGTAGAGTTGGAATACCACCTATTGAGAAAAAAATGGTAAAAAATCATTTTAAGGTGGTTTGAACATGTTCAAAAAAGACCGTTGGAGGCCCCAATAAGGAGGGTTGAGCAGATGGTATGAAGTCCTGTAAAAAAAAGCCGAGGACGACCAAGAAGGACACTCAGAAAAGTCATTGAACGAGATCTTATGGTAAATGAGATACTTAAAGAGTTGGTCATTGATAGAGCACAATAATGTCATGCGACCTATGTAGCTAACCCCACCTAGTGGGATAAGGCTTTGTTGTTGTTATTGTTGAACAGTTCTTAAAGGATGTACAGTGATAACTTTTCATGAAGGGAAAAATAAGTAAGATCCAGTCAATTCTTTAAACTATAATAACTCTGAACATAATGAAATCAAAGAAGACTATTAAAATCAGTCTATCTCAAGTAATTTCCTTATCAGTCTATCTCAAGTGATTTCCTTAGTCATGAATTTTATGAAAAATACAGCATAAATATTGACGAACTTCATAAATCAGGCAACATGTGAAAAGATCTATATTTGAGATAATTTCATAATAAGCGAGAGGAAAACTCTCTAATAGTGTACAAGAATATCCAGATATGTACGAGGGGGCTACGACTAGTGTGAGAACGTCTGGAGGGGAAACTGGAGACTTTCCTATTAAAATTGGCCTACATCAGGGATCATCCTTAAGCCCTTATTTGTTTGACTTGGTTTTAGATGTTCTGACGAAACACATCCAAGAAGAAATCCCTAAGTGCATGCTTTTTGCAGATGACGTTGTTCTCATAGCAGAGACAAGGGAAGAGATTAATTCTAAACTTGAGTTATGGAGAGCTACTTTGGAATCGAAGGGTTTTGGTCTGAGCAGGAGTAAGACCGAATATATGCATTGTAAGTTTAACAAGCGACAAGCTAGGAACGAGCTGGAGGTTAAGCTTGGTGATCAAGTCGTATCACAAGTGTCAAAGTTTAGGTATTTGGGATCAATTATACAAGATGACGGTGAAGTTATTAGAGATGTGAAACATAGGATACAAGCTGGGTGGTTGAAGTGGAGAATGGCATCAGGGGTTATTTGTGATCGGAAAGTACCTAATAAATTTAAAGGAAAGTTTTATCGTACTGCTATAAGACCAGCGATTTTATATGGGAGTGAATGTTGGGCAATGAAAGGACAACAAGAACATAAAATTGGAGTGGCGGAGATGAGGATGTTGCGTTGGATGTGTGGTCATACAAGAAGAGATAGGATCCGTAATGATCATTTACGAAGTAGAGTTGGGGTGGCACCTATTGAGGAAAAAATGGTTGAAAACCGTTTAAGATGGTTTGGACATGTGCAAAGAAGACCGTTGGAAGCGCCAGTTAGGAGAGTTGAGCAGATGGTTTGGAGCCCTATGAAAAAAGGTCGATGAAGACCAAAAAAGACACTTAGAGAAATTATTGAACGGGACCTTTTAGTAAATGAGATATCTAAAGAGTTGGTCATTGATAGAGCTCAATGGCGTCGTGCGATCCATGTAGCCGACCCCACTTAGTGGGATAAGGCTTTGTTGTTGTTGTTGTAGTGTACAAGAATATCCATGTTTATATCTATTATAAATATGTCACTCACCTGGAGAGAGTCAAACTATGGATGCTTTCGGATTCGACTTGCAACTAGGGCCTATCCTTAGCCAAAAACTTCACATTTCCTAGATTATATAAGCATGGGTAGCAAAGGACAAGAATCAGAATTTTTTTATAAAAGACCCAACAAGATCACATCAAGGTGGGCAAGCATAATTCAGAAGGAGGACCAATCTTCCAACTTATTTCAAACCAAAAATGACCACCATCACTTGGGCAGGAATGTAAACTCTTACATATTATATTAATGCGAGCGAAAAGCTCACAATTAGCATAAAGTCTAATTAATACTCTTTCTCTTCTTGGTTTGTAGCCATACTAGCAGCTTAGACCAGCTTAAATTCATACATTCAATTCTTATTAACTTAGATTGAAAAGGCCAAGCTTGAATAAACAAAAATTAAGCCACAAATCTTCAGAAAATTTTCCAATTGATTGCTCTTTAATCTCGGAAACCTTTATCATAAAAAGAGTTCCCTGTTCATGACTCCCAAAACAAAAACTTCCCTCAACCCATGACAGACCCAAACCAGTCACCAATCAGTTGTACAGAACTTGAACTCACACACTAACATAAACCAGAAAAAATGAATTAAACTATCATAAAAATCAAATTTAGCTTCTTCCTTTCACCGGTTTTACAGTGCAGAATTTCTAAGTTTGCTCTGTTTAACTTAATCTCCACGGTCAGAGCTCAAACAGCAGAAAAAGAAAAAGTCAAATCAGATACTTAATCATTCATATAATTAAGCAGAGGCGTTCGTCCATAATACAACAGAAACAGAAGAAAAATTGCAGCAGAAAACCCCCCATTTCACACCAGAACAAGTCAGCCTATACACAAACTACAAAATTTCAGAGGAAGAAATCGAAAGGAAAATATGACAGTTACTCACCTTCGATACTCCACTCGTCGTTTGTGTTTACGGCCGAATCTCTCCAAGCAGTCAATCTCCCTCACCGATTCTTCCAGCTGAATGTTCGCCAGCACCTCCTTTCCCATTCCTCATCTACTTTATTTCCTAGCCCAAAATTTTCTGATCAAAAGGGGTTTTTTACTCCCTTGGTCACACTCATACCAGCACGAAGAGAGAGGGACGAAAATTTCTGTATAGGGACGTTTATTTTTCCTTACCTAATGCCAAACCTTTTCTCCGCCGTGAGTCTCCCTTCCGACGGCCTGAACGGCGAGGAACCACAGTGGACAGCGACAGCGAAGGAGAAAGACGAGACGAGGCAGAGCCGAAGGTAGTCGAGGAAGCTGAATGGAACCTTAGGCCCGGTTTGTTAGGCACGGCTTGGCAGGCATGAAAGAATAACGGCAATCTTAGCTATGACTGTAATCTTAATTACAACTGTAGTAAGAGGCTTCTTAGCCTTTGTTTGGCGCTTTTGTTAGTTCTCAGCTCTTTGTTTTGTCACTGATTGTTCTTTCTATGAACTATTTGCTTCCACTTTAATATATTTTCTCTTTTATCTCCCAAAAAAAAAATAATGGCATGTTCGTTTCAGGATAAGAAAAGAGCGAAAAATGAAAACAGAAAAGAAAAAAATTGTTTGTTATGACTTAAAAAATAAAAAAATTATTTTGTTTGTTATGAATATTTTAAAAAAAAGGAAATGGATGATGTATAATAATTTTACGAAATTATGGTTTAGCTAATTTTTTACAAAAGAATAAAATATAATAAAAAACAAAATATCTTTTCCATCCACTATCTGAATTGTTCTCTCCCCGTTAGATTTCAGAGACATTTTTTTCACTCTCTCAGTTGTTCTCTCTTCTTCTCGTAAATGCTCTCACAGAGAACGAACTCATCTCTCTCTTAGTCACTCTCATCTCCCTCTCGTTAGTGCTCTCATCTCTCTATGTCTCTCTCCCTCTCTTCAGTGCTCTCAATCATAGACAAAGCTTGCATTTTAGTCTCATCTCCCTTTGTCTCTCTCCATCAACAATGATTCTTTGAAGGCTTAAAATTCGAGCTAAAAGATGGACTTTAATCATAGCCAAATCTTTTGCTTCAATGGCGGATGAGCCCCCACATTTGCAAATTAAATCTCTTGAAAGTGTGTTGTTTTTTTCATCATTCTTCATCTCCTTCTAAGTCAATCTCTTTCTCAGTCAGTCTCATTACCCTTTATCTCTTGATTTTATCTCCCTCTGTCTCTCTGAACAAATGACCAAATCGAAAGGGATGGGAAAATTCGGCATCAATGATTATTGGTTTTATTTTTCCTTTCCTTCAATCGATTTTCCATTACTCATTTAATGGAAAAAATTTGTACCATTTAAATGGAAAATGGAAAAGGTATTTCCATTGGCACACATTGTACATCCAACATACAAAACACAAGAAAGGGAAGCATGTGCTGGAATTCTGTTGCCTTTCTTCCAATGGAATGCATATCAAACGTGTTATTAAGATTTAGGGTTTAGTTCTTTGAAGTCTTTTACTAATGTGTGTGGAAGAGAGTGCCACGTGTTTCACTCTCAACTATACAATGAAATCATTTCAAGCTTAAATCTCATTAAGCTCCCTTCCTTTAGTTTTTTTATTTCACTAGGATTCTTATTCATTTTATGAAAAACACCAATTTATACCCATAAATTTTCAGAATTTATTTAAAAAATGCCAATTCATATCCATAAGTTATTCCACTAGGGTTCTTATTCATTTTATGAAAAACGCCAATTCATACCCATAAATTTTTAGACTTTATTTTATTACTCCTTGCTTTACCTTTTTTGCCAAAATCAAAAGCTCCACCCATTCTAAACAAATTTTAAATCCTTAACTAATTCATTTCCCTTCTTCTCAATTTAGTCCCTCATCAAGGGTTTATTTGAATTTTTTTTCTTTTTTAGGCTTACATTTAAGTTTTTAACAACCTCCCAAGTTATACACATCCACACACATCGAAATTTTCTCTCACTTAAAAAATTAATTTCTTACACAATTACATCCCGACTTGGGTATGATATGAGTAGTGGAGTAAGGCAAAAATATGATAACACTATATTTCTTATGTTTGGTTGATGCTAAACATATTGCATCAGATTATATAACTGATATACCTATATGGCACATTTCCCTATGTGCAGGAAAAAGTTCAGTATAATGTTTTCCTTTCTCACAAATTGGGACTTATTAAACCTTTAACAAATTTTATAAATTATTAGACCCATAAACCTCTATATAACAGACTCATTAAATTTTACATAACTTACCCATATTATTCAAAGCAAAATCAAGCCTTAAACCATCATAGAAAACAACATATTTTACAAGATTAAAATCCATCGAACTAACAACAGTCATCTTAATGGTCTTATTTTAGCTAAAGTAGTAAAGAACGATGCTCTTACTCCAATGAAAACCCAATTCTCTTGAACTAAATTAGACCACATGCCCTTCAGTATAGCTTTAACCTCAACAATTTTGAACTGCCCTATGATATTAAGCCCAGAGAGACTGATGGCTGAGAGCTCTTTGCTCTGGATGCCAAGCACTTGAATGGGATAACCTCATTCTTCAATTAATGGGTCTAGGGTCTTTAGAGAAATAGGAAATAAAACTGAATAAGAAAGCAAAAGGCAGAGCAAGAGAGCTATCAAAAGCTTATGCATGTCTTACATGAAGGCTCAATAGATGAAAATAGATGAACTTAAGTAAGGGTGGTGAGATGAGAAAAAGCCAATGAATGAGAGTGTGGTGAGGTAGGAAGGAGGCTTGTTATGATGGCCACCAAAATCTAGTAGTAAAAATACATATACATATATTAGAACCATTCGCAAAGAGATCGATGACGAAGGATGTGAAGATGAAGATCACAAAGAGTTTGACAACAGAGAATTCAAAGAGTTTGACAATAAATTTTCATCTAATAGATTTGGCTTTAACAAAATTACATTTGACGGAGAACTCCAAAAATTTATCGATGAACTTACCTTTACCTTTACTTTTTGGAAGCACCAAAGAAAAAAAGGAACCTAATGCAAAGCAAATAAGGTCAAAGATTATGAAAGGAACAAAAATAGAGTTACTGGCAGTAAAGATTACGAGGAAATACAAAGAGATCAACGACAAATTTCCCATACCAAAAGAACCAGTGAACTAAAACTTGAAGGGATGATTGGAAAAAATTCAAAGTCTAAATGAATAGGAAATGAATCACCATTGAAATATTTATCAGATGACCAACAACCTGATATGGGGAACCCGTCCAATCTCATCTCCTTTAAGAAGTCACTCTGCAAAAGTACTCTTCCATCACCAAACCAGAGAAGAACCATCCTTCATCAAGCGATTCAACAAACCCTTCACGCCTCTATTCAGAAAGGAAATAGGATTCCCAACATTTCAATTCCAAGTCTGATCAATGAATACTAGAAAGAAGCCTTTAATTATTAAAGCTAAGTGGAAACTTTTTGACTTTGTCTACTTCAAACATCGACTCATTAGTCTTTGGAAACTCAAGGCAAACCTAGAATTTCGACATTTGGGACTTAATTTCTATGTGGTGCATAACTTATCTGCTAATGATTGAATCAAGATCATCACCTCGCCTTGGAGGATAGGTAAAGATCACTACTGGTTCAATTGTGGAAAACGAACTTCAAGCCTTCAATCGGAATCAGTGAAAAAAATTACAACTGTGTGGTTCAAACTTTCTTCATTGCCTATTGAGTTCCACTCGCCTTAATCCCTAATAGCCATTGGGAACCTTATTATGAATATTGTGGCTCTCAATTCAAGCAAGTCCTATACACTTCAATTAACTTCAACTAGGATATGTGTTGAACTCAATATTGTCTTTGCTCTCCTAGGGATAATTTGCATCAATGGTAGTCAGCAAGAGACAATGAATGAAAACATAGCTTTCTACCCTTATATTGATTCTACTTCTTCTTCAAATCATATCCTTGCTACTCTATCTTCTCCGGTAGGAAAAGCCTCTGATCTCATTGCTGATGAACTATTGCTTAATTGAAAAAATTCTTAAACATCCAAATTTGATTACAAGTCATATCTCAAATTTAATGCAATCTGAAAATTTTTCATCAAAAAAATACAACCCTACTTGAAAAAAAACCAATGCATTGAATAAAATGCATAAATCATGATCCTGAACCCATATTTAAAATATCATCACCTACACCTGTCGATCCTAATTCAAAGACACACGGTAATGATCTCGACAATATTAATCTTTCTCAAGGGTCTAATCATACGTCTAATCCTTTTCCTTCTTTAATTTCAAAGAAAAAGCTTGTCGCCTTGCCTCCTCTAGCCGCCACCCCAGGCCATAATCACTCTTCCATTAATGATGAAAATCAAATCATCTCCACCACTAATTCTGAAACGACGCCCTCGAGCCCAAAGAACCATCATAACAATATCTCATCATGAAATCTCTCGTTGCAGCAAATATAAATGTCTTTATATATAATCTTAATTCTACTTCAAAGACCTTGTCCATGAGAATACTTCTATGCCTAAATTGTTTCAGGCCATCCCCAACCTCAAGCTCCCTAACAATGAGTCAGGAAAGCTCGAACTTGTTAACCTAATATTCTCCAACGTCCACCATACCTCTGAGACATCGACAAAAATCCTCCTGGAAGACAATGTTTATTCCATCCAGTAAATCTCTACGAAACCCACTTCCACTCAACGGGGGCGACTCTCTGCTAGATCAACCTCATAAGGGGGTTGCTCAATAATGCATCATGGACAACGTGTTAGGTGGAACTAATGCATAACGTAATATCCAGCTCTTTATCCAACCTTCAATCTTGCCAGACTCTCAAGAACCTGCAACTTAAGAACATATTCATGACGCCCCTCTCAAACATTTATCAAAGATATTCTGATAACAACTTTCCTTTATACCAAATGCCAGTGAGCCCAATAATGATACATGTGCTGCTGCAACCTCTACCCATCAATCACATACCCCTCCATAAAAGGGGAACCATAGTAGACGTCTATGTCATATGAGCATAACTACCTAACTAGCCCTTCTCCTCAAACCATACAATTGGTCATCTCCGCCATAAGCTTTCTGAAATTCGAAATAAGAGCACTTGATTATCACATGATGTTTACCCTTAAACCTTCATAAACTCCTATAGGAATCGTTTTAAGAATAGAAATGCCTTAAACTGTAATACTCATCCTCTTATGATGAATATCTTGAGCTAAAATGTTTGTGGAGCCGCGAGAATGGATTTTAAAAGGGTCTTTAGGGAACTTGATTCTTCTCATAGTCCTAATGTTATTATCTTAACCAAGACAAGAGTGAGTAGTGACAAAGCCGACCAGATTATTGCTACCCTTGGCTTTGAGCGCTACATCAAGGTTGATACAATGGGCTTCGTTTTGCATATGGGATTTGGGTTCTCTATAATTCAAATGTAGTCTTCATGCAACCAATTGCCACTTCCTTCCAGGAGGTCCACTTGGAATGCCCAGTAAGTGGTAAATCTTTCTCCTTACAACTATTTATGCTAGCCCTATTTTTGAAAAAAAAAAAACTCCTTTAGACCTTGTTTATGAATCTAGCGCCCCTACTTAATTTACCTTGGCTTATATTGGGAGATTTTATTGACATTATCAAACCATTTGATAAATTTGGTAGGGGACCACTCTTTTTAGCAATCTAACTTTCTTTAACGCCTTCTTTAACTGTTGTGGCTTATTAGACTTAGGTTTTATCTACCCTCCCTTCACTTGGACTAATGGTAAAGACAATAACAATATCATAAGAACACAAATTCATAGAATGCATGCATCTTCTGACTGGATTACTCACTAGCCTGATAGTAAGGTTTTCCACCTCCCTAGACCTAGATCCAACCACTACCGCATCCTCCTTAAGACTAGCACTCCTCATATGCGAGGGTAGAGGCCCTTTAGGTTTGAAACCATGTGAAAGTCTCATAATGATTTCACCAATATAGTCAAAACCTCTTGGAATCAAACTCATCTAAATCTTAATGAAACAATTATTAAATTTACTAATCATTTAACAAAATGGAATAAAGACACCGTCCAATATTTTTTACTAGGAAAAAAAGAACCTTTGCTAGACTCTTAGGGTGCAAACTGCCCTATGCTCAAGAAATTGCAACCAACTAAGAATTATGGAAAAAAACTTACAAGATGACTGTAACAATCTTCTTAAATGTGAAGAGGAATTTTGGTTCTTAAGATCCAGGATTAATTGGCTTTCTATGGAGGATAAAAATACCAAATACTTTCATAAAGCTACATTGACAAGAAGACGTAAAAACAAGATAACCTAACTTTTAAATAGTGAAGGAACCTGGATTTTCAATCCTTAGGAGATAGGCAATGAAATTAGGAATTATCTTCTCAATACTCTTGTTCAAACTTCCAGGGTTCCCCCTCCAAACCAAATCTATCTTGATATGTTGTCTAAACCAAGTGAGGAAGTAAAACACCTTCTCTGTATCCCTCCTAACGCCCTAGAAATAAAATTTGCCCTTTAGCAGATTCACCCTTACAAAACTTCAAGTGAGGATGACTTACATGCCATCTTTTACTGAAACAATTAGGTGCTTACAAGAGACCAAATTGTTAGTGCAATTGAAAACATCTTCCATACTTTGAAATTTTAGAATAGTTGGTGCAAAACTCTTCTTTGCCTAATTCCTAAAAATAATAACCCCTCGACTACTAACCACTTTTGACCTCTAGGATTATGCACAACCCATTATAAAATTTTGGCAAAAATCCAATCGTATCAAACCCCATCTTCAAAAACTCGTCTCCCCCACTCAAGGTGCTTTCATCAAAGGCAGACATATTGCAAATCTTTTTCTTCTTGCACAAGAAACAATTCACTCCATCAGTTCTTCTCGTAGCAAAATAGGTTGACTTGTCCTCAAGCTTAACATTAGAGAAGATTTTGACTCTATCTCCTGCTCCTTCATTCTATTTCTTTTAAAAGGCTTTTAACCTCCCTCCTCAATAGACCACACTCATTGAATCATGTTTCTCTGAAATCGAATACACACCCATCCTGAATGGTACTAAACTTCCCCCTTCAAGCCTAAAAGGCGTATTAGACAATGAGAGCTGCTTTCCCTATACCGTTTCATTATGGTAATGTAACACCTCTCTATCAAGATTAACAAACCAGTAAATGAAAAAATATAGAAACCTTGCAAATATAAAAACCATGATCTTAAAATATCTTATTTCTTTTTTGCAGATGATGTTATTCTCTTTGCAACGGCAGATAATAACACTATCCAAGTTATCAAATCCACCATTCACAACTTCTATGAAATAAGTGGAATGGAAATAAACCTTGATAAATCAAAACTCTAGTTGTCCCTTTCTAGAAACTAAGAAAGGAAAATCTTTATTTCAAATTTACTCCAAATTCCAAACACTATAAACTTAGAAACATACTTAGATTATCAACTTAATACAAAATATACTTTCTCGGATTTCAATCACATTGTCTACAAATTGCAACAAAAACTTCAAGGTTGTAAAACTCATCACCTTTCCTTTGCAAATAGATCTCAATTAATTTATGCAACCTTAAACTAAATTCCAACCTATAATATAAGGGTTTTCAGTCTCCTCCAAAAGATCCAAACTCAAATAGACAAAACCTGGAGGAGTTTCTTATGGGGCCATACAAAAGCAAACAAGAAAACCCATCTTATTAATTGGAAAACAATAACAAAGCCCAAAAAATTAGGAGGTCTAGGTCTGAAAAATTCAAGTACTATAAATGCGGCTTACATGTCAAAATTAAAATGAGAGTTTAAAACAAACAATTAGAAAACCATGGATTACAAAAAATCTTCTTTTACCTATAAAAGTATTTTAAAAGATAAAAATGTTTTCTCGCAAAATATCTCCTTCATGATTAGGAATGTGAAAGATGTTAATCTCTGGTCCGATACTTGGATAAATAAAAAATCTCTTTGTGATCAACTAATTGGTCCCTTACCTCTAAATGAATCCACCAAAATTGTATCCAATATCATGACCAATACCAATGACTCAAGCACTTAGAATCTAGACCCATAACTTTCCCAATTCCTTCAGACCTTTATGATTAGATTCAGAGTATTACTCTTCCAAATTCCCAAACTGACATGTTAGATAACATTTTTTGGAAATTAACATCACATGCTGAATTCTCCCTTAAAACTGCCTATGACAACTAACTTAATCTAAACACCCAAACTACACTAACCACAAGGATCTAGAAAATAAATTGTAACCAACGAGAAAAATTTTTCCTTTGAAAGTGTTATATTAATGACCTACTGTCACATCCCAAAAATTGAGCATGTGAAAAGATACTACTCATTTGATATAATTCTCAAACATACGTTATATACATATATTCTGTAAGGTTTTACATTCAACCTTAATCATTCATTCCACACTACAGAATTATATTCATCTGATAAGCAAATATAGACATACATAGTCTGATATTTCTATCTCATCGCAAGCCTAGGAGACCTATAGAAAGTACAGAGCGTTTCTAATATCCACATTAATAAGTACTGATGTCCCACCAGACAGAAATAGAGAATAATCCCAAGGGGCTTCTAATCTTCAAACAGATTCTCTTCTTCTCTGTTTTCTGTATCTGAAAAAAATAATCATAGGGAGTGTGAGTTTATTTAAAAACTCAGTAAGTAAATAACTATACTATATAAAATATCAAAAGTACAAATACCACATTTACTCATATAATTAATTGTCTTATACATCGAGTAGTATGGGACTCTAACCCTTTCAAACTCATGAATAAGATTTCATAGATATACACCGAGTAGTATGGGACTCCAACCCTTTCAAACTAGTGAATAAGATCTCATAGGTATACACCGAGTAGTATGAGACTTTAACCCTTTCAACTCGTGTATAGATTTCTTAGATACGCACTGAGTAGTATGGGACTCTAACCCTTTCAAACTCGTGTATAAGATTTCTTAGATATACACCGAGTAGTATGAGACTTTAACCTTTTCACACTCGTGTATTAGATCCCGTAGATCTTTACTCATTAATAAGATAGTGAGAATTCATCACATAGTACAATTGTCATGAAATAAATAATTTCTACATACTCTTATTTCTATTGATCATCATATACTCCCATATGAAAAATTAATTGTTTATTATCCAAATAATATTGTAAATGGGACTTATATTGTACTTTGACTAGTAATATCAAATTAGCTGAGCAAGGTTATTCACTCACCTTGATGTTTGTCCAAGTTTACCTTGTTCCACACTAGAATTTGTGTAGGAAAATTTCCTAGTAAAATATATTACAAGGAATCATAAGAAAGGAAACAAAATCACGAAAATACGCAAAATTTTCTGACTGCTACAGTAACGGGTTGCTACAGTAACAGTTTGCTACAGTGTCGGTTCGCTACAGTAACGGTCGCTACAGTGCCGGTTCGCTACAGTAACGTTGACTGCTACAATACCGTTGACTGCCGACACTACAGTACTGCTACAGTAACCCGAAGAAAATTTTCCAGATTTTGTTTCGAAATTTCTGGTCGCTACAGTAACTCGGTTTTTGCAGAAATTTCTAACAATTTCATCCTTTCCTTTCTTGTTTCAAAATCAGAATTTCAACTCTTTTAACCGATTATAACTCAAATATAACTTCTAAAACAACTGAGATTCATGAATTATCATCAAAATCTTCAAGAACAAAACCTCCTCTGATCTTCTACATAAACTGAAATTTAAGGAAAATAATCGGATTAAAGCTTACCTTTGATCCTTACAAAGCTTTTGAACCGAACAAATAATCGAACTTCTGAAGATCAAGGAAAGGATTTGAGAAGAGGATGAAGAAAGGAGAGAGAAAACGAATATCAGTTTCGGTTGCGTGAAAAAAAATGAGGGGGTATTATTGAAACTTTATATTAAATATTTCTAATGGGTTATTCAATAACCCATGGGTATCCATAACCCAACATCCAAACCCATCCAGTCAATTTACAATAAATGGACTAATTGACCATTCTGAAACCACTTTTCCATGAATTTTACCATTCTTAGAATATATCCCTCATTGTGCAAATATTTAGTCCAGTCATTTAACTCAATTTTCATAAATAATATTCAAAGAGAACAATTAAATATGAAAATTAAAAATGACCAAAATAAATAACTAAAGTAAAGTTGTAGAATTCTAAAATACTCTTAAGCGAATTATATTCTGAAATTAACGGGTATTACACCTACCTATTATGGCAACAATCCACCAACGAAGCATAACCCCTTCTCCCACTTGCCACTTTGTAACACTTGGACTGAAACTATTGAAAACACATTTAGAGACTGTGACAAAGTCATACCTGTTTGGAGGAACTTTATAACCCTAAATGGTTTCTACATTGACAATTTCCAAACTTGATTGATCTCAAATTCCACAAACAATCACAAAAACAAACTAAACATTCCTTAGAGCACCATTTATCTCTCACACTTTGTGCCATTTGGCTTGCTAGAAACAACTTCATATTCCAAAATAAAATAAATCCTTTTCTTAATATAGCAAACTCAGCTCTTTATAAAGCTACAAAATTTTGGTCTAATACAGTAGACCGTAACCATTCCAACCTCTTCAAACCTCAGGAACCCTCCTTGGTTTTAGTCCCTCCCTCACCTTATTGGTGCAAACTAAATGTTGACAGCTCTTCATTCCTGGGTGTTGGTGACTGTTTATGCGATAATGTTGGAAACTTGATTATGGGCTACTCAAAATATATTGGAATTTGGAATGTTCTTTAGGCTGAGCTATGGGACATCCTGATTGGAATTAAACTTGAAAGTGACTTCAACAAGAATATCATAATTGAAATAGAGACAGACTCAATGCTAGCTTTTAAACTCCTAACTCATCACTCATTTATTTTTCATCATCTGGGTTTTCTTATTGATAATTGTAGGTGCCTTCTTTCTAGCTTCGCTGACTACTAGATCAAGAAAGTAGCAAGACTTCAGAACGCATTTGTGAATGCTTTAGCAAAGGAAGGTCGAATGAAGCATCTACCTCTATCCATATATGATGATGTACCACAACAAATATGTCACCTCTTCCAAGCAAATAAAAGGAACCTACCAATCAATTCCTTCCCTTCGACCTATGATGACTAAATCCTCTATCTTCCACCTTTGCTTTTTGTTGGACTGTTGCCTCGCATGCAACCTACTGCTATTACTTATGCATTAACCTATGTACTGTCATTACTTCTGCATTAATCTATCTACCACTATTATTTCAGCATTAACCTATCTACTGCTTTCTTACTTAATTTGTTTCTAGTTTGTGATCTTCCTGGACCCTTTTATTATCTCTACTGTTGTGTTGTTACCTGTACTAGTTGCCTTGCTTCCCTGCATTGGCTTATTTTGGAACCTCTTGTACTAAATTGTATTTGTATTCTAATTTAAGTTTTTGCTTTTACCCAAAAAAAATACATATATTACTTTTGAACTTGCACATTTTTATATTAAAATACTGCAATTTTAAAGTCACAGAGTTAACTTAGGGTATGATTAATATGAAGAAAAGGAAAAAAGGAAAGTAAAATGGAATGAAAATGAAAATGGGGTATTTTATTAAAATACCCCTATTTTTTAAAAAAATTAATTTTTTTAAAAGGATAATGTGGACAAAATCTGACTATCTTTTCTATTACTTTATGATTACATCACTACATAACATGATAACACACATGTTGGTACGATTGGAAAACTTTTATAATGATAAAATTTAGATATATTTTTAATATTTTTATTATTAGTTTCTTATTAAAAATATAACATGCATAAAAATTTTTAAAAAATAATTATGTGATTTAAAGTTAGTTGGGCGGTACAACACAAATTTGGAAACCAGTTGCTTGTAATCTCTCACTTATTTTCTTGCTCATGATCTAGTGCTTTTGGTGAGGTTTCTTGTGAGCAAATTGACGTGATGGAAAGTTGTTTACAACTATTCTGTGAGTGTTCAGGGTAAAATGTTAGGTTGGAGAAGACGAAAATATTTTTCTCTAGAAATGTGAACCATAATAAGGAAAGAGATTTGCTAAGTAGGAAGTTGTGGATTTGCTTAACTGCTAATTTGGGAAGATATTTGGATATGCCATTCTCCACTTGAGAGTGACGAAAGAGATTTATAATGGTATTTTGGAGAAGGTGAGGAAAAGGTTGAGTATGTGGAAGGTGAATTCACTTTCACTAGTAGGGAGAGTCACCTTTGGCTCAGTTGGTTTTATCTTCTATTCCTATCCATTTAATGAAAATAGTTTATATTCCAAGAAGTGTTTATAATGAAGTGGGGAAGCTTACTAGGGGATTCATTTGGGGGTTCAAGTGGTGAGGTTAAAAAGTGCCACCTTGTGGCTTGGGAGGACATATGCCAACCAAAGGAATGTGGTGGATGGGTCTAAAAAGTATGAGGAGCATGAATTCATCTCTCTCAATGAAGTTGGGGTGGGGTTTGGTAGCTAAAAAAAGAAGGAGTAAATACAAGTGTGGTGAGGATTTATAACCCCTTGCAAAGAGAAGAGGAAATGATTCGAATGTATGGCAAGGCATTTGTAAGAATTGGAAGAATGTTATATTAGTGGATGTGGGTGGCATAATGGAGAGGGGAGAGAGATGTTCTTTTGGAAAGATAGGTAATTGGATTTAGAAGAAGAACCATTGATGAATTATTGTGTTAGTAGAGGAAGACATAAACAAGAAAGTTTGTGATCTTGTTTTGGAGGATGGAGGATGGAATGAGAACAAATTGGTGTAAGAAGGATTGGAACTGGAAGGTGGTCTTCTCTCATGCCTATTGAGAAGGAAACAAGGCTGCTGATAGACCTGTCGGATATTATTTTCTTTTGATATTATTTTCATTTTGGTTCCTTCTTGTAATTTTTTTATATTGTATTTCTGCCTTTTGTAATTAACTTGTTAGAGATGATCTGAAGGGGGTTTGTTTCCTCATGATTGTTGCTTTTGTAGCTAGGCTTTGCCCTCTCTTTGAATAATTAAAAAAAAAACTATTTTTCTGAAGACAAAAGAACCTTTATCCAAAATCATTAATTATATACTTTTTTACCCTATCGTCTTGCATACGTTCCAATTTTAGTAATTTGACAGTACAAAGCAATTTTTTTTTTAAAGATTTTCCAAATAGGCAGACATAGAAATAGTAATAAAATTATAACTTAATAAATGATTTTATGAAATTAAAAAATACTTTTTTTACGGTGCTTTTTATAAAACTCCATTTGTCAAAAAGCCATTTTAACATTAATATTCATTCACAACTACATGAAATTGTCTAAAAATGGTAATAGGTGAAAAGCCATTATTCCACACTAGCTGTAAATTGTAAAAGCTAATCTTAATAAAACAATTACATAATTGATTTAAAAACTGATAATGATGAGGCTATGGGGTAATCAAATTATTGTGTATTGCAAATTATAAGGAAAAAAGTTGTCTAATCAAATTATTGTGTATTGCAAATTATAAGGAAAAAAGTTGTCTAAGCGTGGCTATAACTATTCAAAATTCGGGGTAGAATATTATAATTGCATATTTTTTTGTTCAAAAAATCATACATTTTCCTTGGCTTTTACTTAAATTTTAACTGACAAAAATGATATTTTGGTCATTTATCTTTATTTTAGGTTTCATTTTAGTTCTTTATGTTTTATATGTTTCATATTCATCCTTTATATGCGATGTTGTTTTAATTCTTTTTTTTGTCAAAACTATTAGTTATTTTAACAGAATTAATACCTTATATTATCTTATTTTATATATAGTCAACGTCTAAGTAAATGTCATGTCAATATTATGATGATAATATGTCAACTTTATTAAAGTAACTAATGTTTTGACAAGAAAGGACTAAATCAGTGTGAATTTGCAACATAAAGGACTAATATGAAATACCTAAAGCATAGAAGAATAAAATTAAACTTAAAATAAAGATAAATGATCAAAATATCAATTTTTCCTTTCTAATTTGATCTCTTTATTATATATTTTTTATAACTCTTATTTATACTTTGCTTCTACTTTTAAGTTGGTCTTCGCCTTTAAAATTTATCATAACACTGTGAAACTTTTTTAATTTTTTTAACCTTTTTAAATAATTAATAACTTTAATTTGTCATTTTTTAAATTAATTATATTAAATTTAAATTTAAAAAATTTATATTTATTTAAAAAATTATAAATTTTTATATCTAAATTTATTATAATTACTGAATATAATGTTATGAAATATAAAAAATGTGAAAATATTATTTTTGGATCATGTGGCTCTATTAAAGATGCAAACCGTCTGCTTCTAAATTTGTTGCATGGTTTGAAACAAAGTATGCAATAAAAATGGAGCCCAAATTCTTCGTCTAAAAATCTTTGGATCTCAGCATCTTAGAGGCTGCAAGCCTTACCTCAAGAATAAGACCAGGTCTTACAATCTAAAAGCCCAAGAATTCTTCATCTATAAATCTTTGGATCTCTGCCATCTTAGTCACTGAAGCAATTTTTTTTTAATATTAAACCTAATGTGAGTAAGATTTTACAGTCCATCCAGCGAATAAGGAAAGAAGCTCTCTTAGACAATATCTTTACTGCTCGTTTGGTATTAAAAAAAAGTAAGAATGGAAATGAAGTAAGAAAATAGAACGGAAAAGAGGATAGAAAAAGGAAAAGAAAAAGAAAAAAGACTTGCTTAGTATGTAGTAAGAAAGAAATGAAGAAAATAAGATTATTATATTATTTAAAAAAAATAAGAAATGAATAAAATGATAATTTACTGTATTACCCTTAAGTGGAAATTATTCCAATAGCTGTCAGTTGACTGGCTCTCAACAACTAGTCCACTAACAACATTTTTGAATAGACTTTTGAATTTCAACAATCGATCAGTCGACCACCTGGCATAAACTAGTCGACCGTTTACTCTTTGTCAGACGCAGAAGAAGGACTAAGATTGGTATTCTAATGAACACATCTTCGTCTTTCGATATGCATCTCCATTAGCCTCCACCTCCAGTGCTCGCCATTTCCACCATCTCCTCTCTCTCTATTTCACGGTGATTGGAGAATTACAGAACAATGGACCTTTGCTATTCCAACTTGTGCTTTTGATTCAAATATCAAGGCTCTGTTCTCTCTGCTACAACATCTAGTGAGACATGCGTCCACAGTACAGAATCCTTATGGAGAAGGCAGAGTAGCATCCACTGTGTGGTGTGCAACGTTGACGGAATCCTTGAGGAGAATCCCAGAGCAACGTTCACTGTAACTTAATGTATATCAAATGCTTTAAAACATGTACAGTACCAGAATTCTGCCTTCTATTCCTTCACTTGCATGCATACCAAATGGGGCCTTATTGTTGGTGAGATACTCCACTAAATTTGCAAGTGTAAAAGACAAATTCATTATGTGTATCCTTAAAGATAGATATTCAAAAGACTTTTGACATAGTTATCTGGAGCTTTCTTGAAGACATTCTAAAATAGATTAAGTTCCATGAGCATATTGGATCAAAATGTTCATAGAATGCATAAGGATCCCCACCAATAGAATCATAATAAATGAAGAGCCCTCAAACATCATCTATCCCAAGGTTCGCTTAAGAGAGGGAAACCCCTATTGCCATATTTGTTCACCCTTTGCGCAAACGTGTTATCCAAACTTCTCATGGATTTGCATGATAAAAAAAGACTATCAAGGGTATACATGTGTGCTGAGAAGCCCCTCTTATTTAATAATCTATACATAATGACATCCTCCTTTTCTTTAAAGCTAACCTAAGTGTTTGTGGAGAATTAAAAGCCATACTAGATGTAAATGCTTTAGATGCAAGGAAGCTCAATATACTAGGAAATATTTGGGTGGATATATTGATGGTGAAAGTAGAAATCATAAGCCGACACAAGAAATCACTATTGCCCTTGAAAGAAACAAGGATGGAAGTCTAACCTCATTTCCCAAGTAGGCAAACTAACTCTTTAGTATGTCCTCTCCATTCCCATTTATTCTCTTTCCTATATCAAGTTCAAAAAAGAAGTGTACCAATGCGAACACGTAGTTACTAGGTTTCTTTGGGAAACAAAAATGGAAAGAAGAATATGCTTATGATAATGTGCAACAAATTATGCATACCCAAGCAAGATTGAGATCTTGGATTCCAAGCCTTACTAGGGAAGCAAATATGACTATGGCCTTAATAAGGAAGAAACTAGATGCCCCAACACAACTTGCTTTTTTATGGAAGGTGTGTTTTCAACCCATGAACTTAACAAGAGAAGATCTTATACTTGGCTTTGAAAGCAAAACATGATGTTTGATTTGTTTGAACTGTTAGTTTTGAAAATCAATAGTTCATATTTCATGGTTATTTTTTAAAAAAATAAAAAAAATAAAAATCACATCTTGAAATTTAGGCTGTTGATTGTGAAAACCAATAACTCATATAGATCAAGTATATTGCTTAACTTTCAAAACCAAGTAAAAGATCTAAAAACTAAACTTGTCACCCCCTTTTTAAATTGGTAGATGAGAGGAATGCATTTTAGAGAATGGATCCATTGGACAAGCAAAGTGTTTGACCCATTGAGTTGTTGAATTTCAGATTTAACAATCAGATTTTAGTGTTTTTTTAAAAAAAAAAATTACTACTTAAAATTTAAATCATTGCATCTTAAATCTAACGATCTAGATAAACCAAATATCTTACTAATCTATTTCATGCATTTTAATTAGTAGTAATTGGTGGGTCTCCCGAATGCCAATGACAAGCAAAATAGACCAAATTCAAAATGTAAAGGACCTCATGGACCATGAAAGAACATGGAATCAATCAAAACTCCAAGCACTATATGATGAAGCCACAGTCAAGACAGTGTCGAGAATTCTTATCTCTCGCCATGGGCATAAGGACATAATCATACTGAACATAAATAATTCAAGGTCTTTCATAGTCAAAGATGGCTACAAACCACTTAAATAGCAAAGTCACGCCCCCGAGCAATTGTTTAAGCAAGAACATCCTAAACTCTGCCACAAGTCCTTGTCCATTGGCTAAGTCCTTAAAAAGTCGAGGTCTTAATGTTCTTGGCAGATGTCCTTTTGGTACCACGGTCAAACACAGGCCTGAACTATGATGTTCAGCTCATTTGTTGCTTGGCTTGTGAGCTAACGGTCAACCCATAAACTAATTTTTTAAATAAAAAATTCAACAATTTTTTATTAAAATATAATTTATACATATAAAACATTATATTTTTAATATTTTAAATAATCAATAACTTTAATTTTTTTAAATTAATTATATTATATTTAAATTTAAAAATTTTATATTTATTTTTAAAAAATTACAAAAATTTTCATATCTAAATTTATTATAATGATTGAATATAATATTATAAAATATAAAAATATAATAGAGTGAGGTTATTACACTAAACAATATAATTTTGTAAAAAAAATTAAAAAAAAAAGGTCAATCTGCAAGCTAAATAGACCAAAAAACTTATATCCAAATCCATTCAAATATGAACTGACTTTTGAGCTTTGGCCGTTTTGACATGGCAACTTTTTGGATGTGGCTTTATTAAAGAAGCAAACCATCTGTTTCTAGAATTTTTGCGTGGTTTGGAACAAGTATGCAATAAAAATGGAGTCCAAATTCTTCCTCTATAAATCTTTGCATCTCTGCCACCTTAGAGGCTACAAGCCCTACCTCAAGAATAAGACAGGCCTAACAATCTAAAAGCCCAAGAATTCTTTGAGGATGCCCTAATCACTTGCTCGCGGATCTTTAGCCACTGAAGCATTTTTTTTTTAACATTAAACCTAATGTTCGTAAGATTTTACAATCCATCCAGCGAATAAGGAAAGAAGCTCTCTTGGATGTGAAAGAAACTCGAAGGAAATTGGATTTTAAGTGCCTTAATCAAGATGCACGACCTTCCAACTAATCATATAGTTTACATGGCCCAAAAATATGAGAGCCTCTACAAATTATTCCTTACAGATAAGCCGATCCTTCACATTCCAAATAAGTCTTTTCTACAAGGACTAAAGAACAAGAGTGGACTAAGCAAGGAATTCTTGGCAATTGGAAGAGACATCCACATCTTGCAAGAGAACTTCAAAGATGTTACACTTTTTCTACTCATGTTCCCCTCCACGCTAGCTTGCCCATTTTGTTCAATCTCTGGTGCAGTAGGGTGGTATGTTTTAAAGTAAATTATTGATTTACTCTCTAAAAATTATAGTTTTTCCAATTTAGTCATTGGAAGATCAAGTATCTTAATTTAATTTTTAAAATATTACATGTTTTAATTTGATCTTTTTTATTTTTAAATCACAAAATTTACTATTGTTAAATCTTAAAATTTTCATTGCTAAAAGTTACTATGATAAAAAGAGTACCAAGTTGAAATAAATATAATTTTTCAAAAACTGAATTGAGACTTGATTTTTCAATAACTAAAGTGAGACAATTGTATTATTTTGAGGATCAAATTAATAATTTACTCTGCTGTTTAGTCATTAGAAGATTAAATATCTCAATTCAATCCTTAAAAGATTGCATCTTATAATTTAGTTTTTTTTATTATTAAATCACATAATTTATTGTCGTTAAATTTCAAATTTTTTATTGTTAAAACTCATAAAAAGAGAGACCAATTTGAAATAAATATAATTTTTCAAGACTGAATTGAGATTTGTGATATTTTTAGAACTAAATTGATATAATTGTAATAGTTTAAGGATCAAATTAATAATTTACTCTATTGTTTTATGCTAAACCTTATACCTGGTGATGAAATCTAATATATAAATAAAAAAAAAAGCACGGATTGAGGGAAGATATAAGGCCACGCCATGAGTGTTTAGTGCTTACAGCAGAGCTAGGCTTTGTTTAGTGCTTATGGCAGGACCAAATTGAAAACAATAATAAAGTGTAAGGAGTAAATTTGAAAAACTAAATTTTATGAACTCAATTAAATAAATCAGGTAAAGTATAAAAATTGTAATTCCCCCCCTTTTTTTTGCATTATATTAAAACAGGGGTCAAGGGTAACTTTCTTTCCCATTTATTTTAGCCAAACCAAATAATTGAAAACCCCAACCAGCTTTCGAGCTGAAAAATTCCGGTGATTTTGTCAGTCGTTACAACCTCTGCTTCTTTCCTCCGCAGCTCTAGTTTCGTTTACTTCCATTGCCTTTACCACCCAAAGATTCTCTCACGAAGATCACGTTATGTGAGCTTTGGACCTTGAAAATGTCGCATCAACCAAGCAATATCACTAACACCAACATCCCAGTAAGCGAAGTGTTCTGGACTCTGGTTGAAAAAGCTGACAAGAAGTTTTCTAAGATCAGGGATTTGCCTTATTACCAGCGCAACAGGTTTTGTTCAATTTCAATTTGTTGCCATTCTAGTTTCTCTTATGATCTTTCTTCCCTTTGGTTCCCGGGACAATTCGGAGTTGGGAAAATGTTCCATTTTTGATGACTCGAGACCTATAACCAGAGGCCGAATTAATTTTTATTTGTTTCATGAATCGGATAAATTCAGAATTGTACACTCAGATGCTGAAAATGATTTTTTTTTCTCCAGCGGTTTCCCTTAGTTGTGTAAATATGAAAAGTTTTGAAATAGTAAGTTAAACCTTAATTTAACTTATCATAGGCATTGGCGATTTAATTATTCCGATCATGTGGTCTTGTTATTTGGTTTGGTTGGAATTGAAGCAATTTTTTCATAGCCTACATATAGCCTGATGACAAAAAGCAAATTACTTACTCAGTAGATATGGAGCTGCACTTTATGAAGTTTTCATGTAGGGTCATCTAGGAAAGGTTTGACACATGCTAGTGGCTTTGTTTTTAGGTATGACACATACTTCTATAAGGTGTTCAAGGTGTACACACAGTTGTGGAAATTTCAACAGGAGAATCGGCAGAAGTTGGTTGAATCTGGCCTTAAGAGATGGGAGATTGGTGAAATAGCATCTCGCATTGGGCAACTATATTTTGGACAGTACATGCGAACAAGTGAGGCGAGTTATCTATCTGAGTCATATATATTCTATGAAGCCATATTGACTCGCGAGTATTTTAAGGAGGGTTTGTTTCAGGATGTGAATACCGCAAACAAACAACTGAGGTTTCTTGCTCGGTTCCTAATGGTGTGTTTGGTCTTGAACCGGAGAGAAATGGTGCAGCAATTGGTTAATCAGATTAAATTATTAGCTGATGAGTGTAAGAGGACATTCCAGGTTTGTAAAATGCTAATGTTCTCTCACATTTCTGTGTAATATAAAATTAATGGATCATTAATCTGTATTTCTCATCTCTTTCACAAATAATCAAATTTTTTATTCTAAATATAATTTGTACATCACTTGGTTGTCGGCGATAGAAAGTTCATTACAAAAGAAAGTAATTACCTTTAGCGATGATAAATTTGTGTACCTTATAGAAATTTATATTAGCCATTCTATTAAACACATTTCCCTTCCTACAAATTCCTGTTTAAATATGTTGATCTTCAATTTTCGTAGATGATATGGTTGCTGCTTCACTCCAAACAGTCTTCTCTCTAAATCTTGAGTGCTGCCATCTAAATTGCTTTAGTATTCTACAAAGACGTGTTTATCTCATGGAGGTAGATTATTTTAGTAGATGAGGCTAATATCAAATTTGAATAATCAAAGAGCATCAATTTTTCTAAAAGGACTGGCTGATGTGGAAATTCCAATATATGACAACTGATTAATGCAGAAGATGGTGGCCTAAAGTAGGATTCTCAGTCCAAATCACAGTATATTGTAATGTATCTTTACCAAAATGCTCAAAGTGGCAAACATGTATGTTGTCATAAATGTTTAAATAAAAATACTGTTTACTGTATAATTTTACAATTAGATTTTCCTGTTATGTTGTATATAGGTGTTAGTTAGCTAAGGCAATGCTTTCTCATTCTCTTCAGTTTCTATTTTTGATGACTGGGTTAATCTATCATTAATAAAGTATCCAAAGTAAGCTGTAGATCTGAGAATAGTAACATAGTATTGCATCTAATAGAGCATCCAACCCTATTTTAGGAAATTAATTGGAATGTTCCATGACAGCCTAATGCTTTACAGAACCTGTTCTAATAAACAGACATTTACAGATGTATTGCAAAATGACCGTAAAACATTTTTGGTAACAGGAAAGTGACTTTAAAGAATGGAAGCTGGTGGTACAAGAAATAGTCAGATTTTTGAAAGCTGACACAGCTTTTATGAATATCAGGCCTTTGAGATATAGTCTTGTTTTGGACCCTCATCCAGATACTTTACCACATGTTGCTTCATCTATCACAAAGAGACATTTAAAGTTACAAGATACTCTATTGAGCAGCTTTCATTGTAATGAGGTAAGATATTCTAGATTTCTTTGCTTCTTCCTTTGAAGTGAAGAAGAATAATTGTGGAATAATACAATTGATGAAGTTTTTTCCCCCTGCTTATTAGATGTTATGTGAAATGCTATGATGTTTCTTTATTTGTACTTTAAAATTGTATTCTTAAGCAGGTAAAGTTTTCAGAGCTCACTATTGACACATTTAGGATGCTTCAATGTTTGGAGTGGGAACCTAGTGGCTCCTTTTACCAGTCTATTTCAAAATTTAGTCAGAATGGGGCTCCTGGTGCTAGTCGTATTGGTTATTCACAGGATATTGCTGATCCTACGTTACCAGCTAACCCACGGAAAGCAGTGTTATACCGTCCTTTGCTTACACACTATATAGCAGTAAGTATGAAATATGTGTTGTAATTACGTTTCACTTTATTTATTATTTCATTTTAATAGTTTTCCATGATATCCAATTAAAATTATAGTTGTAAGTCTTTTTCTTTTTTTCTTTTGGCCAGTCAAGGAAGTATATTTAAATATTACATTAAGTCCCCAAACTAAAAAGATGGAGTTTGACAAGGATCCCTTCCATATATGAGTAGCTTTTACCATTTGTAGTCTTGAGCTTGAGTGTTTATAATTTTTGTTTAGGACAATTACAATATAAGAATTTTTTGTTAAAATATTTCTAGTTTTGGAACTACTGACTGGATAAGTAAATGTTCTTAGTCAGGGCTCTTAAAAAATTAAGGAAGAATCTTATATGACAATAATAGCAGAATCTGTTGATGATATTATCACTGAGTCCATTGCTGCATGTTCTTAAGGTATGCATGAAGATGGTAATCTTATCATGAATTATGATTATTTTTGACACTTTGTCCATTCTTATTATCAAATAGAGATTGAGCATGAGGAACTTAAAGAGATAGAGTCTATACAATATGCAGTTGTTAGAAAGGATAATTATGTTGTTCTTTCTGGCATCAACAGTACTGATATAGTTTATGAGTCCATGGGTATCCTAATAATTGATCATGTTGTCCCTGAAGATTTTATCAATCTAAAATTACTGCTGCTGATGTTCCTTCCACCACTGCTGCTACCATTGCCTATTAATGCCTATTTTCCTTCTATTACTTCCTTACTTCAAAACACAAGGTCAAGTGCATTTTTTTGCCAGCAAGGGAAAATAATGCAGGATGAGAAGATACAGTCATATTGGATTTTGTAGAATCAGATTGATTATGAAAGTCTGATTGATGACCTTATTTATAGCTTAGACAACCTTTGTTTTAATTCCTAATTTATTATGTAAATATTCTTAGAAGTGCTCTGTAGTTGTTTCCTTTTATTGCCCAAGATTCAAGGAGGAATTGCCTCCCTCTGATCTCTCCTTGTGTATGAATAGAAGGTAGGATGCTGTACATAGATCATTGAGTGAAATACTATTTCTATTCCATGAAGACTGACCTCACTCAAAATATTTCCCATACTCACTGAGCATTTCTGCCACATTACACATCTGGAGCCCCTTCTGTTACCTGTGCACTTCTATGCTTTTCCTTCCATTGCAGACGTCTTTTTGTTCCAAGACCCTGCTGCTTTTCTTCCTTTGCAGAGTCCATTGCTTGTCTGCACACACTTCAGGGGTTCCATCTGTGTCTTTATGGCCATGGCAAGGTGTTCCTCTCTGCTTTTTCCAGCCATCACGCCCTTTGTTTCTCTAGGATGTCTGTTGTGCAAGCTTGTTATTGTTCTCATGTCTGAGGACTTGGTGGTCAGCCAGTTCAAGAACAGTTCGACCGAGGAACACTCTGAAATTGTTAATAGGATCCTAAGGTACCTCAAAATGACATGGAGGAAAGGCCTATTCTTCAAGAAGGGGACTAACAAAAGTCTTGAAATTTTCTCAAATGCAGACTGGGCTGGATCTCTAATTGATAAAAGATCAACCTCTAGATGTTGTAGCTATGTCTAGGGAAATCGAGTCTCTTGGAGAAGGAAGAAGCAGTTGGTTGTAGCCCAAAGCAGTGATAAAGTAGAATTTCAAGCTATGACACGAGATATGTGAAGGGATATGGCTTAAAAGAGTTCTTGGGGAACTCCAGCTTTGTATGTCACATTTATGAAGCTATTTTGTGACAACCAAACTTCTATTCAGATAGCAAAGAACCCAGTTCATCATGATATAAGCAAACATGTTGGGATTGATTGAATTTTATTAAGGAAAAGATAGAGAGAGGAGTTGTTGAAGTAAAGTACACTCCTACACATAAGCAAACAGTAGATGTCTTAACTAAGGCTATTTCAAGAATGCAGTTGATAATCTTTTCTTCAAGCTAGGTATCATCTATATCTACTTTCCAGCTTGAAGGGGATTGTGGAGATCATATTGATTATGAAAATCTGATTGATTACTTTATTTAGAGCTTAGTCAACCTCTGTTTTAGTTCCTCATTTATATGTTAATATTCTTAGAATTTTTCTCTAGTTATTTCCATTTATTGCAGAGATTCAAGGAGGAATTTCCTCCCTGTGATCTCTCCACTCTTGTGTATAAATAGATGGTAAGATGCTGTGCATTGATCATTGAGTGAAATGCTATTCTATTCCATGAAAACTTTCACTTTTGTAGATTTATGATTAAGTTAGTTAGGGTATTGTGGGAATTATTTTACGGTTATCCATATCCAAGATAACTATATCTGTTTTAGAATTCAATCTGTTTTGCAATTTTGCAGTCTATGCCAATAAGTAGGACTATTGGACTATTGGTCTATTTACATCCTTTCTTATTGATAAATATATAGAGATTAATGAATCAAGTTCGAAGAATTCGCTGAGAGTTTCCTATTGGTTTTGCATCATGGTGATTTGGTGCATATGATATTTTAATCCAAGCAACATTTTATAATTTAGTTTCTCTCTTAGGTAGATGACAATTATGAAGTGCAACCTTGTGTTTCCTAATTTTGCTTCATAATACCAAGTGTTGTCACTGCGTGCCATCACATTTTCATTAGGAAGTTTAACATTCCTTTTCTAGGATACTAATGTTCCATCATTTTGGAGGACCTTGTAAGGTTTTAGAGGCTTGTCTGATATGTTAAAAATTGTTTGAGTCTTACCATGGATTTTGGTGTGTAGATATTTTAATTTAATTGGAGGTTTTGGGTGCATCCCTCGCTTTTGGATGATTTGTTCTTCAATGCTTGGGAAATGGAAGGTATTTCAAAGGATGCTGGGATGGTATGTTGTTGTTTCCAGTTCACTCTTTGTTGGAATAATGTGATAGAAACTATTTCCAGAACTTTTAGAAGTCAGAAATCTAATGACATTATTTTTAATATAATTGAGATAATCCTCTTGGTTCTCTTTGGTTATGGGTGTTCCACTTACAGATATTCAGAGGTTGTGGGGGTTATTTGAATTTGTGGACTCTTAATTCAGTTGGTCTCTACTACTTGAATTGCTCATTACCTCACGAAGGCACTGAACAACACAAAACTTTGTCCTGAAGTCTTCAATTCTACGTTTTTTCCCCCTATTCATCAAGGCTCCGAAGCGCACGCCAAAACTTCACAACACCATATTCAGGATATTAAACTTCCAAAAAAGGAAAAAAAGAAGAGAGACAGCATGGCACCTTTATTCAAACCAAAAAGCCCAAAGGCTCTCAATGTTGTGATTGCATGATCCAATCATATGGTGGATGAATCTGCTCTAATATAAACTTTGATACCATGTTGAAATATAGGGTTTAATGAAAACATAGTGCTTGCTAAACTGACAGGTTGAAGAAAAATGCTCATGCTAGCCCTCTAAAATACACTTTAGTACCTTGTAGTTGGTCCATCTTAACTCTAGTACCCTGTGGTTTAAAAATTAACATTCAGGTGGTCAATGGTTTAAACTGTTAGGATATTGATACCCAGTGGTTTCATTCTGTTTTCTTTTTTGAAATAATTTGTTGAAATGTTTCCTAAATTCCTGGTTTACTTATGAAATTCCTAATTTCCTATGCATTGAAGACCGAAAATTCTTTCCGTGGCCAATCGGAATCCCATATTTGACATACAACTCACTATCCCCCAAAATTTTCCTCTATATGGAATCACTAATTTGCCCTAAATTCCTAATCTCCTTACCAAATATTTAACTTACTATGCATTGAAGACTGAAGTTCCTTCCTTGGCCAATAGAAATCCAAACTCAACATACGCAACAGAATATCTTCCCAAAGTTTTGTTCATAATCAGAATCCTTTTTTTGTCTCCAGATTCACCTTAAATTCGTAACTTCCTTTTGAAATCTTTAATTTTCTATGTAGTGAAGATTAAAATTCCTCCCTTGGCCTATTGAAATCCCAAATTCAACACACAAAAAACAATATCTTCTCCCAATTTTGCCCAAATTCCCAATTAAACTATGAAATATCTAATTTCCTATGCAATGAAGATTGAAATTCCTCGACTGGCCAATTGAAAATTCTTATTTCATAGGAAAATATGGAAATTCATCCAAATTGGGGTATATTGGGGGTATTTCACTTGCCATTTTTTGTTGAAAAACTAAAGGAATGGAACTACAGGGTATTAATATGCTAGCATTTTAAACCACAAGCCACCTGAATGCCGACTTTTAAATACAGGGTATTAGAGTAAAAACGGGTTAGACCACTTGGTATCAAAGTGTTACCTTTCTATTATGTATATTATTATGAATACAATATGTCATTGCAGGATCAACTCCTAAGATAAAAAATGAATTACAAAGCAATATGATGTAATTGGGGATATTGATGGTAGTGGGCTTAAAACGTATGTTAGGAGGAAGAGGAAAGGGAGTGAGGGGCAGGATGGGAATTGAAGTGTGTAACCACCTTATGACAGTGGTTGCTGTCTTGAAGAGAGAGAAGGAGTGGAATCAGATGGGAGGTATTTTTGTGGGTGTTCTTGAGAGAGAGAAGGTAAGAAAAAGAAAACCAGAGTGAGGACTGGGAGAGCCTAGCCTCTCGAATGCTAGGAAGTGTGTTTTGCCTTTTGGTGTGTTCTTTATTTTCATGTCTGTGTCCTGTGTTTATGTTATGTGTGTTGCTGTATGAGACTAGTGTAATTCCTTCTCATTAATCTTTTTAATCTATACTGGAAGGTATTGGGATTGGATTTCTATTACCAATATCACTGGGTTCTTTCAATATACATCACAATATAAAGATAACTAACTTTCTTATTTTCATAATAAATTAAGTAATGTAGAGAGGTAACTTTAAGATTCTGAAACAATAATCTGGAATATTAATCCTTAGAGATGACTTTAAGATTCTTGAACAATGTAGAGAGATAACCGTTTAAGGTGGTTTGGACATGTTCAAAGAAGACCATTAGAAGCGCCAGTAAGGAGAGTTGAGCAGATGGTTTGGAGCCCTGTGAAAAAAGGTCGAGTAAGACCAAGAAGGACAATTAAAGAGGTTATTGAGAGGGATCTTCTGGTAAATGAGATCCCTAAAAAGTTAGTCATTGATAGAGCTCAATGGCGTCGGGCGATCCATGTAGCCGACCCCACCTAGTGGGATAAGGCTGTTGTTGTTGTTGTTGTTGTATCCTAAAATAATTGATAAGTCTCCTGAAACTTTCAATAAGGTTTAATGGATTTGGAAGGAAAAACGAGGTGATATAGAATAGAAAGTGAGGAGGGAGAAACAAAAAGAAAGGAGGGCGAAATAGAGAAGAAAGGAGGGGGAGAGAAGTAAGGGATGGAGGAGAATAAATTTTGATATTATCAATTCATTCGAAATGAAGCCTACCACAACAATATAGAGGATCCCTTTATTTAGGGAGCCAAGATAGAAAGGAAATAAATACATATAACAAGTTTTAAGAGGATATTAATTAGCTAATAGTTCCTAGGTGAAATAAGTAAGCTAATTATTCCTACGTGCATTTATTTATTTATTTATTTTTTTGATAGAAAAAGAAATTTTATTAATGAGAAGAGAGAGAAACAAAGGCAAAAGAAAAAGAAAAATACATCAGAAGGAGGACAAGGGATCCTCCTAAGATAGAACTAAATGGATAGAAAAAACTAAAACCAAAAGACGTCCCATAAGGCCCCTAAAAAAAAGAGAATTTAGTACAACAACGCCCTCCAGTCCCTATAAACATCAGAAAGAGGCACCCCCTTGAAAGACCCATTGGCCGAAACCCACAAAGATGCCACATAACGGATGCGGTCCCATAACAAATGAGTAGGTAGACCCCGATCATTAAATATTCTGGCGTTTCTTTCCAACCAAATGCACCACACAATTGTGAATAAAGCTGTTTTCCAAAGAATTTTGTTATCCTTCCTAGAACCAAAACCAGTAAAATTGGTCGCAAGGAATGCAGCAAGGTCAGTTGGGCAAACCCAATTCTCATCAAAAAGACCAAAAAGCCTGTTCCAAATGCTCCAAGCCACATCACAATGAAGGAACAAATGATTGTTTGTCTCTAAATGTCTCAAGCACATCACGCAAACATTAGGAGATAAAGCCATAAGAGGCCGTCTGATTTGCCACAGATCATTTGTATTAATTCTATTGAGCACTGCAGACCACAAAAAAACCTTTACCTTTAAAGGCGCCTTAACTTTCCAATAAGACCTTTGAAAAAGCGAAGAAACAACAGGGTTACGGACGAGATGATTAAGAAAAGAGGCACAAGTGTACGAACCTGAGGAATCCAACTTCCAAATTCTTTTATCAAGATGAGAGGAAAGGCGAATAGGATCCAAAATATCAAGCATCAAGGAAAGATCTGGCAATAGTCTATCATTTACATTTCTGGCGAAATGGAGATTCCAACCAGGTTGGTCCCCTTGCAAACAAAAGAAATCTGCAATAGGGGCATCATGCAAAGAAGACAAAGAAAAGAGACGCGGGAATCTTTCTTTAAAGGGGGAAGGACCAATCCAGCAGTCCTCCCAAAAACGAAAACGGGAACCATCACCAACGATGAAAGACAAAGAAGGAAAAAAAGATGGTATACCTGGGAAATTGCTTTCCAAGGACTTGCATGCGTAACGACACCTCCCAAATCAGCGTCCCAACCATTCCGATGAAGCCCATACTTTGCTTTAATCACCTTATGCCATAAGGAATTAGGCTCTAAAGGGAATCTCCATAGCCATTTAGCCAAAAGAGATGTATTTTTAGACATTAGATTGCCAAGACCCAAGCCCCCATCTTCCTTAGGATAGTAATTCTAAGATAATCTAATTATTTTAATATTTCCAAGGTCCTCAATTTCCTTGGATATTTATTACACTTATAATTAATTACCCATAATATTGACAATGTCATCCTAACTCTCCTTTTCCATCCTCCATCACGAGGCTAAAGCACTATGAGTCTGTAACAATGTGTAGTTTTTGCAATGTTATGGTTTATTTGGATGGAGTGGAACTCTCAAATTGTTAACTACATTGAAGATAATTTGAGTTGTATTTAATAATCTCAGATCTCCGCATATTATTCATTATCAAATTGTACATAAATAGGGCTTGGAAGGTAACAAACCTTATCCTAGCTGATAACTGACAAACAAGATAAGTCAAGATTAAATCAAAGTCTAAATCCCTAAAATTAAGGGATATGATCATATGAAGAATAAAATCTAAATCCCAAAGAATAAGTATAACAACTAAATCCCTAAGATTAAGGGATAAAGCGAAAAGAAAAAAAAGAAAAGAAATAAGCCGATAAGAACAATATAACAAAATGCAATAACTTCCTAATAATTATGAAGCCTTCTAATTTGGTAACTTCCCACACTCTCCCTCAAGCTGGGTTGTAGATGTTGATCATCCCCAGCTTGGACCTTAATTCTTCGAAATTAAATTTTGGGCAAGGCCTTGGTTAGGATATAAACTATTTTTACCTTTAATTCAACTGAACATGGTGTAAAGTTAGTGAGGAGGGATTTGTTTCTAGTCATATGATCAGTGGCATGCAAATCAACAATCCAAGTGTTATGTTTTTGAACTTGGGAGTTCAAAGCTAAAGTGAAATTACGTTTTTATGCTATTGTTCTAGTAATACAAGATGATGGGGAAATTAATGGAGATGTTACATATGCTGGGTGGTTGAAATGGAGAATGGCATCAGGAGTTGTTTGTGATTGGAAAGTACATAATAAGTTTAGAGGAAAGTTTTATCGCATTGCTATAAGACTGGCAATATTATATGGGAGTAAATGTTGGGCATTGAAAGGATAACATGAACAAAAAATTGGGGTAATAGAGATGAGGATGTTGAGATGGATGTATGGTAATACAAAAAAAGATATAATCCGTAATGATCGTATATGAGGTAGAGTTGGAGTGGCACCTATTAAAGAGAAAATGGTAAAAAATCGTTTAAGGTGGTTTGGACATGTTCAAAGAAGACAGTTGGAGATGCTAGTAAGAAGGGTTGAGCAGATGATATGGAGTCATGTGAAAAAAAGTCGAGAAAGACTAAGAAGGACACTTAAAAAAGTTATTGTACGAGATCTTTTGGTTAATGAAATACCTAAAAAGTTGTTATTGATAGAGCTCAATGACACTATGCAATCTATATAGCCGACTCCATCTAATGGGATAAGGTTTATTGTTGTTGTAGCATCTTCCACATCATCATTAGATGAGTCATTCTAGTTTTCGAATAATTTTTTCAACCACTCAATCTGCTCTCGGTTGAATGGATTAGCTTCCTCAGGTTGTTTTCCTTCACTGCTAGCATTGTATCCCCTTGCTTCTTTCTTTTTTGGCTTCAAATTTAGGGGCCTACCATGAATTTTCCAGCAATTATACTTGGTATGGCTAAGTTTGTTGCAATGGTTTGGTGCAATGGTCACACTAGGACTTAGTTTGCCTATTTGATTTGTTGTTAGCTCCATGGTTGTTTGCCCATCGAGCGATCAAGGCAGAAACTTCAGGATTATTTTGGGAGTTTTATTATCCCAGGAATAATTTTTTTCCTTGCTTTCCTCTCTTCTAACCTCATATATAACTTCTCGAATTGAGGGAAGGGGTTTTGTGTTCATAATTCTCATCCTTAGCTCTTCAAAATTCTGATTGAATCCCAATAAGAACTTATAGATGTGTTTTCTCTCAACAACTTTGTTGTATGTTGCTGCATCTACAGCAGCACTCCAATTTGGAGTCTTGAGCAAGTCCAGCTGTTGCCAGGATCTGGTAAGAAGAGAAGAGTATTGAACTACTGACATCTCTCCTTTGTTTGAGTTCATGAAGGATGCTCTCAATTTCAAATAATTCCTTTGTATTTTCATTAGTGGAGTATGTGTCTTTAGCATTCCAAATTTTTTGTCAGTGTCAGTGGTCATTGAGAAGAGAAGAAAATTTTCGCCAGTGTTAGTGGTCATTGAGTTGATGAGCCAAGACTTGACTAGATTGTTTTCAACATTCCAAATTTTTTGGATCTATCCTCTTTGGTGCAGTTGATGTACCAGTAACATATTCTTCCTTGCCTCCTCCACAAAGGAACATCATGATCAATTGGCTCCATTGGAGGTAGTTTTGCCCATTTTATGACTTGTAATGAGCATAGGTGATGTGTCAACGGATCCATGGAAAATTTGGTTTAATGGTGCAGTGGAAGGTGAGGTAATTTTTTGTATTCATGGCGTTGGTATGGTTGATTTTGATCATGAGGCTTTTCATGCAACTATTCCATGGAGATAATTTGAGTTGTATTGAATAATCTCATATCTTCGCATATCATTCTGGTCAAACCATACATAAATAGGGCTTGGAAGGTAAAAAACCTCATCCTAGCCGATAACTAACAAACAAGATAAATCAAGATTAAATTAAAGTCTAAATACCTAAACTTAAGGGATAAGAAGAATAAGATCTAAATCCCTAAGAATAAAGCGTATAACAACTAAATCCCTAAGATTAAGGGATAAAGCAAAAAAAAAAATAGAAGAAATAAGCTGATAGGAACAATATAACAAAATGCCACAACTTCATAAAAATTCGAAAGCCTTCTAAGTCAATAACTTCCCACAACATATTTTCCTTTGGAATTGTGTGATTGGGTAGTTGTGGGATGTTATCTTATTTTGTTATTATTACTAATTTATTTCCTTTTTTTGTAAATATTTGTTCTTTGATTTGTTTCCATAGAATTAAGTTTGATTGATTATGAAGGATTTGTATTTAATAGGTTTGTTTTGTATCCCTAGGAAAGTTTGTGATCGGAAAGTACCTGATAAACTCAAAGGAAAGTTTTATCGTACTGCTATAAGACCAGCGATTTTATATGGGAGTGAATGTTGGGCAAGGAAAGGACAACAAGAACATAAAATTGGAGTGGCGGAGATGAGTATGTTGCGTTGGATGTGTGGTCATACAAGAAGAGATAAGATCCGTAATGATCATATACGAGGTAGAGTTGGGGTGGCACCTATTGAGGAAAAAATGGTTGAAAATCGTTTAACATGGTTTGGGCATGTGCAAAGGAGACCGTTGGAAGCGCCAGTTAGGAGAGTTGAGCAGATGGTTTGGAGCCCTATGAAAAAAGGTCGAGGAAGACCAAAAAGGACACTTAGAGAAATTATTGAACGGGATCTTTTAGTAAATGAGATATTTAAAGAGTTGGTCATTGATAGAGCTCAATGGCGTCGTGCGATCCATGTAGCCGACCCCACTTAGTGGGATAAGGCTATGTTGTTGTTGTTGTTGTTGTTGTTGTTTTGTATCCCTAGGATTGTGAAGGATTTTCCTCCCTTAATTGCTTTAGCTAGGTGTATATAAACCCTAGGCTTCCTTTGTAATTTTCATTTTTGAGTGAATAGCATTTTTTCATGGTATCAGAGCGGGTTCTCTATAATACCTTGCTTCCCTCCCCTCAAAATCTCTCTCTCTCTCTCTATATATCTCATTGTATTGTCGTCCCAGAAACACTTCTTAGTGTTTTCCACATTCACACAACCTTAGTCTCGACCAAACCACTCTAGGGTTCGCATTAGATGGTCATCGCCAGCCCATCCTTGATGACCAGAGCACCTCTGGCCATCGCATGCACTGCCACAAACGACATTGTTGTTCTGCATTGTCTTCTCATGTGTCATTGCATGAAGGCGCATAGAGCCACCATTCCGGTACCCACTTAGACAGAGTTGATTATTGGCCATTGTAGAGCATTACCCAGCCATGTTTCACTCTAGTTGGGCTTTTGTTTTTTTTGTTTTTCCTCCATGCATTTTGGTTTTGGTTTTTGTATTTCTAACCATGGTTGCTTTTGGTTTAGTTACCTCTATGTTCGAGAACCCTAACCATGAGGTATCGAAAGGAGCTATTTAGCTTATCACAGGTCACAATTTGAATGTCCAAACTTGCCTACAATGGGCCAAGTCGGTTTTGATGTTTGTCTTCAGGAAAGAGAAAGATGACTATTTGACTGGTGCCGCTATTGCTCTTGAGAAGAAGGATGCCAAATACAGGATTTGGAAGGCTGAGAACAACATGGTTATGTTATGGCTGATCAACAGAATGGGATTGTTGAACGTAGGATTAGACATCTGCTCGAAGTCGCTAGATACTTAATGCTTACCCATAATGTCCCAAATCAATTCTGGGGAGGTTGTCCTAAATGCTACCTATCTAATCAATATAATGCCATCTCGTACGTTGAAACTTGACATACTATGTTAGGTCCTCTCCAAGCACTTTCGTCACAGTAAACTTATTATCGATCTTCCTTTTAGGGTCTTTGGTTGTTGTGCTTTGCTTTTGTATATATTCCATCTTAAAATAGAGGGAAGTTAGATCCCAATTCCCAAAAATGTGTCTTTGTTGGGTATGCTCCTAGCCAAAAAGGTTACAAACGTTATTCACCAACATCTCAGAAGCTTTATATCTCTATGGATGTCACTTTCTTTGATCACACTTCTTTCTACCCCAAAACTCATATTCAAGGGGAGAACTTGACTCCAAGAGAATTAGTTTTGGGTTACCTTACTTGGGATTATTGAACCTGACTATGAAATGTTATCTACTTGTGTACTTGAACCAAAAGCTCCTAATACTAACATATAGGAAGGTAATGCAGGGTTGAAAGTATACTCAAGGCGCTTGAAGTAGAAGTAGTAGACTGAGCAACAACAAAAACTCTTGAAAATTGCCAATCTGATTGAAATCCAATTCCTGGGAGGACCATCAAGGCACTCAAGGTATCAATGACACTGATCTTTCTACTAATATTATATGTGATCTCTATGTTACTATAGCTTGGAGAAAGGGAGTTAGGTCATGCACCAACAATCCCATTGCTAACCATGTTTTATATGAGAAATTGTCTTGTACCGTTAGAGCATTTACAACAAATTTGGGTAACTCCAAGCTACCAACCTGTATAGAAGAAGCCCTACAACACCCAAAATTGAGGAAGGTCATAAACGTGGATTTAATCGTTTTGAAGAAGAACAACAAAACCTCTAGGAAAACAACCCGTGGGATGTAAGTGGGTGTTTACCGTCAAATATAAAGTTGATAGGAGCATTGACAAGTATAAAGTGAGATTAGTGGCAAAGGGTTTCCCTCAAACATATGGATAGATTACCTGGAGATGTTTGCCCCTGTAGCAAAGTTAAACACAAAACGTGTTCTCCTATCATTGCTGCAAATCTTGACTGTAAGCTTCATCAACTTGATGTCATGAATGCATTTCTTAATAGGGATCTTGAAGAAGTCGACATGGAGATACCTCTTGGTTTGAAGATCCGAAATAACTCTCATCTGGTATGTAGACTTCATAAATCTCTCTATGGCCTCAAATAGTCTCTGAGGGCTTGGTTTGAGAGGTTCTCCAAGGTGATTAAAAGGTTGGGATACATCCAAGGGCAAATAGATTACACTTTATTCATCAAGCAATCTTCTGGGGAAAAAATCACCATCCTCATTGTATATGTGGATGACATAGTAGTCATTGGAAATATTGAAGACGAGGTGAGACATTTAAAGAAGTTCTTAAGCAAGGAATTTGAAATCAAGGATCTTGGTCCTTTAAAATATTACCTTGGGATGGAGATAGCTTAATTTAGCAAAGGGATTTCTAGTTCATAGAGGAAGTACACTCTAGACCTCTTGAAGGAGACTGTGGGATGCTAGGGTGTAAACTTGTTGACACCGCCAAGGATCCATTCAACTAAATAGGCTCAAAAGAGACCTCTAAAATTATTGATAAATTGATGTGTCAATGACTTTGTGGGAAAACTCATGTATCTCTTGTACTGGACCAAGCATTAGTTTTGCAGTGAGTGTAGCAAGTCAGTATATGAATAACCCTTTAGAAGAACATCTTGAGGCTGTTAATCAAGTGCTCAGATACTTGAAAATGACACTAGAAAAGGGCTTATTTTTCAAAAAAAAGGTCCAATAGAAGTCTTGAAGTTTTCTCTAATGCTGATTGAGTTGGATCCTTAATCGATAGGAGGTCTACTTTAGGATATTGTACCTATGTGTGGGGGAATCTTGTCACTTGGAGAAGTAATAAGCGATTGGTGTCTAGTAGATTGGTGTCTAGTAGTTCTGAGGCAGAATTTTGTGCTATAGCACATGGAATTTGTGAAGGGATATGGTTAAAAAGAGTGTTCAAGAACTTTAGCTTCCAATCACCACCTCAATGAAACTCCTTTGTGACAATCAAGCAACAATTCAGATTGCAAAAAATCTAGTCCATGATAGAATTAAGCATGTGGAGATTGATCGTCATTTCATCGTAGAGAAGTTGGAATGAGAGGTCATTGACATAGTTTATGCTCCTACACTCCAGTAGGCAGCTAATATCCTTGCAAAAGCTATTCCTTGAACTCAGTTTGACAATCTCTTATTCAAGATGAGAATGATTGATATTAACTCTCCAGCTTGAGGGGAAGTGTGGGATTCTATCTTTTTTTTTTTGTTATTATTATTGATTTATTTCCTTTTTTTGTAAATATTTGTTCTTTGATTTGTTTCCTTAGAATTAAGTCTAATTGATTATGATGGATTTGTATTTAATAGGTTTGTTTTGTATCCCTAGGATTGTGGAGGATTCTCCTCCCTTAATTGCTCTAGCTAGGTATCTCAGATTTGGGTGAATAGCAATTCTTCAGTAGTGTTCATGTGAATCATGTCCTTAGTTGGGTATTCTAGTCATGATCATTTTAGGGGGGTGGCCTTCTCCGATTTGCAATGAGATTTTGCTACTTTGAAGTGTTCATATGTAATTGAAAGTGTGGCATAGTGTTGTATTTAATATGAGTGTTCCTTTTTTGAAGTGATTGTGCTGCATAGATTATTTTGCTTCATGTTTTAAATTTTTATTCTCCTATTTTGTAAGTTTGTTCTTCTTGATATCTGTTGATGGAAAAACATAAAGGTTTTGGAATTCCTGCTTTTCAGCTAAAATAATGAATGACATCAATCAGCTCATTACTGATTTACATCTCATAGTTCTTTTTCCGAAGTAACCATTATTTGAGATTGATTTTTCTTTTTCTGGGCAGGTTCTAGCCACAATTTGTGAGGAGCTTCCTGCTGATGGTATTCTATTAATTTATCTGTCTGTTTCAGGTTAGATATGCTTTGTTTATTTCTCAACTGGTGCTTTTTTGTTTCCTTTGTTAGTATTATAAACATTAACATAAACCATTGTGAATTTCTTCCAATAGCTAAAGCTTTTAGGATGGTTTGTTCCTTACATGATTTCTTAGTCTTTTTGACCAAGTTATTTGAATTTTGGCCCTTGCTTCCCATATTTTCACAATTAAACTAAAATTTCAGCACAAGCTTTGTGTGGACCTGTGCTTTGTACTTGCTTCAAGACCAGTGGCTTTTTTTGCAAGTGGGGGCATGTTAAAGATACAAAAGAAGTAAAAATGGCAGAGTTTTTGTGCAGTTTTTGCTGTGACTGGTGTATTTGTTTGGAAAGGCATGTCCGAAGTTTCAATGGTCCCTTGGTGAATCAAATTGATAAATGGGAAAGGGTCATTTTTCTTGCTTCTCTTGGGAATTCTATTCATGGTGTTTCAAGGGAGTCTCTGGGGTGGGGGCACTTCTTGCTTTCATTTTTAACCCCCTTTTCCTTTCTCCTTTTTGTGTTGTTTTGTATCTTTTAGGAGGCTGTCTTATCCTCCTCTGAATTGATGGAATGTTGTCTTATCCTCCTCTCATAATTGTCTTCCTATCTAAATAGCTTAATTGGCATTAGAAAAGAAAGGGGTTAGAGTTTGGTAGTCTGAAAATTCCAGTTCTTAGTGTAAATCAAAGGAAGAAAAACTGTGGATTGAATGTTCATTGGTGGTATGCTTTGTATGATGCATGGACTTAGGTATTTGTGCCTAGTATCCAAAATGGTACAATACAGGGACACTGAAATTTTTGAAAAATTTGGGCTCTGGGTATATTAAAATTGTACTCATGATTATAAATATAAAAAATTAATCAATGATATTTTATTAATTTTAGTTATTATATAGTATCTGTTCACAACAACAACAACAACAAAGCCTTATCCCACTAAGTGGGGTCGGCTATAAAGTCCAATATTTGGACAATTTTGTAGCCCATTTAATGTGTTCAGTGTACTTTGTTAAATTTCAATGCATTTCAAGGACATATTATGTTTATGCTTACATGTTTTGTTGTATTATACAACTTTTAAGATGTTTTTGGTGTTTTGAAACATTTTGAAGCAGCTTAGAATTGTCTCTAGTATTTTGCAAAAAGCAAGTATATGCTTCTTTGGTGGTATGGTTAGGGAAGGGCAATTTGCATGTATGATTTGGTTAATTTGTATTATCGTCTGTTTGGATGCTGTAATTGTTACCTGTGGGAATAGCATTTGGCTTTTATAGGTTTTAGGCAGGACCAATCAAAGTTTTGATGAAAGGAATTTAAAATGCTCTCTCCAAGGTAAATAGTTCTAGGTAGTTTAGATTGTAGAAAATTGAATAAAATACAATAATAGTGAAGAACAAATTACAATTGTTGATTGTGCCACACATATTTGCATTTTGCTGCTATAATTCATAGAACCAGTCATTCTTCTAGAAAAACAAATTACAACTGTTTAAATAGATTTTTTTGTTGCTTAACTTACCAAAGTTTTAATAATTTTTTTTTGATCGAAAAAGAAATGTTATTAAAGAGAGAAAAAGATACAAAGGAAAGAAAAGGAACACAAGCAAAGAGGAGGATTAGATATCCTCCTAGAGAAGACAAGAAATAGAACAAAAAGGAAAAAACCTGAAAATTGGGCTAATATAGTAGGGCCCTCCAATCCCGATAAACATCTATCAAAAGGCATCCGTTTAAAAAACTTGTTAGTCGAGACTCAAAGGGAAGCAACGTGGCGGATTCTATCCCACAGCAGATGAGGAGGTAGGAACCATTTCTTAAAAACTTTTGCATTTCTTTCCATCCACATGCACCACACAGTTGCAAACATGACAGCCTTTCACAAGACCTTGTTCTCTTTTCTCATCCTGAAACCAAAGAAGCTAGTGGCAAAGAAAATGCCAAGGTCACTTGGGCAAACCCATCACTCATCAAAGAGTGGTAATAACCTGTTCCAAATATCCCAAGTTACTTTACAACGCAAGAACAAATGGCCATTTCTCTCTGCATTCCTCCAACACATCGCAAAAACATCAGGGGACAAAGCCTAATCCTGTAAGGATTCAGACTACTGTTTAATAAACCCATAGGGAATATTTAAATGGAGGATAAGGGAGAGGAAGGGAGGGTTTTATTGCAACTTTCTCCTTGTTTGGGAGATTTTCATAAAGAGCTGAAGGGAATGATGGATTTTGTTTTTTATTCACTCTCAAAAGCCCTGCAGCACTCATGTTCAAAGTTCACCCAATTTGGGGGATTTGTCATGAGAAGAAAATTTGTTTACTATTATTCCTTTCATTGATTTTTAAAATTTTGATGTCAAGAAACTAAACAAAAGGTTAAATTTATAAAGAAATATTTCAGTCAACTTCTTTTTCCTTAATCCTCAGTTTCCCTTTCCTTGCTAATATTAAACTTCCTAGCAAAGGGGAGGAAAATCATTTGAGCCCCCATCCTTTTCCTTTACATCTTATTCCATTACTCTTTGTTTTGCTTCCTTCCCATTCCTTCTCAACTTCCTACCATACCAACATGGGAAACCTGGACGTCAGAAGAAAACTGAATGGAAGTTATATATATATATATATATATACATACATACATACATACATACTGTATTGGAATAAATTTATTAGAAACAGAAGTAGGCACATCTTGTTTGTTGATAAGATATCCTCAACCAGAAAATACAAGGAAAGCTCAAATTGAACAAAGTATCAAAATCCCTATCAAACTTTTTTTTTTCCGTTTCTGGTGATTAATCAAAACAGATCAAGAGGTAAGAGGGGAGGTAGTGATTCCCTTAAAAAATCTGTGTGCAGAGTACCCAAGAGAACTTGTATGCACAGTCTATCCAATAACAGATTTAAAGGTAAAAATGTGCCCTTGAAGACGGTGGCATTCCTCTCCTACCAAACAGGCCCCAAAACCCCATGAACCACGCGTTGCCACAATATTTTATTTTCCTTCTTATTAACAAATCCTCTAAATCAAATTAGGAGAAATTGTTACAAAGTACTAGGACATACGTGACTTTTGCCAAGAGTACCAGAGAGGTTATTCTAAAGGTAACGCACTAGTGGGCAGTGGAGAAATGAATTTGGCAAAGTTTACGAAAGTTATTAGCTTACCCCTAAGAGCGAAAATATAAAATTAACTAAAAAAACAGCTTTTTCTAAATAAAAAAATGATAGTGGCTCGGTGGGATCTTTAAAATATTATTATTAGCCCCATCATCATGGTTGTCCTAGAATTATGAGACAACTTGATACTTATTCTTTCTTGATGCTAGTGTGCCCTCCATCAGAAAGCATTTGGGTTGATTAATTCTTTGACAAATAGAATGAGAGCATCTAGAGTGCAGGGTTATCATACCTCTTATGCTTTTAAATGGCTTGAGCAAAATGTGTACACACTATTGTTTGCTTCTAATGCAGGATCCTGTGGTGCTGCGGAGAATGAATCTGGTTCTTTACAGTTGGGCCCACGTGGAGATGGAGGTACATCTTAGAGAATATCTTGGTAGACTTCCATTCTTGTGCTGTCTGGTACTGCTATGTTATATGCTCTACATTTTTTTTGGGGGGTCCTTGTATGTATTAGGAAACCCTGTTAATTCAGTTGTTGTATATAAAAATGCTTTTTGTCTGTTTTATGGGATAATAAGATAATCTTTAAGACAACTTTGCGATTAACTAGTCAAATAAATTATTATATGTAATTCCACTAAAATTCCTATGTTAAATTGAAATTTTTTATGTCAAGCAAAGGCTAAAAGGACGTTGCGCTCTCAGTGGCAGTCAGGTTCTCTTCTGTTTGATAAAAAAATTTTTTATTCTGCCACCCTCACAAATCTTCCAATGTAGGAGAATAATAAAGGGCCGTCTTCTTTTTTGATTTATTGTGTTTGGATAAAGTAATTTTTCGTTAGTAGAGAACATACAAGATTAAGGAACAAGGAATCTTTCTAAAATAGCCCCAAAAAGAAATGAAAAGGAAATGAGTGAAAATCACAACCTGAGTTGACATTCCCACCCTCCTCAAAACCTTATCACAGAAATATTCTGGAATTTCCTTTAACATACATGAGATTAGTATTGTAAAAAGGGCTGAAACCCATGGGTCAGCACATTTAGCTCACCAATTAGGTAGACATGGAGATGCAATTTTTGGCTTGCTTAAAAATTGGGTTAACCCACCTGACTGACAAGTCAAACAGGTTTGGGCAGGTTGGATGTTGTCGGTCCATTGAAATTTGAAAAAAAAAAAGAAAAAGAGAGAGAGAGGAGAAATGGGAAGGATAAGGAAAAAAAGCACATAATTTTATAGTAACTTGTCTCACTTTCCTAAATAAAATTCATCTACATTAAGGATGATGTCGTTGTGACATTTTTTTTTTTTTATTAACCACATTCCATCTGCTGTCTTGCAACATTACCCTTACTATATAATGATAAGGGTAATACTTAGGTGATTGGTTACATTGCTGCAAATTGGGTAGGGTCTACCTCTAAAGGCATTCAACTTGGGGTATTATGTTCTCAATGGAGGAAATTTAGTTCCTAGAAGAGTAAGAAACACAATCATTGCTTGATCTAGTCCAGATGTTGAATATCGTGCTACTATTTGTAAAAGTATTTGGTTGAAGCAGATTCTTAGAAGTTGAAGTTTGGAGAAATTAATCAAATGCAGTTGATTTACAACAATGAAGCTGCCTTACATAGAGCTCAATCTTGTTTTATGTGAGGACCAAACATATCAAGGTTGATTATAATTTCAAAAGGGAGAAGACTTTCTCTGGTTGCATTACTGAGTTTTGTCAACTCAAATGATCAGTTGGAAGATATGTTTACCAAATCCCTTAGTAGTCTTGTTTCAATTATATTTGTAACAAGCTTTGTGCATAATGTTCTAGCTTGAGGGTAAGTTTTTGAACCAAGTATAAATAGTAGGCTAAGCTATATGTGCTTTAGTCCCACATAGCTTATTTTATCATGTAGTCTTTTCCCTATTATAAATACAATACTCTGTTAGCCTATCTACTTAAATCTTCAAAAGTACTCTCTTTAGTTTCTACACTAACGTATGTTTCTAAGTTGGTAATTTGAAGGTTAACGTCACAGTTTAATAAATGCAACTGAACTTTAAAAGCTATTAACATAGATTAACATGTGGTACTGTCTGAAGGCTTGAGGGTGATCTTTAGGAATGACCTGGATGAAATTTTTAAGAGAGAAGAGATTTGCTGGCATCAGAAGAGCAGGGTTAAATGGGTTGGGAAGGGGATGTAGAGAAAGTATAGGGAGAAATAGAATAACCAAGCTATACAAGTGGGGAACTTTTTAGAGAAAGACTGAAGAACTGTGTTATTCATTGAGTATACTGAGCCTTAATTATACACAAACCAATAACTGCCAACGGCCACTGATAGGTATCAGGGAGGGGTCTTTCTGTTAGAGGGGTAAAAAGGGAATTTCAGTAGAGTTATAGGGAGGGGAGAGAGAGAGGCAGAGTGGTGGAGAATCTTTCTGTTTTACGTGGCTAGGAGGAGCATTCTTTGCTCTGGAGGAGCATTACTGCTTTGGTAGGAGGAGGCCCTTGGTCTCTGGTTGTTCTTTCTTTTTTATGGTCATTGTTCTTCATTCTCTGGTTGTTTTTCTTACTGGTTAGCTACTCTATATTCTGTATTTCTGCCATCTTTGAGAATATAAGCTTTAGTCCTTTCTTTAATTAAACTCATGTTCCTATCAATTGGTCCGACCTACCGGATAGCTAGTGTTACATTGTCCATGCCACCAAAGATGTCAGACAGGGTTGATGCTTTGGAAGCACAACTGGAGAGACTAGAAGGGGGATTGGAGGATTTGAAGCTTGATTTATTGTCTGAGATTAAAAGAATGTTGGGGAAGAAGGCTTCAAAGGAGTTACCTCATCAAGGAGAGGAAGGAGGGCCTTTGGCTGGAAGTAATTCTGCACCCATAGAGTCTACACAGCCACGGGTGGTGAGACAGGATGGTTGGGATGAATTTAGGTTGTCTGCGAAGAAGGTGGAATTGCCAGTATTTGATGGCACCGAACCGGTAGCGTGGATATCCGGAGAAGAGACTTACTTTGACGTGCAGAGAACTTTGAAAGAAGTCAGATTGCAGCTCGCCAAATTGAGCATGGAGGGTGCAATGATCCGATCCATTGGTACAATCTGTGAAAGGAGTAACAGACTCGTTTACGTGGGAGAATATGAAGGAGGCGATGATATTGCGTTTTGGGGCTGGAAAATTGGAAAACCCGTTCAAGGAGTTGAAAGAGTTATGTCAAACTGGTAGTATGGAGGATTACATCGTGGCTTTGGAACTCTTCTCTTCTAAGTGTGGGCGTTTGTTGGAGAATCAATTCTTGGGTGATTTCATTGGTGGCCTTTGACCGAAAGTGAGGAGTAGGGTGCGGACGCACAAACCCAAGAACAGATACAAACTGGTGCAATTGGCGTGAGATGTGGAAGTTGAGTTTCAGGCATTGGAGAATGAAGACGAAGAAGACACAAGGAGTAAAGGCAGTGGGATGGGCTGGAAACTAGGTAACTCGACCTGGTTACTTAAGTTTAATTCAACTAAGGGTCCAAGTCCAACAAGTGAGGTCCAATATCCAGCTTTTGTAAAGGGGTCTTCTCTCGGATCTGATGTGCTAAGTGGGTGGCACGAAGGTTCGAGCATGCCAGTGTCTCAAGGAAGCACTACTAAAGGTCCATTGATGGTGGTGACAGCATAGAATCCAGCAATGAAGCAGTTTGTGATGGATTGAAGAGGATCTTTTGAGAGAAGCAAGGGAATAGGACCCTTATCATATGGGAAGCTGATGGACCGCAAAGCCAAAGGGTTGTGCTTCCGTTGCAACAACAAATTTCATCCTCTAAATGGGTCAAATCATGGTCCTGTGTTAGGCTTTTTCTGAATTTTCTGGGATAGAGGTAGAGCACTAAGTCATTCTACATGATGACGTTGAAGTAAGTGGGAGCAGGTTGAAGAGAGGACTCAAAACTGAAAGATCCACCAATTGTCAGAAATTGTTTTTGAACAGAATGTATAGTTAACATGAGCATTGCCTGTCATAAATTTGCATTACCTTCATCCAATTTAGTTGTCATTTTGAAATAACTTACTGCTCATAAATTTGCATAGCAACATTATGATTAGTGCTCGTTTGTATATCTACATGTGATTCATTCATGGTTCTGTTGGAATTGTAGAAGGTTTTTTAACTTGATTATTTTTCAGGGTTAAACTGCATATATCCATCTGACTTTCTACCATTTACAAGAAGGCCACTTCTTTTAGTCATTGACAGTGAAAGCAGTGAACCATTCAAGGCAAGAATTACCTCGTTATGCTTGTATACATATTGACTTTTAGGAGTATCACATATACTGGTGTAAAAATGCTTACTTTACATATAAATTAGGTAGGAAGTAGTAAAATTTCATTATCCTACTTATTACTGAAAATTCCGAACATAAAATTTGGGACAACTTAATTGGAGTGTTTAGGATGATTGCTATCAATTCCCCTTATACAAATATGAAACATTGATATTTGCAGACTATTTCAAATGATCATGTAAATCGTTTGCATTTTTTAGGTTTGTATGGTTGGAGAGGAGCACCAACATAATGATTATTGTTTTCTTGTCACTTGCATGAAACCAAATTAACTAGGATAGAAGTTTTAGGATATGGATTTTATTTTAGTAATATTTTCAACTGGATTACAGGAAGAAGTCAAGTTCTGTTCAAGCTATATAAAAATGAATTTATTCAGTTTCAATTTAACCTTTTGGTCCTATCTCACATGGGTGTTGGTGGGACTGCTAGGTCATTCTGCAACTTGGCACCTTTTTGGGCTGCATAAATTGAATATAGTCCCCCTTCCTGAGTTTATCCACAATTTGTGGGTGCAACATCTGTTCATGACCTGGTTGTTAGACACATGTAATTTATATTTTCATTATAAAGCTTAGTGTGGTAAAGAGTTTTACAGAATGGTTTATTTGTTGATACATAGAATAATTGCAATACATTGTCATCAATAATTTGTGTAAACTGAACATCGTCCCCCTTCCTGAGTTTTTCCACAATTTGTAGGTGCAATCTCAGTTCATAGCCTTATTGTTAAAGGCAATTTATATTTTCATCATAAAGCTTACTGTGGAATAAAGTATGGCACTGGTTTAGCCCCTGTAAAGAGATTTACAGAAAGGTTAACTTGTTGATACATAGGCAGATTGGAAAACAATATTATCAATAATATTTTGGTATGTTATCTTTTGGTATATTTATCGTGTTTTTTTACGTTCGTGACTATCTTAATTCAGTTAGAGGCAGGGAGTAGGGTAAAATTGGTTGTTACAATGAAGTTTAAGTGATTGTCAAAAATGATTTTACATAAAGAAACTTTGCAATGGGGCCTAAATCTCTGCTTTAAGTGTTCATAAATCATCATTATACCCTCCTTTACATCCTAATATTATGTCGGATTCATTTAGAGCATTTGAAAATTGGTTGGTTGAAATCAAATGCAGGTCATAGCAGGAAAAGAAAAAGGAGAGCCAGTTGCTATGCTCCTTTCTCCTAGCTGTTTACCTCCAATTGCTTCTACAGATTGCTCACATTATTTACATGGGAGCCTATTCACCATGTTTCTTACGGCTCCACTGCAAGCTTTCTGTCTGCTGCTTGGTCTTTCAGGCAACGATATTGATCTGGTGTTTAATAAATGACCCCTCTATTCCTTTATGCTATTAAGTTCCCTCCTTTTTCTATTTCTGATTGATTCCTTTCTTATGCTCAATTACAAAGTTTCCATACTTGGTCTCTTATGGACTTCTATTCAATTTTCAGGACACATACAACAAAGCTGAGAAGCTGCTTGTGTCATCATTACACAACTGGGGACTGGCTTTGGCAACGTCAGACAAGCTTAATCCTGTTTGGGGGCAGGTTTTAAATGATCCCTTCATAAGGCGACTTCTTTTAAGGTAATAGTGGTCTTACTTGCTGTTATTCATATTTTTTATTGGTTTTTGAAATACACCAGAAGATTTCTGATTTGCATTACTGTTGGCAAGACTGTTTTTCTTTTTATGTTTTTGCCGATGTTCATTCTACTTCTTGATTAATGATGGTTGCTGATTGATTTGAGGTTTGAATTGTGATCAAACTAACTGTTGTGTTAATTTCTCGTCTATCCAATGCTGATCTGTCTGATGGTTTTCAGTTAAACCACTTTTCGCTTAATGAAAATCCAACTTTTGCATATATTTTGTTCAAACTTCTGGAAATCATCCTCAACCACTTTTGAGAGGACAAAACCTTGTTGGAAACCCTAGAAGTTCTTCCACTTAGTTGATGAAACAGCGAAAGTCATGCCATCCTTCAACTCTAATCTATTAGAGTTCTCGTTGACTTAGATTAGCTTGAACATTGATGTCAGACATTTTTAAATTCTTGGACAGCCTTGCTAATCTTATCTTGAAGTATTTGCAAGTGATTGACTTCAAAGCCTCTCAGAAAGATTTGTATTTGCAAGTGATTGACTTCAAAGCCTCTCAGAAAGATTTGTCTTTCTTGTTCAAGATCTTTCTCTAGTAATACAAAATAGGAAACTTTATCGATGGCACTTGAACCATATTTGGAACTAGTCAAGCATAATATTTGATTGAAATTAATTTTCAAAGTGTTAGAGATATTAATAAAATCAATCATGGCCCTTCTCTTAATAACTTTACTTTTCAGTTGGAGCCGTCCTTAACATGGTATTGGAGCCTATATGACCAAGTGATGAGGAATTCAATCTTTATTGGCCCCAAACAGAAAGGATAACATAACATTTTGGCCCGACCAATGACTTGGCTTGATCCCAGAATGCTGCTTTGTATTTGCTTGTGCCAGTTTGCGTTTTTGTTCTCATTTATACCAAGAGAGTCGATTTATAACATGAAAAAATGATAGTGCATGGTGCTAAAAATAGATAATTTTGGTCCTTGTGTATTTGTATTCTTATTTGTTCTCTTTAGTCTATATTTTTTAAGACGCTCACTGATATGTCAAGATATTATTAAATTTGAACCTTGTATTACACAATACCGTAATAGATCATACTTTTTCTGTTATCTAATCATATCCAGTCATATCTAGTCCCCACCCATTTTAATAAGTTGTGTGGTAGATCCTCTAAGCCTCATTTGATTGCATTTAACAGGGATTTGTATTAGATTCCTTCACATATCAGTTCATTGTTGCGTTTTTTTTTTTAATTTTTTTTAAAGGACTTAATTTCTCTTTAATACATCTTATTCAATAAGATCTTAGATGAAAAGTCTTTAAAATATTTAGATATATTTAACACAAAAATGTTGAAAATACATCTTTTATTTAATGCGTATAAATGTTGAAAAAAATACAGTCTAAATTATTTAGTATTCAAATTTGAAAGATAATATCTTAATAATTAGATATATATCCATATTCAGACCCCTTTATCTTAAAAAAAAAAAAAAGAAATGCCTCCTAAAGCGAAAGCTCAGTTTGTTTATTATTTTGCATCTCTAAACAACCATACAATCTTATAATTTCCTAGTAAGTGGCTTAGGTAACTTTTGTCTTCATTTTCCATTTGATGCTGCAGATTCCTATTTTGCCAAGCAGTGCTTACACTATATGCACCCATCTACAATAAGAAGGAATTCCTTCCATTATGCATCCCTTCTCTTCCAACAATTTCTTCTTCACAGAGTGTAATTCAGCAGATAGCCAGCTTGTTTGGTGCAACTAAGCATTTTATCTTCTCGGAGGAGATTGTTCTTCCTGATAATTAGATGCCAGCTCAATGAGGATCATTTATGGGCAAAAGCTTCAAAGTTCAGATGTATAATCTTATACAGCTTTCTTGTATTGCTGAAATCCATTAATGATGGACTCCTTGAATTTGGTCATGCGTGTTTGCTGGAACATAATATTCAAGGTACAGGCTTCATTGTGTACATGAGTTTTAAATATTTAGTAAATATCTTAACTTAGTAGTGTATCTTTGAGGGAAAAAAAATGTTAAAGAGCTTTCAGAAGTTTCTCATTGTCTAAATTAAGAAATTTTAACTATGTAAAACTAGAACACCCTTCCTGTTGTTTGATATTTTTTTCCACTCAATTTCTTAACTTGTTTCAACTTCTTTAAGGCCACGATGATTATAAAATCACCCTAATATTAAAGCAAAATTTTTTTATCTAGATGAAGGATAATTTATTAATTTTGAATACTTTAAAGAAGTTTAGTGTTTGTTTGGTTTGAACATTTCTATTTTTATTTTTATTGAAAACATAAAATAAGTTTGAAAATGCATTTGGTTTAGTTAATTAAAAATGTTTTATTGAAAGTATTTTTTAAAATAGGTCTAAATCTGAAAATACTAAAAAGATATTTTTAATGTTTTAAAAAATATATTTTAAAAAATAAAGACTGAAAATAAAAATAAAAAATATTTTTACAAAGGCCCTTTAGTTTTGCGGAAAACCATTCTCAATCTTGTACATTGCAAATTCATTATTTCTTCTTTAATGTTTATATTTCGCATGATTTAAGAATACCAGGGAAATAAGCATCGTCCTCCAGGGAACTTTGATGGATTAATGTTAAATATCTAGATCTTTAAAGTTGAAAGCGTAGAACATATTATCAGTGTGAATTATTATTATTATTATTATTATTATTATTATTATTATTATTATTATTATTATTATTATTATTATGTCTGAACAGCAAAGTGAAAAATAACGGATCCGCTAAAAACTCATGACTTGTCACTAGGAAAATTTGACAAACATTGATACTACGAGACCAAACGGGGAGCAAAACCTAGTTTCATGGGTGGATTGTATTTTCTTGTGTCGGATATTTCTTACCCAAAATATGAAGATTATGATAATTTAGTTAGAAAAGATGAAGGAGAAGGCAAAAGGAATTTTAAATAATAGAAAGTGTATTTTAGTAGTTTTTACATAACTAAAAATCCGGAATTTGGACAGTAGGGGAGTTTTCTAACGGGAGCAAGGGATCATGGGATCAATTGTAATTGAAAAAGAAAAATTTAGAGGGACAATGCATTTAGAGACAAAAATTAAGGTGGATAGATATAATTATAAAAATCCAAAAGGACCTTTGTTTTTTTAATAATGGCCAAAAGGCCCAAACCATAGCATATTAAGAAAAAGTCAGTAGATTACATTGACTAGATATAATAAAGGCTCCAAAATAAAATTTAGACAGAAAATTAAATGAGAAAAAACTCTCAAAGAAACTGTGAAACCTATCAAGGGATCTAGAGAAAAAAGTATATATTGACTTACCAACTAAAAGATACAAACTAAGATATATCGCTAGAACTTTTGAAATTATTTCATCTATTATTTTTTGGATTATATTGACAAATGTTTGCCTATTTTAACTAATAATGGGTTTTGCTTTTTCCAAAGTCACTGGTAACTCTAAAGTTTTGATGAAAACTTCTACCGTGAGAAGATAAAAATTTTCACAAAAAAGAGACTAAAAAAAGAGTTAAGAAGAAGGAAGAAAGAGGGTGAGAATTGCTCTCAAACAGCTCCCGTTGAAAAAAAAGAAAAGAAAAAGAAACAGTTGGAAAAGGAGCATATGAAAGAAAGAGAGAGGAGTTTCTATCAATACACAATGGCAACCTGCAAAACTTTCCAGCTTCGGTGCATTTTTGAGGATTAAAAAATTGAATTTGGGTTTAGGTGGGGAGATTTTGTTGAGGATTTTCATATTGGCCAATGGAGATGATGGTTACCAACCCAATCCAAATCAGCATTATTATATATAACTAAAAAAAATACATACTTATTTATTTTTTTCTATATATGTATTAATTGAATTGTTTGGCACAAAAGTTTTAGTGCTTTGTTGGGTCAAATTTTATTGAGTTTGATGATGCGATAAACATATTAAATTAAATTTTTTAAATATTAAAATAAATAGAAATGATTCCGCATTATTATGTATCAATTCTCTTTAGTTAGCAGAAGAAATCTTCTTTTAAAATAAAAGAAAAGGGTTCCACTTACCTACAAGACAAAAATATAAACAAGCATTCCCTATTATGCCTTGGAATTTGAAGTAAATATATATGATTCTCTCGCTGTCTCTTTGTTTATTATCTTGGCTGACTTGCCCACTCTAAGGAAAATAAGAACATCTACAGTGGTGAAACTCAATTTAGTTTCTTATTGTAGTTCCTACTATGCCACATCAGCTTAAATAACTCCCCACTACTTTAAGTAATTTTCTACTCTAGTAGTAAACCTCTTAACAACTTATAAATAGGTCCCACAACCAATTCTCCACTATTTCAGCATTTATTATTCTCCACTAACCCCACTAACATTTATTATAAGTTAATTATTTTATATTACTTTTTGTATAAGAACCGGTTCTTATATAAGAACCGTTCTTACGCGTGGCAACCAACGTGACGAACTACAGTGGTGAACTGAAATAAGAATCGAATCTTAAATTTAAAAACTCCTTAAGAACCACCACTGTAGATACTCTAAGGTGAGGAGCTTCTCACACTTTCTTGTACATTGCCAAGTGGAGGTTAAGATGACAGAATAAAATAATCTACCCCATCTTTTTCACTTTGGTTTTTTTATCCTCTAAATCCAATCCTAAAAAAATTTATCCTACTAACCCAAAGTCAAAATTACTTTTTACACTAGACATTTTGTATTACTCCTGATTTTTTTTTAAAAGTTTTTTAGGATGATTCGTTCCAACCCTAAACATATCATTCTTTTTATTATTCTTTTTAAAAAAACTTAGATCTAATACCTTTGTGGTCCAAACGTATCAAATCTTGGACTTTAAAAAAAGAAAATCTGTTGCTTAATTGACAAATCAAATTAATCAATTGAGTACAAAATTTCTTTAGAAATTTCTGGCCGTTGTCCGAGATTCTTTAGTTATAACTAGTATTGACTGGTCATTTGATGACCGGTCAATTTGGATTAGATATATTTAATCGGTTTTTTTTTTCTGCCTTCTCTCTCCTGTCACCTCCTCTCCTCCCCCTCCCTCACTCCTCCCTCAGCTCTCTTTCTCACATTCAAGCACACTCAGCTCCTTACTTCTCATTCACAAGACTGCAAATAAATTGTTGAGATTAGTAATTTTAATGCAAAAAAAAAAAAGTACATTTTACGAGTAAGTGAAAAAAATTCATGTATATATTTGTAGTTTTTGTATGAAATTTTTATACGCTACATGTTATCCATACCTTTGTGTACATGTAATTTATTGTAAATCACAGTTGTTACATGTGTTGGGTTTAATTTGATTTTGTTATAATAATGTATTAGTGATTTAGTGTTTCAAAAACTTTTGTTCAGATAAGAAAATAATTACGTTTAATAATTAATTTTATATATATAATCTTAAATTATTCTCTGATTTGGTTTCAATTAAAATTTAAAAATCCTGAATAATTTATAATTACAAAGTAATTTTATTTTTAATTATAATTTACCATTGAAAATAATTTATGGTAATTTTACTATGTAAATAAATTAGAATTAATAATTAATGTCCTATAACCAAATTTCAGTAACTTAGTTTTTTATTACAACTAAAAATCCAAATATTTTTAAAATCTCTAAAAATTGGTGAAATGTTTTTGGAATTTCGTTTTAACTTATTACAATAAATTGTTTTGCATTTAATTAATTTTAAAAGTGTAAAATTAATAGATATGTATATATATATATATATAAAATAAAAATCGAAAGAAATAATTTACTTTTTTTAATTTAATTGTTTATTACAAATAAAAATCCAAATATCTAATAATTAATCTTATATATAATGAATAAATTTCAGTAACTAAAGTTTATTTACAAATAAGAATCCTAATATTTAAAAAATATTTTAAAATATAATATATTTTTCTGTAATTTCGCTAAAGTTTATTACAATTTGAATAATTAATGGACCATTTTATTATGTAAATAAATAAAAATTAATAATTAATTTCATATTTAATAACTAAATTTCAGTATCTTAAGTTTTTATTACAATTAAAAAAAATCTTTAAAAATAGCATTTTTTTTTGCAATTTCTTTTTTTATAACTTATTATAGTTTAATTAACATTTCTAATATGTACTTAATTATAAGTTGCCTCAAAATAAGTAATAGTAATTTTACTTGGTAAATAAATTAAATTTAATAATTATTCTAATATTTAATGATTAAAGTTCAGTAACCTAGATTTTTTATTACAAATAAAAATCCAAATATTTGAAAAAATCTCTAAAATATATATTTTTTATTCGTTTTAATGCATTACAGTTTAATAAATTTCCTTAAGATTAATATATGTATCAAATTCCAGTATCGTAATTGTATTTTTGAAATTTGATTATGTAAAAAATAAAGTTTAGTTAGAGTAAATTAATTGTATTTTTATTGTAATTAATACTTTGAATAATTAATTAAAAATAGTTCTATAATTACCATATGTTTTTGTAATTTTATTTATATTTCGAAAAAAATTTAAAAAAATAGAAAACAATTGATAATACGAAAAAAAATGTTTTCATAATTGAATTATTGTATGTAATTTAGCTATAACATAATGAATTATTATCAATTAATCGTATAAATTTTTGTAATTTAATTTTTCTATGTAACTTAGTTCAATGGTTAATGAAATTAGGAATTCTAGTGAGTCCTATATGTAAAAATAAATTAAGAATTTTAGTGGTTCATAACTTTATGCAATGAAAAAAAAAACTCATAGGCAATATCATGACAAGGTTTAAGGTGTTCCTAAACCGTAATTCAACAGCCGTGAAAGGAATGAAGTCATGGGGATGATATTGAGTGTGATGATCTAAGGCAAATTGTGATAGATGAAAATATTGATTTTTAGGCGCTGAAAAAGAAGATCTGTGGTAAATTGAAGTTGATTTTAGATCAGGAGATGACCTGAATTGAATACAAGCATCCGATGAGATTTTCTCCTCTCTAATTTTAGATCATTCGGATTGAAATTGATTTAGATGTAAAAATGATGATTGAGGCTCACAAGGAAAATGTTGTGAGCCTTCAAGTGATCTAACTAGGTGTGTTTGTGTTCAATGTTGTGCAAGTGCAAAAAATCTCTTGTATGCTCCCCTCATATCATATGATCAATGAAATAGATGAGTTATTGCACTAGCTATACATGGGACACTAAGCTTGTATAGCAGGTTAGGGGAGAGCTCACACCAGGCAACTCATGTAGTTAGGCTCGACGATAATGGAGATTTGTCACTCGAGATCACCCATAGACCTATAATTGATGACGACAACGAGTAGATGAAGAATATGTCCTTCATATGGATGGGGCTGATGATCCCATCGAAGATGGTGAAGAAGATGAACCAGATAGTGACAACAGGGAGATGATGGTGAAGAGGAAGAGGTAGGAGATTAGGCAACAATGAAAAATCCATTGAAGGTATTTCAGCATTTTACAAGATTTTTTCTCTCAAATTGATATAGATGCAATCGATGCTCCCGAAGGTCTTGGCATTGTTGATTCGATGAATTATGTCTATGACCAGGAGCTAAATGTTGGAATGATCTTTGACAATAAGAAGACCCTATGGAATGCAATTAAGTTGTACTCCATGAAAAAACATCACACCTTCACCATAGTGAAAAACATTAAGAGTTGATGGATTTGAAAAGTTGTAGTTGGAAGTTGATGGCTTGCTAAGGGAAACATTTGCCAACGTGAAAAATAAAAAGTATAATGGCCCCCACATGTATCTTACCAAACCTCCCCCAAGACAAAGACAAAATTAGTAACATTTTAAATTTAGAATGAATCAATTTTATGGTTCTAACATAAAATAAATACAATTAACAATAAAACGAAAAATTTTTAAATTTTAAAAAAAAAGTAAAAATAGTAACATGTTAAAATTTATAATAAATCAAATTTATGGTTCTAACATAAAATAAACATAAAATAAATACAATTAAAAATTCAAAATATTTAAAAAATTTAATAAACAAAAATAAAATAGTAAAATTTAAAATTTCAAGATAAATCAATTTCATGGTTCCAACATGAAATAAATACAACTGAATTTAACTATATAATTTAAAGTATATAATTAAATTTTAATTAAATGCATTTGCAAAAGAAAAAGAAAAAGAAAAAGAAATGAGGGGGTGGGGAAGCAGTTGCACTTGATGGGCTGGTAATATGTGAGCCCATCAATCAAGCTTTTTATTATTTATTTATTTTTTAAAACCGAGGCTCCATATATTTGAGCCTGAGGTCTGGGACCAGACCTCAACTTTAAAAAAGCAAAAGGGGTAATACACTTGGGGCCTAAACATATTATTGTCAAAAATTTTATTAAAAAAAGATGGTACAAAAGGTCTAGTATGAAAATAATTTTGAGTTTGAGTTTGTGAGATAAATTATTTTTAGATTGAGTTGAAGGGGGTCAAAAAAATTTTCACTTTGCCTTTTGTACTTTCTTCTCTTAATTTTGTCACCATAGCATAATTTTCCCTAATATTTTTATTATCTCGTTTTTCTCTTTCGTCTCTCATATTTTTTGCAGCAATTAATGAATCTTGAGAAGCTAGCTTGAAGATATTGGAATTATTTTAATTAATTTATGAATTAGCACTAATCAATGATTAGACAATAACAAAATTGTGTTTTATAATTTTAGGTAGCCACCATTTAGTTAGTGTTGTGTAAGGTGGATTGAGTCTTGGATTTGAGTAGATCGTAATATGCTAGAATACTGATTTAACCCATTAAAGATAAAGACCTCGATCTATAGCCCATATGAAGTCAATAATTCTATTTAATTTAACCAAGGAGCATTTTAGTCATTTCACATACAGTCACATATATATAAGGTAGAAGTGTGGTTGTGTAAGTATCTTGAGTCACTAGGGTTTTGGACATTGTTATTGTCTCTTCCTCTACTCTTCCTCTCACTCTTACTCTTGTCTTCATTTCTACTCTCACTTTGAGCTCAAAGAGAAATGATAAACAAGCTTCAAACTAATCATGGATTTGATGATTTCTAGTAAGTTTTCATTCCTTAACCTCCCATCAAGTTTAGCAATTGGTATCAGAGCCATTTGTAAACATTTAAGGTTGTTTGGAGCTTGTTTGAGTTAGGGTTTTCCTCTCTAGCATTTATATTTAACTTCTTGATGAAATCTTGTGTTTTTAGGTTGATTTTGTCATGGATTTGTTTTAATTGTTGTTTATGATATATTTGTGGTTGATTCCCCATGAAAATCAAATCCTTGGATAAGAAACGACTGAGTATAACGAGAAAATGCAAGAAAGTTTGAAACTATTACGTATCTCCGGTATTTTAGTGTAATGACGCCAAATTTTAGGCACATATGCACTATGGTATCGGCCAAAGATGATGCAATTGAGCTATATTGCTGGAGTAGTGATGCCCATTTTGGAGAAACTATTATGAAGTCTTGGCACAATGGCTTCACCATAGTATGTCTTTGTCGTTGACTCTTTTGTGCCTTTTCTCGCTCTTGTTGGCCACCTCTTCTTTATTTTTTATTTTTTATTGTTTTACATCCTTTAACATGTTTAAACAAATCTAATAATGATTTGAAAAAAATTCTTATGGTTTCAATGTCGTTTTGTGATAAATATATTTTAACATCCCGACTAGAGCATATTTCATAATAATTTGGAATTGTTGCTATTATTATGTACATCCATGTACTTTTGAAAATTATTGTGGAGCCTTTAGTACCTCATGGTTGTTTGCTCACCTATCTTAAGTCCAATCATGGAAGTACTTTGATTGAAATTGAAGGTGATCCTTTTCCTATTAAGGATATGAATATACATAAACATACATGATTCTTTCTTATTGTTGCCATACTTGGAGATCACCATTGGAAAATTGCATTAATGATGGACATGCCCCATAGGTGTAACATTGTCAATGTGATTTATCGTTGCCTTGTCTAGCTCAAAATCCATGTCTCAATGCCTTTTGTACAACAAACCTGCACTTTTGTTTCAAAAAAGACAAAGAAAGATAAAAGACAAAAGAGCATTAAGATAGATAGTAGCTTTTCTTTCTTTGGAGTACATTTTTTTTTTTTTATGCATTAGACTATTTTTCCTTTTCATTCATTTCTTTTCTTTGTAGCTTTAGGAGACAATCACCACAATGGCAAAGTTTAATATTTCACACTTTCTCCCAAATATATTTTACACCTTGAACTAGGATAAAAAATGTTAAAGATGTAAAGGCCTGTTTGGTTTTATTTTCTAAAAACAGTTTTTAATTTTTAAAAAATAGAAAAAAAAAGTTTGAAAGATGTGTTATTTTTTTTTTAAAACAAAAAGTAGAATAGGTGTCTTAAAAATAATAAAACCAAACCAACTTAAAGATATTCTCAAATCTTATTTTCTGTTTTTGTTCATGATAATTTTGTAGATATTTGATGTGCTCTCTTTTCTTCTCTCTCTCCTCTCCCTCTATATCTTCTCTCCTCTTTCTTCTCTTCTTTTCTCTCTTTTCTCTCTCCTCTCTCCTGTCTCTTCTTTCTCTCCCCTCTTTCTTCTGTTCTCTTCTCTCTCCTCCCTCTCTATCCTCTCTATTCTCTCTCTCCTCTCTCTAACCATTTCCTATTATTGTTTTCTCAAATTTATTTCCAAAATAAATTTTTTTAAACAAATTATTCTATTTTTAACATTTTTTTAAACAAACTATTCAAAAAAAATTTATTTTCATCTGTTCTAAAAACTTGTTTTTAAAAACAATTAGACAAAACTGTTTCGAAAACATAAAAACAAAAAATAGGACCAAATTGTTTCACCCACTTTAAAAGAAGGGATGCTTGGGTTGTTAAAAGAATTTTCCTTTTTCAAGTAAATTATTCAAATGAAAAATTCTTAAGAATATGTCATTTGGCTTGTTGGATTATTTACAAGAAATATTCCAAGAATATGCATCAAATTTCTCGATCATCAAAAATTAATTTCGACCATCATAAGGATTGATTTTCTCCATAAATAAATTATTGGAATTTGTAAGTTCATAGATCAATAAAAATATTTAGAGAATATTTATAAAGTTTATTTCAAGTAAACAATATTTAATATTTTTTTAAAAACACCTTTTTATTTAATATTGACATCATCAAACCATAGAGTGAAACCTACTGAGGCAACATTATAAACTTCAAATACAATCTTTTTTTACTTTTATAATATGCATAATTGTACTTAGCGAAGTACCATATCATATGTAATACAGCACGAGTCTTAAGTCTTGGTTAATTGTCCAGAGGTTGGGGATGGCTTCATGCATAGTTAGTTCTAAATGATTTATTCAACTAATTTTTCCTTTAAGGAAAAACAGAGTTTCACAAGATATTGTGAACACTGAGCTTCCATGTTTGTGCCTCTAGAGAATCGTTTCAGGAGTGACGATATGATAACTAAAAAACCAGAATGGCAATTATATTTTAAAATAAAAAATAATATGATTAATTAACGTAATTACTCAAAATAAATTTGAGAGTGCTGGCTCAATAGGTTTCACTCATGTTTGATGATGCCAAAATCGATTATTAAAAGGATTTTTTTTTGAGAAATGTTGTGATTATTTGAAGTAAAGAAAATATGTTTTTTTTTGTTGTTGTTAAAATTAACATTGCCTCAGTTGATTAATTAAACTTATAAAGTACGTATTCGTTTTATAAAATCAAGTGAAAAAGAAATATTCTTAAAATCCCTTTGTTACATCTTGCATGATATATAAAAAATGTCTTCACAAATAAATGGAAACTATCTAACCCAATCTATGCAATTATGATAAGAAACTTTAAAAATTTATGGAATCAAATTTAAATCATTAATGGGATCCTAATTTATTTAAATTACCTGCACTGCATTAATCATTTTAAAAAAGAATGATATTTCCATACTTTTCCCTCTCTGCACCATTTTCTTTTCATTAAATTCATTCTAATGAACCAATACTTTCCCGTCTCTATCCTGCATTACCTCAAGCACATTCTTCCCACAAAGCAAGAAACACAGTCTGTAGCCGTTTACAAACATTCATGCTTCTAAAATCAATAATGGACAAATAATTTGAGTCATGTTACAAACAGATATGGTACTCAATGACAGTGTGGCTAACTAAAAAGTATCCGTTGGTGAAAAATCCAAAATAGACCTTTCACGCTGTAAAAAGAATTAAGGGCTCCAAACAATTGTAGAACCTTGCACACGAAGTAGATCCCAAAATGTGAATTTCATTTCTCAGTTTGACACAGAAGTAGCCTTCTCTTTCAGAGGCTGATCCTTGGATAATGTTTCCCAGTTAATCTGTCTAAGTATTTTAAATCTTTCATCCAACGTTTGGAATCCAAATTCAGGCGCAACGATACCGGTAGTACCAGCTTTATATAGCAACACTATGCTAGTCCCCATATCAGGTCCATGAAGTTTGCCAGTCAATAGAAGTCGGAGGGGCATGAAAAGTGATTTTCCCTGAAAGTTGAAGATGGATATAATTAAGTTAAATAAATATATTTTCCTGCAATTTTTTTTTCCTATATTTCTTTTACACTTCTCTATGCTTGCTAGTAAAATCTGTTATTTGTTAACAACTGTACAACTATGATGGTAACATGGCTTTTAAAATATATTAAATGACTGATTTAATTTTTAAAAGATTACACTTGTCTAAATTTGATTGATAAAAGATCAAATGTCTCAATTTAATTCTCAAAAAAATACATTTATCTCAATTTAATCATTTTTGTTATTAAATTGCAAAATCAGCCATTGCTAAAAAATCTCAATTTTTATTGGCAAAGGTTATTTTGACAAAGAGTTGTCAAATTGAGACAAACACAACTTTTCAAAGACTAAATTGAGACAATTGTAATATTTTGTAGATCAGATCAGTACTTAAAAATACAATAGTAGCCTTTAGAAAATACAAATGAGGTGGAAGGGAATTAAAAAAAAAAAGGAATAAATGAGGGACAGTAAATAAATCAAAAGAACTTCTTAGTTCTTTAAATCCAAGTAGGAAATTTCCAAAATAGACATTATTCAATAATTTAAGTGATACATGTGGTTTACCTAAGTTTAACTCACCTTGCGCTTAAGTGATTTACCAAAGCCCTTCACCCATTTCTGCCAGCCAGCATGGCCTTCTTCAAGTGCAGCTGTGAGATCACCACTATCATAGGCAGCCAAGAGGCTGACAGAAAATTCAGAAAGCTTATCTTCTACAACAGATTTAGCTTCATCACTGCAAGCAACAGGCAAATGTTTGTTACATCGGCATCAGATATACTTGCTTCTAACAGCAATGAGCAGCAGAGTTCAGGCACTCATGAATGGCAAAGCCAAAACAAGTGTAAATTACAATCCTATACATTTTGTCAGGTAAATAACTCAACAGAAAGGTCCTTCTGAGAAGAATATGAATCTCACCTGAGTAAAGTAGAATGTAAAGGATAGGATAACAAGTTAGAGAGTGCTTCGTCTGCATCAACTATCAAGTCAATCCCATCTTTAAGTAGCTGAATTGCTTCCTGCAAGTTAAACATGCAAATAATATCATTTTGGTTACCCCTGCAAATATACCACCTGCTTCTGTCCAGTAAACTGATTATAGAACAAAGCTCATGCTATCTATAAGGAGAACGAATCAAATCAGTTACTAAGGATCTCACATCTATAAAGGGTCCTGCTGATACTGTTAGGATCTGTGATGTCTTCCAGCGCTCTCCAATAAGTTTAGTCAACTCTTCTGATGGAAGGGCTCTTAAATGCTGACCATTCATCCACCTATGGTTGAAAGAAGGTATACACATACACATATATACAAAGAAATATTAGAAGACAATTAATTGTATTTTTTGTTTAATTTTAGAAGTAGAGTTAAGTGAAAACAGTAGTGGCAGAATCCGAGAATAAAAAAAAAATAAATCAAGCAGAAAAGCATAAAACAGTCACGTGTGGGATTCTATCTTATTCTGTTATTATTACTGATTTATTTCCTTTTATGTAAATATTTGTTCTTTGATTTGTTTCCTTAGGATCAAGTCTGATTGATTATGATGGATTTGTATTTAATAGGTTTGTTTTGTATCCCTAGGATTGGGGAGGATTCTACTCCCTTAATTGCTCTTGCTAGGTGCATATAAACCCTAGGCTCCTCTTGTAAATCTCAGATTTGAGTCAACATCAAATATTCAAAATGAACACAGCCTAGACCCCTATTATATCATCAGAAAAATGAATGAGGTAGAAAATACAATTTACTGTATAGTAAAAAAATTTTAAGAAATTTGACATGTTTGCATCATAAAATGCAAGGCAAAGAATTATTGTGGGGAAAAGGCACCGGATATAACCATATACCAAATCAAAAACACACACACACACACACACACACACACACACACACACACGGCTATTACCTTAACTTAGTGGAATCAAATACAGCTCCACTTTTGTTAACACGCTCAATAGTGAATTTTTCAACTGTCACATAAGATCAATCTGAAGTAAGAAATAGGTCAAACAAATTTCCCATAATAGAAAACAAAGACCTTGTTAGTATAAATACTGCAGGAGTGGAATTCAAACAAAATTCACTAACCAAGTTGCTCAAGGGTGAAAAATTCATCTTCAGTTCCATCACCCCAACCTAACAAGGCTAGGTAATTCACCATTGCTTGAGGCAGGTATCCCATCTCCCTGAACTGTTAGTGGATATTAGATTTTCAAAATAATTATCCTTACCATAAAAGAAGCTTTTTGAGAATAGACTAACAAAATTAAGGAAAACAATCTATTGAGACCTCATACAAAAACTTCGATGTGTAAGAAAGATGGAAAAAGATAAATCATAAACCAACATACCTGACCCACTGATGTTGCACCATGTCGTTTTGATAATTTACTCCGATCGGGAGCAAGAATCAAGGAAACATGTGCAAAGTAAGGCATGGAGAATCCCAGTGCCTGCAAACACATGCATGCACAAATACAATCATACACTAGTTAATTTCTTCTTGAATAATACGAGGAAGAAAAGGCAACCTCTTCCCCCTCCCCCCTTTTTTCCTTTCATGATGTTTTGGGGTTCACAATTGCACACTATTGTTCAAAACAAAAAATCTAAGATTTTGTTTTTCAAAAGATATTTCCAAAATTTCACCAAAAAAATATTTCAAAAATAATTTAATTGGGGTGTTGGGTTTTGGCTTGGGCCCAAATAAAAATGAAAATTTTGAGCTGGGCTGAGACTGAGGCTTTAAAAATAAAATAAAAAAATGTAAAACCAAAAAAAATGTTCTTAATAACCGAAACCAAAACAGGCCATTTTTTCCATTTTATTGTTTCAATTTCAATAGCTACTTTATTTTTTTTTAATTATAAAACCAAAATTTCAGTTAGTTCAGTCTACAAAGAAATAAAATGAGGTGACGTATGGTAATAGACATCTTAGTTTCTCAGAGTACTTGAAAACCTATTTATTGGACATGTAAGGCATATATGAAAAAATAAAAGTTTCTACGTTATTTAGGACAGTACAAAATATCAATTTTAAAATTTTCATATAAGCTATTCCTAAATATATTATAAATAGGTTTTCAAATACTTGGAAAATTAAAACTCCAATGTACCAAACACTTCCTAAAAATGAACCAAATCAAGCCTGTCATTTTCCTGTATTCATAAAGTCACTTTCCTTTTTGAACTTTCTCCAGTATTTCTCAGTTATACTATTTTTGTAGTTTCAGTTTGTTTCATTTTTCATTTGTTACGGGACTAGATATTTACATATCCACACTAGATACATATGTTTTGGCCCATTTGGCATCATTTAATTGAAATAAATGTTATTCATATAAAGCCTCTCTTATTTACCTTTTAACCATACTTACTTCTACATAAACTAGACTCCTTTTTTTTTTTTTTGAACAACTAGACTCCACTGTTTGCCAGTGGCTCCAGCGTTATCCTTTATTCCATGGATTTTTGCTCCCCAGCTGTGTCATTCTCATTCCCTCTAAACATTTGATATATAACTTCCAATGAATTATGTCTTTAAGACAAAAACTACCTCTATCAACCACCCTTTCCCCAAACATTTTAGTAGAAAATTCCTTATTTTTTGCTTAAGTCCATCATCATTGTCTAGCAAAAGCAAATCAACTCACAGATCAAAGTCCTTATTAATTTCACTTCCTCCCCCCTCTCCCCTCCAGAAAAAAAAAAAAAAGCCAAATAGAAATGCACACGCGAAAACATAGCAACATGTACATCAACAGGAAGAATGCTCCAATTCAACAAGATCTTATAGGATTGAAGGAATTGAAGCAATAGAAGTCAATTCTCAGAAAAAAATTTAAAATTGGCAGGATAATACCATTTGTGGATCTAGTTGTGTTATGTCAAATTCATAAGGCATGTCTGCGAATTTGGCTCATTTAGAATATTTTCCTTCACGGTTTAAGTTTTTTTAGTTTGGTGCTGACTCAAAATTTCAGGAAGCAATCAAGGCAGAAGATGTCTTAATTTTTGAGAAAAAATAGTCTGCTAAAGAAGAACAACTGTCAAGCATATTACCTTGTATATTAATGCTTGCCTCAGTGTGTTTGGTAAATGTTCCTCTGCTCTGAAGTTAAAATAGTTTCAGGGTAAGAAGTGATCTAACAAATATTATATTAAATTGAAAAATGGAAATGCAATTATAATTGAATTATATTGAGATTAACAAAGACTGATTAACTGAAAAAATTTAAGAATAAGTTCTAAATTTGGTCAAGAAACATAAGGTCTGGTTGATTCCTTGGTTTTCTCAATTTTGGGGTCACTATTCCTTTGTGAACCAACCAAAAGATTAAAGAAACTGAGGACTGAACTATGCCATATTTCTTATTCTGGGGCAAAATTAAAATCAATGACATTTTTCAGTTACTAAAATGTGAATTTAGTCAAATTATAATAAGTACCTGATAACGTGAGAAATAGCCATGGTTGCATCATCCAGAGTTACACAAAAATTGTAAACAGGCTGACCATTGCTCCTCATAATCACAAAATCTCCAAGCGTATCCAAATTCCAACTAACCTTCAAGACACTACCAAAGTAAGTTAATACCTCATTACCTCGTCAAAGTTATCTTAATCAACATATTAGATTTTGTCTTTTTCCTTCCAATTTTGTTACAAATTACAATGTATTAAATCCTGCTTCTAGGGGGAACAAAAATACCAAATTATTAGATGAATTATTACATTAAAAATTAAACAATGTGAAGTATATCTATCGTAGGACACAAAGTAGAAAATCATAAATTACACAAGTCAGATTCACCAAGAAGTTATTACCATTTGCCTCTTCAAAAGTGATGATAATTCATCAAAAAAAGAATAGAACAAAGAATTTAGTCAAACAGCATAAGTAAACAATAATGGGAAACTAGGGGAAATAACTCACTTCGCCCCTTATGAGGTCATTAATTTTTAAACTTCCTTTTGGAACACGAAAGCGGTAGGTATAAGGGGTTCCCTTTGCCAGCTCTTCTAGTACTTCCTCATCTTTTGCACCGGCCCATTTACCTGTGTATACTGGAGGCAGTTGCTGTAGTTTTGCAATCTCCTTCATTTTTTCTAATTCCTGACAAGACCAATATGAATTGAGAAGTATTTATGGGACAATTTTAATCAAGCAACAATGCTTCAACAAATAGCAGGATATAAGAAAACCAAACTTCTACAGCAGTCTCAGAATCCCTTAGGGGCCGTTTGGTATCCAAGAAGGAGTAGGAATGGAAAGGAAATAGGAAAATGGAAAGGAAGAGAGAATGGAAAGGTTGTTATACTTGCTTTCCATTCCAATGACCGGTTTTCCATCCACAATGCGATGGAAACCAAAAAGTTGATTTTGAAGGAAGAGTGAAATCCCACTTCCGTTTCCCACTGATACAGTATAGCATACCAAACGACGGAAAAACACTACAGTGTTGGAAAGACGCTTTTCTTTCCCGCTTCCGCGAGCATACCAAACGGCCCCTTAGTATCTACAATATCATCAATCTCAACATCAAAAGCTTGATTTATAATCTTACCATTTGATTTTGATTGGAATAATAGAAAATAGTAGTATCTGGGGATGACTTAGAATTATTCATTATAATAAAATTAAAAAAAAATGTTCCATGTTGTAACCTGCCTGGACAAGAATTTTATCATCAATAGATGACATCAAAAACCATATTCATGGGAGCAAAAGGTGGGTTTGGGTTAGCACAGAATATGATTGGCATGCAGTGAATCCATAACAGCAAAATCAGTCAATCACAACATAAAGGATTTATTTCAATCAACTTATCTAAAAGGGAAGAAATGTTTCGACATTCATTAACAATTATTCAATTTTTAAACATTTTTATTTCATATTCTTTGTATTTCAAACATTGTGATCATAACCAAGAATATTCTAGCTACTATATAGATTGTATATTCATTTATAAGAATTATCCTTTTCACAATTCTATTATTTTCTATATGGTATCAGAGCCTCTGGAAACTCCCACGGCCACTATTTTAAATCCTTCAATCGCTTCTAACATTTCCAATGTTTCCAATGTCTCCAACTAAAAAGCTCCTAGATCTAGCAGACAACGTCATCCTTCTTTCTCCATCTTATATGTGTCAATGCGTCAATGGAAAATTAGCCATCTTCTCTTGTGTAGTCTCTTCCTTCCAATTCTGAAGAGTTTCATTATCTTTGATCATGTCGATGACACCTCAACAGCACCTTCCTCAATGATACAAGATGAAATCAATTCCCAATCATGAATTCTTCCTTCAGCAACAGACTGACATTCTTGATTCTTGTTCTCTCTTGGATCCAAGACACCATTTCATTTGATATTCTTTGTTGCATCATTATGAAACGCCACACTTTCAGATGCATGGCTAGCAATGGAAATATGATTCCACAACCAAGCCCAGCCTCTCAAATATGATTGTTGTGGTCTCAACAAAAGGTAATATCTAAATTTATGCATAACTCCACAAGCTAAAACGATTTTTTTTTTAATTAGTTATGTGCCGTAGGTCATTTTATTTCTGAACTTTTCACCTGAAATATGAATATATTGCTATCAATCTCACAAACAAGAAAAAATCTTTCGTCATTTGTTGATCAAGGAACTTTTCAAAATCTTCAAGAAGTTTGCTCATCTAAAAGCTAAAAGACCACAATAATGACTACTGGTTCATCGTCTACTGCTCTTTGTTCACAAATCTGTTGGAATTAATGTATAGTGTACAATGACTGGGATATGACAGTAGCTCTAGTTATAAATATGTTATATGCTGTCTGTAATTAGTGGTGCTTGTTTAATGCCTTGTCTTGTGCTATTGACATGTAAATACAATGTTCCATGTACATCTTTACTCACTGACTATGTTTCCTACTAAGAGATTTTCTCTTCCATCTCACTCTCATTTCACATTGCATAAGATCCTAAACACAAAAGCCCCTATCGTCAGTCAGTCTCTTGATCTTTCTCAGTGGCTGGCAAGTCTCTTAATCTTTCCCAGTGACCACGCCAGCCACTGGGCCTAGTCATTATTCAACCAAAAACAACTTGGGATTGCCTCAGATGTCATTAGCCAGTCCATCTCCGTCTCTAGAGTCTTTTCAGCTACCATACAAACCTCACATGCCAAAGTGGAACCACCGCAATGTTATTGACATATTGGCACTTGAGAGCACATGATATTGTCATCTTTCCAGGCAATATATGCCCAGAATTGGTCATCAGCAACTATAGGGTTTAACCGAGACCTTCATTCCCCCATTTGGTCCCTGTTCATGGTATTTCTCCTCTCTCAATTGATTTTCAGCCTCCTTTGAGGTAGTCTTCAATCCAAACCTCCATGGCTACTTCTGTCCATGCTTCCTCAACCCGAAAATCTGGCACTTTTTTATTTTGGAAATGCAATATTACTCCTGAAAAATTGGATAGATCTAATTATGTTGCTTAGGCTACCCCTATTGAGTTTCGGTTTAAAGTTGTGAAGATCACTTAGAGAAACAAGTAGATGATATTTCTGAATATGATGTCTACATGGAAAAAATAGTTCATCGATTGTGTGGTTTATTGTGGCATGGGAAGGTCAAGTCCTTGAAACAAGAGAAAGAAACAAGCTGTTCATAGCTGTTCATAGTCCTCACCCTTTTGGCATAAGGACGAACCTTGCTTCTCTTCCCAAACAAATCCAGTCCAAACATTCCATCTTTAGACAACGCGAATGCTTGCTTGCAATGACTGTCTCTTCCTTCAGTCTCTTAGTTGAAAGTGTGACCCCTGAATACTTCTGTAATTGCCTCTCAAAATACTAATTGCAACTACAGGAAATAATGGTGGGGGAAAAAACTGTGGGGACGACCTTAGTGTATTTATATAGGCTTGATTTTGTCCATGATCGATGTTTGCCCTTCAAAGACAGCTAATATTGTTCAGTTGGAGAAAATCTCTCATAATGAAAGCCCCAAACCTTAAACAATCTTCCTTATCAGGATTAGAGTACAATGATTTCCTTCAATTTTGGGCCACTAAACCACTTCAATTGTCCATATCAGAATAGCCCAGACCTACCCAATCTAATAACATTTGTCCTCTGCTCAAATCTGCCCAAACACCCCCAGAACCATTACATAATAATTTCCCACACCCTTCTTATCCTCTACCTTCCTTCTTGGTCCTTCTAGAGTTGGCCCTGAATATGGGGTTCCATCATAATTCCTCTTGGTTTGAAAATGCACTCTCCCTACGTGATAACCACTTAAAACATCTCTCTCAGTTCCAATCACTTGGCTCTACTAATCCAATTACAACAAACTCCTCCCAAAAAATATCCTAAATTCTCTAATTATCTTCACCAACCCCACAACATTATCACCATCCCACAACATTCAAAACATTCCTACAACTCATGCTTCTACAAGAGCACAACATCAAATGGTCACACACTCCATTCTGAAACCAGCAAACCCAAAGTAATTCCATCTCTATTCATCTTCTCCCACTCCTCTTGAACACACTACCTTTAATCAGGCCAACTAGTTTCCAGGGTGGTGTCAAGCTATCATATCCAATAGCACTCACTCTGTTGTTCCTCATCTCCCAAACACTAGCTTGGTAGGTTCTTAATGTATCTATAAGACTAAGACCAAAACTAGGTCAGGTGGTTCCTTGGAAAGATATAAAGCTCGCATAGTTGCTTAGGCCTTCCCTCAACATGGCATAGATAATGATCAAATGTACTATTATGTGGTCAAATTCACTGCAATGAGATTTCTTCTCTCCTTCATTATCAGAAGGACAGGTTATTTGGCAAGTGCACACGAAGAATGTTTTCCTTCATGGCATTTTTTACGAAACTCTGTAATAAGGCAGCCACCCGGAGTTGTTCAACACAAGTTCCCTCACCATGTTTGCAAGATTCATGAAGCTCTTTATGGCTTGAAACAAGATCCACAAGCTTGGTTTCAGCATTTTGCAACATATATTCAGACTCTTTATTTTTTTCTTGACAGAAAAAGAAGAAATTTATTAGATGAGAAGAGAGAACAGCAATACAAAAGAAACAAAAAAGGGAGGACCAAGGATCCCCCCAGAAGAAAAAGAAAAGACAACTGGGAAAAAGCCAAACAACCAAAAACAAACTAAAACAACAAAGCTTTCCAATCCCTCTAAATATTTGTGAAAGAACCCCCCCCCCCCAAAAAAAAAAAAAAGACACCATAAGCTACGACCCAAAGTGAGGCTAGAAAATGAATTCTATCCCAAAGTGCTTAATGTGCTTTCACTTTTACAGGTTTTTGAATTGGCATCAGGGCTTCGTGTTAACTTAGGCAAGAGTGGCGTAGCTGGTATTAACATTCAGGAAGGGCATTTGGATGAGTTAGCTAAGGCAGCAGGCCGTACAGTGTTAAGTTTGCCTCTTACTTAACTAGGCATTCCTCTTGGTGGTAATCCTTGTGCAGAGTCTTTCTAGGATCTGTGGTTCAAAGAATCTTTAAGAAGCTTAATTCTTGGAAAGGGGCTTATTTTTCTTTAAGGGAGAGAATTACGTTAATTAAGGCATCTTTATCTAGTATGCCTTTGTATTTTTTGTCTCTGTTCAAGATTCTAGTTGGGGTAGCTTATAGGATTGAGAAGATTATGAGAGATTTTTTATGGTCTGATGGAGGGGAGAGTAAAAAGGATCATTTGGTCAGTTGGGATTTGTGTTGTAGATTTGAGGATGAGGGGGGTCTTCGTAATGTGGTGTCTAAAAACATTTCTTTTTTGGCTAAGTGGTTATGGTGCTTCCCACTAGAGCCTAATTTAGATTATATTTGAATGGTTGGGATGCAAACTCAGGAGGCGTTGTTACGCATTTAAGTCCCTGGAAGGCAATTTTGCAGGTATATCTTTCCTTCTCTCCAATGTTATCTTCTAAATTTGTTTACTGTCATCATAGTGATATGGCAATGACTCTTTAATAAATTGATGACACTTGTAACTATATATATTATTTATTCATTAATAAGAATTATCCTTCTCACAATTATATTATTTTTTTAAAGAACAGGGAATCAACCAAAATCTAATGACATTTTCTTGATAAAAAGCATATAAAAAAATGAATATTTTAGTATCTTACTATGGGATTCTAATTTTATTCTATTATTATGATGATTGATTTATTTCCTTTCTCGTAAATATTTGTTTTTTGATTTGTTTCTTATTCATTATTATGATTGATTAGGATTAATTTGTATTTATTAGGGTTGATTATTTTCCTTTTCTATTGCCCTAGCTAGGTGTATATAAACCCTAGTCTACTCTTGTAATTATTAGATTGAGTAAAAGTAATACTATTCAATTCTTCACTTACCACTAATACATATCACAGATCTTTTAAAAGTCTATCAAAATTCTATCGAATGAAGTCAAAGTGTTTGCTAAGTAGATTGAACTAGAGGACTAGTTTCCACACAACACTTAATAAAGGTCAAAACTGGTATGACAAACATCCACAGGTCATAGACAAATACCTCATTGGAACAGAAGCAGCGATAGACATGACCAGTCTCTAAAAGCTTCTCAGCATAGTGTTTGTATAAAGAATTCCTCTCAGACTGTCTATATGGACCATAATCTCCACCAACACCAGGACCTGAAAGTTTCACATCATTATATTATCTATGAATAAATCTCTACTAAGAATACTACCAAACAAAAATAAAACTCAGGCGGTATCAGAAACTGTTTCATTGTTGATTAAGGTTGAACTGTATAAGGGTAGAATGTGAATTATAGTACATGCCTTCATCCCAATCAAGACCGAGCCAAGAAAGATCTCGCAACATGGCTTCCTCAGATTCCTTTGTAGACCTCTCCAAGTCAGTATCTTCAATTCTCAAAACAAACTTCCCACCTTTGGATCTGAAAATACATTAGAACAAAAAAAAATAGTAAAAGAGAAAAAAAAAAAAAAAAAAAAGAGACTCTGAAACCAACCTAGCAAACAAGTAATTGAACAAGGCTGTCCGTGCTCCACCAACATGAAGGTTCCCAGTAGGTGAAGGCGCAAATCTAACACGAACTGCTCCTTCAGCTTTCTGCTCAGGAACAGAAAAGGCAGAAACGGAAAAGCTCCTTTGGAAGTGGAGGATTCTTCGCCTGTAATAGACAGTAGACTGATGTAAAAATGGAGGGGCAACCTCCAAGGGAAAAGCCCTTATCTTCATCCATGGAGTTCCTCCCAACATTGCCATGCAGATGCTACTTGCCACGCTCGACTGCTATGCTGGAAATCCTCAAAGATAATTGATAAATGACAGTCAAATACTCTATTTTCTACAGTGTACCTGGTACTAAATATAAAAAAGATTTCTATAAAATGTATTATTAAATTTGGAATCTTTGTAACTAAATCTGATTATGGGTCGAAGTTGACTTAATTTAGGCAAACTTTTTAAAGAAAAAAGATGTAGAGCCTTGGCCCAATACCAATAGAGAAGCCTTGCCCTGAAGGTACAAATGTCAACACATGTGGCCCAGCCTGGCCATTGACAGGCAAGCCATAAACAATTACACTTAGTGACTCCATAACCAGCCCAGTGGCCTGCCAGGCAAAATAGACCAGCGAATGGGCCAAGTACATTCTTGTAATTCCAACGTAATTTAAAAACATAATAGAAGCTAAAAAAAAAAATGCACTCTTTTTTCTCTTTTGAAATAGAAAAAGAAAAGAATTCAGTAAGGGGAGAAGAAAGTTACAAAAGGATATAAAGATACAAATGGAAACAAAGGACAAGAAATCCTCCTAGAAACAAAAACCCATAAAACACAAGAAAAAGCCCAGAAACTAAAACAACAGGGAATTCCAATCCCTTCAGAGATCCATGAAATACACCCCTCAAAACAACAGTTGGCAGAAACCCATAGAGAAGACATAAGAAAAATCTTATCCCAGAGAAAGAGGGAAGGAAGGAACTGCTGCTTAAAAACTCTAGCTCCTTTCAAGCCATAGACACCACAATGCTGCAAAATGCAACATAACTTTAGTCTCCTTTCTCCTTCCAAAAATACTAAAATTGATGGCCAAAGAAGCCCCTAGGTCAGCTGGGCAAGCCCAGTTTTCCTCAAAGAACCCAAATAATCTATTCCAAACATTCAATGCCACTTCACAATGCAAACAGAAATGATTATTAGTCTCTGAATTTTTAAATCACATTATACAAACATAAGAGATTAAGCCTTGTTGGGTCTCCTAGTGAACCGTATTATTGTCCAAACAACTTAGACAGAACCTTTACTTTCCAAAAAGACTTAGAGGAATAGTGTATGTGAGATTGTGAGCTACAAAACAATAAATTGAGGAAGGACAAGCAAGAATTAGAACCCGAAGAGTCCATATCCCAAATCCTCCTATCTGTCAAAGAAGAACATAGAAAAAAAACTTGCACACTTACAGGTTACCCTAGTCAAAATTAATGAAATAAGAACCTGAAATATTTGACACCATCCTACCTTCGCCAGGATGTGAGATTTAGCATTGTACCAATTACCATGGTCCAAATAGATACAGTTAAAAAATTTTCTAAATAGAAGATCAAGAAAGAGGAGTAGAGGAAGACCACGAATGACATCATGACAAATGACAAGAATAGATACAGCTGTAAAGAGAAAAATAGATGATATAGAATTTAACAAAACTTATGGCAAGAGAGAATCAACGTGGATAGCAAGATTCGTAGAGTTTGAAGACTAAGTCCTCTTTTTCACCTTAGTATCATGAACGAGTATTGGAAGATGAATTTTCGGGCCTAAAATCCAGCCGCTTACTTTTTTTTTTTTTTTTGAGTTCTCTGCAATCATTCTATTGATTGAAGAAGGAGTTTACAAGTTAAGCTAGAGTCTATTACACACTGTAGAAGCAGGAAAGGTAGCTATTGGCTAGAATTTTTGGGGTCAAATACTAAATTTCAGATGGTCCCAATTAATTATACTATCATATTAATCAAGGCAATTATTATACGTTCTTCAACTCTGTAAATATACTTAAATGTTAAAACTTTATAATTTAGCTTGGCAATGAGATCTTGCCATCTATTATTCTAGGTGGAGCAACTTCACTGAATAATTACAATGATCTCTCTGCTTCTTGAGAATGGCAATAATCTCCATTTTTCTAGCTTTTATCCATAAATATAATTGCAAATCAAATATTCTATCTTTAGTCAACTCAGGACACAGATAGCGTACTAAAAAGAATCTATATATCTCGGAGATAAAGAGAAAGAACCGAGAGACATTGAGGGAGAGGGGGAATTACACACGCGCTGTTTTAAAAGGGGGAAATACATTACACAGACAAATCTCGTTCGCTCTCATTCACAATGCATCAAAACACCCAAGCATTTAATCATTTTCGAACCAGCAGCACAACACCCAAGCAATTAATCTAAATTGCTACTCACAGTCACAGCCACAGCGACAGGGAAAGCTTCGAAACACTCAGCCAGTCAGCCCCACTTGCTTCAAGCTTGAACCAGCAAACCACACGCTGCTGCACACCGACGGACAACCTTTGAACAGCAGAGGAAAATCAGAAACTAAACTCAACCTGAGCTAGGGCAGAGCAGACGCACGATTTGGCGAGCTGGAGGAAGATGAAAATGGGTAGATAAGGAGAAACGGACCGGACTGTGGAATGGGGATCTGTCATATCAAAACTACTGAACGAAAAATGGTAAATCTTACATAATTACCACAGAGGCACGAAGCCTTAAAATCATAGTAATTGTATGGATAATTTACGTTAATTCATCTAATTATATGATTTACAGATAAATGTATTTCGCTCCATGATTCATTGTTATTCTTTTTTATTAACACAAATTATACATATTTAAAATGTTAGAATAGTACACAATTACTTACATAAGTATTTTTAGTGCGACTCACAGTCTCACAGGTTTTCCATTAAATGAGCCAAAGAATGCCAATTAATAAAGGAGTTATTTTTATAATATCCATATTTGTAAGCCACTTTTTAAAAAATATTCGTAAATAACAAAAATTATTAATAAAAAACTTAACAATTTTTATTAAAAGATAATTTATACTTATGAAATATAACATTTTTAGTATTTTTTTAAAATTATCAATAATCTTAATTTTGAATAGTTACCTCTTTTAATCTTCAAGAACCTTTATTTTTTATAATATAATTTTAAATCAATTATACATATATAATTTGAAATTCATAAAATCATTTAAAAGTTTACAAAATTTTTCATTCGTAAATTTTGAATACAATATTATAAAATATAAAACAAAATAAAGTAAGAATTTATATATAAAATAAATTATATCTGAAAAGAAAAAGGGTGATCTTACACTAAATAGGCTATACTATTGAAATCCATTTTTAACGGTCAAACTTTTTGAATGTTGATTTCTCATAGGGCTGGAAAGAAATGTATTTTTTTAACATTAAACCTTAATTTTTAGATAATCTTATGTAATGGTTATTGTTAATTTTTAATTTTTAAAAAAATAACATGATTAATTTAAAAAAAATTAATATTCTATTTTTATTTTTAAATTAATCAAATAATTTTTTAAATTAAAAAAATGCAAGAATTAACAACCAACAAAATTCATGGCTCGTTGATTTGATGCATTTTTTAAAAATTGCATAATTAAATTTAAAAAAAATACTAGATTAAACTTTAAAAAATTAAACATATAATCATTAAAAAAAAGGAAAAACAAAAAAAAAGAGCATGGGGGGAATCTGCAATCGGCCCATTTCCCCTTGTCTATCCACTTTCATTGAATCTCTCTCTGAATCTCACCAAATCGTGCGTCTGCTCTGCCCTAGCTCAAGTTGAGTTCAGTTTCTGATATTCCTCTGCTGTTCGAAGGTTGTCAGTCGGTGTGCAGCAGCGTGTGGTTTGCCGGTTCAAGCTCGAAGCAAGTGGGGCTGACTGGCTGAGTGTTTCGAAGCTTTCCCTGTCGCTGTGTCTGTGACTGTGAGTAGCAATTTAGATTAATTGCTTGGGTGTTGTGCTGCTGGTTTGAAAATGATTAAATGCTTGGATTTTCGATGTATTGTGAATGAGAGTGAATGAGATTGTCTGTGTATGTATTTCCCCCTTTTGAAATAGCATGTGTGTAATTCCCCCTCTCCCTCTATGTCTCTCGGGTCTTTCTCTTTATTTCCGAGCAATATAGATTCTTTTTAGTACACTATTTGTGTGTCCCTGAGTTGACTAAAGATAGAATATTTGTTTGCATTTATATTTATGGATAAAAACTAGAAAAGTGGAGATTATTCCCATTCTCAAGAAGCAGAGAGATCATTGTAATTATTCAGTGAAGTTGCTCCATCTAGAATACTAGATAGCAAGATCTCATTGCCAAGCTAAATTATAAAGTTTGAACATTTAAGTATATCAACAGAGTTGAAGAACGTATAATAATGGCCTTGAGTAATATTATAGCATAATTAATTGGGACCATCTGATTTGTATTTGACCCCAAAAATTCTAGCAAATAGCATCCCTTCCTGCTTCTACAGTGTGTAATAGACTCTAGCTTAACTTGTAAACTCCTTCAATCAATAGAATGATTGCAGAGAACTCAACAACAACAACAACAACAGCAAAGCCTTATCTCACTAAGGTGAAAGGAGAGCACTTAATCTTCAAACTCTACAAATCTTGGTATCCACGTTGATTCTCTCTTGCCATAAGTTTTGTTAAATTCTATATTCTCTGTTTTCCTCTTTACAGCTGTATCTATTCTTGTCATTTGTCATGGTGTGATTCGCGGTCCTCCTCTACTTCTCTTTCTTGTCCTTCTAATTTAAAAATGTGTTAATGTTAACTGTATCTCTGGACCGTGGACCGTGGTAATTGGTACATTGCTAAAACTAACATCTCGGTAAAGGTAGGATGGTGTCAAATATTTCAGGTTTTTATTTCCTAAATTTTGATTAGGGTAACTTGTAGGTGTGCAAGTTTTATTTATTTTTTCTTCTTTGACAGATAGGAGGATTTAGGATTTGGATTCTTCGGGTTCTATTTCTTCCTTGTTCTATTTCTTCCTTGTTCTTCCTTAATTTCTTGTTTTGTAGCTCATATACCCTATTTCTCTTGAGTCTTTTTGGAAAGTAAAAGTTTCGTTTAAGTTGAGGAAAAAATGGTTGAAAATTGTTTAAGGTAGTTTGGGCATGTTCAAAGAAGACCGATGGAAGCGTCAGTAAGGAGGGTTGAGCAAATGGTTTGGAGTTTTGTTAAAAAAGGTCGAGGAAGGCCAAGAAGGACATTTAGAGAAGTTATTAAACAGGATCTTCTGGTAAATGAGATATCTAAAGAGTTAATCATTGATAGAGTTCAACAGCATCGTGCGATCTATATAGCCGACCCCACCTAGTGGGATAAGGCTTTGTTGTTGTTATTGTTTGGAAAATTAAATTCTTCACTAGGAGACCCAATAAGGCTTTATCTCTAGATGTTTGTGTATTTTGCTTTTGTGAGGAAAACTAGGATTGCCTAGTTGACCTTGTGGCTTTTCTTTGGCTATCGGTTTTAGTGGTTTTGGAAGGAGAAAGGAAACTAAAGTTTTGTTGCATTTTGCAGCGTTTGGTACAGAGTAGTCAAAATCGCATGATATGCGATTCATATCGTGCGATTTGATACGAGCATTGAAGCCAGCGATACGAATCATTGTTTGAATCGCGGCTGTGTCAGAATCGCTACTAGAATCGTCGAAATCGTGCGATTTGAGCCGAAACCGACAAATTGCACGATTCCGGCGATTCCAATGGTGGCGTTGCATCAGGTCACGCGGGGTCACGCACATAGGTCATTTGTGACCCAATACAGTGAAGAAGATGATGCACAACACTTTCTTTTTTTTTTTTTCCTCTTTTGTGATCTCAGCTGAGACGCAACACAGCGTTTCAATTATTCCAATAGGCTAATGGGTTGGGCTTCGTTTGTGAGGGTGAGAATTAGGTATATCATTGATGAGGGCTACTCACTATTGGGCTGGGTTTAGGATAAAAGATTCTAAAGGCAGAAGGCAGCAATGAGTAAGGAAGGATTCTTTCAATTCAGAATTTCACAAATAAGACAATATAGATTCAGATAAGATTATATTCACATAATTACGTATTTGAGGGCAGAAAAAAAATGGAGAATTTTAATCTAATTGAAATTCAAAAGTCAATTATTATAATACTTCAAAAGTTCAAAAACCAAAATAGAGCGAAGAAGTCAAAGAAACTACTCTTTTCCTATTTTTATACTTATGATAAGTCTTTTGATATATTTGCTTATTATAAATTGACATTTGTTTTAAATGAGGTAAATTTATGGAATTAAGTATATTATTTATATTATAAAACATATCTATAATATTTTTTATTATATTCATGAATCTTACGATTCAATATGATTTACGATTCACGATGTATAATTTAGTTTAACGATTCATGATTCGAATCGCGATTTGATAACTATGGTTTGGTATCTGTGGCTTGAAAGGAATGCTAGAGTTTTTAAGCAGCAGTTCCTTCCTTCCCACTTTCTTTGGGATAAGATTTTTCTCATGTTTTCTCTATAGGTTTCTGCCAACGGTTGTTTTGAGGGGGTGTATTTCATGGATCTCCAAAGGAATTGGAAGGCCTTGTTGTCTTATTTTGTGGGCTTTTTCTTGCTTTTTATGGGCTTTTGTTTCTAGGAGGACCTCATCCTCTGTTTTCATTTGTATCTTTATATCCTTTTGTAATTTATTCTCCCCTTTACAGATTTTTTCTTTTTCTATTCCAAAAGAGAAAAAAGAGTGCATTCATTTTGGTCCCCGTGTATTTACTTTTTGACCCCATATTTTAGGTTTTTTCTTCAGTTTAGTCCTTAGAGCTTTGGATTGACTAAAATTATGGTTAGACTCCTCTTTTATAATTGCCTTTTCATTTTAGTCCTTAAATATTTTCTATTTGAGGCTTACTCAAATTTTGACTTTTCATTTTTGCCCCACTTCTTTTGGCTATGACTAGATGAGTTGAAGGATTTGCTTTCCTGTGTGCTTCAAATATTTTATTTTCCTTCAAATTATCTCTAATTGCTACTAGTGATTGGGTTTCACATATAAGTTTTCTCTTTATCTCAGTAGAAACGATAAGTTGAAATGAAATAATGCAATTCATATGAGGTAGTTGCTTAACGATCACCTCTCTCTTTAGTATCTTACTTCCTTCTTATCCCTTTTTCTTTTTTCTCGCTGCTTAGATTTTATCGCTCTATGTACAAGTCTTTTTCTCCCATTAAATTCCGTAGCTACTCGATCTGGTTGAGGCTAAGAGATTGGAATTATATTATTTGTTAGAAAAAATCCAGATTGTTCTTTAAATTTGTTGATTTGGTGAGGCCAACCCAAAATGAGTACTAGAAATAATACCTGTGGTTGTGTGAACATTGCCAGCATCCCATCATACTGAATAAGCTTAGCTATTCTATTTTCTTGTCAAATTAGACCTAATTTGTTTTCCATTTTCGAAAACTGTATCTCTTGATGTAAAATGCATGCATTCAAAGAAATTCTGCTGGGCTTGTGTGTGCAGATGGAAAAACAGAACAAATGTGTATTTTGTGGCTTGCTATATCAACAAGATTGGATGCCCTCATTAAAAGAGGATTATGCTAACGTGTAAACATTGAACCCTCAAAGCATTATGCACATATTAAATATTAAGTTAATTGAAGGACATGCCTTTTATTCTATCTTCTAGAAGTAGACAGGGAAGAAAACATTTTATTATTAAAACTTGATTTTTTTTGCCATTGAATTGTGAATTATTATTTTTGTCATGATGAAGCTTGAACAATTATGTTTGTTAGTATTATTCTATTGTGAGAGTTTGATAATGATATAAAATGTTTATAAAACGAACATCAAATACTTTCTAATTAATTATTTAGAATAATAGGGCTTTTATAATCTTCTGCTGTATATTTTTAGTTGCTGATCTTATTTTTTCCCTTTCTTGTTAACCAGTTGTGCTTGATTGAGGAACAAATTTGCTGTTAAGATGGTTGAGGTTCTTTTTGATGATATATTTAGGGTTGAGCAATTGAATGCCCCAGAAGGCAAAAAGGTATTTGATAAAGGTAAATATTCAATAGGTTTGCATTACTTTTTTGCTTATTATTTATTTTAGTTTTGGTTAAATTAGTAGTTTTGCTTGAGAATGGGTAGAATATTGTAGTTCTCATGCTGTCTTGGATACATGGCGAAGTATTAAATATTTTGGGCATTATGAAATCATGTAATTTACTTGCTGTATGTGAAAGAATAGAATACTTTGAAACATTTTTTTCCTTTTAAACAGCTATTATTATTTATGAAGCTTGTTTTTCTCATAAAAGTGAATCATATATAGTTAAGTTTATAATGTTGAGATGATAATCCCTAATCTTAAGTTTGACAACTCTTGATGTAATATTATTGTTACATTCTATGATATTGTTTGATCTTGTATTGGCAGCAATGGTGACCAATAAGTAAACCTTGTTATATAATTTGTCAATGAAAGGAGTTGTAATTCCTTTGATACTTTACATGACAGAATATTTTTTACATGAAAAAAGAATTTATTGATGAGAAGAGAATAATACAAAAAGGTATAAAGACAGAGGACAAGAGATCCTCCCCAGAAAGTAAAACTTAGGCTCTAACTTCCAAGGGTTTAACTGGCAATTTGTAGTCAAAAAATGGCCTCATGGCCTATACCTCAACCAAACACGGTCAAACAATGACTAGATAGCTTAGCTGAACAATGATGAGCTTAACTAATGAAACTTTAGTTAACTTGGCAACTATAAATTACACTCTGAACAACAAGCAATATGAGAATTCATTGAAGAATTAGTATCTGAAAAACAAAAACTTCATAGCAGACACAGGCGGTGCCAAAACTGAAAACACTACAAAAGATCATGACTGAAGCCAAAGTGAGCATGGAAAGGATGGTACGAAGGCTGGTTTGCATCTTCTGGGTGCTCTATTGGTGATATTGCACATGCTCACATTTGGGGACTCTGGAGATGTGCTAGTTGGAGCATAAATATCAAAGTGGAGAAAAAAAGGGGTATAAAACATGTGATAATATTCATATGCAAGGCTAAAGGAAAAGATGAATATGCTAGACTTGTTACCATTTCTCCCCTATATATGTTTCAGTTTATGACCATAATTAAAATGAAAAATCAGAGAATATATACTTTACTTTTCATCACATTCACTTGGTAAGGCAGTAATGCTATCACAACCATTGCCTAAGCCTATTCCCGGTAAAGCTACAAGACACGAATCCCTTACTTGCACATACAGCTAACGACTCCTGGGATGCCTAGGCCTGTGAATAAAAGCACTCACCATTTGTTAAATGGAAGCAATTAGCATCACTGGCTTCCATTTCATCCAGTGAACCAAGCATGGTGCAATTACCTTCACCTCATATGAACCTGCATGCAGTGGAAAATCCCTTATGACCCAGTAACGGTACAATCGCTTGCTGACCAAATATTGGTTTCTCAACAGTACATAACCCTCATTATTAGTTCAAGTTTCACTTTTACCTTTGGGTTTTAAAATTGGGAGTTGTAGCTTTCAAGGTGTTCTTTTGTTGTCTTAGTCTTATTTTCTTGTCCAATATTCAGCTACTTTTGTAGCTCAAATGCATTGATCTATTGTTATAGTGGCAGACTGGCAATTCAGTTCCGTAAGAGCACTTCATTCCTGTTTATTCTTCAAGTTTTTATTTCCCCCACAAGTATTTAATGGTCATTTCATCACCAAGTTTAGCAGCTAAGTGAAGATGAATGCTGCAATTAGTATCATCATGCTGATCAATTACAACAAAGGAAACAGAAGCCTTCTCTTCCTTGGCTATTGAATCTGCCTCAAAAGGGTTACAAAGTCATGGGAGACCTGCAACTATACCTTTAAGACCAGCTTAATCCTTGTGCATTATGGCCTTGTGTTTAGAACTATAAGCATATTTTGAAACATCAATGTCTGGTATAGCTCAAGAGTAGAAGGGTCCAACCCACACTAATAAATCACAAGGGTACATGAATTTAATCATCATGGTAGTTAACTGTTGAGTTAGCCGACATTGCAGCTAAAGAATTAGGTTCTTTGTTGTGTTTGAGGAGAGGGAAGGAGAGAAGATAGAGAAAGATTGAAAGCCTGATAAGAGAGAGAGAAACAAAAAAATATAAAAAAGACTGTCTCAACTGGTTAGGACGCCATGTGAGCTCCACTATTCATGTCTAATAATTTGCATGACAGAATTAACTATTTAGGATAGATGTGACACGTTTAGAATTTAAAGGATGAATTTGGAAAAGAAATAGTTAAGGGATCAAATCAAACATTATATGGGGACAAAGATATTAATTGAGCCAAACTATGTATTCTTTGCACTTTTTTTTTTGGTATCAAATGATGGAATCTTATTACGTGCTTTATGATACTCAAATACCTAAACTGGAGACTCAAACTTTGAAAATTATTCATACACTTTCATTTGTTTTTCTTTTTGCAGTTATACGTATTGAAGCAAAAAGTGAAAGGTTTGACATGTTTATGCACCTGGACATCAATTCCGAGATATATCCTTTACAAGTAGGTCAAAAATTTGCTCTTTTGCTTGTTCCTACACTTAATCCAGATGGAACACCAGACAGCGGCTATTATATGCAGGTATTTTATCTCATGTTTTATAAGGCCATTTTGTTTTGCTATTGAGAATTACTTCATGTACGGTAAATGGTATTTTGTGCAGATATTAACAGAAGCTTCAGGTCTTTGCTATTAATTGATTTGTATTTCTTTCATTAGTTAATGATAGGACTCTGAAAAATTTCAATAAGTATATTATTGGTAAAAGAGCATGTGCAAATTGCTGTGAGACTACCCCGCCCTCCCTCCTTAGCAAACATGAGTAATGCTTTGCTGGATAAGTATGATATAGTTGATTTGTGGACCCAAAGGCTTTTACAAAATTTGTGGTAGACTGGTAAAGCTAACAATATGCTATTTCTTTATTTTACTTTATTCTGAGGACAGAGGGAGGTGATGGTTTTTTTGATTGCTAAAGTATGATCTTTTCAGAGTTATAATATGTATGGCTTCTTCTCGAAGTCATGATTGTGCTTTATACTTGCTGATTTATGTTCTACAGGTTTGCTCTTTATAGAACTACCCCTGACTACGTTGTCTAATGTCAATCTTATTACACCTTTTTATATAGTGGAGTCTACATTGACTCTTGCTGATGTTTAAATAAAAATGAAATTGGAATGATCTTGAGGATTAATATACGACCTTTATCTTTCTAAGGTGGCCAATGATTTGTATCATCAGGATTTTCAGATCTCTAGGGTGCAGTAATGTTTATAAAAATTTACTAGCAAGATTTTCTCATAGGTCAGGTCAATGTGCCCCAACTATGACCAGGATTTACATGAGCTGCCACTATTGTAAGTCAGACATCAGATATGTAAGGATTTAAACGTGTACTGGGTTATGTAAAACACTTCATATGGGATATATTGACTGATTAGGGTGAAAGATATAGGTATTGCAGTTTCTAATATTCTGCTCTTTATTTTTCTCTCTTTTTGTTATTTTAGATATTTTTTCTTTTGCTTCTCAAATCACTAATTTGCCTTACAAAGCTTTCTACTACTATTCCTTTTCAGGGAAATCGACAATCACTGGCAGACAATTTTGAGTATGTCATGTATGGGAAGCTTTACAGAATAGCGGAGTCAGGACGTGACAAAGCGTATGTAGTTTTAGTTTTGAAATATTGATTTATTGCCAGTTTTGAGTGTCAAATTTTATAAAGGGAATTGCTGTTTTGAGGCCTGTCGTGCTGATTCGGCAATTTGTAGGCCTGATGCTGAGCATCTCAGCCTCTTCTGTCGAAGTGCAGAAATAAAATTTGCTGTATCATTTCTTTCTGATCATGCAGCGCGGACTGCTTCAATTTTTACATGTCTTAAATAGTATGAAACTGTTGGGTGCTGGTTCCAACTTCTATGTGGTAGCTCGTTAGTTAAAATGATGATGATGATCATTTAATTATCGGGCTTGGCTATTTGTAGAGTATGAGCTTTTAGTTGTTGGATGGTCCTGATATTTGTTATAAATATTAGTTATCATACACAAAACTCCGAAGCATAATCTAGTGACTGGAGAGCTAAGCTCCCTGTATAAGCATCCCGACCTCCCTGTATTGGCATCCTTATTTACAGGTATATTAGGCTATTTTTAACTAATTTTTTTGGGACTTCTAATTAGATTGTCTTTGTCTGTAGGGAAATAAATATTTCTTTTGGTGGGCTTCTAATGATGCTGGTGGGTGATCCCTCTCACTGCAACAAGTTTGAGCTGGATCAGAGACTGTATCTTCTGATCAGGAAAGTGTGAAAATCTTATAACGTCAAACTAGGAGGTTGTGAATCTCCATTGTAGCAAGTTGGCGGGGCTTTAATTTCAAACTTATACGGCGAAATTTGCTTACTTGGCAATGTGATGGTTGTGTCGTCCCTTTTTGTAATAAAGTAGAAGCCAAATATCTCGAGACTTCATGACCAAGAAAATATTGTCTGGCGATTCTATTATAACATTCCTATGCAGTGTATGGTTGTTATTATGGGTTAGAAGTAGTAAGTCGAACACTGTTTAACTGAATGAGTGAAGAGGCTAATTAGCGTCAACAGATAAATTAGAGGTTTTTTAAATAATTTATATGATACTATTAATATTGAACTATAATTGAAATTAATTTAATTAATCAATAAATAAATTTTGACTAGGGTGTCAAATGGGTGGATTGAGTTAGGTAAAAAATGGATAGGTCAAATATGGGTCAAAAACCATTTATGACCGATTTGAAATTTCTTTATGGGTTGAGTTGATTTATAACTTATTTTTTTAGGGTCAACTTAATTCAACTCAATTTTTTTAAGATTTTTTTTAATTTATTTTTAATTTTAATATATATATATATATTATTGATTTAATGCTTGTTGTTAAGTTAAAATATTTTGTTCAACCTAATAGTTCAAGAATTTATATTGTTAGTCAAGAAGCTAGAATAAAATTTAGAGATGAAATTTTAAGTTTATAATTTAGTTATTTTTTTATGGCAAAAGTTCTGTATGACTTCTTGTTCAATAGTTCCGTCAATTAGGATTTAGGAACCCTAGATTAACACAGAATGACGATCCCCAGTGGCTAGGTGCGGTTGAAAAATGGTATCAGAGCCTAGTTCTGCTAATAGTCATCCTATTAGTTTAGATAGATTTAAGAATTTTTTTTCTTAAGAAGTTTTTAAGAAGCTAAGGGTTAGCGTTGGTCAGCCTTGTGACTGCGTTGATAAGCTAGTAAGACCCAGGAGAGGCTGGTGTTGCTGTAGGAGGTGGTCCTGATAAATCTTGGCATATTAAAAGAATCTTAAGGATTTTATTTTCTTAAATATGTTTGAATTAGTAAGAAGATTATTTAATAGAAATAGTTGTGAGATCAGTCTTCCCCCTACCATTAGTGATTATAGTTCTATAGATCAAGATGAGTTCAATAATTCTGAAGTTTCTATTATAGAAGCTGAAAAAAGGTTAAGAAATTGAGAAATACCCCAGGTACGACCCAGTGAAATTTATAGACATTCTACTTTTAATTTTAAAGTTCAAGATATAGTTAGAATAATATAGTGCACCATGACATTAGGAAAATGTCAGGACACTATTAATCTGTTAGATAAGAACAAGATTGCTCAATACAGGAAAGATAAGTTTGGATTTATCCACATCGGATTAATTCAAGCCGTCAAGCCTATGCACAGGTTAGGCATCAACCACCCTGTCCTATTACTTTTACAGGATAGACATGTTTTGTCTTTTCAAGATTCAATGTTAAGTCTTGTAGAGTCGAATTTTTGCAATGGTCCAATTTATTTTCAGTGTTTTCCAAATTACATGAATACGTTGAGAAACGTCGAAAATGCTTTAAAATTGCATGTCAAGACTACAGAAGAAATATTCAGTGAGGATCTAGATAATCTTTCTATTGTTTTTAGAATCCATTACAAAGTCTCTAAAACTGGAGTAGGAATTTCTGTAAAGAAAGAGTCGCCTAAGAATGAAACCATCCTTATGGAGGCTAACCTTCAAAAATCAATGATCATGACTCCTAAACCCCTCAGGCATGATGAAATCATGGCTGCTTTTTTAGACTCTTGGAATTTGGAAAATATCCAACCTTCCAAAAAAATAGAGTGTAGAAATTTAGGAAATTTTATTCAAAATCATGAAGGACATGTCAGGATATTTATGAATAGATCATCCTCTTCTAGAATTAGAATGTTCAATAACCCAGAATTAGAATTTAGTTCAAGACACTCTGTAGATTCTGATTACAGATCTGCAGCAAAAACTCTTGAGACTTCGACTAGTCTCAGAGGAGTAAATTTTCAACCTACTGTTCCACAACCCATTTATGAGTCTGTTCAAGATACTTCTTCGGTCAATCACTCACCCACTAGATCATAAATCTTAGTGCTGAGTAAAAAATTTACAATTAATAAAGAAATGCTAAATACTGAGTTCATGAAAGAACATAATAGGTCAAGAAGAGAATGGTATTTTGATACTTTCTCAAAAGAACAAGTTCAACAATGGAAATTAAATTATTATAAGTTTATGGAAAAAATAAGTCAACACATTTTCTTTTTTAAATGGTTTGAAATGAACTGTTTCAACAATCAGATAGACAATCCCTTTGTTCAAAAGGAAGTGAATACCCATACTAGAATAACAGTAGAATGGGATACCACTTTAGGTCAAAAAATTATCTCAGTCCATCCACCTTTAGAAAATTTAAAAATTTCAAAAGGTAGTTATGAGATAGAAGCAACTCCGTTCAAAACTATAGAAGGTAACGAAGATCAACATAGTTCAAAACGAGATGTCAAGAACATTGAGTCTCTGAATAATTTTACTAATTTAGCGCTCAATACAATAGGTAAACAATTAGATAGGATAGAGAACGTGATCAATAATAGAGTCTTAGAGTCAACCTCTAGCTCTTCCCTTTCTATTAGTTCAATACCTCAATAACCCTTGTATAAGATTCCGACCCTTACATAAGCTGAGTTAAAATCAATAAAATTAGGATCATCTTCTCAAAACTTAGTTGATGAAATCACCAAAAGATTAGATCAGCTAAATATTTCAAATAATAGATCAAAAGGTCCACAGATCAGCACACTGTCAAAATTAGAATCTGATCAACAATTAGAAGTAAATAGGATTAGGTATAGGAATCCAAGACCAGTGACTAGGAACTATTACCCTAGACCTAGTTACCCAGATACCCAGTATGAAGAAAATACTTTAGTTACAGAAGCCAGCTATAATGGCGAGGCTATCGTAGAATGGAACATTGATGGTCACATAAAGCATCAAATTTTAGGAATAATTCAAAATATGTCAATGTGGGTTACGGCGTATAAGATCAAAAATAATGACGAAAGGTCAATAGTAACCATGTTAACAACTGGTTTTACTGGTCAATTAAAAGGATGGTGGGATAACTATCTCACAGAAGCTGAAAGGTCAGCGATTAAGTTTGCAGTCAAACAAGAAGAAATTAATGGTCAAGCATTAGAAGTTCAAAATTCATTAGCAGTTTTAATTTATGCCCTTACAAAACACTTTGTAGGAAATTCCACATATTTTTAACAAAGAATAGGAAATCAGTTGATCAACCTCAAATGTCCCACGATGTCTAATTTTAGAGGGTACAAGGACATGTTCCTTACCAAGCTGTACACCCGATCCGATAGTAAGGTAGACTATTGGAAAGAAAGGTTTTTAAGTGGCTTACCCAACCTATTTGCCAAAAGAGTTAAGGAAAGCATTAGAAAATAATGCAACAACACACTTCCCTTTAGTCACATGACTTTTAGTGAATTAATTAATTTTGTTACAAACGAAGCTCTTACCGTATGTAATGATATGAAACTTCAGTCAAAACTAAAATCTGAGTTCAAAAGTACCCATAGAAAGTTAGGAAGTTTCTGTGATCAATACGGGATCGAAAAGATTCGAGCCCCCTCTGCTCAAAATAAGAAACATAGGAAGGTCCATAGGTATCAACCTGTCAGAAAGACATATCGTCGATACCCTGACAAACCTGTTAGATCATTCCAAATAAAACATCCTGTTCAACAGTCTAGTAAACCTAGACACCATAGTTCAAAAAATACTGATCGCAAACATATAGTTTGTTTTAAATGCGGGAGGTATGGTTATATCTCAAAACATTGCAAGCTCAAAAAACGAATTAATTCTTTAGAAATAGATGATAAGTACAAATAGAGTCTTATGAGCATTCTGTTAGAAGATTAAAACTCTGAGTCAGAATATGATTCAGATTAGTCTAGTGTTCAAAATGAATTATATCAGTTAGATCAACTGAGTAATTCATCTTCCAGTTCAATATCTGATGACGAAAGTCATTCAGAAATAGGAATTTGTAGTTGTAAGGATTGTTCAAAAAATAATACTTGTTCAAAACCTCTTAATGTGCTCAATAGAGATAAAATTCAAACTTTAATTGAAATAATAGATAAAATAGATAGTGAAGAAATAAGGAGTCAATATTTGCTTAAGATTAAGGATATAATGGATTCGGAGGAATCTGAACCAAAACCAGAAATTAAACCTTATAATGTTCAAGAAATAATTAATAGATTTCAATACAATTTTGTTTAAGAAAAGGTCTCAATAAAAGAACTTCAAGAAGAGATCAAAATAATTAAAGAAGAAATTCAATTGCTCAAACAAAAGGATAATGACTTGTCCTTAGATATTTTAAGTTTAATGGCCAATAAAGATGTTAGGCATTCTGATGATCAAAACGAGTTAGGAGAAACTAGCTCAGTTCAAAAAGATAGCTATTTAAATATTATTTCCAGAATATCTGTTCAAAAATGGTATTGTTATGTTAATCTTACCATAAAAAGTTTCAATATTAAGGTAATTGCTTTGATAGACTCAGGTGCTGATCTTAACTGTGTTCAAGAAGGTTTAATACATACTCAATATTATGGAAAAACTACTGAAAGTCTCAGTAGTGCCGGAGGTAATAAACTTTCAGCTAGGTACAAAACTGTCTAATGCCAATATATGTAATCAAGGCATTAAGTTCAATACAACCTTCGTTCTTGTAAGGAACTTGAACGAACTTATGATCTTAGGAACCCCTTGTTTGACCCTTATTTATCCTTTTAAGGTTTCAGAATTAGGTATTTCAACAACAGTTTCAGGCAAAGAACTTTGCTTTGAATTTTTAAATCCTATCAAGGCAACAGATGTTAACCTTCTCAAAAGTTTAGCTGTCTCTAAGATTAACCTGATCAATAGGAAACAAACCCAACTCAAAATGCTCAATAAAGAAGTTCAATACAAAAGAATTGAGGAACAGATAAAGAAATCTCAGGTCAAAAATAGGATAGAAAATGTTCAACAAAAATTTGAAAAAGAAATCTGTTCAGAAAAGCCCAACACATTCTGGAACAGAAAAAGGCATATAGTCTCACTTCCATACGAGCCCAGTTTTACCGAGGATAAAATCCCGACTAAGGCTAGGCCCATTCAAATGAACAAAGAAACCTTGGAATACTGTAAAAAGGAAATCCAAGACTTGTTAGGTAAAAAGCTAATTAGACCCAGTAAATCTCCTTGGAGCTGTTCAGTCTTCTATGTTCAAAATCAGGCAGAAATAGAGCGAGGAGCCCCTCGCATGGTCATTAATTACAAACCGCTCAATAAGGTCCTTAGATGGATTAGGTACCTTATACCTGATAGAGGAGACCTAATTTGTCATGTTCAAAAAGCCTCTTTGTTTTCAAAATTTGATATGAAATCTGGTTTCTATCAAATCCAAGTTCAAGAAGAAGATAGGTACAAAACGGCATTCACTATTCCTTTTAGTCACTACGAATGGAATGTGATGCCCTTTGGTCTCAAAAATGCCCCTTCTGAATTTCAAAATGTTATGAACTCAATTTTCAATAATTTTTCTCAATTTACTATAGTTTATATAGATGATGTCTTAGTGTTTTCTAATTCTATAGAACAACACTTTAGGCACCTTGATCAATTTTACGAAATTGTTAAGATCTGCTAAGAAAATGAAACTGTTCAAAACAAAGATTAGATTTTTAGGTTATGATATCCATCAGGGTATGATCAAACCAATCAACCGTTCAATAGAATTTACAGACAAATTTCCAGACGAGATAACTGATAGATATCAACTCCAAAGATTTTTAGGTTGTCTTAACTATGTCACAGATTTTGTTCATGATCTTAGGATAATTTGCAAGCCTTTATATTCCATATTAAGAAAGAAGTCTCCCTCTTGGGATAGTTCAATGATGAACGCCGTCAAAACTCTTAAGTTAAGAGTCAAAAAACTCCCTTATTTAGGAATACCTGACCCAGAAGCCTTCATGATAATTGAAACCGATGAGTCGAAAGAAGGTTATGGTGGTGTCCTTAAATAAAGGCTCAAAGGAAGTACAAAAGAACAATTAGTTAGGTTCAATTCTGGAGTATGGATAGAAGCCCAAACCAAATACTCCACAATAAAAAGAGAAATTTGATCAATTGTTTTAAATGTCAAAAAGTTTCAAAAAGAAGTGTTCAATAAAGTCTTTTTGCTCAAAACTGATTACAAATCTGCAAAATATGTTTTAGAAAAAGATGTTCAAAATTTGATTTCAAAACATGTTTTTGCCAGATGGCAAGCATTACTTTCTTGTTTTGATTTCGAAGTTCAACATATAAAAGGCAGTGAGAACGCCCTTCCAGATTTTCTCACACGAGAATTCTTGCAGGGTAAAACTGAAGAATGGACAAGAAACAAAAATCAAAAGAAGTGAAAAAAGAGCAATACGGATCCACACTGGATCCTAGTAATGTTCAAAGAACCCATGTGGTTCAAGCAATGTCGCCATTACTGGTGACACCTTATCGTTCAATAGCCCTTCCAGCAGTCCTCGACCACAATCAAGAGGTCCTAGACCTTATTCTCCTTCTTCTTCAAACCGCTTTCTTCCCCTCACATATGATCAAGCACTAAACACTCCTCCTCCTCCTCAAAAGACAATTGTCCCTATTCAATCTTCCTCTTCCTTGGCTCAACTTGGACAACCTACACCGCTTAAGAGATCCCTATCTGAAAAATATATCTCCAAACCCTGTTATGCACCCATTTGTGCCATTGAACCTGAATGACTCAAAAATCAAAACGCTTCTCCCAGAGAAGTAGCTCAAAAATATTTTCCAGAAGGTCAGTATTTTTACAATGCTGAACCTACAAAACAAGAATTTTTTATGAATTCATTTTAGTTGATACAAACTCAATCACGTTCACACACCAGTATGATCCTTTAATTCCTTCCAGAATTCAATACTCCAAGTTCAAAATTAACAAAGTTTTAATGCTTTCACAATAGAATCAGCATCCTCTTTCTTTAAAAAGTTTTTCAAGACAGTTTCAGCCACAAGGTTTTAATTACTGGGACTACAAAATGGCTTGGTTCAATACTTTGTTGATTCGTCCTTTTTCTCACTCCTAGTTTATCTGGTTCAATAAAGGAAATCAGGATTTTCCCGCCTGATTTTCCGAATGGTTTCACTTTTTTGGTCCAAACAATGATTTTCTTCCTTTTTACGCGAAGGAATCATTTTCAATCTTTTCTACTCAAACCATTTTTCACACTGGACATTTACTTTTAAAATTTTTCTCTACTTTCGGAACTCCATGGATTATGTCATGAGATTTCGAATCCAAAGACAGGTTCAATACTGGTTACCCACTGCACTTAAGCAGAAGTTCAACATAAAATGGTGGTCAACATACAACCCCAATCTGCTCAACAAAAAAAACCGTTGAAAAGTGGCTTGCTCAAAATCCACACCTGATGAAATACTCTCAGGGTGTTCAACACCAGTCTCCATTCCTCCCCTCTAAGTCTCAAATTATGGCTGAACTCGCAAAAGCTTAAACAGAGGAAGAGTTCAACCGACTTGTTCAACAACTTTCAGAGAAACCTTCATCAGACAAAGCTCCCTCTGAAGACTTCAACCCAGATGACAGCAGCCAGTTTCAGAACGAAGATGACTGCTTCAACCTCGACTTCACCCACCTTAGTCAGAACTGACTTTGGTTAGGTTAAGCCGTCGGCAGAAGAATCCAAAGCTTCCGCCAGCTCAACAATTTTGATTCCCCTTTAGCATCAACATGTTCAACAAGACGACAAAACTACTTTAAAAAAGAAGATTGCCAGTGCTCAACTTTTCACAAAGCAGCCGTCCACGCGTCGTGCTTGTTGGATTTCAAAGTCGTTCAAATCCGCGGACTCCAGAGCCTCTGAAATCCACGGACTTCATTAATGTTCAAATCCGCCTTCTTAATTCTATAAAAGGCGAAGTAGTTCAGTAGTGTAGGAGAGAGCGAAAATAGAGAAAGAAAGTTTTGTTAAAAAACTCTCTGTAATTGTTTCTGAGTTCAAGAAACTTTTGCTATTGTTCAAAATTGTAAGTTCCAAATTTCTTTTGTAAATTTTTTTTCTCAAGATCAATATATTTTCTGTTTTTTTTTAAAAAAGTACGTCTTTCTTTAGTAAAATTTGTTCTAATACCTTTTATTGATTTAATGCTTGTTGTTAAGCTAGAATATTTTGTTCAACCTAATAGTTCAAGAATTTATATTGTTAGTCAAGAAACTAGAATAGAATTTAGAGATGAAATTTTAAGTTCATAATTTAGTTATGTTTTTATGTCAGAAGTTCTGTACGACTTCTTGTTCAATAGTTCCGTCAATTAGGATTTAGGAACCCCTGTTAATTAGGATTTAGGAACCCTAGACTAACACAGAACAACGATCCCCAGCGGCCAGGTGCGGTTGAAAAATATATGGATGTATATATATGTGTGTATAAATATTTTGACTCTAAGAAATTAGTGGTTATTATATTCTTAGAATTGAAATAGTAATATTTTTTTATGTAGGGATGAATATACATTAAATTGTTCTTAAACATTTTGAGTGATACAACAAAAGTATGAGAAATCAATTCTTCTTTCAGATTTAATCTTTAAAAGAGGTTTATGAAGAGTGTATTTAGAAGAGTTTATTTTGAATTTATCTAACTTATTTTATTACATAAGCGTTTATGCACATGTTTGGGAGAGTTTATAGAAATAGTTTATGATATGTCCATAGGTTGTTTTTAGTTTATTTTCATGAACTCTTTAAAATAGTTTATGAAAATGAGTTAAAAATAGCTTATGTAAAGTTTATACTCATAAACTCTTTAATTGTAAAAAAACTTATATATAAATACTTATATAATAAATGTTTATTGTATAAGCACTAAAATAAGTTGTTTATCTAAGCAAAGTTATATGGGTATTTTTCCCTATTTTTACTCTTGTATTGGGAATCATAATAGGTGTACTAGTGATTGTATGGTTAGAAAGAGAAATATCCACAAAAATACAACAACGTATTAGACCTGAACATGTCAGTCCTTTGGAAGTTCTATTATATATATAAGATACACACACACACACACACACACACACACACATAACACTTGGATTGGTGACCCAATAATAATCTCATGTCACTTAATTATTGGTTCACACACACACACACACATATATAACACTTGGATTGGTGACCCAATAATAATCTCATGTCACTTAATTATTGGTTCAACTATTCGGGTAATTGGGTTATTGGTTAAATCAGAATAATTATTAATATATATATATATATATATATATGCTTACATATTCATATAACATTTTTATACTGAATTTTGTTAAAATAAATACCAAAATAAGTACAAAAAAATAAAGAATTATAAACTTATTTTTCAAAAAACAAAATTCTAAACTTGTAAATATATATATATTTCTAATAATTTCTTTCAACATTAACATTATTATTTAAAAATTGGATTAGTCTTGATCACCGACTTGATTGTAGGCCGATAATTGAACTAGATTAGTTTAGAAAACATGGATAGACCAACTTATGACCTATAATAGATGAGTTAATTTATGACCCAACCCATTTATGAACCCGAATTAATTTTGGGTGAGTTGAATAAGGATCAAATAGTGGGTGGGTTGAGTTGAGTAAATGGTTTTGGGTCAATTTTGGGGCCTCTAATTTTGAGACATGCAATTTGTTTTTTTCCATTTCTTTTAATTGGTGTTCACCGTCATTCTCTCTTGAATTGTTACTTCATTTTTAACAACTAAAAATTATTTGGTTTTAATTTTCTTGTACTTGCAAATATTCCGTGCGTTTTGCTTCTGAAGTTAATATGGGTGATTTCAAAGAGTATTATTAAGTTGTTAATTTTTTTTACCATCAAATATACTCTAATTTTTTTTATCATATCAATATAAAATGAAGTACGAATTTTAGGGCAAATTCTCTGATGAGAAAGGCTAGCCCTTATTCTTACGTTTCCACGAACAAGTATAAAGTTCATTAAAAAATTTTGACAGTGTTTACGAACAAATGTGACTTTTATCTTTTGGTTCATATTAGTAACATTACTCAGAAATATGGTACAAATAATACCACACTGTATGTGGGCGTGGTACAATTATTATAAATTTGTGTCGTAAAATTTACAGTTAATCATGAATAGTTTTTTTTTTTTCCAGAAGTTGTACATATTATGTTTTAAGTTAAAAAAAAAATTACAGTAGACTATCCAATTTTCTCCCCTCTAATTTTAGGTTTGGTCATCTTATAAGTTGCTCCAGACCGTCTTCCATACTCCAATAAAGGTCTACAATAAGAACTGTTTAATAAGCCAAAATTGTGATGACCCAAAATTTCTACATGTAATCGAGGCAAAGACTTAGTCAACCCAAGTCAATTTAGTCTAGCAATTCTAAGGACAAAAAGTCACACTTCAACAACAAATTAGAGGATCAAGATTTTTTATTGCTCTTTGGAAAAATAGTGTTGTGTTAAGCTTTTCAATACATGGTTCTCACCTGTGGAGTCTATGTGAGCTTCACCTTTCATCAGACAGTGTTGAATTTGCGCAATGCATCCGAATTCAAATTAGAAGCATAATTGACTCACATAATTACATCAGGGAGTTGTCAAAATTTTGATAAGGTGTATCCCAAAAGCCGGATGTTCCAAATTTGTACAGCCAGTCAACTTTCTAACATCATTAGTTTTGACTTTTGAGTCAACTATATAACAACTACAAAATCTTGGCTCAAATAACACAACGAGAGAACTCCTGAAGTTGCCAAATCTTGGAGCTGGACGAACATGAACTCACTTGAAAAATAAACAAAAATAAAAATAAAAAGAGGCATATTCAAAAATTGCCTGGGAGTTAAACAAACCCCAAAGCAAAAAGCGCGTTACTCAATCTGATTTGAAATATTGAGGGCCTGCCTGAATGAGCTTATTTTGAGTTTATTTGATTTATTTTATGACATAAATGTTTATACATGTATTTAGAAGAGCTTATAAAAATAACTTATGACATGACTTCATAAACTCTTCATTACAAAAATAACTTATATAAAATACTTATATCGTAAGTGCTTATTCTATAAGCACTTGAATAAACTGTTTATTTAAACATGTCCTAACATTACTAGAGTTAGCCATATAAACTTGGTAAGTGTAAAGTAAACAAAGAGTGAAAGGAGAAACAAGTATACACATTAATTTTTATTTTGTGTAGAAGGCAAAAATATGTTTTACCTCCATAAACTTTGTCTTATATGCATTTTATTTCTCCAAAATATAAAAACTTAATAAATGACCTGCTCAAACTTTACAACCCGTGTAAAAGAACTATTTGGTTAAATATTCTAATAATTAAACTAAGTTTTAAATTTCCTTCTCATCTATATCTATGAGATTTAGGGTTGACATGGAAGTGGGTTTGGATTTGGCCTAATTTATTTGCACTTAGTGAATGTTTGAATATGATTTATTTAGAATTCATACCATTAAATGCATTTTTTTAATTTAATTTTTTAAGTATTTAATATGTCTAAATATATCTTAATGAATTGTAACAAGTCTTTGTACTATTTAGATATATTATTTATTTTAGGAAAAAATGCACTTTACTTCTATAAACTTTGCCTTAACTTTATCTCTCTTAAACTTTAAAACTTAATAAATAATTCTATCAAACTTTACAATTCATGTAAAACAACCGTTTTGTTAAATATTCCGATAACTAAAGTAACAATCAATGTTTATTTGTTTAAGTTTTAATTTTTTTTCATTCAATATATAATTCTATTTTTTTATTTTGATTTCACCAATTTTTTCATAATATATGTTTAATTACTAATATATTTTCATATTATTTTTTACTAATAAATAATTTCTATGTGTTTAGATGTTTTAAAAAATAAACAATATTAATAATTCAGTATTCAAATTCAAAAACAATATCTTAATATTCGGATATATATTTAAATTCAAACATAAGCTACTTATGGAAATAACCACAATTAATATCACTAGGGTTGGGCTATCGAACACGGAGTCAGAAGTGAATTACGAGTCGGACCAATTTGCGAATTGAGCGAGCTCCCCTTGCATGCAATGATGTGGTGGTGAATCTCTCATTCTAATTCAGTGCTTTTCAAAATGTGTGGGAAGGTTTCCCATCACACGGCTCACCAACTTGATCTTTTCCAGGAACCGTATGTCCAAACAAGCTTGGAAAAACATGTACAATCTCCATTTTCTTTGCCATTCAAGTGTACGATAGATGTTGTGCTTAGGCCCCTTCTTCCCTTCCCTAATAAAAAAGGCCACCGCTTGCCTTAGTAGTCTCAAATAAGACATGCAAGCCTACCTCTTTTTTAGTAGGTGATTCACTATCCAAGTGAAGAAAAGGCTGGATCAAGAAAAAGGGGTGCTACGAGCCCTCTAACCCACGCATCTAAGCAGTTCATGTGGTTCATTGGTTCTACTGACTAGACTCTTAGAGTGATTCAATCAGTACACAGGTGCGCTTGAAGTGGGGGGAGAGGGGAGTGTGATGTCTCTATTGGGCTAGGCCTTTCCCCTTAAGGCCTCATCATCAGGGGCCATCTTGCTGCCCATATGCTCTTAATCTTAAAAAAAAAAATCAATTTTAATTATTAGATTGACTAATGAATTAGTTAACAAAATGAGTCTTTTTCATGAGATGGGAAGTTTAGATTTTTTTTAAATTTTTATTTTTGATAAGTTTTGTAGTTTGTGAGGTGATTTGCATATTGATGAATGTTTATTGGAGTAAATTACATTTTTCCTAAATTTTAATGCCACATAGTCACAAAATAGGGTATGTTAAGAACATCTATAGTGGTGAACTTCAATTTGGTTTTTATTGTGAGTTCCACAGTGCCACATCAGCTTAAGTAACTTTCCATCACTTTAAGCAACTCTTCACTCTAGTGATAAACCTCTTAAGAACCTACAAATGGGTCCCACAATTAACTCTCTATTATTTTAGTATTTATTACTCTCTATTAACTCTACTAATATTTATTGTGAATTAATTATTTTATTATTATTTTTTGTATAAGAACCGATTCTTATACAAAAACTGTTCTTACATGTGACAGCTAACCTGACAAATTACAGTAATGAGCTGAAATAAAAATCGGTTCTTAAATTTAAAAACCACTGTAGAAGAAGACAACTAGAGAACACAGGGCCATTTCACTGTCTATTACTTCCTTCTCTACACTCAATCCTTTCTTATTATTGTAAGCTCTTTTTGGGTCTTGTTTCTCTACTCCTTCTCATTGTGTTTGAAATTGATTAGAATAGATGGCCTGAAATCAAATTAGGTATTATGAATGTGTTGATTTAGGGAGAAATTTCAGCTGCAACAACAGTGTGTGCTTCTTTAATTATATTTTTCCTGTGATTTTGCCCCTAATTTTCTGTTCCATTTCTTACTCACTTTACATCCGCTGATAATGTTCTTCAATCTTCATTATAGTTGTCTTGGTGCATAATCTAACTTTCCAACTCCGCTAATGTTATCCATGAATTTTTATAAGTTTGATGGAACAATTGAGATTTTCCTTTCTTTGTCTTTAATGGCCTGCTGGTGTTGCTTAGCAACGGCAATGGGAGCGAGACTTGCAATGCTTGATGTAATATTATTATAAAATAATAACTGAAATTAATTTTTAAAACTGTTGCTTAATTGCTTATTTATATCTCAGAAACCGTGGCTTTATTGGTGAATAAAGGCTCATGATTTTAGGCTTAAAAGTGTATAAAAGAACCATCATTATTTTTAACAATAGGTTGGATTATAGCTTTTATGTACCTTTATGCACATTGAGTGTGGTTTAATATTCTTTACTCACCAATAGATTATGTGCTACGGACTTCTTCATTATATATGGTTTCTTGATTTGATTGGGTTATATTGAGGTACGAAGGAAAAAATATATGAAAGATAAAAGCTTTTGTGTGTGAAAAAGAATCTTTATCATACTAGTGTGCTTTGGGTAAAGAAAGGTGTGGGAGAAAAGGAGTCCGATTTACTACCTACGTGCAGAGGTAGTACATAAAAAGGCGAGTACTTAAGCTGTTGTATCCTAGAGGTAACACAGTTTGAGTACCTCTGCACCGGGTAATATAGCAAAATTAACCCGTGGGAGACGTGAAAAATACCTTAAAGAAAGACGAGGCACTCGAACTTCAGCCAAGTATCACGCATATTTTTCTACTAACATTTGTTCTTATTTTGCAGCTATATATTTTCTTATTTTTTGGTTGCTAGCTCCGACAAATTTAAGGTAATTTTCACGTCATAATGGAAGTTGCAACCGAAAGTAAGAATGACGTGGGTGATCTCAATAAGCCTTTTCGTTTCAAGGGTGTTCACTTCAAAAGATGGATGGGAAAAATTTTGTTTTATCTTAATCTTTTGAAGGTGTCATATATGCTCACAATGAAAAATCCAAAAAAGGCTCCTACTGATTCAATGAGTGATGCTGAAAAGAAAGATCATGCTGAAAAAATAGAAAAATGGGAAAAAGATGAATATAATTGTCGTTATTATTTTCTTTACTGTTTGGCTGATGAATTTTATGATTACTATGAGAAATCATATGCTACAGCCAGAAAGATTTGGAAAGCTTTGCAGAAAAAATATGATACTGAAGAAGTTGGAGCAAAGAAGTATGCAGCAAGTCACTTTTTCTGCTATCAAATGGTGGATGACAAATCTATGGTGGAACAAACACAAGAAATCCAAATGCTAGCTCATGAAGTAAGGTCCGAGGGAATTCAAATTGAAGATAATCTAGTCGTGGCTGGCATCATTGATAAGCTACCACAATCTTGGAAGGAGTTTCAAAAGGCACTACGTCACAAGCAAAAGGAGACAAGCCTAGAAAGTCTCGTTAAAAGGATCCGAGTAGAAGAAGAAGCAAGGAGTCAAGATCTTCTCATGACTCAAGGTGAAAATTCAACAATTAAGGTAAACGCTATTGGAACTAATGACTTTTTGCCTCAAGGTCAAGGTTTAAAGCAAAATTCTCATTTGAAGCCCTCTAAGAAAAACATGAAAAATTCATCTAGAAATGGCAGCAAAGGTTATTCTACTCAAAATAAAAATAAATACAATGGTTCCAACCAAAAACCTCAATTCTCTTGCTGTATGTGTCGTAAAATTGGACACATGGCAAAGAATTGTAGGAATCGTTTTCGTGGTAACAAACCACAAGCCAACAATGTTGAAGAGCCTTTAGTGGCCATGATTACTGAAATCAACATGGTTGGTGAATCAAGAGGTTGGTGGGTGAACTCAGGAGCCATTAAGCATGTATGTTATGATAATGATTGGTTCAAGGTGTTCACACCTTATGATAAGCCTAAAGTTATCATGCTTGGTGACTCTCATACCACACAAATTTTGGGTGAAGGTGATGTGGAACTTAATTTCACTTCTGGTCGTACCCTCACTCTTAAAGATGTTTTATACACACCTAAGATGAGGAAGAATCTTATGTCTGCCTTTCTGTTGAACAAAGCTGGTTT